>OU015745.1:73337821-73358512 GCA_907169655.1 Acomys percivali | reverse complement strand
ATAGATAGATAGATAGATAGATAGATAGATAGATAGATAGATAGATAGGTAAATAAAAAGGGATCAGGTGCCGGAGGAGCCCTGAGAGACAGGCTGATGTACACTTACCTCCTTCCCACCTTTGTCGACACCATGAACTGTGTTCTTGTTGACAAAGCTAGCTTTGATGTTAAAGTACTTGACTTTCCTGCAACATAAGGTGAGATTTACTTGTCTTTTCTATTGTATTTTTTTAAGACAGCACCAGCATGTGCTCTAGGCTAGCCTCAAATCCACTATCTACATTAGGGTTTCTACTGCTGTGGAAACACCATGACCAAAAGCAACTTGGGGAGCGAAGGATCCATTTTCTTTTTCTTTCTTTCTTTCTTTCTTTCTTTCTTTCTTTCTTTCTTTCTTTCCTTCCTTCCTTCCTTCTTTCTTGAAATAAGGTTTCACTGTGTAGCCTTGGCTGTCCTGGACTCACTTTGTAGACCAGGCTGGCCTCGAACTCAAAGAGATCCACCTGCCTCTGCCTCCAGAGTGCTAGGATTAAAGGTGTGCACCACCACACTTGGTCCTTCAGGTTGCTTTCTTATAGACCGCAGGACCACCAGCCCAGAAATGGCAGTACCCACAATAGACTGGGCCCTCCCCACATCAATCACTAATTAAGAAAATGCCCTACAGGCTTGCCTACAGCCCAGTCTTATAAAGCATCTTCTCAATTGCGTTTCCCTCCTCTCAGGTGACTCTAGCTTGTGTCAAGTTGGCATAAAACTAAGCAGTGCACACACTATGAACCCACGGAGAGCCCTGAACTCCTCAACTTCCTGCTCCACCTCCACAGAGCTGATAAACCAGGATTAGAGGTGTGTACCACCCAGCTGCCTCAGCCTCCAGGTCTAGTTACGTGGGTAGGCCCATGCAGGCTGCTAGGAGGCAGACTTAGAGCTGGCAGCCTCCACACAGGAAATAAACGCATGCAAAGACTTTTTAATGTAAGAGGAAAAAAGAAAAAAAGAAAAGAAAAAGAAACACAGCTCCAGTCCAGGGCCTGTGGCCCCACTGGGACAAGTAAGTGGGAAGCTACACTGGAAAGCAAGAGCACCCTGCCTGTCATTCTGGGTTCCCTGAGACATGACAACCATAGATGTTCAAGACAGCGACAAAACCATGATTGCCACGTCCTGTCCCGAGAGGCCCACACTGTGACTGGAGGGGGAGCGAACCAGGCCTCCCAGAGGGAAGTTCCTTGGGGAACTTAAGTGTCACCATATATGTGTCACCTCTTAGGAGGGACACAGTGTCCTGCCTCAGGGTGACTGGCCTATCCCTGCTCATCAGTCCAGTCACATTCACAGGCTCAGGCCTGAGGCCTCCCCTCTCTGTCTCACTCTCTCCCCAGCTCCAGCCATTCAGCTCGCACACATGTAGCTCCTTTGCTGTCATTTCCTCAGTTGCAGGCCTCTGGGGCAACCTCCACTCCGCACAGCACTGACTGACTAGCCTCCACATAGCACTGACTAGCCTCCACATAGCACTGACTAGCCTCCACTCCACACAGCACTGACTAACCTCCAATCCGCACAGCACTGACTAGCCTCCGCTCCATACAACACTGACTAGCCTCTGCTCCACACAGCACTGACTAGCCTCTGCCCTCTGAGGAACAGCACTGACTAGCCTCTGCCCTCCGAGGCACAGGGACACTTGTTTTCACTGCCAGGGGTTGCGCTGCAGTGAACACTGTCACAGGCACAAAATGACCCCAAGAAGGCCAGGAGGGTGGTCCTCCCAGGGCCACCTCACATATGGCCACTGAGTCCTGGGAGTTTCAGTACCTGTCCTGAAGCTGGACACGGTGACCCCAGTTCAAGGACTTCACATGGTTTTGCACAGCTTCTGCCATTTTCTTCCTGTGGACATATAAAAAAAACCTGTGAACTCCACAGTAGCAGGGCTGGCTGCAGACTTCACTCAGGCAGTGAGAGAAGACTGTGTACCCACAGGAATTCTGGGAAATAGAGATGTGGTTCTTTTATTTTTTTGGAGGGGGCAGGGCTTTTCTAAGTAACCCAGGCTAGCCTCAAACTTAAGATCCTCCTGTCTCAGCCTGCTGGGACCAGGCTGCAGGAGTATCACCACCCCCAGTTTGTAGATTGTTAAAGGGCTAAACCCTGACCCTCGTCCTCCAGGGCTGCCTGTCTCTGGGCTCTGACCAGGGTTTGGGCTGTGGAATCCTGGGCTCTCTCTACCCTGGGGAATTTGGTATGCTCCACCCCCAGTGACCACCAGAAGTGTGTAGAGAGTGCCCCCGCTGAGCCAGGGCTAGAGATGAGTGGCAAAGGGCACATCTCCCCTCTCGGCGGCACCCCACAGCAAGGGCTCCTCACCAGCTGTGCTGGATGGGCTGGGCTACCTCCCAGCCGTAGTGTTGAGCATCTCTGATCATGGCCCCCAGCAGTGCGGCCTGATGCATCAGCTTCTTGGGTATGCAACCCACATTGACGCAGGTGCCACCAAGGCCCCACCTGGTACCTGGAATATCAGAAAGAAGCATGTGCATGTACAAGCATGTGTGTATGTGCATGTGTGTACATGCATGTGTGTATACATGTGTGTGTGTGTGCGCGCGCGCGCGCATGCGTGCATGTGTATATGTGTTGCAGGGAACAGAACCCAAGTCTTTGCACGTGACAGGAAAGTGTTCTGTCACCAAGTCACCAAGGCCCTGGTAGGAGTGGCTCTGACTTCCCATGTAGGAAAATGCAAGAGGTTTCCACTCCACAGGCTCAGAATGCCTTCAGGGAGCTTCTATTTTGTGACTTGAACTTGTCCCAGGTGAGCCTTCCCATGTGGATCTGTTCCCCATGTCTACTCAAGAGTTTTTTAAAAGCATTTCTTAAAACATTTTATTTATTATTTTTATGTATAGGGGTGCTTTGTGTACATGTGTGTGTGTAAACTACATTGTGCAGTGCTCACAGAGACCAGAAGAGGGTTTCAGATGCCCTGGGAGTGGAGTTATAACCAGTTATGAGCTACCATGTGGGTGCTGGGAATTGAACCTCAGTCCTCTAGAAGAGTAGCCCTCTGAGCCATCAGCATAGACATGTGTGTCTGGTGAGCAGGGCACTCTGGGGAGACTGTGGGCAGACGGGAATGAGCGGCTTCTGTCTGGGCCACCTACCTCGAGGAGAGGGCTCCACATAGTCAGCCACAGCCACCTTCTTTCCAAGCTGAGCAGCTGAAATGACAAGGATGTCTGCAGGTGAACACAGCAGGAAGTTGGCACGGAGCTTCCCAGGAGCCCTCGGGGCCCAGAAGGAGGCAGAGCATCCGGGCGGACACCTGAGCACAGAGGCCTCCCTTTGTCCATGCAGCTGCCCAGCAGCAGCTCTGCACCAGCTCTCCCGGGTACCCACCCAGCTTGCTGCCTGCGGGCAGGAGTCCTCCAGCCTCTTCGCAGACTGCAACCTTCACACCCCACATGGAGGGCAGTGCTAGAAGGCCCTGCTCCCAGACTTCCTGCTCCCTCCTATTTTAGGCTTGGAAGTTCATAGTGAGACAAGTGTAGACTTGGAGCACAGAGTGACCATGATATCAGCCAGAGGTGAGGTGGGGAACTGGGGCTGCTGGGAATGTATGACATTACCCAACCATAAAGAAGTAAGTGAAGAAATGACAGAAGACACAGATGATGCTATTGATAAAAAGTGCTCAGAAGAAGCAAATCCACTAAGACAGAAAGTAAAGAGTGAGTATGAGGGCCAGGGAGAAGAGCTGAGGGAGTGGGAGGGCGAGTACTAATGAAGACAGTACTCTCAGGGACATGAAAATGTTCTAGAACTGTGATGGTGGTTGTGCAATCCTTAGATAAACCCAAATCTCCCAGGCGGTGGTGGCGCACGCCTTTAATGCCAGCACTTGGGAGGCAGAGACAGGCAGATTGCTGTGAGTTCGAGGCCAGCCTGGCCTACAAAGCGAGTCCAGGACAGCCAAGGCTTGAGAGACTCTGTCTCAAAAAAAAAAAATAAAAATGAAAAAATCTGAATAATTCACTTTTCAAATGAGTGGAAAATGTGGTGTGCCACATATCTCAATAAAACAGTGATTAAACAAAGGAGACCCTTGGGCATAAATATTGCAAAAGATGTGGCTCGCTGTGCTGGCTAGTTTTTGTTAATTTGACAGAAGCTAAAGGCATCTAGGTAGAGGAACCTCAACTGAGAAATACCTCCATCAGATTGGCCAGTGTGGTGGTGTGACTAGGAACAGCCCCCACAGACTCATGTGTTTGAATGCTTGGCCCACAGGGAGTGGCACTATTAGGAGGTGTGGCCAAGTTGGAGGAAATGTGTTACCATGGAGGTGGGCTTTGAGGTCTCATGTATATATATGCTCAAGCTAGGCCCAGTGTTGAGCCAGTCTCCTGCTTGCTGCCTGCAAAGCAAGATGTAAAACTCTTAGCTCCTTCTCAAGCACAAAGTCTGCCTGCGCGCTGCCATCCTTCATCCTTCCCCCTACGATGATAACGGACTAAACCTGTGATCTGTAAGCCAGCCCCAGTGAAATATTTTCCTTTATAAGAGCTGCCTTTGTCGGGCTGGAGAGATGGCTCAGAGGTTAAGTGCACTGGCTGCTCTTCCAGAGGTCCTGAGTTCAATTCCCAGCAACCACATTGTGACTCACAACCATCTATAATGTGGTCTGACGCCCTCTTCTGGCTTGCAAGCATATGCGTGTAGGTAGAGCATTGTATATGTAATAAATAAATTCTTTTTTTTTTTTATAAATAAATTCTTAAAAAAAAAAAAAAAGAGTTGTCTTTGTCATCGTGTCTCTTCACAGCAATAAAGCCCTAACTAAGACAGCCAGTCTGGGATATTTTCTTTTCTTTTTTTTTAAGATTTATTTATTATTATTTATACAGTATTCTGCCTGTATATGAGCCAGCAGGCCAGAAGAGGGCATCAGATCACATTGTTGTGGTTGTGAGCCACCATGTAGTTGCTGGGAATTGAACTCAAGGCCTTTGGAAGAACAGTCAGTGCTCTTAACCTCTGAGCTATCTCTCCAGCCTAGGGATATTTTCTTCATTAAAGACTGCTGTGGGATGATCCAACCCACTGTGGGCCAAGCCACTCATGGCTGAATGGTCCTGGAGTGTAGAAAGAAGCAAACTGAGGCCGGGCGGTGGTGGGGCACACCTTTAATACGGGGGAGGCAGAGACAGACAGAGCTCTTGTGAGAGTTTGAGGTCAGCCTAGTCTACAAAACGAGTCTAGGACAGCCAGGGCTACCAAAAAAAAAAAAAAAAAAAAGAAAAGAAAAAAGAAAAGAAAAGAAAAAAAAAAAAGCCTATCTTAAAAAACAAAAACAAACAAAACAAAGAAGCAAACTGAGCAAACCCAGGGGAGCAATCCACTAAGCACTCCTCAATGGCCTCTGCTTCAGTTCCTGCCTCCAGGTTCCTGCCTTGAGCTCCGGCCCTGACTTCCTTCATGATGGACTGTGGCATGCAAGTGTAAGCCAAATAAACCCTTTTCTTCCCGAGTTCCTTTTTATCATAAATTTTTAAAATATTTATTTATTTATTATGTATACAGTATTCTGCCTTCATGTATGCTTACGCACCAGAAGAGGCCACCAGATCTTAGTATAGATGGTTGTGAGCCACTATGTGGTTGCTTGGAATTGAACTCCTGACCTTTGGAAGAACAGACAGTGCTCTTAACCTCTGAGCCATCTCTCTAGCCCCACTTACCATAATTTTTTAAAAGATTTATTTATTTATTTATTATTTATACAGTGTTCTGCTTGCGCGTATACCTACCCACCAGAAGAGGGCCCCAGATGTCATTACAAATGGTTGTGAGCCACCATGTGGTTGCTGGGAATCGAACTCAGGACCTTTTGAAGAGCAGACAGTGCCCTTAACTTCTGAGCCATCTCTCCAGCCCCCTGATCATAATATTTTATAACAGCAACAGGAAGCAAACTAGAGACAGAAATTGGTGTGAGGACTGTGAGACACTGCTGTGAAAACCTGGCCATGTTGTTTTGGGAGGACTGTGGCAGTGTTTGAAGCTTTGGACTGGAAAAGCCACTGAGTGTTCAGAGCTTAAATAGCTGTTCTATGGGAGCCTGGAAGATAAGAGCGTGGAGAGAAATGCGGATGATGGAGGCCTGCCTTACAGTGCTTTGGAAGGAAGACGACCAGGGTTGTTCTTGCTGTATTTGAACTGAGACTCTATGGATTCTGGTCAGCTATGACTGAAGAATCTGCTGTGGCTAAGAAGAGACCAGCACTGCTGAGGTGAAACCTTTCCTTCACTAGGACAGCAGATGCGGGTCGGGTGGAGCTGCGACTAGGAGACCAGCATCAGTGACTAGTGAAAATCTGCCAGGAAGTTTCTCCCATGGATCACCACTCAGACATGTGGAGGAATGTCTTGAGTGGATGTAACAACTGTCAATAAAGCGCTATTTAGCCAATCAGCTGGGCAGAAGGACAGGAAGTGGAAGGCGGGACTTCCTAGAGAGGGGGCGGATCCAAGAAGCATCCGAGGATTAGATTGGCAAGTGCTTGGGACATATATGTTATGAGGGTTAGAGTAGTTTATGTTAGTTTACGAGTAGATTAGAATCAGTTTAGATTCTGCCGGGCATAGTGCTGCCACCCTTAAAGTACGTTTCAGACTCTGTGTCAGTTATTGGCTTCCTAGGCTGAACCAATACAATTTATTGTAACACAGACAGAAGCTGTGGTCCACAGGGGTCAAGACTACATCTCAAGCTGTCAGCCAAACTTGGTAACGTATAAGAGTATACCACACAGTACTGGCTTAGGGGCATGCAAGCTGTAGGACTGAAGGGGCCATAGGGAAACATTGAGGCTTGGCACCATGGAACATGGTCAGAATCTCTGAAGAGATACCAGGAGGGCATGGTGAGGTCAGCCTCAGATGCAATAGATACCTTAGCATACTAGAGATGCCAGAACCATGGGAGGACCACCAAGGACAGCAGCGGTTGTCATGTGGAGCTGGCCTACATGTACCAACAGAGGGCAGAGGTGGAGACCATGAGTGAGCCCCAGGACTGTAGAATTCAATTTGCATGTTAGTTTTCCTTTGCTCTAACTGTAACTGTGGCCCGGTTCTTCCCTCTTGTAATAAGAAGTATGTAACTTTTTTATTTTACAGCTGAGAGAGACTTTGAATTTTTAAAGAGAACTTGGACTTTTAAAGTATTGACATTTTAAGCATGGCATTGTGGCACATGCCTTTAATCCTAACACACAGGAGCCAGAGGCAGGTGGATCTCTGTAAGTTTGAGGCCAGCCTGATCTACAAAGTGAGTCCAGGACAGGAGGGCTGCCCACACAGAGAAACCCTGTCTCAAAAAACCAAAAAAAGAAAGAGAAAAAGAGAGGGAGAGGGAGAGGGAGAGAGAGAGAGAGAGAGAGAACAAGCTACAAAATATTGCTGAGAAAAGGGGAGAGGAGGAAATCCCCAGAAGAAATACAGCATATGACTCAGCTGATGCTTGTTTGTTCCCAAGAGGATTTCACACACGCACCCAGAGCTGGGCATGGGGGCTCACGTCTGTGATCTGTGCACTAGGGAAGCTGAGGCAGAAGGATCAGGAGTTCAAAGGTCAGGCCACGCAGGGCCACATCAGAACCTGTGTCACACAAAACAAAACAAGGGGAAAGGAAGCTGGAATAGTAATGGCTGAATTATATCCTCGGTGCTAAAACTCGTAAGTCATCACAACCCTCAGTACCAAGGGATACAACTGTACTTGGATAAAACCACACAGACACACACGCACACACTCTAGAATTCACAGCACCAGTGTTGACAAGAATGAACACTCAAGTACAGAGCTCAGAGAGATGGCTCAGCAGCTGAGAGCATGGGTCACTCTTGCAGGGGACCTGGTTTGGTATCAGCACTCACATGGCAGCTCACAACCATCTGTGACTCTGGTTTCAGGGGAGCCAACAGCCTCTTCTGGCCTCTGTGGAAAACAGGTACCAGGCACACAATGTACATGCACGTACATGCACGTGCACATACACACACACACACACACAGAACAATCATACACATTTATTTATTTATTTATTTATTTATTTATTTATTATTTTTTCCAAGAAAGGGTCTCTCTGTGTATCCTTGGCTGTCCTGGACTCACTTTGTAGACCAGGTTGGCCTCGAACTCACAGTGATCCGCCTGCCTCTGCCTCCCGAGTGCTGGGATTAATCATACACATTTAAAACAAACAAACAAACAAAAAGCTGGACACTCCCGGCACCTGGGAGGCAGAAGCAGGTGGATATCTATGGATCTCAGCCTAGCCTACAGAGAGCTCCAGGACAGATAGGGCTACACAGAGAAACTCTGTCTGGAAACAAACAAACAAATAAATAAATAGCAACAATAACAAGACAGAACTTCAGTCAATACAGGCTATAGTCATGCAGCCCACACAGACTGGTGAGCGGCACCAGGGACACACTCACCACCCTCACTGCGGTACAGGGTTCACAGATACACCTATCCATCAGACTTCTCCCTTGATTCTTATCCCTTTACTTATTTACTTTGAGACAGGATCTCATTATGTTGCCCAGGCTGGTGTCAAGCACCTAGACTCATGTGATCCTCCTGTGTGGGAAAGACTGTAAGCTTTGTCACAGGTGAAAGCAGTCTTGGCGGGCTTTACCCTTGGGCACCCCATGGATACCTTGTGATAGACTGAGTGGAGCCATACTGGGCCTGGAATTCAGGAAGCAGACTTGGGAACCCCACCTGGACTATTGTTTTTCTAATCAACCCTCAATGGGAGAAGGAGACCTTCGCATGCACGTGACTCAGAGCAGCAGCAGGTTCAGACCAGGCTTGAGTGCACGTGGATCAGCTAACTGGCTGGACCAGCACGCAGGCCAGAGACACCTAAGGACCCGTCCCGTGGAACAGATACCAGAAGGTTCACTCTTTTTTCCCTTTAACCTTTTTTCCCTCTTGTGTAAGCTAGTTGGGTTGTATAATAAAGTTTAATTGTTAAGAAACAGAGCCTACACTCCTGCCTCTGCCTCCTGAGTAGCTAGTATCACAAATATTTTCATAACCAGACCCAGCCTTTGAATATGTACTGGCTTATTGTCTATTAATTCTATGTCATTAAAGACTCCATCTCAGAAACAAAAACACTGGGACAAGAGAGATGGCTCAGTGGTTACGAGAGCAGACCTACTCTTGCAGAGACTTGATTTCAGTTCCTGGCATTCATGCCAGATGGCACAAAACTATCTGTAACTCCAGCTCTGGGGGATCTGGTGCCCTCTTCTGGACTCTGCAAGCACCTGCACTCACAATCACATTCTCTTATACAGAGACATACATACATAATTTTAAAACACTAAAAATAAATTTAGGACAAACAGATAGGAATGGGACTATGCCACTTTCAGGAGAGACCAGACTCAGCCTGTGTGTGGATTCCTGACTAAAGAAGGCATCTGTTCCTTGAGCATTCTGCTCCTGGACATGATAATGCTGTCTGTGGTCACGCAGCACCACCCTGAACGCAACAGAAGGGACACAAAACACAAGCTACATACCTTCCTTGGCACAAGCTAGGCCACCGGATCCCCCACCAATCACCAAGAGATCAAAGCTTTGCGGCCCTGCTGAGGGAGAACAGGCGGTAAGAAGATGCCAGACCCACACCCTGACCTTGCTCTCCAAAGCTTTGTGGTACAAAGTTTATCAGGATGGGGAACCTTATTGGGGCAGTCAGGGGTGACCACACTGTTATCACAAAGCAGAAACCAGGGTGTGGTGAAGTTGGTTACCAGGGTGTAGTGAAGTTGGCTGCCAGAGTTTGTGACCATCTTTGCAGAGAATCTCCCTGACTCCCAAAAGGAGTCTCAGCACACAAGACGTCAGTGTCCTGAGTCAGAGAGAACAGAAACTTCTTCCTTCTATCTACATGCTTTTCAGGAGGTAAAGGTGACTTCATTACAGCTACCAAGAACATACACGTAGTCCCTCCCACACAGTGAGGCGCCTCAGCGTCACCCTCTGACCTCCACACGTGTGCACCCACAGCCACGAACACACCGAATAAACCCACAAACCAAATGTAAAAATAATACTTTTAAACGGCCACACCTGTCTTTGTATCCGCCTTAAGACTACAAGGCTACCGTATAAGCCTCAAGGTCGCTGGTCTGTACCCCCATTACAAGAACGCACAGATGGAGGTCAGAGGTGGCCCATGGTTTGCAGCCCCACAGCTAAATCTACCCCAGGTTCAAGTCCCAAAAAGGCCTGAGCAGTTGCACATTATTTGATGGCTTTGATGTGATCCTAGAGAAGAAAGGGGATGAGAAAAGCAGTGGTGGGGGTGGGGTGGGGGTGGGTGGGGTGGGGTGGGGTAGGGGTGGGGGTGGGGTGGGGGTAGGGGGGCTCTTGGCGGTAAGCAACAGCCCTAGGGAAGAGCCGCTTGACAGGCAGAGCCAATCTGTCTCCTCTCTTGCTTTTGGGTGCCAGGGATTCTATATATTTACCTGGACAAGAATCATACCTTCCATTGCTGACACCTGTCCTCCTGTTACCAGCGTGGGCTTGGACTGGGTCACCCTGCCCTGAGGCCCCACCCTGTGCCCTCCACCTGTTTACTATCAAGCAGTTGGTAGGGCTGGCTTATCCTGGACCACCTGCTTCCCCCCCCTGCTCCCCCCCCCCCACTGTGCACACCCAGGCGCCTCCTCTCTGATAACACTTAGGAGAAGTCCTCAGTGCATGTTTGCAAGGGTCAGTACAGGGAAGAATATGAGAAGCCTACTGGGGCTGGGGGATCCGCTCTATAGAGCAAAGCCTGGGCAGCGGCTGTCATGGGCCACCTCACCTAGCTGATTATAGCTTCCTGGACGGAACCCTCATACTCTGGCCTTTGCTAGCTCACTGTGCTTAGGCCCCTCCTCTTGTCCACAGTCTCCTCTCCAGACTGTGTCTTGGCTTCATCTCTGCCTTCTGACCCCACAGTGTTCTTTCACTTTTAGTTCCTTTTTATTGTCTGGAATAGGGTGAACAGAAAGTAGGAATTTAGCGGACACGGCAAGGTCCAAATAAAGGGCACACCGCTCTGATAAAATAAGATGGTTCCCTAATGTGTACCCATAGATGGGCTGCCCACCCACCAGAGATGCCAAGTGTCTTGTTACTCTAGCTTCTTTTTGGATGATGCACCACACCACACCCCCTTCTGGAAAATATGGGTCTACCCCTGCTCCGCAAGGACAGGCTGCAAGGCTGAGCTGGCGGAGACTCAGATGTGGGCTCTGGAGTCAAGTGGCAAATGGTATCTTTCCTAGACCCCATAGGATCCTCACCCAAGCAAAGCTCTGAACTCCTTGGGGGTGTGAGATGGGATCTTCAAGGCAGCAGTGCCCAGTGAAAAGCAAACCCCAAAGCCACATGGGGCTTCCGAGCAGCTTGAAGGGCCCTAGGCTTGAGGTCAGTGAAGCTCCTGTCTGCAGATTTAAACATTTTTTCTTATTTTTATTTTATGTGTATTATGAATGTTTATTTGCATATATGTCTTATGTACCATGGGCAAGCAGTACCAGAGGCCAGACGAAGGCATTGGGTCTCCTCGGAATGGAGTCACCATATGGGTGCTGGGAATTGAACTTTGGTCCTCTGGAAGAGCAGTCAGTGTTGTGCCATCTCTTGCCCCTCCTTTACAGATATTTTACTGCCACTGTGTAGGGCGGTGGTGCCAATGGCACAGGTACATTGATTATTTTGCTTTTTGGTTTTTTGAGACAGGGTCTCTCTGTGTAGCCTTGGCTGCCCTGGACTCGCTTTGTAGACCAGGCTGGCCTCGAACTCACAGCGATCCGCCTGCCTCTGCCTCCCGAGTGCTGGGATTAAAGGCTTGCGCCACCACGCCTGGCCTTGTTTTGCTTTTTTACCTCCACAAAATCATTGTAAATGTCCCCGATGAATTTAGGCAGCAAGGAGGCTGCAAAGAGCCAGGGACCCGGGAGTTTGCAAAGCAACTGAAAGCAACCTTAGATCCTTAAGATGCGTCCCCTAGGTTCCCACTTGACTGCCTCCCCGGCTAGCTTATGCCAGGGAGCCACAAGACCTCTGCTAACCTACACATGCCCTGAGCCAGCCTGCCGTCTCCCCCTGCAGGCCAAGGGCCTTCCATGCCACTGCCTCTGCAAAGAATCCTGGCCTGGCCTTGCTCTCGTCTCTCTACATTGACACCCTGTGAGCAGAACCGAGTTCTGAGTAGACCGCTCAGGCCACCCATCTTACCACGGCAGACCGGAAACTGGAGAAACCTGGCCTGTTGCGAGAAGTGTGAACCGTGCTGAGGAGTGCCCAGCCTCCCCTCCCCCCACCCCCTTTGAACTCGCTTACTATCCTGATTTCAGCCAGAACGGTCCCTTGTGTTGTTTCCTCTTCATCCCAAGAAATACCCAGACCCTGAGAAGTGGGGGCGGGGCTGTGGGCGGGGTCTACCGTCTTTTCATTTACTCCCTGCGTACAGAAGTAAAAATTACTTGCTAGGCACGCGATGAACAAGCAGTTCAAGGTGAGTTCGGGCTGCACTACGGACCAATCATGACTCAAAAAAAATCAAAACAACAAAACAAAAACAACAAACCAGGGCAGTTCATGACTCTAACTCCAGAAGGCAAAAGTCGGTGGCAAACTAGCTAGGCAATCTGAGGCCTGCTTGGTCTACATGGGGGTGGGATTAGGGGCAAAAACAAAAACAAAAAAGTTACAACAACAAAGAGTACCTGCAGCTAGGGAGTTGTGGACCAATGGGGTATCTCGTGACCACCAGGGCCTTTGACATCATCCCTGTCAATGCTACAATTAATATCGGGCGCACAAACTCCAGGAGACTGGGCTTGCCACCAGCGCAGGAAGACCTCAAGCAAAACACTTGCAACATTTTAACCTTGTGAGAAGGGGAGCACCGGGTAGAAGCAGGTCCCCTCCTACCCATGACACAGGTTGTGTGACACCCCGGCCTGCGCGGGCACGCCCACGCGGATACAGCAGAGCTCCGCCACCGCGACCCCGTGTGGGCACACGCCCGGGCGCCTCTCCGCGTGCACCGCCCACGACCCCACCTACCTCCCGCTGCATTCGCCGCGCCCCGTGTCCCGCGTGTCAGAGCCCGGATCCGCGACCGGAAGCGCGCACCGGGTCCGCGCAGCACCGCCACCAACGCCGCCATGGTCGGGGGACCTCACGCGGTCCGGGCTGCCCTAAGCGCTGCCTGAGCCGTGAACGCCTCGGGGGCCAGATCTGTGAGCGCGACCTTGACGAGGTGAGTGCTCCGCCCCGGCTCCTCTGCACTTTCGGGGAGCGCAGACCCCGATCAGATTCTGCACCTTTGGAACTGGGACCCAGCTGATGACGCTGACCTCGGGCGAGGGGTTCCCCAGATCTGGGTAGTGGGCCTGACATAGGGGAGCCCTGGCCGGAGCTAGGTTATGTGGGTACTTGTGAAGAGGGGCTCTGATCTTGGCAGGAGGTGGTGGTGGGGTGTCTCTGAAGCCAGGCAGGTCTCCACACTTATCTGAAGAGCTTGAAGATCAGTGCTGAGGAGGGAGAGATATCCTTCGGTGGGCTTGAGCCTGGATTTGGGTTTAACCTGGACAGAATTGTTGGCACATCTGGGGCCTCGTCCATCATGAGAGGGTCTCACTTAGTGCTTGGATTGGGATCCGAACCTTAGGGTCAGAGTTGCAGGGCCAAGGTTGGTCAGTAGAGTGGGAAGTGGTTGAGCAATCTCCTCAACAGGTGTTCTCTGAGAGACGTTAGTATGCTTCTGGCTCCCTCCTTGCAAGAGATTGGGCTACCCTGCGAGAGGGACTCCTTGGAGTTCAGGAGCACTGGAGCCGGCTTTGGGTGTATGCTAGAGCCTAAGAGGGCAATGTGAGACAAAGTGCAGGTCTTCCAGCCAGGGACTTTGTGGTGCTTGTTGGCCTTTCAAGCCTTAGGAGTACATCGGGAGCTGTCACAAGCACTTGTACCCTATTTTAGGGGCTTGTGGTAGGGAAGGCCCCAAGAGGGCAGCTTGTCAAGGAGAAACAGCACTACCATAATTAATGAAGAGGCAGCTTTTACCTGGGAACTGCTGACAGTTGGGGACAGGCAGACGCATCCCCATTTGAGCAGAGGTGACAAGTGGATGTGGCTTGAAGGGGAGCAAAAGGGTGCAGAAGTCAGTGAAGGGAGCAATTACAAAAAATTAGGGAAGGGAAGGGTGGACTATGCTCACTCAGCCCTCGTGTTCTGGCATCTGGGCTTATGAAACCTATTTCCCATTCTCCCACAGAAGTTGGGGCTAGCAGAAAATTCGTTCGACATCTTGAATTTTCTCAAGCAGACACTTTGGGGTCTACAGTTCTCTAGGGATGCAGCCTTGAGCTGTCAGGCTAACGTTCAAGGAAGAGAGGACACTTCTCCAAAGAGGGAAACATCCTTCCTAGTAAACAGAAGTCCATTTTCTGTTCTGTGACCTTTCATCTCACAAGGGTAGTTGTACTAAGACAAAGGTAATTGTTAACTGGCAGGAGCAAAACTTTTGTGAGGGCCTTTCTTGAGAAAACACATAAAGGTTGGTGTCGGCTGCAAATCAGTTTTTGAGTGTGATGGGCATGTGTTGAACACATTTCCAGATGCAAGGCGCCAAGTGCTTTTGAAATGTAGTTGAGCAGTCTGAAGGGTTTCCCAGGTTGTCCGAAGTGATTCACCACAAGGTTTCAGGCCTCGTCACTTCCTGGAACAGTGTATGGACCTGGTAGGGGACCATGGCTGTAGGCAAGAAGTTATCCACAGGACATATGATGTGTTGAAATCTCTGAAGTTTCTGTCAAGTTGTCTCTCAGGCTTTAGCCTGCGAGGCTTTCCCAGATCCTGGTGGGACAAGACAGCTGCGTCAAGCATGGGTCCCACCAAGGACCCACACTGTCAGGCTTTTGTTCCAAGTGACAAGAAATTAAGAGGGAGAAAATTGGAGAACAGTTTGGAGAGTTGTGGCCAGATATTAAAGGCAGATGGACTGTGGGTGTTCTTATAAGCAGCTTCATAGATTAAGCAGAGTGTGACAGTACAACACCTGTGGTCCCCACACTCAGGAGTCAGAAGCCGGGGAGCTGTCATGAATTTGATGCCCTTCTGTGCCACATAGTGATTTCTAGGACAGCCTGGGTTTATAGAACGGGACCCTGTCTTTGATTTGTTTTTGTTGTGGTTGTTTGTTTTGTTTTGTTTTGTTCCTTTGAGACAGGGTTTCTCTGTGTAGCCTCGGCTGTGTTGGCCTCGAACTCACAGAGATCCGCCTGCCTCTGCCTCTGCCTCTGCCAAAGTGCTGGAATTAAAGGTGTGCACCACCACAACTGGCTTGGGACCCTGTCTTTGCGGGGGTTGCAGGGTGAGGAGAAAAAGGCACAGGTTTATTCTTGCAAATGAAGCTGTAGATGTCTTGTGATGTCAGTTTTTTTTTTTTTTATTGGGGAAGAGAGAGTACTAACACGGTAAAACTCAAAGTCACGAACATTCAGGCCCTAAGTATATACAGTTATTTATTTGTTTATTTGTTATAGTTGATTCCTCTTTTTTTAACTGGTCTAAACTTGCACCAGGACATCCTGTGTTGGGATGACATGAGCTACCACGCCTAGCTCTGTGCTTACATGTCTGTTTGTGTGACTATGGGCAAATACATGCCCATAGAGGTCAGGACAAATGTGGGTGCCTTTTCACATCTTCCACTTTGTTTGAGGCAGGGTCTTCTATCTTGTTTACTGCTGCTTAGGCCATAGTAGCTAGCCCACAAGCCTCTGGGGGTTCTTCTGTCTCTGTCTCTCTGTCTCTGTCTCTGTCTCTGTCTTTCTCTCTCTCACCTCACAGCACTGGGATTATAAACCTGTATTACCATGTTTGGCTTTAAGTGGGAATAGGGATCCGAACTGAGGGATCTTTCCAGCCCCAGTTGTTGTTTTAACATCTTTTACTATTCCTTTAGGAAAGCACTGTTATTTCTGTAGGCGATTTTGACTTTATCAGTTGTATTAAAGTCTCTTTCCCTTTTCCTCTTAAGTTTTTCTGATGTCAGAAGGGAAGAACAACATGTGGGCAATGTAGCCCAGTTGGTAGAGAGCTGGCCTGGCATGCATGAGGCCCTGGGTTCAATCCCTAGCACTTCATAAAATGAGGCATAGTGGGCTATGTCTGTATTCCTAGCTCCCAAAGAGTATAGCAGGAGGATCAGAAAGTCAGTTGTCCTCTTCTCCATAGCAAGTGTGAGGCTAGCCTGGGCTACATGAAATCCTATTCCCTCCCCGCCCCCAAAATCAACAACACATGTAAGGAAACAGGATGAAACGAGTAAGTCATAAATCCTCAAAGCCAGTGAACAAGATCAGAATCTGAAATCTGGTCATGAGGGGTACAGCATCTGGGAGGTAGAGGCAGGAGGATCAGGAATGCAAGGCCAGTCTTGGCTGTGGAGCAAATCCAAGCCCAAGCTGGGGTCCATGAGACCCTGCCTTAATAGAAGGAAGAGGAGGAGAAGAGAAGGAAGTTAAGAATCTGATAAGCTGCCAAAGTATGCTGTGCTTCTCTATTTAAACAAAAACCACTTCTCTTTTTGATCAAAGATAAAGCAGAAAAAGCAAAAAACAGAAATAAAGCAGCGTTTTTACTTTTTGCAGGCCTGGGATTGCACCCTGGGATTTGGTGTGTGCTAACCCTTTCTGTACCACTGAGCTCTATATACCGCAGCCCAAGATTATTCTTGTTTAAAAAAGAATTCTAATCCTGGTGGTGGTAGCGCATGCCTTTGATCCCAGCACTCGGATCTTTGTGAGTTCGAGGCCAGCCTGGTCTACAAAGTGAGGCCAGGACAGCCAAGGCTACACAGAGAAACCCTGTCTCGAAACAAAACAAAACAAAACAATAAATAAATAAATAAACCTAGGTGCTTGAGAGATGGATCAGGGGTTAAGAGTAAATGCTGCTCTTCCAGAGAACCTGAGTCTGTTTTCTATCACTGACATCAGGTGACTCATGGCTGCCTCTAACTCTAGCAACAGGAGATGGGACACCGTCTTCTGGCCTCATGGGCACGCACATACATACATACTCTCACAGAAACACATAAATTAAAAAAAATTATTTAAAAAATTGTAGCTAGCCAAACTTTTAATTCCAGCACTCGGGAAGCAGTCAAATCTTTGTGATTTTTAGGCAGGACCAGGGACCTCAGGGTATTTTGATGACCTCAGTAAGGACAAGCTACACTGACATTTTATACACACGAATGGAGGTTTGGTGGCAGATTCTTGGGTGCTCCTGAGCCTTTAGGGGCTTTCTAGAATTCCTTATGGACCTCTGAGGCCAACAGCTATTGGACTTCTCTGGTATGAATAAGCCAACCAATTCTAATAAGATCAGAATGCTTTGTTGTGGTAGTGGTTGGTTTCGTTTGGTTTGGTTTTGGTTTTTCAAGACAGGATTTCTTTATACAACACTGGCTGCCCTGAACCTCACTCTGTAGTCCAAAATGGCCTTGAACTCAGAATCCCCCACCCCCCACCCCACACCCCTGGTCTCCCAAGTGCTAGGATTAAAGTCGTGCACCACCATGCCTTGTGGTTTGGTTTGGTTTGTTTTAAGACACAACATGGAGTGGTTGTTTTGTCTTGTTCTGAGACAGGGTCTCTCCATGTACCTTGCTAACTTAGAGCTTGCTGTGTAGACCAGGCTTGTGAGCTTGCAGCAATCCTCCTGCCTCTGCGTCCAGAACAGTGGGGTGACAGATGCTACCACAGCTGGCCTGACAAGCTTTTCAAGGTTCCTTAAAGCTCTCTGGCACCACCTGGTTCTGGGTCCTGCCGTGAGGAGAGCCGACCTAAGTACAACCCTGCACATAACTTACCATGAAAGGAAGTCCTTGGTAAGTGTGATGTTTGGAGGGATCAGACCCTGAGGAAGAAGAAATGTCTCAGTTTGGTTTAACGAAGTATCATTAACCAAATACTGGTGAGTCATGGATAGCTAAAGAGAAACCAGTTTCTTTTTATAACCAACAAATAAAAAAATAGACCCCTAGAGAGCGGCAGTGACGTTATCCTTTCGTTTCACTCAGTCCATGTCCTTAACTCTTTATTCATTTTAATTGTTTTAGTTTGGGTTTTTTTGAGGGGGGGGCATTTTTTTCAAAAGATTCATTTATTTATTATTACATATACACAGCTCTCTGCCTGCATATACACCTGCATGCTAGAAGAGGGCACCAGATCACATTATAGATGGTTGTGAGCCACCGTGTGGTTGCTGGGAATTGAACTCAGGACCTCTGGAAGAGCAGTCCTCTTCCAGCCTGAGTCCAGCCTGAGACCTTTTTAATTTTTATTTTTGTGGGTTTTGCTCACTATGAAGATCCGACTGGCCATGAACTCACAGACCATCCTTGCCCTCCTCCCAAGTGCTGGGACTAAAGATGTGCACCTCCACCACTGAGCTAATCTCCAGCCCTTGTTCATATAATATTATTGTTGTATATTGACTTTTGATCTAGACCAGCAGGTTGTTCCGCAGTGACAAGGTCCTGAGGAGGAAGGACCAGGGGATCAGAGATGAGTCAGAACAGGTGGCTTAGAAGGGATGCATAAGCTATGTGTTATACCAAAACAGTTTCTTAAGAAGTACAACATCAGGGCTAGAGAGATGGCTCAGAGGTTAAGAGCACTGGCTGTTCTTCCAAAGGTTCTGAGTTCAATTCCCAGAACATGGTGGTTCACAACCATCTATAATGAGATCTGATGCCCTCTTCTGGTGTAGATACAGGCAAAACACTGTATATTTAATAAATAAATCAATCTTATGTACTATTTGCCGGGGACATGGGGCAAAGTCAGTGGCAAGCTATCAATCATACAATGGGACAAAGTCAGCAGGCCCCTGATCAAGCACCGTTCCACAGGGGAACACAGGATCTCTCAAGGGTCTCAGAGACCTGAGCACCAGCAGCCTTGGGGCTGATTACAACAGTCTCTTTTGGGTGGAGGTGGTTTAAAAGTCAAGTTCCCAGGAAATAAATCCTTAAGTCCTTTGAGTCCCTGGCCCCAGCCCAAGTCTAGGCCTTGCCAGCCTGCCCCTGGGTAAGGAGGACACAGAACTAGGTTCCTTTTGTTGATTCATCAGGGCCTCTGAGAAAACCTTGGACTGGACTGGCTCTCAGCAGACTATATATGCTATATTGCTTATGTTTATTGTAAATATATACGTGTGTGTGTGTGTGTGTGTGTGTGTGTGTGTGTGTGTGTGTGTGTTGATGGGTATGGGTATGGGTATGGGACATTGTGCATGCTACACATATGCTTTACACTAAACTGTGTCCTCAAGTCACATTATTTAGACATTTGGCATGGATCTTACAAAAGCCAACTAGGAAGTAAACAATTACCAGTTTATCACATACCAGGATCTGTAGCAGATTAGTACAGCACATGAATTCATCATCTCATACACACGTGTGTGTACGTGGACATGCATGTGTATGCGTGTGGCCAGAGGATAGCTTTGGGTGTCATTGCTCAAGAACCAGATAATGTGATATTTGAGACAAGGTCTGTCACCAGCCTGGAGCTCTCCAGGTTCGTCAGGCTGACTGCCCAGTGAGTCAAGGGTCCTCCTGGGATTCTCCCCAGACTACTCCGCCATGCCTGGCTGGTTACTATCTCCCCAGATCCTGGTACCTTTTTTTTTTTTTTTTTTTTTTTTTTTTTTTTTTTTGAGACAGGTTCTCGTTATGAAGCCCTGGCTGGCCTGGAACTTGCTATGGTGACCAGGATGACCTAGCACTCGTTGAGATCTACCTGCCTCTGCCTCCCAAGTGCTGGGATTAAAGGTGTATGCTTCAATACGCCCAGCCCCGGCACAATTTTTTAATGTGCTGAGAGTATGTTTGTTAACTTATTAATTAGATACAAACTAGTCATTATGTACATCTGAAAAATATCTAGTTCAGAGGTAGAGGGTTTATTTTGCCTAGAAGTCAGAGTTGTAGACTCAGACAGAGAGAGAAAGTAGAAGGGAGGTGTAGGAATCTGTAAGTCCAACACTGAGGAGGTGGAGGCAGGAGTGTCAGGTCATCATTAGCTAACAGAAAGTTCAAGAACAGCCTAGACTGCATGGGACCCTGTCTCAAAGTGGGGAGATGGCCAGGTGGGCATTGTGCTTGTCATGCACACGTGAGGACCTGAGTGCCAAGTGCTAGAACCCATGTAGAGCATGGGCGAAGTGGCCAGACATGATGGCACAGGCCTCTAATCTCAGCACTCTGGAAGCAGAGGCAGGTGGATCTCTGTGAGTTCGAGGCCAGGCTGGCCTACATAGAGAGTCCTAGGACAGTCAGGACTACATAGAGAGACCCTGTCTCAAATAATGAAACCAACCAAACAAGCAAAAAAAACATGGACAAAATGGTGTACACCTGCATCTCCAATGATGACATTAGTGATAGCGATAGCTCACTGGCCAGCCAGTCCAGCTATTTTCAAGCTCCACTTTCAGCAAGAGACCCTGCTTTAAAAGAAAGAAAGAAAGAAAGAAAGAAAGAAAGAAAGAAAGAAAGAAAGAAAGAAA
>OU015745.1:73304210-73337811 GCA_907169655.1 Acomys percivali | reverse complement strand
AAAGAAAGAAAGAAAGAAAGAAAGAAAGAAAGAAAGAAAGAAAGAAAAAGAAAGAAAAAAGAAAAAGACATAGGTAGAGAGCGATAGAGGGAACCTGGCACCAGTGTCTGGCATGCATGCATACAGTCACGCCCCATGTACCTGCGACACGCCTATCCTTGTTTGCTTGGGCACTGGGGATGGAGTCCAAGGTTGCAAACAGGCTATGTGCACTGAGTGCTGAGGGCTCTATCTGCTGGCGTGGATAGGAGTGGAGCTTAGACTGCAGTGGGAACCTATGAGATGGTGCTAGGGTGCCCAAGGGAGGGCCTGAGTGGTGAAAGGGTGAAGCCAAGGGTAGAACATGGCTCAGTGTCCAGCGGCTGTGGCTGCTCGTGTGTGCAGGGCTCTAGGCTCCATCCTACCGAGGGAAACTGGAGTGGAGTGATGGAAGGGGAGGCACCATAGAGAAGACAGTTGGGGGCCCTGGTTGCATCAGCTGTTCCTTGACAGTCACAGCAATGAAAAAGAGGATCGAGCGTTGGCTACATAGGGGTAGGGGTGCTTTTGTGTTGACTTAGCGGTGACAGCACGGAGTTGAGATAGGTGTATCCTAGCCTGCTGACAAGCACCCATGGAGGAGTGGGGACAGGGACATCAGAAAGGACTTACGAGGAGGCAGGAAGACAAGCTCCCAAGCCCCAAACCAAAGGTGAAGTTGTCACCTTCAGAAGAGGAAGGAAGACCAGGAGCCACCTAGCTCCCGGTGAGTGAGGTGGGAGAAATCAAGTCTGTCCTCATCATGGCAGCAGCTGTTTGCCTGAAGCCTTGGACCCAGCGATCTCTCAGGTCTGGTGAGCAGGCCAACTGGATGTGGAATGTAGCTCTCTGAGCTGGGACTAGCCAGTCTGAGTCCTGGCTCCATAGGAGCAGCCAAGCCTGATGCTGAGCAAGGACGCCTGGCACCCAGAGGCAGGAGGATGAGTTTAAGGTCGATTGTTTGAGGCCAGCCTGGTCTGGTCTTTATGAAACCGGCTTGAGGCGGGAGGTGGCGCTCTCTGGCTTGAACAGAGTTGGGAAATGGAAATGTCCTGGAAGTAGGAAGAAGAGTTGGCTCATGGGAACCTATTTGGATTTGCACTGGGGCTTATGAAAGTTCCGCTCCTGGGCGGGGTGGCTCTGTGGTAGAACTTACATGGCGTATACAAGCTCCTGGATTCTATTCCCACCCAGCACTGTGAATGGGAGGGCGGGCACTGAAGGCTGGCTAGGCACTGCACAAGTCACCAAGGCTGGGAGGCACGCATCTTGTCTTCAAGTGTTGTGGCGGCTGCAACACACAGAGTATCTATTTAAATGCTTTGGGTCTTCTCAGGCAGATGCCGAAGGGTCCAAGGATCATCCTTAGGGTGTCACTTTGAGACATTGCGGGACTAGGTTCAGGTTTGTCCCCTGGCCTGTTTCAGCCAAGGTGGAGGTCTGGGCCAGAAAAGACTCAAAGGAACCTGCTAAGGCCTTTGGAGGGAAAGAGAAAATCTTTGTTAAGGACACTGGTGTGATGGGGACCGGAGCTTGCTGTGGGAGGGGGTGTGGCCATTCACCCTTTAGAGAGTGAGATGAAGAGGTCAGTGTCAAGCCCTTCGTGCCCTCCACCCATCCCCTCAGCCCTCTCCACAGTATTCTGCTTCCTACTGAGAGTGTGCAAGCAATCCTGCTCCTAGCACTGGGTCTCTCTGCTGCTGGGGCAAAATCAGCTGCCAGTCAAAGTGCAGAATAGAGGGCCATTAGCGCACACAGGGCCTGGCTTTGAGAAGACAGCAGAGGAGGGCGGGGCCTGCCCTGGGCTCTGAGGAGGCTGGGGTGGGGGGTGGGGTGGGCGTCTAGAATCTGCTGTAGGCAAAGAGCTGCACCTCAGTATAAATATGTCTATGGCTTCCATAATCCCTAGCGAAACCCAGCACGCAGCTGGTGAAAACCTTCAACCAAACTCTAGTTGCTGGCCTGTGGTGAGCTGCCAGACTGCACCAGCTGTTTTCGTTGTATTCTCTGATGCTCAAGGAAGCCAGCAGGAGGGCAGCCTGCGCATCCTGTCCACTATAGCTATCTGTAACCCTTTGCTCCACAGGCAAGAGTAGCTACCAGCAGGCAAGCCTGTGACCCATTCAGATGAAGCTTTGTTTACAATACTTAATAGGCCATATCTGCTTTTTCAGGTGCCCTAGGTACCTCCGCCTTCCTCTGCAGACTGGAGAAATGATAGATGCTGTACGGTGGGCCTGAGACAGTTGTGGGGAAAGACAGCTACAGTGCCAGTGTCTGGCTCCCTGCTGTGGAGGGCTGGAGTCCACGGTGTCAGCACTTTCATACTTCTGTTAGCTTTTTATGTGTTTGGAAGCTCAGCAGGGATTGCGGGGCTCTACAGATACAAGTGTGTGGTGTCTCGGCTCCTGGCTTCCCTGTGCGCCCTAATGCGTCCTTCAGCATCACACCGGCTGCTGACAGTGTAGTCCATCCCTGAGGACCTCTCCAGTCTCTCCAGGAGGACAGATGCCCACTGTCTTGCGCTCACTGCAGCTCTAGTCATCACTGCCCTGCTCAGCAGGCCACAGGTGGTGCCCCTCCCAGCCTTCTGGGGGAGCTGTGGGCAGAGTGGGGTTCCTTCTTCTTTCATTGCTAGTGCCCCAGTGTCCTTCCTGCCACCTGTCCCGCTTCTCACTTACCTGTCTCTCTCTTTTCTTTGAGCTGCCAGACTTGTGAGGCCAGTCTTCAGCCATTCTCAGGGCCAATATCAGTGCTGGTCTCAGTAGTGGCAAAACAGGCCTGTAGTGGCTGTGTTAGTTGCTTTTCCTATTGCTGTGGGCAAAATAACCCTGTGCCTTAGTAGCTATTCTATTGCTGTGGAGAGACACCATGGCCAAGGCAACTCTTATCAAAGGAAGCGTTCAATTGGTAGTATTGCATCTGAGTGTCTCCAGCTGCCATCGCAAGAAGCAACAGCAGGAATGGGGGGGGTGGTTTGACACATCTGCACCCCTGAAGCTTCTCTGTGCAGAAGTTTGGCGCTACGCTGCCACGGTATCCCTCTGTATCCAGACACAGGCTTTCCCAGGGGGCTGCTGTGTTCCACAGGCCGCCCTCTCAACTCCCACTTCTGGAAAACATAAAGATGTTTCCTCCGAGATCAAGATGCTCTTACAACTAAGTGGCAGGGAGGCTAAGAGGGGAGACTGGGGGCGGGATGGGGGTGGGGCAGCTCTCAGAAGCCAGAATCACAACAATGGTTTTAGGACTGTCCTTAGGGCCTGGCACATTGCTTGCCACCAAGTAATTCTTTCTTTTGTAAGCTGGGGGTAGAAGTCTCCCGGATCAAGGCAGGACAAGAGGTTACATAGCACCTGGCCCCTGCTGGCCACTAACATGCCCAAGAAGCACAGAGCGTCCATCCAAGATGTAGGCAGTCGAGCCTAATGAGTCAGCCCCCAGCACAGCAATCAAAAGGCCAACTTAGATGATTCCAGGTGGGGCTGTTGCCTAGAGGTTACCCTGGGGGCAAGTGGCCTCCGCCTGTTTAAAAACAAAAGGCCAAACAAAATTTTGTGTAGCCCTGGGACTTTTGAGACTTTTGAGAGTGCTATCACTATGTAGCCCAGGCTGGCCTCACTCACTCTAGACCTCCTGTGTGTTGGAGCTACAGGTGTGCACCACCATGCTTGGTCTTCCCCTCCCTCTCCTTCCCTCCTTTTCTGTTTCTGTTTTTATTTTTGGGTTTTTTTTTTTTTTTTTTGTTTTTTGTTTGTTTGTTTTTGGTTTTGGTTTTTCGAGACAGGGTCTCTCTGTGTTAGCCTTGGCTGTCCTGGACTCACTTTGTAGACCAGGCTGGCCTCAAACTCACAGCGATCCGCCTGCCTTTGCCTCCTGAGTGCTGGGATTAAAGGCGTGCGCCATCACGCCCAGCTTTTTTTTTTTTTTTTTTTTTTGGTTTTTTGAGACAGGGTTTCTCTGTGTAGCCTTAGCTGTCCTGGACCCGCTTTGTAGACCAGGCTGGCCTCGAACTCACAGCGATCCATCTGTCTCTGCCTCCCGAGTGCTGGGATTATAGGCGTGTGTAGGGTTTTTTTTTTTTTTTTTCTTTCTCTCCCTCTCTGCTTTCTCCTTCTCAGCCAGAGTACTTCAAAAGCCCTGCTGTCGCGAGCACTGCCTAGGTTGTTACAACCTAACTCAGGATCCCGGAATGACTGACGCTTGAATGCAGAGTGGGTTGCAGAAATAGGTTTATTTGCCACATTGATATGATAATCAAGTAGCATAGGAATGCAAATACAACAACACATTAAGCAAGCAAAGGCAGCGCCGAGGGCAGTCCACCAATACCACTCCATTAACTAGTCATCCAATAATATCCACTAACATTATAGTAAAATCTTAATATGCCTGGGAGAAGCATCTAACATCCTTAACTAACATCATTAGGGATATACGACCTGAGCGGCGAACGGCTTCGCTGGTCCGGAGCTGCGCCGTACCTTCGGTTTCCCTCGATCAGGGAGAGTCTTCAGAGTAATAGCGTTCTCGGTGCTTGAGCTGTCCTCTGCGAACCGGAATCGAGGTTTGGGTTTCGGGCGCGTGTCAGAGTCTCGGGCTGCTCTGGATCTCGTCACGAAAAGTAGCAGGTTATGCGTTCATCGTGAAGGCGAGATGTCGACTGGTCGTCTTTTTGGGTTTTTATACTATTTTAGTTTACTTATCAAGACACTGCACACATTTCTGCCATATGGGCACTTATCATCTAAAGTCACACATTTTTGGTAATCTAATAATTACGTCACACAGGTAATTTCCTACAACTGACTCTTTATCTAGCCTGAGCACAGCTTGCAAACAGCTGAGCTCTTACATGTTAGTGACATTTGCTGAGGCCTTGCAGCCCTTCCCCTCACAACTACAAGATAACTTTGTGGTTCAGTGGAGCCAGGAGTCACAGAAGCTTAGGTAGACTGACTCCCCTCCACCCCATTGAAAAGCTGTAAAAGTCACAGATGTCCTTTGTGACGGTGTCCCTCCACCCCATCCTGTGCTGTACACAATAACTCTTTCCTGTTCCACTTGAAGACATCTCCCCCATTGTTCTCACGGTGCCCCCTTTTACCCCACCCCACCTTGAGGGTCTCTCTCCAGCCTGCACCTACCACCAGAAGAGGGCATCAGATCTCAGTATAGCTGGTTGTGAGCCACCATGTGGTTGCTGGGAATTGAACTCAGGACCTTTGGAAGCGCAGCCAGTGCTCTTAACCTCTGAGCCATCTCTCCAGCCCGAGGCTCTCTCTTAATAAAACTCATTCTGAAGAGTAACTAGCTCGCTCTGCTTCCCTCTCCTTGAATGAACCTGAAGTCAATAGTTTATAACAGTGAGAGTTCTAGCCCGTGCGCGCATGCGTGTGTGTGTTTGTGTGTGTGTGTGTGTGGCAATAGGTTTCAACAATTTAGCATCTAGATCAAACTTCTCCCATCCAGGAACGTGTAAGTTTTGGCGTGCAAGGGATATGTGCCAAGCGCACACACTGATTGAGCTACACCCAGCTTGGGTTCAGCATCAGCTGCCTTTATGCTTGTGCCATTAGTAGATGATTAACGTCCCCTTCAGTCCACCTTCTGGCACTTTTAAAAATAACTTTAGGAGGAAAACATGAGACTTGGCCATTTGTCAGGTACGAAGGGCGTTCATGACTTTGTGTAATTCCTACCAGAACCTTCTCATCATTCTCGACTGTAACTCTGTACCCACTGAATTCCCTCTCCCCTTCCTGCAGCCCCAGAAGCTAGTCAGCTGCCACTTTTGTGCTATCTGCTGGTCTGCGTCTGGAGGGTTTCACTCGTGGGGCCCATCTGTGCTGCAGCATGGTTCGGTGTCTCCTTCACCCCAGCTGCGTACACTCCACTGTGGAGTTCCCTGGCTGGTTTAGCTCTTCAGCGTGGAGAACCCTGGGGTTGCTTCCACTTGTAGGTTACTGTGAGTCATGCTGCCATGAGCAAGAGCAGACAAATGTCTGAGGCCTGCTCCCAGGTCTGGCTGCGCTGGCGATTCTTGGGATAGCCTCTCATTAGACCATAAAACTTTCCATTAGTTTTCACTTCAGCAGTGTGCAGGGGTTCCAATTTTTTTTCATATGCTTACCAATTTTATTGTCTTACTTTAAAATAGAAAAAAGAAAAAAATCAGGCCTGGTGGTGCAGGCCCTATAACCCAGCTATTTGGGAGTTGGAGTCAGGAAGATTGTAAGTTCAAGGTCTTCCTGGGCTAAAGTACATTTCAAGGCCAGCCTGGGCAATTTAATAACAGCTTGTCTCAAAATAAGTGGCTGGGAGTATAGCTCAGTGAACCCTTGTATGCATTGCTAAGTGTCCAACTCCAGAAAAAGGGCATTTCAGTGACAGTGAAATATAGCATGGCTTTGACAGGCATTTCCACAGTAACTGTGACTAACAATGTGAAGACTCTACACTGACTGGATCTTGTTTCCCAGGTTGTCCTTGAACTCACAAGGATTATCTTGAACTTCTGACCTTCTGGGCTTCACAACTCCTGGATGTTGGGATCATAGGAGCGTGCCAGCATTGCTCAACTGGTGCAGGGCTGGAACCCAGGGCTAGGCCAGGCAAGCATTCTGCCAGCTGAACTGCATCCAAGCCTCTCCCTGTGCCCTACTTTTTAAACCACTTTATGCATGTTACGTTAGACAAGCATTCTACCACAGAACTACACCCAAGCCCTAAATCCTCTTTTTTTTTTCTTGAGGTTTTGTTGTTTTAATTTTGATTGATTTGATTGATTGATTTGAGAGAGTCTAGTATGGCCTCAAACTCATGACCTTCTTCAGATTCCTGAGTGCTGGGATTACAGATATTCATACTACTCAACTGGTTTACCACTGTTTTAATTACTGTAGCTTTGTAAGGTACTTCTTTTTCCAGAATTAATTTGGTTATTTAGCTCCCTAGAGATTCAGTAAGATTTAGCATGGTTTACTCTACTGGAAAAAAAAATTGCCCTTGGGATTTTGGTAAAGATTATATTAAATCAGTAGACAGATCTGGGTAGCACTGAGTCTTTTTTTTTTCCCCCTTTGGTTTTTCGAGACAGGGTTTCTCTGTGTAGCCCTGACTGTCCTGGACTCACTCTGTAGACCAGGCTAGCCTCCAACTCAGAGGTCCATCTGCCTCTGCCTCCCAAGGTGGGGATTAAAGGCATGCGCTACCACTGCCTGGCTTAAATGTATATTTATTAATGTGTATATATAATATATATTGTATGTAATTTAGGCCGGCCTCAAACTCTTGACTTACTGCCTCAGCCTGTCAATGTTCAGCAAGGTTCTGAGCTACCTCCCTAGCTGGGTTTTTGGATGGATGGATGGATGGATGGATGGATGGATGGATGGATGGATGGAAAGATGGACAATATAGTTCATTGTCTCACCACTGTAATGCCACTTCTAGTAGTGATAATGGGTACCATAAACACTCAAGCATATGTTAGGAAATTACACCATAAGGAAGGAGTAAAATGAGGCTGGTGTCTGGTGTATGCCTGCAATCCCAGCACACAGCCTTTCAGGCTGCTTCTGGCACTTTTCCCGCTTTGCTGCACCCATTCTTGGCCTTTTCTGGTAAGCTGCCCGGTGCTCCCAAGGGCCATTGTTCCCCTGGATAGCCTCCTGTGGGCTTATGTGTGTGCTCTGTAACTAGCTGTTGGTGTGTGGTGGTGGGGAGCTATGGCCTGAGCAAAAAAGCAGCGCTTTCTTCTGCTTCTCCCAAGATTTTTTATGACAATGGGCCTTCTGAGTGATGCCTACATTCTGTGAGACTGGGAAAGTGCTGGAATAGTTGGATTTTTCTAGGTCAGTTTCTGGAAAGAAAAAAAATTGACCAAAGGCCAAATTGAGTTCCTCAGAATTCCATAAAATTTGCATCAATCAAAGGAGTCCAGGCCTCCCACAGTGCAGCATGGGGGCAGGTGCTTGAATGATGGAAGCAAGCTTGTGGGGCGTGGCATTCAGGCCCAGCATGCATGCAGACCAGCAACCACGTGAGCACTTGTGGAAACAGGCTCCTGTAAGTGTAGGCTGCAAGGCCTCAGCACTCAGGTCTCTTCTGTTCTCTCCTGAGACTGTCCTGAAGCTTAGACCTGCCTCCTCTGGAGACTCTTCCACCAGCCTTTCCGGCCTAGGCCAGGGTCTGTGTAGTCACCAGCGCCCCCCTCTGGAAGAAGTGTAAATGGCTACAGTCTTCAGAGAAAGTTTCACTGGCTCCTCTTGCTTGTGTCATCTTCTGTTTTAGAGTCACTGGTGTGAAATCGCAGTTTTGCTGTGAACTTACTGAGCTCTGCTCACAGTGTCAGCTGTGGGAACCCTGGGCTGCTCTCCCAACTTTTGCTTACCCAAAGGCGAGTGTGTGTGAACACACTCACGCTCACCTTGTACTGCGGATGGAACTCAGGGCCTTATGTGTGCTAGGTAAACACTATGCCATCGAGCTCACCCGGCCCGTGTGTTTTTTTGGGAGGGTCTGTAGTCTGCAGCTGTTCCCCACTTGTATAGGGAGAGGACCCAGTGTCTCACTCATTGCCTTTGTGGGTCTTCAGCCAAATGGAGCAAGTCGATCGCAGGAGCAGAGCTCCCATATCTTATTGATTTTGCACAGCCCCAGAGACTTTCACAAGGAGATGTAGCCCAGAGAAATGACCAAAACATTGAACATGGTGATACACCCTTGTTTTAATCCCAGCCCTCAGGAGGATTATGAGCTCAAGACCAGCCTGGGGGCTGAAGAGATGGCTCAGTGGTTAAAAGCACTGCCCAGAGGTCCAACAACCACATGGGGGCTCACAGCCATCTATACTGGGATTTGATGCCTTCTTCTGGCCTGCAGGTATGCAGGTGTAAATGCAGAGCACTTAAAATAAATGGAGAGATGCCTCAGAGGTTAAGAGCACTGGCTGTTCTTTCAAAGGTCCTGAGTTAAATTCCCTGAAACCACATGGTGGCTCACAGCCATCTATAATGAGATCTGGTGCCCTCAGGCAGAATACTATATAAATATTAAGTAATTAAAAAAAAATAAAGATATAAATAGATAAATCCTTATTTAAAAAAAAAAAAAAAAGACCAGCCTGGGATATATGCCTGGCTCAAGAAAACAAGGACTGATAATGAAGGTGATCTTACCTTGCACACACAACCAAAAGGAAGTAAACACCAAGGGGCCACAGCTTTCCTACTTTCTGAGGCAAAGAATGCTAATTTTGAGGGCAAAAATAGGATGGAGAGCTCTCTAGACTAGGCTGGTGAATTCTCGGGATGTCACCTGGTGATCTGTGGGGTTTGTGAAGCCAGTTGGAGAATGGGGAGGGGGGGTGGGGGGTGAGGTGGGGATGGGGAGGGTTCTCTCCAGTGAGCTCATCCATTGAGGTCTCCAGCCCCATTAACAGTCTCTGCTTGATGAAGGAAGGCTAGTTTTCTGACTTGGTACCAGACGATCCCTCCCAAGAAATCTTCACCTTCCGCCACACGCAGGGACAGACAGGTCCTGTGGCCCGTCCTATGCGCAGTTCTTCTCTCAGCTTGAACCGATCAGAATGCTAGTTCAGTGAAAGATGGCACCTCCAGGCTTGAGGACCACCACACCTTCCAGTCGGTCCTTGACACAGGACTTCAGGAAGCACGCACGCATACCAAGCGCCTGCTCTGGCTGCAGTGAGCAGGCTGCAAGCCTCACCTGGCTGTGACCCAGCGAGAGGCCCTGAGCCCTGGGGACGAAGTCTCTGAACCTTGACCCTGTCTCCCTGCCCCCCACCCTGCAGATGCTGCTGGCTGTCGTCTCATTGGGTCTCCTGTTAGCCCTTCTCCTGTTCCTGCGACACACGGGCTGGGCCTTGGTAGCTATCAGCTGGTTTGAGTACGTGGAGCAGCCGATCTGCAACCTGCTCATGGGTGACACAAAGGAGCAGCGAATCCTGCGCCACGTGCAACAGCACGCAAAGCCTGGAGACCCCGAGGGCGTCCTGGAGGCCATTGACAGCTACTGCTCACAGAAGGAGTGGGCCATGAACGTGGGTAACGTAAAAGGTATGAGGCATGGGGGGGGCATGACCTGAGTACGGCAGTTCTGGGAGAAGAGTCTGTTAAAAGGAGAGGGAATTGTGGGTCGTACACTTGTCTAGCCCCTGTGGAGACATTTACACTTGGAGGAACCAGGTAGGTGAGCTAGAGGGGCCCGTGTGTGTGTGCAAAGGACTGGAAGATTCTCCAAGGCTGTGTACTATGGGCCTCGGGGTTATCGGGAGGCAAAGGGCCTTTCTAAGCAGAAGGTCAGGAAGGAGCAAAAGGAAGGGTAGGAATGTTTTAGGCCGGAAACATGAGAAGAGTGGGAATGTTACCAGTCTAGAGAGGGGTAAGGTTCAGAATTGAGGATGGGGTTCCCCTCTTTCTACCTGTACTTCTGTCCACCTCACCACCCACCAGGCCAGATCGTGGATGCAGTGATTCGGGAGTACAACCCCTCCCTGGTGCTGGAGCTAGGAGCCTACTGCGGCTACTCGGCTGTGCGTATGGGCCGCCTGCTGCCACCGGGAGGCAGGCTTCTCACCATGGAAATGAACCCTGACTACGCTGCCATCACCCAGCAAATGGTGGACTTTGCCGGCCTAGGAGACAAAGTACGGCCCTCTAACTGGTGTGGGCAGCTGTGGCAGGGAGAGCTGGACAGGTGGGGGGGGAGGGGGCTGGGGAGGGGGGTTAAGGTCTTTGGCCAGTCGCCAAGCACCTGCTGTGTCTGGGCTCCTTGGAGTCAAGGAAGGAACCCCAGCAGGTTAGGGACACGGTCTTATTCACCTACCCTACAGAGCAAGCAACTCCCTGGGCTGCCCCAGGAGAGACTACACAGTTTAGACTCTTCTCCAGAGCCCCCAAGAGATGTATACTTGGGTGGGGGTCCGGGCTCCTGCATAGCCCTGCGGGCACAGCGCTGACAGAACACTGTTCCAGGTCACCATCCTCATTGGGGCATCGCAGGACCTCATCCCCCAGCTCAAGAAGAAGTACGATGTGGACACGTTGGATATGGTCTTTCTGGACCACTGGAAAGACCGCTACCTGCCGGACACACATCTCCTGGAGGTGAGCTGACTTGCCCCTGCTCGGCAGGATGGCTTCTGCACTGTCATTACTGAGGTTACTGAAGAGCCCTGCTGAGGGTGGCCCAAGGGCATAGGTAGGTCCAGGGACAGTCTGAGAGGTCAGTGGACTGTAGAGGCCCTGTGGCAGGTGGAGATAGAAGGGAAGGGATTCTGGGTAGCAGTGCCAGGCCAGAGACTCCCTGCACTGTAAGCAGGGTGCTGCTAGGGAGTGCATTGGGCACCAGAGACCAGAACACTCGGGCCTGAGGGACACAGAGAAGAGTACCTGAGGAGCAGAATGGGCTGTCACACAGTCTGACTGGGGGTGATCAGGGCCTGGGCACAGGGAGGGCAAATGTGTCTTGGATTTTTTTCTAGAAGCTTCTGCTATACAAACACTCCAGTCTACCAAGGCCTTTTCAGCCCTCAGCACTGCTGTTCAGCCACCTTCACCTAGCAGGACCCCAGCTCTCACAGGGGTGGGGGTAGGGGGTGGGAGCCATCCCCACTCCAAAGTGACTGGAGCTTGAGGGTATAATACCTTGTCCTGCTCTGGTGGTCATCAGAGGGACATGGGGTAGCTCCTTGGCCTCCACTGGGTCTCCTCACAGCCGTCTACAGCCAACATGGGGCTGTCCATGTGGTGTTGACCAGCCACAGTTGTCTCAAGAGCTGTACACCCTGTCATGTACAGTGGAGTCCGGAATGTGAGAGATCAGCCAACAAGCCCAGGGGCAGGACAGGGCCATTGTGGCTTGGGCATGAATATAAGGGCACAAAGGACAAGTCATGAGATCTGGGCACGTGATAGGAGGCAAGTCCTGGCATCTAAAAGGATGTCGTTGATCTTGTGGAAGCATGGACAGGGTGAGTTGGGGGATATTTCGGAGGTCCCTCGCTATTTTGGAAGTGGTGAGCACTAGGGTGGGAGGCAGGGATATCCCAGAGCAAAGGAGGTGTACCAGAGAACCTGTTTTTACCAAGAGGGCAGGCAGTCAGGGGATTGAAAGGAGACCAAAAAGGCCAGGCTAACCATGGGAAGCTGACTTGGGAAGGGGTCCATGCCTGGCAGACATTGTAAACAGGAGGTTACCTACTGTGGGCAGAGGACAGTTGAACAGTCAGGCTCCACCTGGGCAGGAGAGCCAACCATAGTGCAGGGAATGGGCCTCTGCAGCTTTCGGTGTGTGGTAATTGCAGGCCTGCTTTTAGAAAGAGCCAAATATTGCTGTTCAGTAACTAGGAAACTAACAGTTTTCAGTGCTGCTGCTCAAAGCTGGCAATTAGCTCCAGATGAGAAGTGTACATTGGCAATGGGTGCACTTCTGCGCTCCCCCCTCCCCGCCTACCCCTCCCCTATTGCTTTGGGGAATTAAACCCAGAGGCTGCATCTTTAAGCACTAAAAGCCGGGCAATGGTGGCGCACGCCTTTAATCCCAGCACTCGGGAGACAGAGGCAGGCAGATCACTGTGAGTTCAAGGCCAGCCTGGTCTACAAAGCGAGTCCAGGACCGCCAGGGCTACACACAAAAAATCTTGTCTCGAAAAACCAACAAAACAAAACCAAAATAAAAAAAAGAACTAAAACTACATCACTACCCAGGCTTAGGAATGCACACGGACAGTCTCAGTACTTGAAGGCAGGGGCTCACCTGTTTGAGGCCAGCCTAGGTTAGACAGTAAGACCCTGTCTCACAAGCAGACATCTTACCCACAGCATTCTACACTCTCCTGTCCCCTCAGCACAGATGCCAGCTGCTCAGGCACAAGGTACCCACTCACCTGCAATTCCAGGAGGTCCAGGAGGCTCATGGTATCTGAATACTGGTAGGGCAGGGGCTGCCCCCACAAAAGGTGTGTTCCCGAAGGGCAATGGGAACCCAGCACCTCCAGAAGCGCATGCCTTGCTGTCATGATGAAACCGGCAAGTTTTGGTCTTTTTTTTTTTTTTTTTTTTTTTTTTTTTTTTGAGACTGGGTTTCTCTGTGTAGCCTTGGCTCTCCTATACTCCCTTTGTAGACCAGGCTGGCCTCAAACTCACAGTGATCCACCTGCCTCTGCCTCCCGAGTGCTGGGATTAAAGGCGTGTGCCACCATGCCCAACAGAGACCAGCAAGTTTTATGTCTCAGTGTCATTAGTCTTATTGACTTGTGACTCTCCATGTTTCCAAGTCCCTGGCTGAGCCTGGGAACTCCGAGCTCCTCTTGTTCCCTTCCTGCCCTGAGCTGCAGGCCTCACAGTGGACGGGGCAGCTGTCTTCCTGCAGAACAGCAGAACAGTTCTTCATTGATGTCTTCCCAACCAGTGCTGACTTGACGTTCTGTTTTCTACTTCCTAAGCGAGAATGTATCATGACCCATAGTGAAACTCATTCATACTGTAGCGCCTGAGGCTAGCCCCTGGATTTGCTGACCAGCCTGAGGGTCCCTCAGCTGTCTCAGAGCCCACAGGCTGAGATGACCATCCCCCCACCCCACCCCCACATGACCACTAGGACCAGCCAGAGCTTTGGACAGCTGTTGAGAGTACAGCACTGATATTCAAGTCTGACTGGGGGTGATCAGGGGCTGGCCACAGGGAGGGCAAGTGTGTCTTGGATCTTTCTCCAGAAGCTTCTGCTATACAAACACTCCAGTCTCCCAAGACCTTTTCAGGCCCCCCCCCACTTCAGTGTGGGACATTAGGAAGACGGGATGTTTTTATTTTCGTGTGGGGTGCTGGGAATACACTTTGGGTCACAACTGCATGGCAGCGCTCCTCCCACTGAGCTATACACATCAGCCCACACTACTTACTGGATTTAACTTTCCATTTTTAGGCTGCTTTCAATGTGTTTGAAGACAAGTGTCTTCCATAGACCAGGGAAGCCTAGAACCCTCAATCCTGCCTCAGTCTCCTGACTGCTGAGATTACAGATATGGCCCCATCAGACACAAGGGCTTTGTTTCATGATTATCTTAAAAACAAACCCCTAAGCCTCCGGGGCAACCTTCAGATGAGACATTCAGGTACCTCACTTCCTGGCTGGCCCCACCCCCTACGCACACAAGACACATTTTCTCATTAGGCACTTCAGTAATGTATATGTTATCAGCAGACTTACTTCCCAGAGAGGAGAGACAGGTACCCTGCATGTGGGGTTTCTCACATCCACAGGTTCTAGAGCCACTGTGTCAGGGGCCCTGGAACAACTTCTCCCTCCTGCGCAGAGCCCAGCACCTACTGTCTTTCCCAGCCCAGGTGATCTCCAAAGATAGGGTTGTTGGTGAAGACGCCACATTCCTGGCATAGAGTGTTGGAGGGAAACTGGCCTTCTGGCTCCACCATCCCTTCCACTCCGCCAACCTCCAAACCTTCACCGTGCTGCCTACATGCCCCTCCTGGGCTAGGGCTGGATACAGGGGAGAAGGGATAGGGGCTGAAGTGACTGACTCCATACCGAGGCCCATTGCACTGTGTTTGCCAAGCATTCCTGACCCTCCCTGTCTGTCCCTGCAGGAATGTGGCCTGTTGCGCAAAGGGACGGTGCTCCTAGCTGACAATGTCATCATCCCAGGCACCCCCGACTTCCTGGCATATGTGAGGGGGAGCAGCAGCTTCAAGTGCACACACTACAGCTCGGAGCTGGAGTACTTAAATGCGGTAGACGGCCTGGAGAAAGCGGTCTATACAGGTCCAGGCAGCCTGCCCTGAGCTTCCCTTTCAGCTCCCTTCTGCAAGATGACACACACCCATGCTGACCCCTTCTGTGCTTCTGGCACCTGTCCTCAAGCGCTGTGGTTCCCAACTGTCACAGCTCTCTGTGCAAACCCACCACAATGAACCTGGGAAACACCTGTGGATAAGAGGCTGCACTGCAGCAGGAGGTGTGGCAGCTCACAGCGGCTGCTCAGAATGCAGAAGTCTCACAGTTAATCCTCAGCACCAGAGAGCAAGAAGGGAGATTTAAAAAAAAAAAAAAATCAAAGCAGATGTCAGTCTGATGGTGTCACCAACTGCAAGAGGAGATTCTTATAGGGTTTTAGTGCAGGATCCCTAGAAACTGCTGTCAGCCCAGCAAGAAGTCAGAAAACTGAAAATATCCAGATACCATTTGGCTGTCACCAAATGTCAGCACCTCAGAGACCGTACTGTCACCAGCATCTCATACCACATTTCCCCTTAAGAATGAGTCATGGCCACGGCATAGTGGCACACGCCTTTAATCCCATCACTCAGGAGGCAGAGGCAGGTGGATTGTTCGAGGCCAGCCTGGTCTACAAAGTGAGTCCAGGACAGCCAGGGCTACACAGAGAAACCCTGTCTCAAAAAAACAAGAAAAATACAAAATGAAAAAAGAATGAGTCATGCTAGAGAGATGGTGCAGAGGTTACACCTCTTACAAGGGTTCAATTCTCAGAAACCACATGGTGGCTTACAACCAGCTATAATGAGATCTGGTGCCCTGTTCTGGTACACAGGCATACATACAGGCAAAATACTATACATAATAAATAATCTTTTATAAAAAAAAGTTGGGCAATGGCTTTAATCCTAGCACTCCAAAGGCAGGTGCAGGTGGATCTCTGTGAGTTTGAGGCCAGACTAATCTACAAAGTGAGTCCAGGGCAGGTTAGGCTACATACTGAAAAACTGTCTCAAAAAAAAGTCATAAATTTCCAAGTGTGGTAGCCCAGACCTGTAATCCCAGTACCCAGGAGGCAGAGGCAGCCAGATCTGAGTTCAAAGGTCAGCCTATTCTACAGTGAGTTCCAGGACAGCCAGGACTACAAAGAGAGACTCTTGTCTTTAAGATGTAACCTCTTATAAAAGAAATTAAAGATCTAAATATTTGGATACAGATTCACTGACGGTTATTCACAACTACCACACTGCTCTTACCCGGTGCACACTGGACAGACAGCCTTTGCGCCTATCTTTGACTAAGCAGGGATGGGAGGGGGCAGGGTGACACAGGTAGCCGTGGGGCCATGCAGTCCCTGTTGTCCTCCAACCCTTTGTGACACTCGGGAGAAACCATCTCTCTAGTCCTACTTCCTGGCCTACAGAAGAGGAAGTAGGCTCAGACTACAGGCGTCTGTCTGCCAGGCACCACACCCCCACCCCCACCCAGTGAGGAAGCATGAAGTTTGGAGTTGCCCACCCCTACTCCACCTCCTCAAGGGGCTCAGTAGGATCCCATTTCCTAGACACAAAGATCAACTCCGTCTTGGCTGGTCCTACCTGTGCCCAGCCAGCCAGTCAGCATGGCCCCCTGGGCTAAGGGTCCCAACAGGAGCCAGGGAAGCCAGTAGGAAGTGTGTGCAGAGCGGGGGCTGGGCGAGCCTCTCCTCCCTCCCTCCTCCCAATCTCGGCAAAGGGATTTCAGGGGCCTGTGTCATCACCAGGTGGCAGCAGTGGCTCAGTTAACCCAGTGGGATGCCCTCTTCCGCTGGGAGCTGAGTCAGAACACAGGGAGTTAGTTCCTTTGCTGCTTTTTTAATCTTTAAATTTTCTTACAAAATTTTCAATGTTTGTTGATACAGTCTTATTTTGGTTTCGTTTTTAATGCTTTTTGTCAGTTTTCTTCGTTGTTAAGTCACAAACAGCAGGCACTGAGCAGCAGTTCCCACGCTGCTGCCGGCAGTTGTCAGGCCCCCGAGGTTACTTGAGGTTCTAGGCAGATGCAACAGCCAGGGTGGCCCCAGCCACGGGCAACTTAGGAGGAGTTTGCTGCAGAGGGAAGATGTCCCAGGAACCCAAGGACATGGGTGCTGGGGACAAGCACAGCTTGCCCCCTAGCTGGCTGCCTCCTAAATAAACTTCCCTGCCTGGACTTTTTAGGAACAGCCCTGGCTGTGATCAGCCTGCATGCAGCATAGTATTCCAGCCACCCTTGGGAGCCCATGTTCTCTTCCAAGGCCCCCTACCTGTCCCATTGCCTGCTCCAGGACCTCCAGTGCAGGCTTGTATTTGCTCCTCGGTGTTACTGTGCATGGGGGGGGGGAGGTTAGGCTTGCCCCTCACCCCCTCTCCCACTACACAGCACCATGTCAGTAAACAGCTAACTCAGGCCTGAAGAGTTAGATCAGGAGAGTGGGGAAGAGGGTAGGGTAAGACAGGACAAGAGGGACAGCCATTAATTCAGGCCCTGGCTTGGGACAAGAGGCTTGGCCAACCCGCCACAGAAGGGCAGGGCTCCGGCTCCAAGTCCGAGTCTGGGTCTGCTCAAGACAGCCCTCTTCCAGCTACTGTGATGTGATCCCTAAGAACAGACAGCTGAGCCAGGGCCCTGCAAAGGGAAACAGACACATGCTTGAGCGAGGAGTCCAGACAGGCAACAGAGCCAGCAAAATGTAGCACAGTAACTGACCCCACAGGCCACACTGAAGCAGTGGCTGTGGATTGAAGGGAGGGCCATGCCAAAAGCCTTGACACTGGGACCAGTCCTTTCTTGCTGGTCCTCACAGGGCAACATGCTGAGGGCATCTAAGGAAATAGGGGTGTGTCTCCTCAGGACCCTGATCTCCAGGGGCTGGAATAAGGTTGTGAGCCCTGGGAAGACACTCCTGTCGCCTGGATCCTGCCAGGGATCACACAGGGAGCTCAAGACGTGCAGCAAGCAGAGATGAACAAGAACGGGCAAACCGACCAGACGAAGGAACGTACCAGGCATGCAAGCTAGACCCAGGAGTCAACAGGCTGAGGCTTAGCGTCCCCCACGGCATCCACCAGCCTGACCGAGGGCCTGCTGGGCCCAGGCGGAGGGGCCTTCCTGCCAGAGTCGAGCTGCAGTGCATGGTGAGTGGGCAAACAGGAGTTAGAAGCAGAAAAAAAAGCAGGTTAACTGCAGCTAAGGGCAGGCTAGGCTAGTCGACATGGACAAGGAAGGAGTGAAAAGAAGGGCCTGCCAAGGCAGTTCAGGGAAACCAAGCTCTGGAACTGGTTATGGGGTGGCACACGGATATACCCAGAGGCTGGTAAGTGAAGCCAGGATACTGGCACAGTGTATGTGGCAGATGCTGCCCTTGGCTAGGGGACCACAGTGGACATCTTGCCCCAACACACATATAAGAAAAGGGAACACAGCCACTTGCTCAGACTCCCTGGTCCTATGTAGCCCATGACCGGGCAGAGCCACTCCTGTCCACTCCAATGCATCAAGAGTGTGCACCATCAGACCTCTCAGGGACTGATGCTGGGCTACTGCCTGGGCTCTGCAAATAAATACCACTCCATCCATGTCCCCGGGCCCTGATCAAGCTTAGCACTGCCCGGCTGTTCTCGTGACAAACCCAAGACATGACGCCTCCCTGGGTATTTGTCGCTGTCACTCACTTTCAACAGTTCCTTCTCAGAGGCCTCCCCTGTGGAGTCACTTCCCAGCGTCCTCCGCTCCCTCCGGTCCACTGTGGCATACCCATCTGTAGGGTGGAACAAAGCAGAGAGTGAGCAGAATTCTGGGGAAGTCGGGAAGAAAGGTGAACTTCCTTCAGCCCAGATACAGAAAACCCTAGACAGGGAACTCCTGGTCTCAGGGCCTGCTCCAACCAGCCCTGAGGCCTCCAAACCGCCTGTCTTTTCTCCAGCTGAAATTTTGCCATAGCAAGGCCTCCCCAGCACCACCCAGGATGGGTGCAGGTGGTGCCCCGCAGCCTTCTTCCCTGAGCTCTTTCCTACCCCTCTGAACTCACCCGGACCAAGTGTGTCCATGGGGATCAAATCCCGGGTGGCTGACTTCTCCCCATCTGCAAGGCATGAGCAGGTTTCTATGAACAGTGGGGCAGGCACGGGGAGGGCAGGGCAGGGCAGGGCAGACAAGTTCGCCGCCGTAGGACAGTCTGTGCTCAGTGTTGTGTGTCAGAAGTCCGTGCTGCCTCCCTAGCCCCACCTACCTTATGCATTGGCAGGTGGGAGCTACTCTTAAGCCTCGGGGTTAAGTTCTGTGTCCCTCTCCCCAGCCTGTGCTCACCAGGGTTCTTGTCCACCAGTGGCAGTGTGCTGTCATCAAAGCCCCCAGAACTTGGTGTTCCTTTGGGTCCCTTGGCAGTGCTAGCAGACTACAGAGTCACAAAACACACGTAAGTGGTAAGGCCAAAGACACTTCTGCCTGAGGGCAGACCTGGCAAAGTGAGAGGGAAGGCGGGACAACCGCACCTGGAAGCGTGCCTTGGTCCAGCCATCCCTCTGTAGGGCTCCACGCAGCTCCTTGTAGCTCCACACAGTCTGTAGCACGTGTGATGCTGCCTTGGCCTCCCGCACTGACTGGCTGCAGCAGCAGCAGCAGCAGCAGCCAGGGTTGGGGTCAGTGGCCTACCGTATCCCAGTCTCCCTCTACCCCACCCCCCACCCCCCACCCTCACCCAGCAGGCAGCAGGCCCTGCCCTCACACACCTAGAGGCCACGAGTGCCACCAGTGCAGGCACACCCCGGGCCTGCAGGAGGGAGCGAGCGTTGTCCAGGCTGTCAGACACAATCTCATGGATCGTGTTGAGCACAGCTACCACCGTATCCTCCTCCAGGTGGGCACTAGGGTGAGCAGGAGCCTGTGCATTGCGAACATTCCGAACCAGCTCTGTCATGGCATAGCTCCCTAAGAGGCAGGGTCAGGTGTTAGGACACACCTCTGTCCTACCCCTGTGGGAAGGAACAGCATTCAGACAAAGGAGCTCACCAGGAGAACCACCACCTCTACCCGGCAGGTTGAGCTTCAGGACCAGGGGAGGAAGACCTAAGCTCCTACAGCTCAGGATAGGACCAGCCAACCACAGGAGTCCCCTGCACTCCAGCCTCCAACAACATGTCCCCAACACCTGCTCCGTTTCACAAGTCTTGGCTTATCTCATCAGCATCCTCACCAATGAGGTCTTTGTTGCGCTGGTCTAGTGAAAGGTTGCGCAGCGCGATGGCGACAGCACGTACCACCTTGTCTGTCTCAGACTGTAGCAGTTCCACCAACACCGGCAGCCCACGTTCCTTGCGTACCGTGGCGCGGATGTACGTGGCCCACTGTGAGGGCAGCACAGGAGGTGACTGCTCAGAGGGGAGTGGCCTTGCACAGTACCTACACCAGCCACACTGGCCAGGGCACAGTGCTCACAGCCTGACGCTGAAGAGGTACTGTGTCCCCTCTTTTCCCAATAGCCCAGACAAAGGCAAGGGCCTGAGGCAGAACCATCGTGGTGTCTGGAATCCCCCGTCCGGGATTTGCCCTCCCTGCCGACCTGACTCCTCACCGTCCAGTTGCCAGCGCTGAGGTTTTGGAGGGCACCGGCTGCAGCTTCCAGGGTGTTGAAGTTCCGACTCTCCGTAAGGAGTGAGAGGTAGAGACGCACCACCTCGGGCTGATACAGCAGCTCAAAGCCTAAGATACAGGCAATGGCAGCCCAGAGTCATGGTGAGAGACCTCTCTCCAACTCCAGCCACCAGAACTAGGGTGAGCTGCCCAGGATGGATACTGAATAGTCAGGTCATGTTTAACATCAATTAATATCCCCATTTAGGCGGGGTGGGTGGAGGCGCAAACTAACGGTCAGCCGGGAGACAGAGCAGGTAGAGGAGGCCAGTCCGTCTTTAACCCTCCTTGCAAAGAAATGGGACTGAGCTCACCTGGGCGCACATCCATAAGTGGGGAGAGGGAGATGGACGCTAGGCTACTTTAACAACTTCAGAACTTACCTTCCCTGGATTTAGGGCAGCACCCCTAAAACCAAGGCTTACCTACCCTCTCTGACAACAGGGACCACCTTCACCAGTATGTTACAGACTATGTAGCTGATGCCCCATGTCTAGAAACAGGCATCCCCAGATGCCCTAGTGACTGAGGCCCCACGTGCCAGCAAGGATGGTACCCAGCACAAGGCCTCAAGAATTAAGAGCGAAGATGCCTTCGATGTGTTAAGAGCCAGAGCTTCTGCCTAGCTCAGGACATTACTCCCACACTCCATCACTCTCCCTCACCTCAAGCCGAATTTCCCTCCACTTCTGCTCTCTAAGGTTCCCCAGACACATTCTTCTCTCAGGGCATCTGCACTGGCTGGCTACTGTCCCTGGGCCCTTCCACCCCAGTTAGGGGCATCTGGGTTCTCCTATCCAGGGTAGTCTCTCACTGAGGCCAGTCCCCAATGCATTCACTGCAGTTTCAGAGTACACTGGAAATCCAGCAGGCAGAACAGACAGCAGGGACACCCCACTCTGGACTGCAGAAGTCCATTCTCGCATCCTGGCCCCTGGGTCACTACCTTTGAAGTAACACAGCTTAGTCGCTGCTAGCAACCTTCCAACCCACGCACTCTCAATTGCTGAGTGACTATGTGAAAGCTTATGTGAAACAACCTGTGTACACGGTCTGAACCCTCAGGAGGTGTCAACCCTGGACCAGTCTCTAGGAAACCCCACTATGATGAATGGGTCTGTTTGTCTATCTGACCCTCTAAAGCCAGGCCCTTCTGGCTTACTCAATAGCACAAAGCTCTGACCCCTGGGCCAGGCTCCCCAGCTCCGCCTCCTCTTTGACCATTCACCTTTGGCAGCCTCAGTTCGTTTGGGCAGGTCCAGTGTGTCAAAGTTTCGGTCCATCTCTCCGTCCTTCTTCCCTGGAACAGAAGGGACAAGTGTGTGCTAGGAGGTTGGAAGTAGGCATAGCCCTCTCCTGCTCAGAGCCCAGAGGGGCGTGAAGTGAGTGAGCACTAAAACACTCTGGCAGAGATGGACTGTTCTCAGAGTAAGGAGTCAGGCTGGCCAGTGGTGGCAGCAGAACCTAGGAACAGCCTAACCATGTCCTGGGTGCCCAGGCCTCAGCTCTCATCAGTTAACGGTGATATAGCATGCTGCGCCACAGAGCAACAAGATTAGGCCTAAAAGCTCCATCCAAGGGGAAAACTTCCACAGCCCAACATCTACTATACAGAAGGATGACTGCATCGAGGTTGTCCTCTCAGCCCCTTCTCCTTCAGCTGATTCCTTCCTGCTAGGCCCTCTAGCCGGCAATGAGCCTTTGCAGATGACCTGGTGCCCCTGGCTTGCTTACCCAGATGGTACTTCTGTGCCACACATCACCCACTCCATCAGAGGGACAGCTGATCCTCTGGTACTGGCCACTCCCTGGGCCCTGCCCACTGTTTGTTCTGTCCCACTCCTGGCCTGGTAGCTTGTTCTGACTTTGTAAGCAGCAGTCCCTGGGCCTCCCCCCACCAGCCCAGGGCCAGCATTTCAGCCTGTGTTGTCATGGAGATGGCTGCCCTTCCCATGGACTGCGGGGGTGGGGGTGGGGGGTAGGGTGGGCAGGGCCTGAAGGCTGGAAGGCATCCCAGCTGCCCTAGAGTTGTCATGGAAATAACCGCCTGGCCTGAGCATAGTAGTAGGTAACTTGAGTGCCAGTCTGTTGCTCGCTGCACTTGCCAGACCTGGGCAGCAGAAAGGGGACTCACCTTGATGGAACCATTCCTCTAGGCGGCGGCGGAAGCACGGGAAAAAGGAGATGAGCCTGAGCAGCGGTAGAGCTGCCCCCCCCCCCCCCGACTCACACTCCCACCCAGGCCAGGCCAAGCAAGCAGACTGTGTGGCCTCACTCCAGGAGCTCTGGGGACTCATTACCCATAAGCCACAGGGAAGACACATGGTCAGAGGCAGGTAAAAGCAATGAACCTGTACCACTGCCGCCGCCGGAGGATGCAGGAATCCTGCAAGTATTGAGGGTGCCTGGCCAAGTGCAGGAAAGGGGTGTGCACTGCAGGCTGCTCTGTGACTAGCCAGGTAGAGTCACTGTGGGCCCTCAATCCTTCCCCAGGGCAGAGAGACTAAGGTGGGTAGCAGCCCACGGCCCACAGGAAAGGATTGGGGCTTGCATCTGCACCTTTCCCATTTGCTGCATGCCCCGGGGGCTGACTGTCCCGTCTTCTAGCCTCCAGAATCTCCTCTCACAAATATGGAAAGCCCTGAGCCCTGGGAGCAGTGGGAAAGAGACAAATCCCAGCCTCACCCACCCACCTTTGGCTTTCTTGCCACCAAAGCAGCTGGCGTCATCCTTCCTCCGACGCTGGGAGGCTGTAGCACTGCCCGGGATCCCAGGCTCGGCCTCCTGGTACCTGTCAGCCCCTGGTACCTCCTTGTGCACGTGGTAGGACAAGTTCCGCATGATGCACACGCAGTTCTCTACTGACTGTGGGAAGAGGTGATCTGGTTGGGCAGGGAACACTGGACAAGGGGGCTGTTGATCTTCTCAGACCATATGTGTGAAGACATGGCCGGTGGACACTAATGGCACCGTCAGCCTAAGGTGGAGGGGACTGCCGGGATCGGGACCATGTGCCACGTGAAGGACTGAGTCCCTTGCTCTGGGCAGTTACTACCAGCTCTCATCTGTGCCATTCTGTGGAGCTCCCAGCCCTTGGGCCCTGGTTCCTGTGACCATTTGGTTCTGAGAACTTGGGGGAAAAGGTTTTGAGCTGGTCCCCACCTGCCCCACCCACCTTATTGTCTGTGTCCTTCCTGCCCACAGCTGACTGCAGGGCATGTAGGAGAGCGTCCACCAGCCCTTCGCACTCACGGAGTCGCCGCCGGGCCTCGGCTCCATCTGAGCTCACATTCCTGGGTGGAAGGGAGCAGGACCACCGGTGACCCCTGTTCTTGCCCCCACTAGCCCCCCAGCCCATTATGCCTCAATGGCTTTCGTCTGCACAAAGGACCCTGCTGGATCACAGTCAAAGTGAACAGGGTGGCCTGACTGTCCCAGGCAGAGGGCTTTAGCCTGGTGTCTGTGGGAGAGGAAGCAGGTCCCCCAGTTCCCAGCTGAACTGGAATAGGATAGAGATAGCCCCCTGGAGGCCAGAATCCATGATACGCAGGTAATTCTGCCCTTTTGTCCCAACCGTGGTTCCCAGCATCAGGACCCATGGTGGTAGGAAACTGATGGGCAGGCAGGACCTCAGGGGCTTAGCACTGCATCTGTGGGTGCTGAGGAAAGCTCCTCTGGAAACCTGAGGCTCAGGATGCGGCTCAGGAGCTCCTAAGACTTGGACGAGCTGGGATATGAGCATGGCAGCTCCTGGCCCCCTGCAGATCCGGCCTAAGCCCCACCCCTGCCCACACCTCAGGCAGCCTGATGTGTTCTTGAAGACTGTTGTCCACTCGGCATCCCGGGGCTTCGAGTCTTCATTAGGCTCTCGCTCCCAGCCTGAGTGGGGCACGATGACCTCATGGGTCAGCGTCTGTAAGCCGTGGTCAATGATGACCATCTTCAGGGGCTCGTAGGATGACAGGTTCCAGAGTGTGCCTGTAATGTGTGCCACTAGTCAATACTGCTGACCACGGTCCTACTGCCTTCGCCTCCCCAGGGGTGACGCTCGTGATCTGCTCCTGCCTTTCCTCTTCCTCATCCTGCAGTTGCCACATGAAGCTAGCACAGTTGTTACTAGGTTTTAGGGTTGTTTTTTTTGTTGTTGTTGTTGTCCCGGGGAGGGCACCCAGGGCCTCTGCACACGCTAGGCAAGCACTCCCACTGAGTGATACCCAGCTCACATAAGAAGTTAGGAGCAGTGAAACTATAAGAGGTTCTGGGGCCCCAAAGAGCAAGATGTATTGGCAGTGCTTAATGGTGGCTTTAAGTTAACAAGGACACGGTAAGTTATACGAGAGGCATAACCAGTGACCCATCCATTCCCTGCTACATGAATGGGTGAACTGGCAAATGGTCCTGTGACTCCCAAGCTCTCCAAGGCACAGGCCCTACTCCTGCACTCACACAGGTTAGGAACCAGGGAGGCAGGGGTCTGGTGCTGGCAACCCTGCGGCTGAGAGTTGGGGACCCATCCCAGAACCTGAGCCTGCTCTATTCCTGTTTACCCACTTTCGGGCTGAGCCATGCTCATGTCAGCCATGGCCAAGGCCCACTCACCAGTGACCAGCTCACGGACCTCATTGTCACGGGCAGCCCGCAGCAGGCGCACCAGGGCTGGCACACCCCCGCAGTCCCGGATGGCAGCCTTGTTGTCAGCATCGCGGCCATAGGAGAGGTTGCGCAGTGCCCCACAGGCCCGGCGCCGCACCTCAGCCCGAGGGTGATCTAACAATGCCACAAGCAGGGGCAGCCCACGCAGCTGCCGCACTCGCCGCTTGATGCCCTCGTTTTCAAAGCAGAGGTGCTGCAGGTAGGCCGCCGCATTGGCCTTCACAGGGTCCACAGGGTGCCGCAGCATGGCTAGCACCTCGGGCAGCTCCGGGTCCCGCCAGCGTGGCTCCTTGCGGGTGCTATCCACTGAAGGCGAGCGCCGCACTACCCGGTCCAGGCTGCCCAGACTGCCCCTCTCAGGCTGGGCCAGAGGGGCAGTTGCTGCTGGGAATGGAGGCCGCTCGTCTATCAGCTCACCGGCATCATCTGCTGTGTCCTCAAAGGCCCTGTGTGAACAAACAGATGCTGTCAACACCTTCACAGTAGCCGCCAGCCCTGCCCCCCACATTCTGTCCAGGAGTCTGGGAATTTCCTGTCAAGGCGGACTGATAACATCCTGCATCTCAGCCCCAGAGAGTGTGGACACCAAGAGTTCTGCTCCGGCCAACCCAGTGCCATTGCAAGGTCAACATTACAGCCAAACTCAGCATCCCTCCCATGTCCAGAAGTTCTTTCTTTAACAGTGTTACCTAATTGTGACCTAATATGCTTTGATGTGGCATCTGTCAGGGACAGGGCAGGAATCCTACCTCCTTTCTGTAATATCAGCTGACTGGACCAGTATGTAAAGGGTAAAATATCCCTCCCTATGCATGGCCCTCCAATCAGACCATCTGACAAGGACTTGTCTTTGGCTCTCAGTTGCCCAATAAACCCTCAAGCCCTGCTCCCGAGGGAAGGGACCGAGGCTAGGAAGTTCAGGTAATTTGCCCAGAGTCACATAACAAACTCTAGACTCAAGCTGTGGCCATGACTTCATGCCATGGATATAAGTGGGAGCAGCATAAAGGGTAGGATCAAGGACCATCATGACAAGAAAAACCAGGGCCTCTAGGTTTCTTTCAGCTAGGGTGCATGGTGGAGACCAAGGCATAGACCCCTTAGAGGCCTTAAGGCGAGTCACATTGTGAGCATCCGATGCCTGGGTCTTCATGGCCAGCTGGCTAGCCGTTAGAACAGAGCCAACTTCAGGCTGTGTCACCAGGTTCATGCCTTTCATCCCAGACCTTTTTTTTTTTTTTAAATTAAAAATTTTTTTTTTTTTTTTTAATGTATACAGCGCTCTACCTGCATGTACAGAAGAGGGCATCAGATCACATTATAGATGGTTGTGAGCCTCCGTGTGGTTGCTGGGGATTGAACTCATGATCTCTGGGAGAGCAGTCAGTGCTCTTAACCGCTGAGCCATCTCTCCAGCCCCGACCCCCCAGGCCTGCTCTTGCTGCCATCCTTAAGAAGAGATGGAGCCAATTCAAAGGGAAATGTAGTCTGATGGCCTGTGGGGTACTGTGTACCGGGGAATGAAGACAGCATCGGGTGCTCACCTGGCACGGAGGCCCCGCCCATACTCAGGTCTCCTCCGCGCAGCTGTGCTGTAGTCGGGCTCCAGGTCAGGGCCACCCTCATCATCGGCAGCCAGGCTCCGCGTATCATCCTCCAGGCCGTATGGCTCAGCTTGGAAGTGCTCAGGCAGGGAGCGGCCACTTGCTGGTCCAGACTCGGAGCCCATGGGGAAGGCTTCTCGGCGGCCAGGCAGTGTGAAACAGCCGTCACCAGGTCCTGGGCCCAGGAGGCCAGTACGTGGGGGCCGTACCCCAAGCCCTCGGGACAGGCTGCCATAGCTTGGAATATCATGGGGCTCGGGGCCATCAGGAAAGCCACCTCCACTGCTGAGGTAGGCTCGGGAAAGTGTGGCTGCTGGGCCACCACCACGCAGCAGGAAATGTCGGTCCAGGGGCCCATCGGCAAAGGGGCCAAGTGGGGGGCCGCCATCCAGCAAGGGGAGTCCATCAGGGCCCAGAGGCACCTGGCGTACTGTCCTTGTGGTCACAGTCTTGACCGTTTTGGTGACCTGATGGATAAGAAAGGTGGCTCTAGAGACTGGACAGTGCCACACCAGCCTCAATTCTCCATCCAAACAAACAGCTCCTAAGGGGCCACTTCACATGCCTGTTTAGAGGTGTGGCTGTGGTTGCCCACACTGCTCTCCTCTTGCCTGGGTCCAGCCTTACCTTAGTCTCAGTGCGCCGGGTTGTACCATCTTCTGATGTGACAATGGACACATGAGAGGTGGGTGTGCCGGGGTCTTCCTCCACTGTCACTGTCTCCTCCAGCACCTCGGGTGCCTCTGGCATCGTGGCGAGCGATGCCTGGCTACCCGGGCTCTGCTCCTAGAGGGAGAAGGGCGTCGGGGTCAGGGCTCAGGGCTCAGGGCTCAGGGCTCAGGGATCCACGCGCGACTGACTCTGCCTTGGATTCCTGATGACCTTGCACCAGGGGTCATCAGCTCCTCCACCTTGGGCTGAAGTTCAAGGCAGTTCCATCTGGACCCAAAGGCACCTGGCGTACTGTCCTTGTGGTCATGGCCTTGACTTTTTTGGTGACCTGATGGACATGAATGGGGTTATCTGGGCTTGTTGGCTCTCGAGAGGTGAACAGTGCCCTAAGCCAGTGTGGCCTCAATGCTCCTGGGTGCAAAGTGACCTCCCCTCAGCTGCGTGGCTCTGCCACAGGCTTTTCTAGGCCCAAAGTGGACCATGAAGGTTCTGCAAAATGCTCTGCTAGCATCACTCACCTCCTCAAGTTGTTCTTTCTCATTATACTCCACAAACTCTGAATGGCCAAGTCCTGGAGTCAGTTTCAGCAGAGTTCACACACTCCTGTACCAAGCTCAGCCAGGAGTCCTCACAGGTCTGAGATACCCACCTCCTAGAGTACACAGGCACCCACACTGCTAAGATATCCTTGCTCCTCCTGCCCCAGAGGCTCTTGTGACATGGAGACCATACATCATGTCAGACACTAGATATATGGATCCTACGTGCCACCACCCTGCAGAGCGGCATGATGGGGGAATTGTAGGCAAGATAGTTACGGACTGAGGCCCATGGATCTGAGAACTGCAGTCTGCCCTGGGCCCAGGGCCTCACCCTGTCAACATCTCAGGGCTGGCATGTGGCCTGGACAGGGGTTGGAACTCAAGCAACAGTGGGCGGGGTGGAGGGGACACATTCTTTCGTAACCATGGCTAGGTCAGCAGAAGGCTGTGCCTCCTCACCCAAGGCCCAGGGAGGCCTAATAGTTCATGCTGCATGTCCCCAGCTCTGAGGCCACAATGCCCTTCCCTGGCCTGGGCGCTGTGCTAAGCAGGGGCCAGGCTGGCTTCAAGACAGGCCTTCCTGCAGAGATCACTGGGACAGTAAGCCTTCCGAGGCCAGCTCCTGTACTGGGGAAGCACCTGGCCCCCGTTGGAGATTGTGCATGAGTACAAGTGTATTGCTAGCACGACAGGACATCTCCCGGGGCTCTGGTGACACTAGAAAGTCGAATCACAGGACATGCCTCTCCCTCCCTCAGGGGCACAGCTTTGGAGAGTTAAGAGGTAATTTTGCAAATGAGAGACCTGAGGCCTGGCTACAGGTGGTTGGCCTAGGACCGCTTAAGCCCTGGCTGAGTGATTTCAGGAATTGTCTAACAAGGAAACCTTTGAGCTTTGCCTCACCTCTCCAGGACAAGGTTCTAACAGCCCTTTTCCTAGCCTACGGATGAGATGGAATGTCTGCTGGGACCTGGCCAGGAAGAGGAGACCCTGTTCCCTGGGAAAGAGAAATAGATGAGGCCCAATGTGGGGACAACTGGAAAGATGCCAGACTGGGTGACCTGGGCACTTCTCCAAGGCCACTGACTCTGTGCTGAGGCCTGCGCTGTTCCATCTCTTATTTGGCGACCGAGTGCCAAGCCGTAGCTCTCAGTGCTGGACTCTCAGAAGCTAGTCAGAGGGGTTTTTTGTGGGGGGGTTGAGGGGGGACCTAGGCGATGCATTCCTAGATATGGAGGAGGGGGAGGAGCAAGGCTGAGGGGGCAAGTTGCTTAGGACATTGTGGCTGGGGTGGGGACAGGGCCCCTTTGTAGATTTGCATGCATCTACATACATTAAACATTCAGAGAGTCCACCCTTCTCCCTATCTAGATGGTAAAGCTGAGAAGAACGGGGGGGACACTGAATCACAGGCCCTACGCTGTGCTGAAGATGTGGCACGCAGACACCGGAGTGGCCTGGATAACAGGGATCTCCAGCAAAGGTTGGCAACCTGCAGTAGTCACCCACTAGTGTATGGGCTGAGGGATCCTGAGTTTCCAAGATACTCTGCTAGCAAATGACCTCAGGAGGCTAAAAGCAGTCAATGACCTCACCCAGGCAGGCAGGAGTATAAGTCAGCCACGTTCCCGGGAAAGTCAGGCCAGCTACACATGCCTGGGCATACACACAGACAGGGGCCTGGACTCACATAAGCACATGCCTCTAACCCCTCCAACAGGAGTATGTGTACATACATGAGCTCCCAGTCAGGAACACAGGCACAATTGTGTATGACCCGAGTTCTCAAACGTACCCATCTTCCATCTGCCTGTCTGGACTTTTATTGGCACTAGCCTTTACATGTGCTTCCAGCACACAGGGGAGGAGTTAGTGACACCTAGTTACCCACCCACTACTGGGGTTTCACTGATCATACAGATGGGAAGACGGAGGCCTCTGATAGTAAGAAGCTCAAGGCCATCCTGGGACTCAGCTTCTGGAATTGCTGTGCAGTGGGTCTGTGAAATGTGGGGCTGACAACCAGCAACCGACATTCTGTCTCCATGTTTCACAACCTACCAACCAGCCTATCCAATCCCCAGACTCCTAGCCACTTCACTCTGTATCAGACATGCCCACCTTTCTGACGGTACTGTCACAGCCCTGGGCGACACACCATGTGCCAACTATATACGATCACTCCCTGCTTCTCCAGCCTCATCCTTTCTCCTCTAGAAGAGGCCATATCCATCCATCCAGCAGGACAGGAGAGGGACCCCATGGGCACAGTGCTGAGCACAAACCCATGGGGGCTCAGTTTCCTCTTGCAGAGAAGGGAAGGACACAGGAACCCATCCCACCTATGTGCCCAATGCCATGCAAGATGTGTCAGGATACTGATGAGCATCTATAGTCTGTACCATGCAGAACAGACCATAGGTCTCTGTACATCACCCTGTGCAGTTTCTGTTGGAATACATCAACCACTAAGTGAAGTGAGGTGCATACTCAGAGCCCACACCTCCGAGGCCAGGTCCCCAGAGGACACAAGGTAGATGGATGGATGGAGTTCTGAACTCCAGCATGACCTTCCTCAGCAGAGTGTAAGACAAGTTAGGCTGACATCTCCCACCAGGCAGGCCCTTGGTCACCAAAAACCACCACCTCCTTTATGCCCAGTCTCTGCACAACCCTTCCACAACCCACAGGAGCAGTAATCCTCCCAGGGTGTGGCCCCAGACAGTGGCTAAAAGGCCAAGGGACATATGGTGGGATGAACAAACTGGGGAGGGGACCAGAAATCCACGACTAACTAGGCAATCAGTGGCCACAAGCTATGGACCACGTTAGGTATATAACAGACCTCCTCCTACTACCAGCTGTCTTTCAGGCAGTCCCTGCGCCATACAGCCTGAGTTTCCATGCCTATTAACGAATCCCATCCCCTCGGAACACAGCAAAGGCTGCACACCTGCCCCTCACCAGTAATGGTCTGTATGTATGGCCAGGATGCCGGCAGACCCCTCACAACCACACGTGGGCAGTACCGGGCTCTGCTCCTCCCTTACCCTCCCCTCACGTGCAATACCGCGGCAGAGAGGGTTTCCATTAAATCTCCAGAAGCTGCTCCACTGGTCCCCAGAGTGTAGTGGAAGCAAGCGGAAGGGGAATAGAGGGAGCCGAGAGCTCCCCTAGGGAGCAAGAGGCCTAAGCCAGTTTCCTTCGGTGGGCGGGCCTCACTCTGTTCGAAGAAGGGCCATTGGGAAGGGCCTGGACCCCCGCCTTCTCGCCACCCCAACCCCCACCCCTGCCACCTGTCCTACGGCCGGCCGGAGGGGTGCACCCTTCCCGGGTCACGCTCGATTTGAGTGCAGGGTCGCCCGGCTTGCGCCCCAGCACAGCGCTCCAGCCCCAGAGGTACTGGCATGCGTGGTGCTCGCACACGCCCCCTCCGCAGGGCAGTGGGCTCACTCCCGCCACCGCTCCGGGCCCCAGGGTCAGCGCAGCCGGCTCCAGAGCAGACAATAGCTGCCGAGGGCTGGCGGCTCGCAGAAACAAAAGCGGGTCTTCCCGGGTAGACCAGGGCCTCAGGACAACGCACCCCGCCTCCCCCATAGGGACCGAGTTCTTTCCAACCTGTCTGAGTTCGGCCGGCATCGGACTGAGGCTGGGAGGCCAAAAGCCGGCGGGGGCGGCAGCTGGACCGCGCTCCGCGGGCACCTCGGCCGCTCCAGTTCCACTGACTCCCTCCTGTGAAGGCGGACCTGGCAGCCGCCAAGACCAGCAGCCAATCGGGCAGGGCGCACCCAGGCGGGGCGGGCAAGGCTCCGCCCCCCACAGGCCAGGGCGGGACTCTGCAGCGAGCTAGGCCTGACGGGTTGCCAGCCCAGGTCTTGCCTCCGCCCAAGGGTCGGCACCCCCTACCTCTCGCCCCCTCCCCCAAAACACACCCTATGATACTTTGGCAAAGCCTTCCTTCCGAAATCTCAATCTACCCCCACTGAATGTGTAGGGGCCTATCCACCTCTACAATTGTGTAAATTGAGGTCCCACAGAGTAGACCAAGGCAAGGTTACTTACCTTCTTGGCACAAGCTACTTAATCCTAACTGAGTAACTTTCCTCTTAAGGCATAGCTCTGGTACAGTCAGGCTGCCAACTCTCAGGTCCTCCGTCTGCATGGGTCTCCAAGTAAAGGTCCCTGCAGAACTTAGTGGGGACTTTAGTGCATAACCTCACAAGGTACCCAGCTTATGTCTTGGGCTCTGCCTGCCCCCCCCCCCCATCAAGACACAAGTTAGTAACTTCTCACCCTTTGAAGGCCGTTTCAGTGTATCAAACCGTGGGACCAGAGGCCAAGTCTGGAGTTGCCCTAGGCTATAAAGTCTCTGATTGGAGCTCTTGTCAGAAGCCCTGGAAACAGCTGGCTTTATACCCTGTCCTCTGGCTTGAGTCTGTTGGGAAATGGCAGATGGGCTGTGGGGACCTGAGCCAGCAAGATGTACCTTACTCCACCCTAAGCCTTCCAGCAGCCACACCTGGGGAGTTAGACTTCTGGAGGAAAACAAGTACAGGGAGGAGAGAAGCCAAGACTATAGGGCACGTGCTCCATCACATGTAAGGGAAGGTTTTGAGACAGCTGAGGCCAGCCCAGGGATGCTCAGTGGGTACTCTATGGAAGGCTTAGCTCCCTGATCCTGTCTGCTTCTCCTCACTCCAATCTGAAAATTCAAACCATGATATGCCACTAGCAGAGGCTGTACTGCCCAGCATGCTCATGTATGCTAGGTGCCCACTGGCCTCAGTTTCCCTGCGCAGGCCAGGATACTCTGACGTCTGACCTAGTTCATCCTCCATTCTTACCACCCTGGCCAGTGAATCAAACATACTGTTTTTGAGGGGATGCGTTACGTTGAAGCTGTTTCTATCTTCTGTACATTTTCTAACTGCTAGTGCCCCAGCCACCTGAGATAAGTCCAGTAACCCAGCTGGCCAGGTCACAGTGGTATGCCCCTCCTTCCCCCACCCCCACCCCTCACATACCAAGGGTCTCTACTGCTGAGTGTCTTCATCCTGTTAGAAGATGAAGGGCAGGCATCCAGGACCGTGGAAGAGTTCAGGGAGCAAGGCTGCAGTAACCCTTGACCACTGGCTCCCAGGCTACAGGCTCCTGGCTACCTGCCTTGCCACCACCCCAAGCTATCGACCACCAGTGCTAACTCTGTGCCTCTCAGGTAGGTCCTGGGCCACCTCGTATTGAGATTAATATACAAAGATTCAACATTGAGGCAATGGCCTGGCCAGACCGCACCTCCTCCTGTCCCCATTGCCCTGTTAGATCTGACTAGAGCCAAGAGTGCGATGGGATAGTGGGTAAGAGAAGACTTGGGTTGAGGTTGGCAGCTTCAGACTGTGGGAACATCTTCCAGTCAGGGCACTGACCCTAAGGGTGCCCTCTGTCCTCCCATACTACTTGTCAATGAGATGGAGAACAGAGCCTGTTCTGTCTTTGGGACAGCTGTACTGAGTGCCTTGGTGCCTGAGGAACATCCTCAGGGTCAGTGACTGCCACTGACCTCATGTGGCCCAATTGAGCTGCTTCACTTCCTTTAGAAGGTTAGGGAACATTAGCAGCACAGAGCTTACTATTTGGTTGGGTTTGGTTTTACATGCTAGGGTGCCTCTCTCTCTCTCTCTCTCTCTCTCTCTCTCTCTCTCTCTCTCT
>OU015745.1:73272212-73296212 GCA_907169655.1 Acomys percivali | reverse complement strand
GTCAGGGCCTACCAGCTCGCCCCTCTCCTAGGCCCAGGGCCTACCAGTTCACCCCTCTCCTCAGGTCAGGGCCTACCAGCTCGTCCCTCTCCTCTCTACTTTGTGCCTTAATCATTTCCAAAAGACAGTAGAAGCAAGTCATATGTAGCAGCACACTGCTGTATTCCCAGCTACCTGAGAAACTGAGGTAGAAGAATCATTTGAGCCTAGGGCAGTGGTTCTCAACCTTCCTAGGGTTGCAACCCTTTAATCCAGCTCCTTATGCTATGGTGTCCTGTAATTTTGCTACTGTTATGATTGATAATGTAAACATCTGACAGACAGGAGATCTGATTCCTGTGAAAAGGTCACGCAGCTCCCAAGTTGAGAACTGCTGGCTTAGGACCTCAAACCTAGGCTGGGCAACACAATCAGACCCCCATCTCCAAAAAAAAAAAAAAAATTGAGGTGGTGGGGGGCAGAGGACAGACATGCAAAACTTCAAAAGAAAACTGTCCTATTGAAATTAAGAATTTTGAAACATTCCACAGTAAAGCAGTATCGTCAATTCATTAAGGTACTCTTTCATACTTTTTTGTTTTTTTGAGACAGGGTTTCTCTGTTTCTGGCTGCCCTGGAATTCTCTCTATACACCACAGAACTCACAGAGATCTGCCTGCCTGAGGCTCCTGAGTGCTGGGATTAAAGGTGTGCAACCCACCCCCTACCCCCTGCTACTCATAAGGTGCTTTTATATAAAGCAATTTAAAAAGACACCAAACAACAACAACAACAATAACAACAACAACAACAACAAAAACCCCACACACACAGAGCTGAAAGGGATAAAATGATACACACAGGTGACATGGTTAAAGACCTCAAGCTAAAGGCCTGGGAATGCCGTGGACAGATGTAGGCACAGAAAACCCAGAAAGACTCGCATCCTGGGGTCATAGCTATAGCTGAGGTGTCCTGATGCTGGGGTTTCGGGGTCCAGTTTTGCACGAGTTATGGGTATAGAAGGCTAAAGAAGGGGGGAGGCAGCCATCTTTTCAGCCAGGCACTGGAGACTCCAAGTCGGCTGGGGGAGGGGAAGGGGGAGGCGAGGGGAGTGTCTGCTGCCCAGGGAAGCAGCTGGTTTTCAGGCAGCCTGCAAGCAGATACAGCCTGGAAATTAGATTTCCCACAAAAGAGTCAGAGCATTCTGGCAAAGGCTTGGGTTGGGGTGGGGGTGGGAGAGACATTCTTCTGTGACTTCTGTCTCCTAGGGTGTGCCCATGGTACCCCAACAGCACTGTCTCAGGGGATAGATAGAGCTCATCTGTAAGGGAATCCTCAGTGGGTTCCTGCCTAACTGTAATGGGGCACCTTGGGTCAAGGGCTGCCCAGCATCAAGGAAAACTGGGAGGGTCTGAGAGATACCGGGAGATTAGGAGTCACTGCAGGGCCGACTTGAGAGGCTGGGGCTCTGATTAAGGACAGGATGCTGCTATGGCCAAGAAGCCGGGTGCCTGGAGGTTTGAGGAGCCTAAGGTCTGGCGACTGGGTGACTCTGAGGACTGTCAGTCAGTGGAAGATGAAGTGGTCGAGTAGGTGGTCAGATCGTATTCCAGGAGCCGCGTCCTCTTCTGTAGGAGGCCTGGGCCACAGGGAGCTGCTGCCAGATCCTGTGCTGAGGATGGGGCAAACACCTGTTACCCATTTGGCTCCCTTCAAGCCTCCGTGTCCTGTGAGCCTCACCTCTCCATAAGGGCTTAGGGGACACGGAAGATAGCCGTACCCAACTCAGGGCAGTCCCTGATGCCCCCATCTGTGTCTGACGCAGCCATTAGCTGCAGTCACCAGCGCTGCCTCTGCAGGCTCTGAAGTGTCTCTTAAGGCAGCAAGTCCCCCAGCACTACAGTAGCAGGTTGGTATCAACTATGAGGGCAAAGGCTAAGAGCAGGGAGCTCCCCCCAATACACCTTCTCTCACAGACACCTGGTGCACCACTATGGGAATGGAGCCATTCTCCATCTGGTTGGAGAACGTTGTTGTTGTTGTTTGTTGGGCTACATTAGGCCCACCGTAGGAGGCAGAAGTCCCTCAGGACATTTTCTTTACCCACTCAAAGATGCTCAGTACACCCTGCCCTTATAAAGCCCACACAGGTCACTCAGGCAGTGGAGGTGGCCAGCCTGTTGCTCCCACTCCTCCTCTGCAACATGCCAGTGGCTTCACATCTTAAGGAGGCAGGAAGCCCGGTGTTGAGGCCCCAGGCACAGAGCCAAGCTTGCCCTCTGCGTTTTAGCTGGGCATGAGGGGGCTGGAGTTCTCGGCAGGTCTGGGAGGCCCACTCTTGTCCCTACCCCTAGGGGCCCTGTCAAGGACAGTGTCCTGCAAGATAAGGCCCTCAGCTGGGCAGGTGCAGCCATCACTGTGCTGCCTGCCAGCCCTGCACACTGTGCCGTTGGCCGGCAGTGTTCTCCCCTGCTTCAGATGGTGGGACCCCCTTCTGCCAGGCCCCTCCATTACCATGGCAACACTCAGGCTTCTCTAGAGGGACAGAGCGTCTTTGTGGTGACACAAAGCCCCTTTGAGGTGCGCCACCCCACACCCCCCCGCTGCAGTCGGAGAGCCTCCGAGGGACAAAGGTGGCCCCCAATCCAGCCTCCCAGGATACACAGCTAAGGAGATGAGATAGGAAAGCCTGATGGTTAGATACTAGGATCTGACTACCCACAGAACAACCCCTGGTCAGGGGAAGCCGGTTAAGGGGTGCCAGAGAGACCCCAGCACAAGCAGTAGCTGTCCTTGGAGCTTGAGAGTCTTACCCTTTCTATATCCTTGTGACAGAGGGGACACTTGGCTAGGTGGTGGGAAAGGCTTTTGAAACAAGGGACTCCCTTGGGTCAGGAAACACCTGAACTGGCCAGTCTGGACAGTACTGGGCTGAAGGCCCCACGGGAACTAGGATACTCAAAGGCCTCAGCAGACAGGTAGGTAAGGGTTATGCAACTTCTGGGCTGGAAGGAGAGGTTCAGTACCAAGCCTGCCGTATGGCCTGGCAACAGCATCTAAGTCTTGCTCCAGACCTGTTTTGTTTCTCTGACACCAGTTCCCCCTGCCGTAGAAAATCTTAATTTCCCTGCTTGCTCTAGGAAGAAAAAAAAATGTGGCCAGGAACAGCTTTGCTATACCTACAACCCAAGGTCAGGCCTGGTCAGGAGGGTCTCTCACTGTGGACTGGCTAGGGATATAGAACCCTGAGGACTGTAGGTCCCACACATGGTGACAGGCACCCTGTGCAGACCTGATCAGGCCGCCCTACAGCAGGCCTCCGCCCAGGGGTGGCCGCAACATGGACCCCCTCCCAGCTATCCTGGCCTGAGGGTCATGCCCATCCTCACCGCTGATCAGGCACTTGGCAATGGCCTGGCACGCTGGGCGCTCTGCCCAGAGGCCCTCACCAAGTGACCTCAGTCTGACCCACAATAGCTTTGCTAACTAAGCCCCTAGGAGGGTAATGAGTCCTAGTGGAAGTATGAGGTAGCATGGGCTTGGGGGGGGGCGGTATCCATCCTTTTGTGGGTAAGTGTACCCAAGTCCTAGGGAGGCCAGCCTAGAGACCATTCCCAACCCTGCAGGGCCTCTGAATCAGCAAGCACCATAAGTGGCTCTGACCTAGGCCCGTGTTGCCCTCCCCAGCCCGCTTCCCCATTGGCATTCAAGCTATCTGCTGACACGGTGGACATGAGGATGCTAACTAAGCAGGGAGCTACAAATCCCCTCGGTCAGCTCAGGCACAACATGCAGGGGCTTCTCCGCCAGGGCGGAGGGGGGTTTTATAGAACTGTCCACAACCTCTGAGAGACAGCTGCTTAGAAGACTGTCAGAAGACTGTAGTGACAGGGTGTCTCTGTGTAGCCTTGGCTGTCCTGGCCTCGCTTTGTAGACCAGGCTAAGCCTCACACACAGAGACCCACCTGCCTCTGCCTCACAGCAGAGTACTGGGCTTACAGGCGTTTGTCACCATACCTGGCTCCTGCTCATTTCTTTTCTTTTCTTTTCTTTTTTAAGATTTTATTATTTATTATGTATATAGTGCTCTGCCTCCATGTTTACCTGCATGCCAGAAGAGGGTGTTAGATCTCACTATAGATGGTTGTGAGCCACATGTGGTTGCTGGGAATTGAACTCAGGACCTCTGGAAGAATAACCAGTGCTCCTACCCACTGAGCCATCTCGCCAGCCCCTCCTGCTCATTTCTTTATCCAAGAATCACTACTGAGGACACAGGCAGGGAGACTATCCTTCCTGCCATGACTTGGCTTGTCCTAACCTGTGTGTAGTGCATAAGCGGTGGTCCGATTGGGGTGACTGAGGAACATGAGGGCGAGTGCAGGGAGCAGCCTATGGCTGGGGTGTATGGATGGCACAACTGTGGCAGGGCTGTGGTCACCCGGTTCTGGATGAACAGAAAGTTGGAGTAGGCAAGAGGATACAGAAATCCTGACCAGCTCACGGAGTTCAGGTAGGCCTCTGTCAGGTTGGGGGCACTGAAGACCCCTTGGATCCAAGAAATTCTACAAGACACATTCGTGCTGGGGACAGAGGAACCAGTGGTTTCTGCCCATAGAGCCCCGAGACCGGAGTTAGGAGCCCCGAGACAGGAGTTAGTGCAAACATCAGCACCATTCTTCAGAAACCTCCCTGACCTCCAAGACAAGAAACCGGCAGGGCTCGCCTCACTCTCAGCCACTATGGCTGTGGCACTCCGGTGAGCCCTGGGAGGATGCAGAGTTGCCGTTCCTTAGTAACAGTGGCCTGTCTGCATACAAGTGACCTTTACGGGAAAGACTGTCTCCTGCTAAACGATTCAGAGAAGAATCAAGTGGTATGCGACCCTGGCCTGTCACAGCAGCACTGAAGTCTTACTAAGGGAAAACTAGCTCACTCTACCCAAAAGGATAAACATTCAACCCAGTGGAGACTTGACATCCCAAGCTGCTTAGACCAGAGAAGAATTACTCCAGTCCAAACAGTCAATTACCTGGCCAAGGGACCAGCCCCAGAAAGGTGGGTTCCCCTAAGGAGATGGGTGGAATAATTACCCCTTTAATGAGATACTGTACTTTGCCTTCTTAGAATCCCTGCCTCCAGGACACTCCCACTGAGCTAGCATACAGTTCCATGGACTCCATCTGCCTTTCTGAACTCTGACTCTAAAAGCTATAAATTAGCTGGGCATGGTGATGCACAATTGTAATCCCATCGAGGAGTCAGAGGCAGGCGGATCGCTGTGAGTTTGAGGCCAGCCTGGTCTACAGAGAGTCCAGGCAGCCAAGGCTACACAGAGAGACCCTGTCTTGAACCCCCACCCCTCACCCCCCACCCAAAAAGCTGTAACTTTCTTTTTTCTTCTACTTTTAATCTCTTTCAGACACTGGCCAGAAGCTAAGTTTTGTTTGTTTGTTTTTCTTGTACTTTGGGCTTCCTTACTCTTTCTCTAAAGCTCCCCTCCCCACATGTGTCTGTTTGTCTGCCATTGCTGGCCTGTGTCGTCTAAACTAACACAGCATAGCTTTTCTTCTCCTTCCCCCTCCTAAAGCCAACAGCTGAGGATTATAGCATGGGCACGGGTGCACGTGTACGTACGTGTACACACACACACACACACACACACATACACACACACACAGACACACACCCCTGCCCTGACCCTGGCTATCCTGGACTCACTTTGTAGACCAGACTGCTCTTGAACTCAGAGATCTTTTTTTTTTTTTTTTTTGGTTTATCAAGACAGGGTCTCTCTATGTAGCTGTAGCTGTCCTGGACTCACTTTGTAGACCAGACTGCTCTTGAACTCAGAGACCTTTTTTTTTGGTTTATCAAGACAGGGTCTCTCTATGTAGCTGTAGCTGTCCTGGACTCACTTTGTAGACCAGGCTGGCCTTGAACTCACAGCGATCCACCTGCCTCTGCCTCCCAAGTACAGAGATTAAAGGCGTGCACCACCACCGCCTGGCTTCCGGCTTTTTTTTTTTAATTGTTATTACTCTAATAAAAATGTTCTCTTTGCTTGACTTTCAAACTTCCCTTGCCTTTTAATTCTTTAATCTGCAGAGAAAACAAAGCCATTCTGCACCCAGCCATGAATCCACCCACTATATCTCAAGCAGAGAGGTTCTAGGTACCAAAGGTCTGTGCCCTCTCTGGTTTGTCTTAGGCTCCCATGTGGCTTTGGGCCAGCTCCAGGGGCTCAGAGGGCAAGCACCTCCCAGCTGGAGGCTGCTTGGCTAGCACCTCATCTATTCTCCCTGCTGGGTGCTGGGGACCAACTGAGCCAGGAGAACCCACACTAACAGGCCCAGGTACCACCAATTGCCAGCAAGTGGGAAGAGTCCTGCTGCCTTCAAATGTAAACAGTACAGTGGGGATGGGCAAGGGGCTTGCTCCAGTGCAGACTTCTGGCTTCCCAACTCCCTAAGCCTCAGAGCCCTCGGGAACTGGACTTGCTTTCTCCAAATGCTGTCACCAAAAGCAGGAAATGCTGATGATTCAGAGATCCTTTTCTGGAGGAGGTGGAGGTGTCTTTTGAAATAGGATCCTTCTATGTATCCCAGGCTCATATGTAGCCAAGGTTGACCCTGAACTTCGGTACCTCCTGCCAATGCTGGGATTGCAGACATGCAGTACTGATTGATGACTGACCAGAGGGACTGAAGTACACCCCCAGCCAGGTCTGGGGGTTGCCTGCTGTGAGAGGCCTGGGATAGCTGCCTCCAGCTAAGTCACATGAGTTGCATTTCCCGGCATAAAAGGTAGGAACCACAGCTATGACCCCCAAAACGGTTAACGATGGTGGTCCATGAGTTGGGAACAGACCACAAAGAAAAGGGACCATCGTAAATGACTTTTACAAAACCACAGCGAAGGCAGTCAATTGCAATCAACGGCAGCAGCAGAAAATCATGCCTGGTTGGGTGGATTGCAAACTCAAGCCGCAAATAGGCAGAAAATGACCAAGGCGACCACAGGGTCAGGCCAGCGAAATGGCAGAGAGAAACTCCTGGAGCAGAAGAAAGAATTTCAACCATAGTGACAAACCGGATCAGCTTGAGGCAAGCCTCGTAGGGGCTTCTCGGGATTAGGGTCGGAATCTGGGTTGGGGTGAGCTTTCTGCACAGAAAGGGTTGTTTTCTCCTGTTTCTCCTGTTAGAAACTGTACCACTCACAGAGGAGCTCAGAAAGGAAAGACGTCACTTTGGGTTTATGATTCTGGTCTAAGGTCGGGAGGCTGTGGACAAGTGGGGCCTCCGTTGGCAGGACTGCAATGTGGCCCTGGGTGTCACATGCTAGAAAAACGGAGCACAAAAAACCTAGACAACTGGCATGTACACACATGCCTTATCTACTTAGATAAATAGACTTATCTACTCCAGAGGGCAGAGCCCTAACCACTTCCCAAAGCCTCCTTCCGGCCCAGGCCTCATTATCTTATAAAGTGAAATTAAATTTCAGCCTGAGGTACAAGGAGGAGGAAGTACAAGGAGGAAACAAGCCATACTCAAACCACCGCAGAAGCTGCAGCAATCAGGGACATGTCGTCTGCGAGCACTGAAGAAGTTCCATCAAGGCCGTGTTTCTTCTGCTCTCCTAATGTGCTGTGTCCACTGCATGCTATAGAAAATGGTCTACCTGAGCCCAACCTGCTGGGCTTGGTGGATCTGGATCACTTTTTCTGGAAGACTGTCACAAGCACTGGAGGGGACACTGCTCATCATTAACAAATATTACCTGTCTCCAGGCTACCTCTTAAGTCTTAAAAGCTTTTGTGGTAAGGAAGCGCTAATGGTCTTAAAAAAAAAAATACTATTCCTTTCTGAGAGTGTTGTTTGTCACTTCCTCCTCTTCCTCTTCCTCCTCCTCTTCTTCCCCCTTCTCCTCTTCATTTTTTGAGACAGGGTTTCCCTGGACTCTTTGTAGACCAGGCTGGCCTCAAACTCACAGAGATCTACCTGTCTCTGCCTCCTGAGTGCTAGATTACAGGCGTGTGCCATCGCGCTTGGCTGTTTGTTTTTGTTTGTCTTACTAGGGTCTTACTATGTTGCCCAAGCTAATCTTGAATTCCTGATATCAAGTGATTTTCCTGTCTTACGTTCCTAAATAATCCTGGGCTACAGGTATGGGCGATGTGCCTTGGGTCCTCAGAAATATTAAATCAGCTCTGAAATCCTTCAGGAAACAGCAGATACAGCCTTCTTTCCTTTTTTTTTTTTTTTTTTTTTTTTTTTTTTTTTTTTTTTTTTTTTTTAGACAGGGTTTCTCTGTGTAGCCTTGGCTGTCCTGGACTTTGTAGGCCAGGCTGGCCTAGAACTCACAGCAATCCACCTGCCTCTGCCTCCCAAGTGTTGGGATTAAAGGCATGCACCACCACGTCTGGCCTTTTTTAAAACATATATTTTATTTAATTTTAATTTATGTGCATTGGTGTGAGGGTATCAGATCTTGGAGTTACAGACAGTTGTGAGCTGCCATGTGGGTGCTGGGAATTGAACCCAGGCATTTTGGAAGAGCAGGCAGTGTTCTTAACCACTAAGCTATCTTTCCAGCCCTTTATGGTGTATTTTCAATTTTCACCCAATTCTAGGATTTTTTGTTTATTTGTTTTGGTTTTTCAAGACAGGGTTTCTCTATGTCATTTGGGCTGTCCTGGAGCTCACTATGTAGCCCAGGCTAGGCCCAAACTCAGAGATCCACCTGGTTCTGCCTCCTGAGTGTTGGTGTCTTGATTTCGTCAGTGACCCATTCATCATTCAGTAACTGTGTTGTTCAATCTTTGTGTTTTCTGAATTTTCTATATTTTTCTCTTTATTTCTATAATACTTTATTGTAGTCAGATAGGATATAAGAAGTTATTTCAGTTTTCCTATATTTGCTGAGAACTGCTTTGTATCCTAATACGATATATTTTAGAGGAAGTTCCAGGGGGTGCATGGAATGTTCTGTAGGTTCAGCTGACCTAGAATGCATTCTAAGTCCCATGTTTCCTTTTTGTCAGGATGACTGTCTACTGGAGAGAGGAGGGTCCTGAAATCACCCACGACTACTGTGTTGAAGTTAATCTAAGACCTTAAATGGTTTGCACTGGCTGTATGAGAGGAGCTGGACCACTGTTTAAAGCTGTGACATCCTCTTGATGGGCTGTGCTCATCTTTATCTCTTTGACTCATTTTGGATTGATGTCTACTTTGTCAGCTATTAGAATTCTGACTGTTTGTTGCTCAGCTCCATTGCTTGGAGCACTTTGTCCACCCTCTCTCTCTCTTCCTAAAGTAACGCCTATCTTTCATGGTATGTCGTGGTGCATGACTGAGGCAACTTAAGAGAGTTTATTTTGGCTTATGGTTTTAGAGGGGTAAGAGTTCATCGTGGTGGGCCACAGGCAGGCACCTTGGCAAGATCAGGGAGCTCAGACATCACATCTTTAACTCAAAGCACAAGGCACAGAGTGAACTGCAAGTAGGGCAAAACTATATAATCTCAGAGTCTGGCCTCAGTAACCTATTTCCTCTAGCACCTGATCCTCCCAAATAGCTACCACAACTGAAAATAGTGTGTTCAAAGGTAGTGGGAGTTTTGGTTTCTTTAAAAAAACTGTTATGGGGGTGGGGGGGAGAAAGAAAGAAAGAAAAAAAAATTGCGGCCGGGTAGTGGTGGTGCACACCTTTAATCCCAATACTTGGGAGGCAGGCGGATCGCTGTGAGTTCAAGGCCAGCCTGGTCTACAAAGTGAGTCCAGGACAGACAACAGAGAGAAACCCTGTCTCGAAAAACCAAATAAATAAATAAATAATAAATTTAAAAATTAAAAACAAAAACAAAAACTGTTATGTTGCCAGGCAGTGGTGGTGCACGCCTTTTAATCCCAGCACTCAGGGAGGCAGAAGCAGATGGATCTCTGAGTTCAAGGCCAGTCTAGTCTACAAAGCAAGCCCAGGACAGCCAAGGTTACACAGAGAAACCCTGTCTCAAAAAAATAAAACCTGTTATATTATATAAACATGTTTTTGTTTTAAGCCCAGGTGTAGGATATGGGGCTGCTTTAGTTTGTCCACAGCTGTTAACTATGACTGTCTTGTGCTCTGGCAGGGGTGTGATCTGTGCCAGTTGCAGGAAGTTTAATTCTAGGAATGCTAAGAAGGAATAAATGCCAGGATTCCAAGAGGGCCTGGGGCAGCTGCTGCTCTCCCTGCAGCTGCCCACTGCTGCTGCTGGTTTGCTGGACTGCTGGATATCCTGACTAAGATTGTACGTGCTCCAAGGAACTACATCACTCAACAGCAGGAAGAAGCTACAGAGAACTACACCCTCTCTCACCCACTAACATTCTTTTCCTCCTAGCTAGAGTTGGGGGATGGGGGTTAGAAGGTATTAGGGTGGTAAGGGCTGGAAGGGAGTTAGAGGTATAAGAACGCTAATAAAATAGTTAAAATACAGATGCCTACATTCAAATACCTGGGACTATGGGGACATTTCTCACCCAAACCACTCTATATGGGGTTTAAGTCTAGTGTGATAAACTTTTGATTAGAAAAATTGAGATCATTAATGTTTAGAGCTATTATTTAACACAAACCTTGTAATAGATTTATATTAAACCCTGTCATTTTGTTGCATTTAGTGTTTTCATAATCCACTTTAGCTTGGCATCTGTTCTAACCTCCTCTTGGGTGTTTAGCATTCCCTTCAGCCCTACTCCATCCAGCACCTTCTGCAGACCTGGCTTCACGCCACCAGGTCAGGAATACCTTTAGCCTGCTTTTTTTTTTTTTTTTTTTTTTTTAAATCTTGTAGTGTTTTTCTTTCTCCTTCAGTTCTGGTAGACAGTTCTGCCGGGCACAGTAGTGACATGTGGTGGATAGGGTCTTTCAAAAATTGAAACGGATCACCAGAGGCTTCCTGGGGTGGAAGTACCTACTGAGAAATTAGCTGTTCTTCTGCCGGGCTGCCTTTACACTGCCGTAGTGTTTTAACTATATGGGGAGTTTCCTTCCTGGTTTTTGTCTATTTGATGTTCCACACATCTTTTACCTGGATGAGCCTCCCTTTCCCTAGATTTGGGAAATTGTCTGCTTTCATTGTACTGAAAATATTTCCTACGCCTTTGTATAGAATTCATCTCCACATAATTTGTAGATTTGTTCTTTTCATGGTGTCCCAAAGATCTCAAATGCTCTATTTTATATGTTTTTGTTACTTTATCTTTGTCCTTCATTGAATGCTCATCAAGATCTGCTACTCTGTGCTTCCTGTGAGCCAATCTACCAGTGAGGTTTTCCACAGAGACTTTTATTTGACTGAATTTTACAATTCAATCATCTCAGTTTGGTTTTCCTTCAACTGTCTGTGTTCTCTTGGAATTCACTGGGGTTTATTTGTGTCCTTTTTCATTTCTTTTCTTTTTCTTCAAGTTAGAGTTTCACTGTATAGCCTTGCCTGCCCTGGAACTCACTCTGTAGACCAGGCTGGCCTGGTACTCATAGAGATCCTTCTGCCTTTGCCACCTAAGAGGTGAGATTAGAGGCGTGAGCCACCACCGCCCCAGCTCTATTCATTTCTTCAAACATTTTGAATATTTTTGTTGGTTGGTTGGTTGGTTTTGAGGCAGAGTGTTACGATGTAACTCTGGCTGTTCTGGAACTTGCTATGTAGACCAGGCTGGCCTCATCTGTCTCCCTCTGCTTCCCAAGTGCTGGAATCAAAGGTATGTAGGACCACGCCCAGCTCTTTGAACATATTTATTATAATTATCTGTCTGAAATTTCATTTAAGCCACCTCACTGGGAGCCATCACTGAAGAACGTGGGATTGGCCATCTCGGAGGAGGCACTGGCTTGGCATTGCATGTCATCTGTGCTATGTTTTAGAACCTGCAGTTTAGGAGACAGGCTGACAGCTGACTTTTGTTGTTACTATTCAGGTCACCTTTATTCTTTCAGTGGAAGTGTTTGCAATGTTCCAGATACATACGATAAAGCAACACAGGGCAAGAACAGAGCAACGCTGAGCTGGCCTGGTAAACAGACACAGGAATAGGTGTAGAGGGAACAGATGCCGCAGGGGAGGCTCAGGCCGTGAAAACTGACTTGTCTGGTTTTCGGGTTCAACCTGACATTTCTTGCATCACTTTTTTTTCCGGCTCCTGGAAGCCTATTTACTGTTGGCAGTTCCTCTATGATGGGGAACTCCCGTTCCCGCCTCCCTGTTATGGCACACTTGGAGGCTGGAGGACAACTTGTAAGACTGCACCACGTTCACCTTCCTTGTGATAATATAAATCATACAATGGCTATGACATGAGATGAATTCTTTCTAGAATTTTCCATTCAATATTTCTGAACCATGGTCAACCACAGGTTGCAAAGACTGGAGAGAAGAGGAAATACTGAGGACCTGTTAACCAGGAAGGAGCCAATCAGTGACCAAAGAGCAAGTAACAAAAACTCCAGGGCCAGATGGCTTCATTTAAACACTCAGATACTAACACTAATCTCTCTCCAACTCTTCCCAAAAAACAAGCTGATTAGTCCATGAGGTGGTGCTATCCTGTGAGGAAACTCAGACCAAGATGCTTTTAGGAAAGAAGGACACTGCAGGTCCACATACCCAGTGAATTCTGAAGCAAAATTCTCTCAATGCAGCAACACATAAGGCTTGAAACCTCTAACCATGCAGCATCTATTCCTGGTCATCAGGGAGGGCTCAACATACAAAAGTCACTCTATTCAGACCTTCACACTAAAATATCACATTACTGGATTAATTAAGGGATAGAACCATGTAAATGAATATAGAAAAATTAACAAAACTTAGCATCCTTTTGTGGTAGAAACATTCAAGCTAGGCAGAGGAATAAACTATTGAACATAGCAAGCCTATATTTGGAAGGCACACAGTAAAAATACTTTTCTTTTTCTGGTTCTTCCAGACAGGGTTTCTCTGTGCTAACAGCCCTGGCTGTCCTGGAATTGCTTTGGAAACCAGGCTGGCCTCGAACTCACAGAGATCCGCCTGCCTCTGCCTCCTGGGTGCTGGGATTAAAGGCGTGTGCCACCTCACCTGGCCAGTAAAAAAAGAAAGCTTTCCCCCTAAAATCAAATGGTACACGCCTGTAATCCTAGTGCTTGGAAAGCTGAAACAGGGAGAGTGCTGCAAGTTTGAGACTAGCCTGGGCTCCTGAAAACAAAGCAGAAAGGATGCCTTTTCCTCATTCCCCTTAGCACAGGGGTACAGCGCCTACAGAAACACTCAGCACAGGGATAGAGCGCCTACAGAAAGCAGCTAGGCAAAAAATGAGAACAAGGCTGGGCGTGGTGGTGCACACCTTTAATCCCAGCACTCAGGAGACAGAGGAAGGCAGATCTATGCAAGTTCAAGGTCAGCCTGGTCTAGAGTGACTTAGAGGAGAACAAGAACTACATAGTGAGACCCTATCTCAAAACAAAAAATTGAAAATAAAAGCCACCCCTAAAGACTCTCTCTATATATAAACAAGTTAACGTTAAAAACAAAATCAGCAAAGTCATCATATATAAATCAACACACCGAAAGCAGTTTCGGTTTTTGCACACAAATAACAAAGAATCCAGACAGAAAAGATAACAATCCACCCCATTACAACCAGATGACAGCACAGCCTGTAATCCCAAGGGAGGCTGTGACAAATGATTCATAAACTCAAAGCCAGTGTAGCTACATGGTGAGTTCAAGGCTAGCCTGAGTAACAAAGTGAAAACCTATCTCAAAAAAACAAACAACTAAACAAAAAACTAAGGGCTGGGAATGTAATTTAGCAGTAGAGTGATTGTCTTGCATACATAAAACCTTGGATTTGCTCGATAGCACAATGCACATAACATTTGCCATTTGAAATAGCACTAAAGATAGTAAGAATAAAAACCCAGGGATGCCAGGCAGGAATGTCCACTTGGGAGAATGTTTGCTTAGCATGCAAACAGTCCTGGGTTCAATGAACTAGCCATGGTGGGACATGCTTGTAATTCCAACCCTCCAAGTGGAGGCAGAAAGATCAGTTCAAGGTCATCCTTAGCTATATATTAAGTACCAGACCAGCCTAGCGTACAAGACCTTGTCTCAAAACCAGCAGCAGCAGCAGCAGCAGCAAATGTAAGATGTGTACACTGAACTACAAAAGACATAAATACAAATGACACATGTGTGGCAGTCAGAGGACAACTTGGGGGAGCTGATTCTTTCCTTCTACCATGTGGGCCTGAGGGGGTTGCTCTCAGGTCATCAGGCAGGAGTCTTTACCCTAAATTTAGCCATCTTGCCAGCCCTAAAAGACTTTACTACTTATGATGACACTACAGCAAAGAACTTAATATATTTCAAATAAAAAAATCTCAATGACATGTATCAAAAAAGTCGCTAGCATCTCAGAAAAGCCCAAAGACCCAAAACAGTCTTGAAAAAGAACAAAGCTGGAAGGCTCATATTTATGACTTCTAACGGTTTTACAAACCGGGCATGATGGTACACGCCTTTTATCCCAATACTAGGGAGGCAGGGGCAGGAGGATCTCTGAGTTCAAGGCCAGCTAGGACTACATAGTGAGACCCTGTCTCAAACAAATGAAGTGACAGAATCAAAACTATGATGTCACAACAAGATCACTCAGGAGGAGACAGTCTTCTCTATACATAGGGCTGGAGAAGCCAGACATGATACAAAGCTGGAGCCTTATCTTACACTGTGTGTGTCCAGTACCTCCAACCATTGGGAACCTACATAAAAGGAACACTTGACACTGTAAGGCCTAGAAGAAAAATTTCATGACACTGGGTTTGGCATTTCTAGATAAGATGTGGAAGTAAGTGGCAATGAAATAATAAATGGATGAGTTCAGAATTAAAAACATTGGGCTGCAGGTAAAAACAAGGGTAGAGCATTTGTTTTGTGTAAGCAAGGCCCTGGCTTCAATCCATAGCAACAAACCAATAAACCAACCAAATAGATAATTGAAAACATCTGTGTAGCCAGGAGTAGTGGTCCACGCCTTTAATCCCAGCACTTGGGAGGAAGAGGCAGGTGGATCTCTGTGAGTTCAAGGCTAGTCTAGTCTACAAAGGGAATCCAGAACAGCCAAGGCTACATATATAAGAAACCATGTTTCAGGGAAAAAAAAAAGTGCTGGCAAGATCTGGACAAATTAGAATCCTGTGCACTGTTAAGTGCTGCAGCCACTGCAGGTATAAAGTTTCTAATAAGAGAGTTTCGGGGCTGGAGAGATGGCTCAGAGGTTAAGAGTACTGACTGCTCTTCCAGAGGTCCCAAGTTCAATTCCCAGCAACCACATGGTGGCTCACAGTCATCTATAATGTGATCTGGTGCCCTCTTCTGGCCTGCAGGTGTGCAGGCAGAGCACTGTATACATAATAAATAAATAAATAAATAAATAAATAAATAAATAAATACCACTTCCTATTCAGTCTGGCTTCCTTTATGTGGACAGAGACATGATTTCTCAGCTTCCTGCTCCTGCTGCCAGGCTCCTGGCCACCACAGACTTTCCTTCTAGAATCCTAAGCTGAAATTAACTCTTCCACTTGTAAGTTGCTGGTTATGGCATCATCATAGTGACAAGAAAGTGACCAACTTACGCAGAACTGAAAGCAGCTTAGGAAGACACACTGGACACCGACTCACATTTACAGAAGTATTATTTATAACTGGCAAGAGAAGGAAGCAATCCAAATATACACTAGTGGAGGAATAAATGTATGTACTACATAGTATTATTTGGTCTTACAAAAAAAGAAAGCGAGGCATGGTGGCTCAGGCCTGCAGGCTCAGCGTTCAGGAGGTTTGGGTACGGGTGTCATGTATCTGGAACCTGTCTAAAAAAGAAAACAAAAGGAAGGAAACCCTGACACACAGGTTTTTGTTCCCATTTCTGAGAGGGGTTGTTGAGGGTTGGTCTGGTGCTATGTATTCTAATGTTAATTATTTTGCTCCCTGAGGTCTGCTTGCTGTCTTTTACGAACAGACACACTCATGCACCCAAAACGATGCTGTGTGATCCTGCATCCAAAATTATCCCTGGTTGGCTAAAGAAAGTTGTCTACACACCTACGCAGGGCAGAAGTGAGGTAGGTGGAGCTAAGGTTTGCAGACTTGGAGGACAGGATCATAGGACGGAGACAGAAGAGGCAGAGAAGCCATGGGTTAGTGTGAACAACTAACATCGTGGCTGAGACGAGCCTGCTCTGCAGATTAGTAGTGGAGGAAAGCGGCACAGATGAGAAACACATGCAAGTATTTATGAGATATTGGGTGGGAAGTGGCCCAGCTACTAATTACTAGAGCAGTTGGCATGGGATGTAGGGCTGGGAGGTGAAAGGTAACTTAGGGCGATAGTGTCTGCCCAGCTCCAGTGAATAGGCATATTACAAATCTAACAGGTATCTGTGTTTTTTATTGATATGATAGCAGCTTAAATAATTAACTGCCAAAATAATTATATCTATGGATTAATAGTAAACATTAATATCCAATATTTTCTACAACAAAAGGTCTTACTTGGTAGCCAGGCTAGCCTGGAACTTGCAGCGACTGCCTGCCTCAGACTCCTAAATGCTGGGATTGCAAGTATGAACCACCATGACTGACTACGGGCATCTTTGTTTTAAGACTTATTTTAACATATGTGTTGTTTGTGGTATGTGGACATTTGAGTGCAGGTGTTTACAGAGTCCAGGAGAGACATAAGATGCCCTGGGGCTGGAGGTTTATGTGGTTGCTAGCCACCTGACATGGGTGCTGGGAACCGAACTCAGATCCTCTGCAAGAGCAGGCCATAGTGTCAATCTGTGAGCAATCTCTACAGCTCCTACAGATGAGTCCTGAAGACATCACAAGAAGGGAACGCTACAGAGACAAATACTAAGTAATTTCACTTACATGAGGCATCTGGAGTATTCAAGAGAATGGAAAGATAGCTCTCTGGGTCAGGAGGGAGGAAGTAGGACCCCACTGCTCATGGCTTCTGCTTGGAGGTGACTGCAGAACAAGGTAAATATACTTACTGCTATTGAAGTGTATCCTTGAGGGTTCAGTGTATTTTACCGTTATTTAACGACTCTCTCCTCAGGTAATATTAGAAATCATCAAAATGAGCCAGGCGTGGTGGCGCAGGCCTTTAATCCCAGCACTCAGGAGACAGAAGAGGCAGGGGGATCCCTGTGAGTTCGAGGCCAGCTTGGTCTACAAAGCAAGGGCTAACACAGAGAAATCCTGTCTCAAAAAAGGAGAGAAAAAAAAAAAAGCAATGAAATGATTCTTAATGATACTCTGCTATATTCATAGACTGGCATCTAGCTCACCTGTCATCAGAGAGGCCTCACTCAGCAATTGATGGAAACAGATGTAGAGCCCCGCCCCGCCACCCCCCACCCCCCCACCCCCAGCCAAACATTAGGTGGAGCTTGGCGAGGCCTGTGAAAGAGGGGAAGGAAAGGTTGTAGGAGCCAGAGATGTCAAGGACACCACAAGAAAACCACAGAGTCAACCAACCAGAGCCCAGAGAGGCTCACAGAGACTGATCCATCAACTAGGAGCCTGCGTGGCCCTGACCTATGCCCTCTGCCGCACATATGTTACTGTTGTGCAGCTTGGTCTCCTTGTGGGACTCCTAACAGTGGGGCAGGGCTGTCTGTGACTTTGCTGCCTGCCTTTGGGACCCTTTCCCCTACTGGGCGGCCTAATCTAGCCTTAGTAAAAGAGGAGCTACCTAGTCTTACTGCAACATGATGTGCCATGGCTGATTGATATCCATCCAGGCTGGCCCTTTTCTGATATGGAGGGGGGAGTTGGGTTGCAGGGAGGAGGAAACTGGAAGGAAAAGGAGGAAAGAGAGACTGTAGTCGAGATGTAAAATAAATAAAAATTTAAAAAGAAAAAAGATTAAAGCCAGATTTGGTGGAGCACATCTTTATTCTCTTACTCAGAAGATGAGGCAGGCAGGTCTCTGTGAGTTTGAGGCTAGCCTGGTCTATATAGCAAATTCCAGGATAGCCAGGGCTACATAGAAAGACCCTGCCCCAAAACACCACCAGTAAAAAACAAAAAAACAACAACAAAAACCCTAGGCTATCTTTTGCATTCCACAGCGAAGACATCTGAAATATGTGACCCAGAGAGGACAGAATTGAAGAAAGACCTAGACATTTTGTGCCTCCACCACCTCTGCTTGGGCCAGGAAGATTTAAAAACAAAACAAACAAACAAACAAACAAAAACCCTAACCGTCCTTCCCTTGCCACTTCATTAAGAAAGGTCAAACTGAGGAAGACAAGATCCCACTGGCCTTCACTGGATTATAAACCAGAACTGGCACTCGGGAGGCAGAGGCAGGTGGATCGCTGTGAGTTCGAGGCCAGCCTGGTCTACAAAGCGAGTCCAGGACAGTCAAGACCACACAGAGAAACCCTGTCTCGGAAAAAAAAAATAAAAAATAAATAAATAAATAAAAACCAGAACTGAGCTGCGGTCCCAGGTGTGCCTGCCACATGAGGACGCAAAGACACACAGCTGGAGAGGGTGCCTAAGCAGCACAGCTCCCTAGCCTGGGGGTGGGGGTGGGGCTGGGAGACTGCCTGGGACTGCCCTGCCTTAGGATCAGAGAGCTATACACTTAAGGTACTTAGGAGGCCAGGCCTATCTCACCCAAGCAGGCTGTAGAGCAGAGAAGGGCCTATGTAGATGAGAGGAGATGATGTAAGAACTGGGTTGTGGAGGGGAGATTTTATTTTGAAGGTAATGGGGGAGTCATGTGGTGGGATAGGGGCTAAGAAATAAATACTTGCTAAAGTGGTGGTGGTGGTGAGCCAGGCCCAGGGCAGAAGCTTCTCGCCCCGCCCCCTTGCTATCCGTCACCACCCCGCCCCACACGCACCCACTGCAGGTAATAATGGAGACACTTCCCCGAGCATGGATGGTTACTTGTAGGAAATAACACCATCAGAAGAGGGTAAGAGGGTGTGAGAGAACAGAACTGGACAGGTGACGTCAAGGGTGACAGGGCCCTCCCACAGGCTGGTCTTCTAGGCCTCAAGGGTGCACTGGATCTTCCTCACGCAAGTCTGTACCCAGCACACATATATATCCTGTTCTGCTAGGAGATCAAGTCTAAGTTGTTCTAATATAGAAAAGAGGCTCAAAAGAAAAAAGAAAAGAGGCTCTGGGTGCATGAGGCATTTTTCATAGTAGCCCTGATTTGGAAGAGATCTGCAAACAGTTTGCACCACAGGAGAAAGCATGTTTCCAAGCACCTGGGCAAAGTGCAAGGCTGCAAGGGGAGGAGCCAGGCCCTCAGGAGGTAGGTGAGATGGATGAGAGATATAGGATCTGTTCAATAAGAGGACATAGGAGAGTAGACCACAATCCACAGCACACTTGTAGGGCAAATGGGAGAGCAGGTCTCCCCCTTAGCACAGCAACAAAACAGTCTGTGAAAACTCACAAGAGGGACTGGAGAGATGGCTAAGAGGTTAAGAGCACTGTCTGTTCGTCCAAAGGTCCTGAGTTCAATTCCCAGCAAACACATGGTGGTTCATGACCATCTATAATGAGATCTGGTGCCTTCTTCTGGCCTGCAGGCTCACATGCAGGCTGAATATTGTGTAATAAATAAATAAATCCTTTTAAAAAAAGAAAAGAAGGGGCTCGAGAGATGGCCCAGAGGTTAAGAGAACTGGCTGTTCTTCCAAAGGTCCTGAGTTCAATTCCCAACAACCACATGGTGGCTCACAACCATCTATAATGAGATCTGGTGCCCTCTTCTGGTGTGCAAGTGTGCATGCAGGTAGAATTCTATATACATAATAAAGAAGAAAAGAAAAACTCCCAAGGGGGAGGTCAGTGGTGCTAGTCTGTGGGACTCACAGGTGAAGGGCAATGGTTGTACAAGGACAAGCATGGTTTCTTTTCTTTTTCTACATTTTCTATAAACAAGCAGATACTGACTTTTTTGTTTGTTTGTTTTTTGAGACAGGGTCTTGTAGGCCCAATTTTCTTATCTATTATATTTTATTATGAACTTATTAAACGAGCCTACCTCCCTAATAACCCGACTAACCCAATCAGAAAAAGACATATTTTTTAAAAGATTTGTTTATTATGTAAACAGTATGCATCAGATCACATTATAGATGGTTGCTGGGAATTGAACTCTTGACCTCTGGAAGAGTAGTCAGTGCCCTTAACTGCTGAGCCATCTCTCCAGCCTAGCAAAGGATATTAAAGAACACTACAATGAAACCTTAAGGATGCCAGTCCCTGGCATAGTCAGCAGGGTTTCAGCAGACCAGCAATTCCACCAAAGCTGCTGCTGAAACCAGGAGCAGCAGCTGGAACCTCAAGCCTCAGCTGGAGTCCAGAGCCTTGATGTTTCCCTGGAGTAGTTCTCTTTAGGAGTCTCTTGAAGTGCAGGGATGAGCAGCCAAAAACCAAGTCCCAACCAAAAGCCTCCTCGCCTGTTTTGGGCTCATATATCCTCTCAGTCTGCTCAAGAGTGTTTTTCACCAGGCTCCCACCAAGTAGTTCGACTTCTATGTGGAAAAACATCCTGCTTTCTCACATCTAAGTAGTAAATATCCTGCCCTCTTCTCTGTCCCACGCTTGGGATCAAAACAGACCCCTCTCTCTGTGTAGCCTTGGCTGTCCTAGACTTCCTTTGTAGACCAGGCTGGCCTCGAACTCACAGTGATCCACCTGGTTCTGCCTCCCAAGTGCTGAGATTAAAGGCATGTGCCACCACGCCCAGCCCTGACCTATTTTTTTTTTACATTTAGGGCTCAAAGGGAGTTGCTGGCCTCTCATTGGCCTCTGTTCTCTCATGCTTTCTTAGGCATACCCAGTGGGGCCTTGCCCTGCCAGATTTGGGAGGCATGTCTTCCATATACACCAGATTCCCAAGAAGTAGCTCCTAATGCCAGTGACAGAATGGGCTTGCTGGTGAGAAGGGGAGGAAGCAGTGCTTCCGCCTTCCCCATCCTCATATAGGCTCCAGCAGAAGGTGTGGCCCAGACTGGAGGTGGCTCCCTCACCTCGCAGAAGATCTGCATTAGAGCTATGCCTTCCCATGTCAAAGATCCAGATTAGAAGTGGATCTTTTCCACTTCAAATGACCAAATTAAGAGAGAAAAAAATTCCTAGCATTGTGCCTAGCCATTTTGGGGTTAATTCCAGATGTAGTAAAATTGACAGCCAACATCAGCCATCACACCTGGCAAAGGCAGAGAGCCAGTCACATAGGCGAAGTTCCTGTGAGGCAGCCAGGCCACCTGAGCACACTCACCCCTGGGGCTGGGAACAATCTGGAACTAGCTGAGTGGGCAGCCTAGAAGTGCCTCTAGCCTGGGACTAGCAGGATTGCAGAGCCCATCAACCCTGAGGATGAGGACAGTGGCCGCCCCCACTGGGTAAGGTCACCTGAAGAGCCACATAAACTGACCCCAGGACAGTTCATACACCCCACTACAGGCTTGTTCAGACCCAGAAGCTCTAGCAACGTCACCAGTGGATGCTAGCACATGTCACTTTAAGAACAGACACCTGCAAGGAGACCCAGGGTACTTTAGGAGCTTCTGGAACAGACCCCACTACAATAGGGACCAGGTCCTGTGTTCCATCAACAGTCTCCACATGTACCATAAGTGTCACAGTCTGCTCAAGTGGCCCCGCTCCAGGATTCCCACAGAGATACCAGGGAAGGGAACATCAGAGAACCGTGGGTATCCATAAAAACATATACACAAGCCAGCCAAAGTGGTGCATGCCTTTAATCCCAGCACTCAGTGGGAAGACGCAGGTGGAGCTCTATGAATTTGAGGCCAGTCTGATCTGCACAGCAAGTTCTAGGCCAGCTACGGCTACCTACATAGTGAGACCCTGTTTCAAAAGACAAACTCAATCTACGTGTGTGCATCTATGTAAGCATGTAAGGAGGCTGGAGACACTGTGCCCTGCTCTGTCACTCCCTACCTTGTTCTCTGAGACAGGTCCCTCCCTGATCCTGGACTAGGCTGGTCAACTTGTTGTCTCTGTCCTCCACTGTTACTGGGGTTACAGGCTCAAGCATGGAATGTGCCAAGATTTTTAAAACCATGAACTAGGGTCGTCACGCTTGAGCAGCAAGAACTCCTACCTGTTGAGCCTTCTTCCTGGCCCAATTCTTGGTCCTTTTCAGTGAGAGCAATGAGCACCAACTAGGGACTGAATGCATCACTAGTGGCACCAAATCTGAAAACTTGAAGACACAGCAGCATGCCCCCCAGCCCCTCCCCCCACACATACACACGCCACACCTTTTTAATGTGAACAGTCTCCCACTACTACAAATTAGGCAGCTGATTTCATGAACTGGGGAAAATAGCAGGAGCCAGCACCTCTCCAGTCCAACGGAGGAGCCTTATCCTGGCCTGATGTGTCTCCTTTGCCAGATACGTATAACACGTCCCATTTTTACCGACAGATGACACTGGGGAAGAAACAGTCCATGTGCAACAGGAAAAGCAAAGTTAAACCTTCATTTTGCATTTACATCAAAATAAATTCAAGGTAGATTAAATCTTGAGTGTAAAAGCCTAAAGAAGCGGTATTGAGTAGAAGACAGACACTATTTATCTAGCTGCGTGCTGCAGAGGACAACAGAGAATAACTTTAGAAAGGGAAAACATAAGCCGAGTGGTGGTGGCGCACACCTTTAATGCCAGCACTCAGGAGGCAGAGGCAGGCGGATCGCTGTGAGTTCGAGGCCAGCCTGGTCTACAAAACGAGTCCAGGACAGCCAAGGTTACACAGAGAAACCCTGTCTCGAAATAAACGAAAAAAAAAAAAAGTTTTAAAGGGAAAACATTCAGTTTTCGAACATCAAAAACTGCCATGAACAAAAATGTAAAAGCTGAGAAAAAAATGTGCAGGAGGCAGAGAGATGAGTGGAGAATTGGTATCATTAATATTTAAAGACTTGCACTATGGGCTAAAAAAACCATCAAGCCCTCAGGGGAACCCTGTGTGGGGCACACCAGGCTGGTTTAGTTGTGTGAAGGGTACATTATTATCAGGCCTTGAATGGAGGTGTGTCACTCCCACAATGTCTTTAGGCTCTCCCCTCTTCAGGGAGCCCCACTAATCCCATCTCACAACCCCAAATTAGTAATTGCCCTTGTTCACTTCCTCAAAGAGCTGGGAACTCCTCTACTACAATGCCCAGTGCCTGGCATGGTCCTGGTGAGTCCGGATTCCTCTCCTCCTGGTCTATGATGTTGGGGGCCAGGTAATGGTAGATGCTGGTCTTTTTTCCAAGAAGGCTGAAGCCCTCTGCTCTTTTGGAAAGTAAAGCCTTATCATCTTGGTGAGTTCTCTCTCTCCTGCGGCACCTACGGCTGACATCTACCATTACCATAGCAAGTTGTGGCCATGACTGTTGAGCAGCCTCAGGTGTGCCGTGAGTGTTACTGGGGCCATCATCTGAGCTCCGGCTAGCCTGGCCTCCCTATGTGCCGCAGCCTATGGCAAGAAGAGAGGGTCTGAGTTTGCCTAGCCCACATGGGATCCTGGATTTGAGCCCCAGGATCGGGGAGGGGGGACATTGTAAGAGGGTTGCAGTCCCTCTTTCCACTGTTGTCCAGATGATGTCACCTGTTCTACAAGGAGTGCCATGGTCCAAGGCCAAGATACTGTGGCCCAGTGAGCCCTGGACACAGCCTGAGAAGCTGCTGTGTGGCTCAGTGGACTGTACACTGACGTGTGCGGCCAAACAGTGGCTCTTCCACACATCAACAGACATGGCTGGCCCAGCCAGCAGCTTCCCGTACCCAATGTCCTAGGTCACAGGTGAAGAGGAGTCAGGCCAACCTATGTATCCACTGTGCCTGATATCCCTTCACAGAGGACCCCTGGGCATCCAGAAGCCTGGTGCTCCTGGGTCTGTGGCTACCTCACAGA
>OU015745.1:73227659-73272202 GCA_907169655.1 Acomys percivali | reverse complement strand
GGGCATCCAGAAGCCTGGTGCTCCTGGGTCTGTGGCTACCTCACAGAGGACTCCCGGGCATCCAGAAGCCTGGTGCTCCTGGGTCTGTGGCTACCTTCTCCCTGTCACAACATTATGGAGCCAGATTTCCCCTCTGGGCCCTGATGTGGCTGAGCGGAATTCCATGAGGGAAAGGAGGACAACTAGTTGGAAACTGGACAGCTGTAATGGATGAACAAGTGTGTCCAGGGGCACACTCCTTGTAACTATCACCCAGTCTGCCCCAAAGCAGCATGTGTAGGGTGTCAAATGCCATCAAAGTGTCTCTTTCATTCATAAAGTACCAGAGGTCATAGGAACAACCATGCCACCCAACCTGCCACGCTGTCTGGGCATCACACCTCAGTGCCACTGAAGCCAGCAGGCATAACTCACAGATGAACACAAAATAGGTAACCACTCCAGCTAAGCCAGCGCACACAGTAGGGCTACGATCAGAGCAGAGTGTTATTGGCTCTGCCACCCTATAGTGGCAGAGCGGTGAGGCTGTCAACTACAGGCATGCAAAACGTCAAGACTCATTCACTTGGCAGGTGAAGTCCTTGGGGCTTATCAGCAGTGGCCAGCTGACTCCCCTGGGCAGTCAGAAGCATCCCTGAGCTGAGCTCTGGGCCAAGCAGGCTGTGCTGACACCAGATACCACCATGGCTAGCATCCAAGTAGAGATGGACAGAGATCAGAGCCAGCTAATGTCCTCATTAACAATGTCCAGAAGTCTGGTAGGTCGGCCCCACTGTGGGCTCATCCCCAAGGCAGACGTCAATCAGGTGGCTGCTATGCACACCTGAGCCACTGGGAAATCCAAGTTGGCATGGCAAGCCCCTGTATCTGGTCCTGTCCAGCTTGGAGACTGTGCCCAACCAGGAGCAAGCAAAGCAAAGAACACTCACTGCCTGGGCCCAGCCCATCCCACAACTGACCACACCCACCAACCCCACCAGGATACTCTGCTATCCTGAGCAACACAGGCTACTACTTACCTATTTCATGGGATCTCAGCATGTTCTGACATCCATCTTGTGGACTCTGTTCCTGTAGAGAAACCAGAGGATATTATATGAAGCCACACTGGACTCAAACCCTTCCGGATGCAGGCATACTAGCCTAGCCTGTCCTCCAAGCAAGACACTGGCATCCTGGTCCTAAGGCCTCCCTATGGTACTCCTGGCTCAACCCCACATCAGGCTATCCCCACTCTTTGTAACTATCACCCAGTCTGCCCCAAAGCAACGTGTGCAGGGTGTCAAAAGCCATCGAAGTATCTCTTCCATTTATAAAGTACCAGGGGTCACAGAAACAACCACGCCACCCAACCTGCCATGCTTCCTGGACATCACACCTCAGTGCCACTGAAGCCGGCCGGCAGCCATAACTCACATATCTCCACACATCATTGGGACTGCAGTTCGCATTAGGTCAACTTCCCTTCTGGTGAGCTTGAAAGGTCAGAGACATGGACACACAGCGCCCTTTCTCCTCCCAGAAGGCTGCATCATTGGGATTTTGCTGCTCCATGTAGGGTCATGTGGCTCTCCGACCTGCAGCCCATACTGACCTTGCTGGATGACATCTGCCTCTCCCAGGGCTCCCGAAAGCTAGCTCCAACCCTGGCTCCCAGTTCCTAAGACATTGGTGGCAGGCAAGCTGTAGGACTCGGCCCTTGAGTGTGAAGTGTTCACAGTGTGTATATAGGCTGGAACATGGAGTGAGACGGCAGTGGTGGCTGCTCAGCACACACCTCCACCATGGAACCACCACATCCTGTCTAGGCAAATAGATACATTCTCCCTTGGTATAGCCGAGCCTAGGGACACTGTCAGAGTGTTTATGTGATAAAAATGAAAACCTGTTTGGCATAAACATTCAGGGAGGGATGGGCAGGGAAGGAGGCATCTCTAGGGTACTATGATGTGGGTAATGGGAGCTCTTCCTTCTCTCGTCTGTTTCCAGGTTGTTCTGTGCCTCTGACCATCTTCCCCTGTGGTCTCAGAGGTGGGTCTCTCTGTCTTACAATAGCCTATCAGGATTCTGAGTTTGAATTCCATCTAATGTGCACGTGTGTGTGCACTTTGTGTGTGTGTGTGTGTGTGTGTGGTGTGTGTGTGTATGTGTGTTGGGGGTTGGGGCGAGGGGTGTGTACAGCAGAGAGTGGAGGGAGTAGTCAGAGCTTGGCTTGCTCCCCTGGGCAGTCCCTGAGGCCCTCTGGTGGCCATATTCAGGGCCAAGCTGTGTTGCTAGAAGCTGCCAGACCATTCAGTAGAGAGGTTTCAAATACGAAGTGGAAAGCTGGTTAAATGTTAGAGTGGGATAGTGGAATGTGTGGATGAGGGTCAACACACAACAGCTGAGGCCAGGGGGTGGGGGGGAGCCGGGCCCATGCTAAGGCAGGAGGACCTGCTGATCCTGGAGGAATGGTTGGATAGGGTTGTCCACGGGCCCTCCCCCAAGCAGAGGCAAAGCCTGTGACTAGACAATGAGCCCTGCTCTAAGCATGACATTTCTGGGACAACCTTGCCTTTAACTTAAATGTTAACTGAGATTTGTCTCACAGAGAACCATGTGACTCTGTTATCAGGCCCTGATCTTCAAAAAGTCTCACACCAGGACTCGCCAGAGGCCACAGCCTTGGCCACATGAGTTGTGAGCCAACATCTGGCTCCCCATTGACCGTCCTGGGTAGGTATAATTCCCCATTTTACAAAAGTGGAGCAGGCAGGATCTGAACTCAGCTCTTCCTATCCCCAGGGTTTCCCATACCCCTCAACCAACACGGAATGGCATGGCTACAAGAATATGACTCCTCCCATATGAGACTCCGAGAGAGATGGTAGGGGAAAGGAGGAGAGGCAGGGGAGTTTTGGGATGCAGGGTGGTGGAGGTCAACAGAGAAGTGGTACAGGTATGGTCAGGGTGGAGTGACCATGGCCAGCCAGCTTGCTGGGGACCCTGAATCCAGGAGGCAGACAGGAAGTGACAAGAGAGACTGGATAGGGCAGTGACACAAAGGCAGGTCTAGTGATGGGACTCATGACAGCGGATATCCATTTTGAAACCCTTTGAACATCCTGCTGATGTTCTATAGTCACAGGCCCCAGGGTCACCCGCCCACCCAAGGACTGGGTGCTTTGTCATATTCCATTTCTCCAATGGGGATAGTCTGAGCCTGTCCTTGCCATAACCTGCCTCCCAGGGACATACACCGGGTTCCTCCACCAAACCATCTAAATCTAGAGACACTGCCACCACCTGCCTATACCCCACAGACCCACTCACGACTATGGGGAAGGTCTGCAGCTGTGTCACAGTGTCAGGCTCAAGCTTAAAGGCCAGACCAGGAAGCAACAGGTCAGCTAAGGCTGACTACGTGCAGAGTTCCCGCGGGTTCAAGCTGAGTCAGGCCAGGCTGAGCATGAGAAGCAGGTGACGTAGGGTCACACACACACACACACACACACACACACACCCAGGATCAGGATGGCCTAAGAGCTTGCTCAGTGCTGACTGCAGGGTGGCCTCATCCTGCTACAGTCCTGCGTGGTTTCCTTAGGTTCTGCTCTGTGAGCAAAAATGCAAGTAGCGGGAAACACGCCTTTCCAGCAACCAGCGTGTGCAGAGATACAGAGAACTCTTCAGCCACTAGGCAGGGAAAATTTATTCAGCTGGATGACCAGAGCCCACCACAAGCAGAACCACTCCTCCTGACCCATCCCAAGAACACACCAACTAACTGATGCGCAGCCCGTGTCTGGACTCCCCTGCAAAACCATTCCCATCTGCCCCTGGGTCTAGGTTTCATCATCCTACCACTACGTAGCCCTCAGATCTCCCTCAGAGCGCAAGAACCACTCCAGGATGCCAAGGGGCCTTGTTGCAGGATCTCTGATCCCCCCCGCCCCACCCCCCCGAACTCCACATCCTGACAAGTGGCCCAGAAAAAGCAGAGCTCTACCTTTCCAGCTAGGCATCTGCTGAAGAGTTCCAGGCTGGTCTGGAGGGCGACAGAAACTCAGTCTGTACTCATGTGCTGCACAAGCAAGGGCAGGATACAGGACTACTTTTATGGAGGCTAAGAAATGCCAAGGGTGCCTGGGACCAGGGAGAGGCAACCTGGAGGGGTGTGCATGTGTTCAAGAATGAAACGTAGGGAGCCAAAGAGCACAGATCGAGGGGAGGGAGGGACATGGCGAGACTAAGGGCTTGGCATAATTCATGCAAGAGAGCCTTGGTCGCAGCATCTGGGCAGAAGTCATGAGGATGGCACAGCTTGGGGGACCCAGTGGGCACTGGCTTGGCTGTGCTCAGAAGTACCTCTGTCTTCGGGGCTAAGTACCTTGTGCTCACCTATATGATAGTCCCTAATATCAGGACCCAAAGGGAAGGTGGTTGTAGACTGCAAGAAACACCAAGTACCTCGGATAACACAGAATTGTAGATCCAGGCCTTTCCAGACAGCCAGTATCTATCTGGACCACCTGCTTCTGAAGCAGACATCACCTCAGAACACAGGGATAAAGTCCCAACAGTCGCGGTGTACATCACCCATGCCAGGCTCACAGATCCTGAGACCCTCCCCAGAGCAGGCAGCACTTGCTCTGGATGGATCCTGGACCAGAGCAGGAGAGGTAAAGGGGCTGGGATCACTGTGGAGTTGAGGGTTCTCTGCTGAGTTGGTCCTACTTAGGGGGAGATGTTCCCAGAGACAACTCAGCCAAGGCTCCATCCTCTGGCTTTATAAAAGAAGGCATGTGTTCTGCATTTCGGGTAGTTAGCCCATATTAAGAGTCTAGCCTAAAAGTTAACACAATCGGAAGCATTTTCTTTCTTTCCCATCATTTCTAAACGTCTGAATCTACAGGGAGGAAGTTAAGAGTCCACTAGTACCCTAGACACAAATACAGTTAAATGTTGCTTGTTTAATTGTTTAAACATTTAATTTTTTAAAAATTAGAAAGGGAAATCTAGGGTACCCAGGTCTCCTGCCCAGAGCAACTCCAGGATTGCAGACTGTCCAGGGCCTGTGTCCAACTAAAGAATGTATGGGGACCTAGGGAGAAGATCCAGACAAGGGATTCCCAGCAGCGCCTCCTCTCTCATTTGTGAGGCCTTAGGAGCAGCGCGGTGCGGGGACATCCCTTTGGCAGAGCCAAGACCCAGCGCTCACCAACGGCCGTGCCACCCCAGGAAGTTCCCCAGCCTCGCCGCCCCTGGGTCCCTGTAAAGTTTCCGGAGCTGCCGGGTCCCTGCTTCCAGGCGCTGCGGTGGCTTGCAGAGGGCAAGGCTGCGGGAGCTGGGTCCTGTTCAGCCTGGCGGCATGAAGCTGGCACCGCGACCAAGTCTGATAGGGCCTTGAGGTCACGCACAAAAGGACCCGCCCCCAGCGACCCTGGGTCTCTGGGGGCCCTGTGTGGGCGAGGGCACGAGTGGGAAGAAGAACTGGCTTCCGAACCCCACCCAGACCTTGAGTCCGAGCCCAGGACCCTGTCGCTCCCCGAGTCCGCGTCGCAACCTAGACGCTATACCGAGCCCGCTCCCCAGCACCCACCCGCAGCCAGCCCTGGGTCCAGACGCGAGTGTCCAGCCCTAGGCCCACAGCCGGACCCCGCCCACTCGGCCGAGCTCACCTGGCGCGCGGCGTGGGCGGCTCCGCAGCGCGGCCTCCGCCCCCAAGACAGGCGTCCCTAGGTCTCCCGGCGCGCAGGGAACGGCCTCTCCAGCGCTCTGCACCGAACGCGGCTCCCAGGGCCACAGCTCGGGCAGGTTCCGGTGCGGGTGCGGGGATTGGGGTGGGAACCCTCCTCCTCACCTACCCGGAGCAGCCATCAGGCTGGCTGGCCCTCCCACCCTTCCCGGGGCCCGTGCGCAAAGCGGACCTGGCCGGAGGAGAGGCCTCCGCCCCGCCCCATCTAACCGCGAATTTCCCCATTGGTAGAGAGACGCGCCCCGCAACCCGTACCGATTGGATGGATACAGAGAGATAGCGGCTTGCTGTTGGGCTCCTGGTATTGTCAGTCTTAGGCGAAGATCGGCCCCTCTAGAGGAGCAGGCCGAGACTCTGACACCTGCCCGAAATGCTGCGGTTGCGACAGTGGCAGGCGGCTAGGAGTTGACCCCTCCGGGCCACCTTCTGAGGACTTCCCCTTGAGCCGGAGCTTGTAGGACCGGCGGTCAACCCCGGATTTCAGCAGCATTGTCTCCATCATCACCCCCAGTTCGCAGGTATCCTGTACAGCGCCTGCGGTATGCCGGACACTGAGCGTCGGTCCCATTTTATGGCAAAGAATATTTCTCCCACACCTCGCAAAGGAGTGTTGGGCTGCTACTCCCACTTTACAGATGGAAAACTGAGGTCTGGGTAGGTTCTTGTTTGCTTTAGGCGACCAAGGCGTGAACTCAGTCGTCGGACCTCCAGGCCTGGGAACTCTCTCACTGGCCTAGAATCTCTGCAAGCGAGGACCAACAAGGTTAGCTAGGCTGCCAAGGGGGTGGGGATGGCTATTGCAGTTAATTTACCAACATGGTCTAATAATGTTTATTATTAGGCCTATAATTATTATTAGAGCAGTGTTTTCTAAACCCACTAGCAATCAATCAAGACACAGACACTTGTTATATTTTAAAATATCCTTAGTTAGCCTGGGCAGGGCAGATATTAATCCCCTAAACTACTTCCCATAGTGAGGCAGATATGGGATCTTTGTCCCAATCCATGCCATCTGATTTTAATAATTTCTATCAAGCTACCTCCCATCCATAATCTCAAATACTTGCTAATGTTCTTCATCTGGGCCAAATCTCCACCCACGCCGGCCATGTGCTTCTCCTCTACCTAACCCATGATGGCGCAACCTTTTTCATCTCTCTTCTCTCCTCTGGTCTCTCCCCATCCTCCACCCCCATTCTCTCTGTCTCCCCAAGCCTGGGAACCTTAGCTATGCCTATCCCATTTGCCTTGCCCAGGTGTGAAGGCCTTTTATTGGTCAAATAGGTTAGGCTCTTAGGTGGGGCACAGAGACAGCCAGCAGTAATCAGCACCAAAATACATCAGACCAACTTCCAACAACTTGGGCCTAGACTAAGGCAAGATTACAATCTCTTCACAGATGGCTGTAGTGACTTCAAGAGCAAAACCAGATAGATTCTGGTAAAGGTTTGTTCCTTCTGTGAAGCCTGTATTTACAAAGCCCTTCGGTAGCCCCCCCACCAACACACACACACACACACACACACACACACACCGTGAGGCTGCTCTTTCCTGGGCAACGACAAGAGCCCTCAGCCTGGGAAAAGTGGAATTAAGCATTTATCTCTCCCAATATCCCCTTCCCTGCTCTGAGTCTCGGAGAAACATCAAGGAGCTCCATCCATTGCCTGAAAAGATTAACACACATTTCCCTGCCAGGTAGAGAACACCAAAAAAGCCCACATCTCTGTAGTGGCATAGGGCGGCAGAGGGGAACCGCCAGGGATGCTGTGAATAGAAGATGGGAGTCCAGAGAGGCAGGGGCACTGAATCTGGCCTGTGCTTGCTTATAAGCCTTCCATACCCTGGATGCACCTGGAAATGTGCAACTTCCGGCCTGCCTGTGTTTCCCAAGGGCCCTACAGATAGTGCTAATGGAGAAAGAGAGAGAGAGAGAGAGAGAGTGTGTGTGTGTATGTGCGGGTACCCAGACAGACATCTATGCTGAGTCCAGTGTGCCCACTCAATAATGACTGGTTGGTGAGAACAAAGAAAGTAAAATGCCTGGGGCAAGATCTCACTTCTAGGTCCACCTGGGACTAACTGTGCACTAGCAATAAAAAAATGACAGCAGGAGCTTTTCAGAAGTCAAGACAGTTGCTACTAATCCATTGGCATCGGCACTTGCAATGGACACCATTTGGCATCCTGGCATTGAGATAGTATTGCGGCTCTGGGAAGGCGGAGTGAGCACCCCCCCAGGAAAACAGAGTCCTCCCAGAACGCAGCTCTTGCTATGTAGAGCAGCACTACAGATGCCATTCTGGCTAAGTTGCTGGGTGGTGGGGGGAGTCTCTCTCCTCCATTAGAAATGGGTTTAGTACACCCAGCTGTCCCCTGGCATGTCTCCAAAGGCATTGGCCCCTAGACATCCCCTTCCTCTTGAAGGCCTTGCAGTTTTGCATCACTGCTTCCCCATATTTACTGATGGTACAAGAGGCTGGACTGTCTCCTCTCTGCTGATAGAGGGCAGAGGGGAGATATATAGCCTCTCCAAATTAGCCCAAACTAGAAATGCCCACTTCCAGAGACCTGTCCACTGTAGAGCCGGATCACCAACTGCAGAGAGAAGGACAGGATGGGGAGAGACAGCTCAGCTAGGGCAGTCTCCCTCTCAGGCAGGGATCAAAGCACAGCAGAAGACCACAGGAACCAATAATACAGTTCCCCCTCCCTCTCCCTCTCATTCCCCTATAGCCAGCAGCTGGCCAGCTCTGTAGGGGCAGCGCTGGGGAAAGCCACCGAGCGAAGGTGTGTGTCAGGAAGAACTTCCTAACCAGTCAACACTTAAAAGACTGAAAAGGTGGCTACAAAAAGTGGTGAGCTCCCCCGTTCTGAGGGCTGTGCGATTGGAGGTGGAATGGCAATGAACCAGACTCAAATAGGAGAGAACAGAAAAGGGGGCAGGGGCTCAGATCCCATCACAAGGCTACCTGCCGCCTGGGACAGGATTTGAACCACCAACCAGCATGGTCTTACATCTCTCTTTCTGGGAACGCTTGTCCAACCCACGTCCCACTCAAGAGGTGTATGACTTGGTGCATTGGAGGCAAGCTACTGTTTACCTGCTAGACCATATCCAGACCACACTCATTTACCCCCAAACCTATGTCCTACCTGTCCACCACAACTACTTCTTAGTCCCGTAGACCAAATGGTCTGGTTGCTCCTTTGGAGATTGCTGGCAGGAGCACAGGGTGATTGTGTTAACCTGGAGGAACTACGGAAATGCCCGGCTAGGTCTGCCACCTGCTGGCCACGAGTCACAGTGCAGGGAGTCCTGTCTTGTGTGCAGATGGTTTCCACGGGCTCTCAGAAGGAATCCGGGTAAGGCTAAGAGAGAGCAGATCTGTAGTTAGGTCAAGCTAAGCTTTGCCTTTGCAAATGCTTTACTGATGCATTTCCAGTTTTCCGCAAAGCGACATCATTTCAGTTTGGGACCATGGCACCTAGATCCTCCATGTAGCTACTGCCAAACTTGCCATCTTTAAATTTTTTAATCTCTGGGCCTGGAGAGATGGGTCAGAGGTTAAGAGCACTAACTGCTCTTCCAGGGGTCCTGAGTTCAAATCCCAGCCACATGGTGGCTCACAACCATCTATAATGTGATATGATGCCCTCTTCTGGGGTGCAGGTGTACATACAGGCAGAGCATTGTATACATAATAGTAAATCTTTTTTAAAGTTTTTAAACTACATTTTATTTAGTGTGCATGCACCACAATGCACATGTGTTGATCAGAGGAAACTTAAAAGGACTCAGTTCTCCCGTTCCATCATGTGGGTCAGGTGACCAGGCTTCACAGCAAACATCTATACTCCCATGGCCATCTTGTTAGCCCTTTATTTTACCTCAAATGACTAGCTTAAGTGCTCTGAGCAATTTTATTTATGTCTGTAAAGTGCAGTGAGTGAGAACTGGGTATCAAGACACTGAATTGAGAGGCTGTAGTACATTATCATTGTCCTTAATGTGAAAGACCCTCCTCACGGAGTGCCCTTCGTCAGGGAGACCCTTCCCAAGAACCAGCGATACCAAAGTCCGGTTGCAAACGCAAGAGGCTTTATTGGTTACACACGGGTACCCGGGCGACACAGTCTTTCGGAGGACTGGCGCGCCGAGTGAGGGGAAACAGTCCCCTTATATAGGGTGGAAAGCAGAAAGCAGGGTTACAGAGGCGAGAGGCATAGTTACAGGGTTTTGATTAACTAATTTAGGCTCTGGTTAGGGTTTTGGAATCAGGGTTGTGGAATCAGGAAATGGTGGGTCATTTTTTAGATCATATATCCTGTTTTGTACAGGCCTTGTGAAATGGTGGGTGACCACTTAATCAGTTTCTCTGAACTGTTTGTGCAGGCTTTGTGAAATGGTGGGTGACCATTAACCTTGTGACATGGGTGATGTTTTTCTAGTTTGACTGGGCCCTTTAGGTGACCTCTCTAAATCATTGTACAAGCCTTACAAAGAAAAATAGCACCACACAGGCCTTAAACTATTTGACTAAACAACATTTAGAAATGGGGTCTTTCAAATGTAGTTGTCATCTTTGAGTACTCACCTTGCGGAGGGCCTCTGATGCGCCACCTTAGTGATGCTCAGGCCTCTGATGCTAAAGGGAAGCCCCAGTGAATGCCTTGGTCCTGTTCCAACGTCCCCAGTCATGGCCCCAGTCATTGCCCAGAGAGCTCAAGCATGGTCAACTCCTTATCCTGGGGTCTGGACCTGCAGGGCAGCCTCCATGTCTACTCGAAGGCTAAGGAACGCAAAGTGGAGCAGAAGTCCCGAGTTCTGTGGTGCAGCGACTGCAATACATAAGGGGGTCAGAGGCCAGGGAGACAGACAGTCTGGACTGAATTGGAGGCGACAAAGGGAAGGGAGGACTATCCAGGACAGATGCGAGTATGGTCTAGAGGTTAAGACCAGGACACAGTCTAAGGGGTGGGGGTTCAGGGGCTATCTCAATCTCGCAGAGATAACCCACAGGCTGAAGAGCTGTGGCAGATGCCCGCACAACTCCAGCCTTGGCGCAGCTCCAGTCTTGGCGCAGCTCCAGTCTTGGCGCAGCTGCGGGGGCGGAGCCTGGGGGATGTCTCTGAGCGACGGCACGTACGGCCAATAAAGCTGCGGCTGTGGGTTCGTCGCTCCGCCCTTCGCTGCTGCACCCAATAGCGAGCGCTCTGGTGGCGGGTTGGGCGGGCCCTGGGCTGGAGGCTAGGGCGCGCGGGTGCGGCACCCGGAAGTCGGCGGCGGCGGAGGCGGTGAGTGTGCGGCGGGAGGCTGGGGCTGGAGGTCTGCGCGCCTGGCGGGGCTAACCCGCGGTTGGGCGCCGGACTCCTGGAACGCGGTCCGGACCAGGTTGGTCGAGGGCGAGGCGGCCTGTACCTTGTCCTAACTCAGTTTCCCCCTTCCAAGGCGTAAAATAGAAAGTAAACGGTCTGGCTTGGGACTCTAGACCGACAGACTAGACCATCTTTCTGAAAATTGAAAGCAGCCCACTTGGTACTAGAAGATGCTTCTGATTATCCCTACCAGGACTGGGCGCGGGGAGGGGGTCACGGCTGGCGGAGCAGGCTTGCTGTGTAAGAGGCTAGATTGGCGGGACTGGGTGCTGCATGGTTGTTGCAGGGTGGAGGGCTGCTATCTCCAGCGTCAGGGACTCATTTGGAGCCTAGTCATGCCGCCCCTGTCATCCTGATCCCGGCTCTGAGGCCTCAGGCCTCACAATATGTCAGAGTAGGCAGCAAATGCTGGGTCATTCCTATGTCTGGTATGGGCTTTACTAGCTTGGCCTGGTAAACCCTTGGAACGGGAGGGCATTGCGTTGTAGTCTGCGTCCAAGCCAGGCCTGGCTCATTGGCAGCCCAGGTTTTGCTTGTCTTAGTCTCTTGGATAGTGGACAAGGAAGATCCGATGTTGTGACCCCAATTGTCTACCCTCAACATTTTTCCTGTGCTTCCTTTCGCCACGTCTTTAGAGTGAACCTTATGCCCTTGCACAAGTCTCTGATCCTCAGTCCCTCAGCCCTCCCCCAGTGAAGTGTGTCTTCCTTAGCAGACCTGTCTGCTGTCTAGGCCTGTTGTTTTGCCACTACTGGGCCGAGAGCCATCTTCTATGAGGTAGATGTGACAACTATAAGTGACAGCTGAGTGACACTTTGAAAGACGTCCTCTAGAGCACTTTGGAAGGCAATATTCACGGATCCAATCTTGTTCATAGTGAAGAAAACTATACCTAAGGAGTCAAGTGTTTCCGAGGCTTTTCCAGGCCAGCGTGGTTGGCTGCCAGGCTTATGTTCTCCTTCACCCACCAGACCTCCTGGATCATGTGATCTGCTGGAGAGGGTGATTGTTGGGGATAGACTGAGAAGAGCCTGTGCCCCTCCTTCAGAGTCTGAGTGTTCCTGCAGGGATGTGGGGTGCTGTAGTGCTTTCATTTCTTCAGGCTCCCCTACCAGGGGCACCAGCCCCACATCTTCATTTTACTTTTCTGTCTTTATTTCACTTAACAAGTGTTTGGCGGACACCTGGCAAAAGAGGCACAGCTCCCAGCTGTGGCTCTCAGCAGCCTGAGACTTACCCCTAGTTTTAAGGACCTAAACTCAGGTCACAGCTTTGATGCTGAAAAGAATTCCAGGCTAGTCAGCTTTTTGTTTCTTTGGTTGGTTGGTTGGTTGGTTGGTTGGTTGGTTTTTCCAGACAAGGTTTCTCTGTGTAGCCCTGGCTGTCCTGGAACTTGCTCTGTAGACCAAGCTGGCCTCAAACTCAAAGAGATCTGACTGTCTCTGCCTCCCTGAGTGCTGAGATCAAAGGCTTGCACCGCCACTGGCCCGGAGCTAGCCAGTTTATGAAGCAGAGTTGGAAATTGTGTTAAAAATATTTCAATAGAGGCTTAAGCACGAATATTAGGAGCAAAGGAGATGATCAAAAGAGAGTAAAACATCCCCCAGAGTTTGGGCTTGGGGCTTCTCAAAAGCAACCCATTGAGTGAGGCTTAAAAGTTCTGTTTTAGCTGCATGAGGTGGTGCTGTAATCCCAGCACTCAGGGAGGCAGAGGATGGTGGATCTCTGCGATTTGGAAGCCATCCTGATCTACAAAGTGAGTCCAGGCCAGCCAAGGCTACATAGAGAAACCCTATCTCAAAAAAAACCCAAGATGGATGGTTTCTGAAGGCTGTGACAAGGTTGTAAGTCAAAAGTTCAGCCCTCAGGCAACAAGAAGGTATCTTACTGTAAACAGTTTTGTTTGAAGTTCTCTGATTGTGACTGGGTAAAGAGATAAGGCCATACCCAAGGTCATATACATTTTTTCATGCCTTAAGCTTGGCTTATTGCTGTTTTAACATAAAATACCTGTAAACGAGGCTGGGCATGGTGGCTCACACCTTTAATTCCAGCACTTGGGATGAAGAGTCAGGCAGAACTCTGAGCTTACTCAAGGCTACACAATGAGACCCTGTCTCAAGAAAAAAAAATTGTATATGAAGAGAATGCTGACTGCCAGCAACTTGGATGGCAGTGGCTGTTAATCGTGCGGCAGGGTTTGCTTTCCAGCTGGCAAAAAGCTGCAATCCCATTCCAAGATGAGGCACTGTTCTTGCTTCTCAGGTCCTCATCGTTTTTCCTGTCCCGTCCCTCCATCCTGCCTCCCGGGACTGCAGACCCTCTGTGGGGTCTCCTACTTGCTCTGATGCATGTAAGCACAGCACTTCCCTGGATATAGGTGACCACCTGTAGAAAGTGCAGGACAGAAAGGCTTGGAGGAGTCCCAGAGGCACAGCCAGGCTTGCTGTTGACACACTATGTGGGGGAAGAGCCAGAGCGCATCTTTTGATAACGTGTCAGCTTTCAACAGCAGTGGCTTTGAGTCTGGCATTTGTTGGTTCAGACCACAGGGCTTGCTGAAGGGCTCCTGACAACAAGGTCACCTCAAACCAAGTTGATCTTTGAGATGATCTGTACAACTTCCACCTCTCCTAATCTCAGTTGTTCATTGTTCTCTGAGTCAGGATTTCCAATATAGTCTTTACTAGCCTACCTTGCTCATGTAGCCCAGGCTGGCCTTGAACTCATGGCTGTTTTATTTCTCAGCCTCCAGAGTGTTGTTATTATTTTTTCTTAAGTGTGTGTGTGTGTGTGTGTGTGTGATATAAATCTGAGATGTAGTCTTGCTGTGTTGCCTGTGCTGGCATTGAACTTGCCATCCTCCGGTCTCTGGCTGCCATGTGTTAGGATTATAGGTGTGTGTGTCACACCCAGATTTCTTTTGAGATTGCAAAAATCATGTATACAAACTTAAAAAGACCAGTGTCCATGTCCCAGCAACTGCTCGGTGGGACACTGCTGACATTTGTGTCGTACTGACAATGTGTCTCAGTGCTTGCTTTTTTAAATATATGTTTATTTATTCTTATGTATATGAATTTCTATTTGCATGTACACCAGCATGCCAGAAGAGTGTATTAGATTACATTATAGATGGTCATGAGCCACCATGTGGTTCCTGGGAATTGAACTCAGGACCTATGCAGGAGCTGACAACCACTGAGCCATCTCTCCAGCTCCCTCAGTGCTTGCTTTTAACCTCTCTTTGGAGAAGTTGTGGGCCAAAATGGCTCAGTAGTTAAGAGCACTGCTCTTGCAGAGGTTCTAGATTCAGTTCCTAGCACCCAGATAGCGGCTTACAACTCCATCCAATTCCAGGAAACCTGAGACCCTCTTTTCTTTGACGTCTTCAGGCAGTTGGAATGCACACAGTACACAGATATACATGTAAGCAGCACACTCATATACATAAATAAGTTTGATGGGGTTTTTATTGTTGTTTTTTTCGGTTTGTTTTTTAAGAACTGCCATATTTTGTCTGGGTGTGGTGGTACACACCTTTAATCCTGGGAAACTGAGGTGGGCAGATCTCCAAGAGTTTGAGCCAGTCTGATCTATGTAGAAAGTTCTAGACCAGCCAGCGCTCCTGTTTCAAAAAGCAAACAAACAAAAGAACCCAAAACCCAAACTAAACAGATTGCCCTAATTATGTATTTATCTTTCAATACAAAATGAGGTGATCGCCAGGCCTATCCATGTTGTGGGGAGCAGGGGACAGGCTGGTGATCCTACCAAGAGGAGGCTGAAATGCAAAGCTGTCCTGTAGTCACAGCTCTCTGTCATACCCATAGTAAGTCTGGTTTGTGCTATTCCTTTGAACTGTGAAGAGACAATGACACCCTCGTGTGAGGCTGAATTTATGTCTTCAGAACACTGAGGAGATCTGAGGAGAAGGTATCACAGGAGACAATCTGTCACGGAGAACTGCTGTGTCATAGCTGATTGAGCAGCGTTGCCTTACAGAGCTCTGGCTGCCAAGATGGGAGAAGAGGGTGCTGCAGCCGATTGGTTGCCGGGAGACTGTCTCAGCCAAGGTCTCAGGAATGGCGACACTGTGTTCTATGTGTGTTTACCTCTTCTGCTGCCAGCTCCCTGGAGCCCACATCACAACCCATCACACCAGATGTTTCTGTCTGTTTTGTCCTGCCCAAAAGAACAGCTTCTCACACACACACATACACACACACACACACACACACACACACACACACACACACACACGGGCTACCACAGCCAGCAGCAGTTTGACTGCTTTACGTGGGCTGAAAGCCCAAGAAACCTGTCCACTGACTGTCCTTTCCAGACTGACAGACTAGGCAGCCCTAAAACTGCATTTTCTTTCTTTCTTTCTTTCTTTTTTTTTTTTTTTTTTTTTTTGGTTTTTCGAGACAGGGTTTCTCTGTGTAGCATTAGCTGTCCTGGACTTGCTTTGTAGACCAGGCTAGCCCAAACTCACAGCAATCAGCCTGCCTCTGCCTCCCGAGTGCTGGGACTAAAGGCGTGCACCACCACACCCAGCGTTAAAAGTGCATTTTTTCCCCCAGAGCTGAGGACCGAACTCAGGGCCTTGCACTTGCTAGGCAAGCGCTCTACCACTGAGCTAAATCCCCAACCCCAAAAGTCCATTTTCAATCGTTGTCCTTCCTCTGTCATCTGACTCTAGAGTCACACAGCCTCTGTCCATAGCCTCCATAGCCTCGATCCATACAACCCTTGTTGATTGTCTGGGACTGCTAGATCTCCAGCTGGGAAGTTCCTTTGTGTGTGTCCTGCGTCTTCACCTTTCTGCCCACAAGCCCTGCATGCCTTTTCCTCTATGCCCGAAGTGTGTGCTGCACGCTGCTCAGGTGAGGGAGGCGGCTGTCAGGCAGTCCCCCTGTGCTCTGCCCTGCGGCCCTGTGTTCTGGGCCCCGTTGTTCATTCTTACTTTCTGCCTCCATGGGGAGAGAGCAAGATGTGCAAGCTTCCTTCTGAGGCACGTTGGAAGGAGACAGCTTTCTTTGTCTTGAAACATGCCAACTGCGGGTGTGCAGGTTTTCAGCACCACACTTGGTGGATTGTACCAGGGAGCCCAGCCATTCACAGACAGAGGCAGAGGCAGAAGCCACTGCTGGCTCCCAGGCATCTGCTTCCCACAGTCTGACTATCCCTGAGACCGGTTGGTTCTGTCTGTCTTCTGAGCCCATGGACAGATCTTACTTATCTCCAGTCACTGTACAAAACACAGTGATGCTTGCTCTCCTGCCTGACACCTCCCTGCTGCTACCTCGGGGTCAGGGACCTACTGCTGTTTGCCGTTGTGTGCTACTCTAGGGCAGGACAGCACCAGTGGAAGGATGCGAGCTGGCTTCAGGTGTGATGTATTAAAGCACTTGTAAGCAAGCTAAGGCATGTATGAGGCTGTGGCTTCCATCCCCAGCACCACATGCACAGTAAACGCTGAAGACCCTGGACCTCTTCACTGTGCTGCTTGCTGGTCTGTGGTACTGGGACACTGTCCGGCCTGGCTAACGGGGATAGTGCTGCTACTGGACTTAGAATCACAGCCTTTGTCCCAAGCCAAATTCCGTCACTGTCCTTAATAAACCAATAAAAAGACCCAAATTAAGGGGCTGGAGAGCTGGCTCATCTGTTAAAAGCTCTTGCTGTTCTTGCAGGGGACCCAGGCTCAGTTCTGAGCACCTACATGATAGCTCACAACTATCCATAGACACACATACTGTACAGGAGACATGCATGGAGACAGAACACTTAATACACATAAAATAAATCTTTTTAAAAATTGAAGACCCTTCCAAAAAAAAATTAAAGACCCAAATTTGTAGTGAAAAGCAGAAAAGACTTATTCAACATAACCACATTGGGAAGAAGGACAAGGACTTTCAGTAACATGCCCCCATGCTCACCTCCAAGGCCTGTTCAGTCAGGGACTCTGAGATGGTAGTTTGGGAGCTCATATCCATTAACAGTGCTGGCAGGGGAAGATGTAATATAATGGAGTTGCCCTCCTTGTGTTCCTAGTCTTTAGAGAAGGGCCTCTGAACTTAGTAGATTGGTAAAGGTACAAAATAGGACATAAGGTTATAATTTCAGGAACAAATCCTGGTGCCCCTCCTCACCTCAAGGCTGGAACATGCCAATGGTTTAACAGGTTAGGGAAGGTACTGGATAGCCTGTAAATCCTGGCTGACCCCCTCCACAGGGACAGCCTCTTGGATCTGACATCATTGAAGGGTCCCTAACCACGAGGGCACAGTTTAATTAGTCCAGCAAGGTCACAAAGCCCGTCAGGCCCGGTCTATGCTGTGAGGTCATCTGACGAAGTGCATGTCTCCTGGAGACCATTGCTTCCGCCTTTTCTCCCTGCTGGAGATCCCTGGGAGAATTCAGTTCCTCTGATGCCTTGTTTTAACCATTTGGATTGTCAGAATGGGGGCACAAGGCTTTATTTAGTGTGTCCCCATTTTTTTCCACACGCACCAGTTACAGTGCAGCATTGATGTTCCACCTAGACTTCTAGAAGATTTCTTTTGTTTGTCCTAAGTGGTAGGAATCTATCTATGTACTACCATGGCCAGTATATAAATATTCTGTTATTTTAATTTTTCATTGCCACAGCAGAATAGACAAAGCAGGCTGACTTTATAAAGAAAACATGATTTATTTATTTATTTTAATTTATTTATTTATTGTATATGAGTGCTTTATCTGCAGAAGAGGGCATCAGCTCACATTATAGATGGTTGTGAGCCACCATGTAGTTGCTGGGAATTGAACTCAGGACCTCTGGAAGAGCAGGCGGCGCGCTTAACCACTGAGCCATCTCTCCAGCCCACATGATTTATTTTTATTTTTGCTCATAGTTTTGGATTTTTTTTTTTCAAGACAGGGTTTCCCTGTGTAGTTCTGGCTGTCCTGGAACTCTTTGTAGACAAGGCTGGCCTGGAACTCACAGTAATCTGCCTGCCTCTGCCTCCCGAGTGCTGGGATTACAGGTGTGAGCCACCACTCCTGGCCAGTTTTGGATAGTGAGAGTAAAAGGGTATGGGTACAAACTCTGGCCAGCCCATAACTTCCACTGGCTGCATCACCAGTTAGATGGCAGTGACAGGAGTGAATGTGGGAAAGCTCTTGTAATGACTTGCTTTTTCAAAAGCCCCATAACTTCCCCTTAGTCCTTTCTATCCTCATTGACCTAAGGGCCTCACTCTTAATTTATTTTTATGTGTAGAGGTGTTTTGCATGCATGTATGGGCTGAGCCATCTCTCTAGCCCCCTAGACCTAAACTCTTAGAGGTCTCATCGTCTCTCAGCACTATCACCCTCACAGGAGTGGTGGGGCTGAGTTTGAGATGTATCCAAATGTAGTTGAGAGTTCTGGTTGCTTTGAAAAACACAGAAATAGTTTTGGAATAGGTTTTTGTTTTAATCCCAGGTGTGGGATATTGGGCTGCTTCAGATTGTCCACAACGGGTGACTATGATTTGCGTCATGCTCTGGCAGGGGTGTGACTTTGCCAGCCTCAGATAGTTTCTGTGATTGTGTGAGGTTTGGAATTCTGGGCACTTTTCAGAGGGTATATAAATGCTAGATCCCCCAATAGGCATCTGTTGCTGTTAGTTTAATGCTATGGCCTAAATGATGTTTATTATTAGGCTATAATTATTACAGCGATATTATCTAACCTGCTTTTACAATCAATAAAGACACAGACACCTGATGGTTTTTGTTGTTTTTGTTTGGTTGGTTTTGGTTTTTCAAGACAGGGCTTCTCTGTGTAGCCTTGGCTGTCCTGGACTCGCTTTGTAGACCAGGCTGGCCTCAAACTCGCATTGATCCGCCTGCCTCTGCCTCCTGAGTGCTGGGATTAAAAGTGTGCGCCACCATGCTGGCCTCACCTGATGTAATTTAGACTAGCCTATTTCCACCTGGGGCAGGGCAGACATTCCCTCCTAAGCTGTCTTCATTTATCTCCCAGCCCCCAGCCCCTGCCATCTGCTTCTTATTGTTTCTATTTGATTTACCTCCCATCCATAACCCCAAAATACCTGCTAAGGTGGTTCATCTGGGCCATTTGTTTCATGTGGGACTTCAGAGTTCCTCCTCTGGGCCCACATGGCTATCCTATTCAATGGTGATCCCCTTCCTCCTCTGCTTCTCCTGCCCAAGATTCTACCTGCTCAAAGCCCATGAACCTCCCCTCCAGCCCTTCCTTCTGCCTTGCCCAGGTGCAGGCCTTTTACTCAGCCAGTCAGGAAGGCAAGATTGTACAGTGTTCTGCCCACATACATGCCTGCACACCAGAAGAGGGCACCACATGGTTACTGGGAGTTGAACTCAGGACCTTTGGGAAAACAGACAGTGTTCTTAACCTCTGAGCCATCTCTCTGTGAGGCAAGATTATACTGCAATACTTGGGATACCTGAGAATGTATTTAACAGTGTGACAACTAGATCTTGGAAGCCAGTAATTAGCATCAAAATAGCACCAGACCAACCTCCAACAGGCATGGTGGATTGGTGGTTAGGTGCTATTGGTTGCAGTTTGTTAAGAGGTCATGGGCACCACCCAAACAGACAAGAGCCCAGGAAAGAGGTGATCACACTTTGGGCTAGGAAAGGAGTTATCCAAAAAGACAGGAGAAGCCAGACATGGTGGCGCATGTCTTTAATCCCAGCACTCAGGAGGCAGAGGCAGGAAGATCGCTGTGAGTTCGAGGCTAGCCATGTCTACAAAGCAAGTCTAGGACAGCCAAGGCTACACAGAGAAACCCTGTCTTGGGGGAGGAAAGGAAGAGCCAAAATAAAATAAAATAAAATGTGATGAATCAAGGAGTTTTATAACTCTTGGGTTTTTCAGGGAGGAGTAGGCAGACTCCATATGGGGTGGGGGTGGGGAACTCTACCCACCTGCCAGAAAAGGAGAGGCTGTGCTAGGTAGGATCAGGGCTCAAACTGCCTTGAATTTGGGGTTGGGGTATGAGGCTTGCTTTCTCTTTTCTTCTTTTTGGGCTGGCTTACAGCTTCAGAGGTTTAGTCCATTACTGTCGTGGTAGGAAGGCAGCCTGCAGGTGGACATGGTGCTGGACAAGGAGCTGAGAGTTGGACATCCTGATCCTGATCTCAGGGCAGCAGCTGAAGAAGACTGAGCCACATTGGGCACAGCTTGAATATATCAGACCTCAAAGCCTGTCCCTCACAGTGACACACTTCCTCCAACAAGGCCACACCTAGTAATAGTGCTACTCCCTGTGGCCAAGCATTCAAACACGTGAATCTATGAGGGGCCATTCCTAATCAAACCATCACACAGGCTTTCCTTGTGTCTGCCCTGCCTCTGCTGCCTGAGTGCTGGGATTAAAGGTGTGCACCACCACCTCCCAGTTTGGCATATGCCTTTAATCCCCCAGCACTTGGAAGGCTAAGGAAGGCAGATCTCTGAGTTTAAGGCTAGGCTGGTACACATAGTAAATTCTAAGATAGCCAGGGCTACATAGAGAGACCCTGTCCCAAACAAAACAAAAGCTCAAATGTAAGACGCTTCCTGGTTTTCAGAAGTGGCTAGTTGTTCCGGGGGATCTGAGTCACCATTCTGGGAAGACTTCTGCCAGCAGCCTTAGGACACCGGAAGTACTGAGCTTCACGATGAGGATTCTTCCCTTCACAGCTTGCACATGCTCCTGGCATGGCCCAGGTGTGCCCAATGACATCAGTTGTGTGTGGAACACACTGAAAGTTCCTTCATGACAGTGACCAGGCTGTGTCCATGTGGGGCCTGGCAGCCTTTGGTATTCAGCATGTGGCTGAGGTCCAGTTCTAGCACCACTCTCTGTCCTCCTCCTGGCATGGTCAGCAGAGGAATTGCCAGGTCCCATGTGCTGTATTCCTGGGCCTCGCCCAACTGAGGCCACATGTGTCCTGAGCATCCATTCTAGTTGGGACTGGGACCTACCCTGGCTCAGCACCTGTTTGCCAGAGCTAGCCACAACCATGGTGATACGTGGAGATGGGATAGCTCAGAGAAAGCTGGGGTACTCTCTTAGGGTTGGAAGTATTGAGTGTCATAGGGGATGAGACCTTCCTTTGTTGTCTTATCTGCATATAAGGACCTTGGCTGTTTTCAGACATGGACAGAGCTGGTGTAGATGTTCATCCACTCATTATATATATATATTTGTTTTGGTTTTGTTTTTTGTTTCTTGAGACAGAGTTTCTCTGTGTAGCCTTGGCTGTCCTAGACTCACTTTGTAGATCAGGCTGGCCTCGAACTCAAAGAGATCCGCCTGCCTCTGCCTCTGCCTCTGCCTCCTGAGTGCTGGGATTAAAGGCGTGCGCCACCACCACCCGGCCATTCATTGTATATTGATTGAGCAGCCTCCTGTATGCTCTAGAAAGTGGGCAGCTCTCTTTAGAGTTCATACCAGGACTCTGGTCAGGGAGGAGTTCTCCTGTAGGCAGTGAGGCAGGGTGGGGTTATGTGCTTTTACATACTGGAGAATCTCCCACCACTTTTCCTCCAGTATCTGCTTAAGGTGTTGTAATGTAAACACCCTAAGAATGAAACTAATGTGCCCTGGTGCCGAGGAGCACGCCTTTAGTCCCAGCACTTGGAAGCCAAAGGCAGGCAGATCTCTGAGTTTGAGTCCAGCCTTGTCTACAAAGTGAGTCCAGGACAGCCAAGGCTACACAGAGAAACCCTGTCTCAAAAAACCAAAAATTAAAAAAAAAAAAAAAAAAAAGAGTCAAGGAACTAGATTTTATTTATTTATTTATTTTTAAAGATATTTTATTATTTATGTGTATGAGTATGCTGTCTTCATGCACACCAGAAGAGGACATCGGATTGTATTACAGATGGTTGTGAGCCACCATGTGGTTGCTGGGAATTGAATTCAGGACCTCTGGAAAAGCAGCCAGGGCTCTTAACCTCTGAGCCATCTCTCCAGCTCCACAAGAACTAGATTTTAATTCACTAAGCTTAATGATAGAAGAAACGAAGACAGAGAACTACGGAGGGAGAAATGGGGAGTACGCTCCCAAACCTTCTAGCCTCCGGGTTTTTAAACCAAGGGAACCTGACTAGCAGGAGACACTCCCAGGACACTTCCCGGGGGCTTGTCTCCAGGGCGTCTTTGATAAGTTTTTTCTTCAAAGAGCCAGCTTTTGGCACCTTTTGTGTGTGTTAGGGTCTGCAAGGAACTAGCTTTTTAACACATTTGGGTCTGGTGGGTTGTTATCTGCAGGGGGCTCTGCTCACCTATGTCAAAGCAGGAAGCTTACCGGGAGGGAGCTTCTCCGCCTGCAGGCAAGGGCCCACATTCAGGGTAGAACACTGAAAACTCATTTGAGTTTCCACACTTTAGTGTGGACCCTACTTGGAAGAGTGAGACATCAAGGGGTCAGGATCTCCATCTGCCTGTTAGAGTAACTTGGTAGACATATCAAGAGTTTGAGAGAAGGGCTTCCCTCTGGCCCAGGTATCCAGATTGATGGTGCAGGTATGACTGACGAATGTGTGTTGTATTGATGCTCTGTGGATGTCAAACCCTGTACTTTACAATATAAGGTAAGAAGACACCAGACCTCGCAATAGGGATCAGCCATCTTAGGCCTGGAGTCAGGGCTCTTTGTTTTGTTTTTGTTTGTTTGTTTGTTTGGTTTGGTTTGGCTTTTGGTTTTTCTGTACAGGTTTTTGTTTTTTTGTGTGTGTGTGTGTGTGTGTGTGTGTGTGTGTGTGTGGCCTTGGCTGTCCTGGACTCACTTTGTAGACCAGGCTGGCCTAGAACTCACAGCGATCCACCTGCCTCTGCCTCTCCAGTGCTGGGACCAAGGCCTGAGCCACCATGTCTCAGGGCTTCTTACTGTTATGAGTGTTTGGCTTGCACTCATGAATGTGCACTCTATGCATTGCCTGATGGCTACAGAAGATGAAATAAGGGTGGGCATCAGATCCCTAGAGTTACTCAGTTGTAAGCCGTTAGGTTAGTCCTGGGAGCTGGACCCAGGGCCTCTACTAGGGCTGTACATGCCCTTAAGCACTGAGCCACCTTTTCAGCCCTTGCTTTATTTTTCAGGCTAGTAGTAGAACGTGTCACTGTCCACTTGGTGCTGGTTTTACAAACTTTTAGGATGCAAGAGTTACAGGGACATGGAGGCTTGCTCCTACAACAGTGGTTCTCAGCCTTTTAAACTCTGTGTGTCACATTTTAATACAGTTCCTCACGTGATCATCCCCAACCACCCTTTTGTTTTTGTTGCTGCTTCATAACTGTAAAGTTGCTTTTTTGTTTGTTTGTTTTGAGAAGGGTTTCTCTGTGTAGCCTTGGCTATCCTGGACTCACTTTGTAGACCAGGCTGGCCTCAAACTCACAGTGATCTGCCTGCTTCTGCCTCCCAAGTGCTGAGATTAAAAGTGTGTGCCACCACGCCTGGCCTAAATTTGCTATTGTTAAGAATCATAATGTGGGGCTGGAAGGATGGCTCAGTGGTTAAGAGCGCAGTCTGTTCTTCCAGAGGTCCTGAGCAACTACATGGTGGCTCTCAACCATCTGTAATATGATCCGATGCCTTCCTCTGCATATAAAGTACTCAGATACAATCAATCAGTCAATCAATCAATCTTTTTTTGTTGTTGTTGTTGTTTTGGGTTTTTTTTTCTTTTGGTTTTTTCGAGACAAGGTTTCTCTGTGTAGCCTTGACTGTCCTGGACTCACTTTGTAGTCCAGGTTGGCCTCGAACTCACAGCAATCCGCCTGCCTCTGCCTCCCAAGTGCCCAGCCCAATCAATCAATCTTAAAAAAGAAAATCATAATGTAAAGCCGGACATAGTGGTGCACATCTTTAATCCCAGCACTCAGGAGGCAGGAGCAGGCAGATCACGGTGAGCTCGAGGCCAGCCTGGTCTACAAAGCAAGTCCAGGACAGCCAGGACTACAAGAGACACCCTGTCTCAAAAAAACAAAAAACAAACAAACAAGAAATCATCATGTAAATATCTGATATGTGAATGAAAAAAATTAAAAAGAGGAAAGGAGACATGACTGGCTTTTGGCACCAGATGAATGAAGAAATGGAAGCAGAAGGAATAGAACATAACTACTCCTACATATATGAGGGAGGAGGCTTATTATAGACACGTAGGAGAGCACAGCCAGAGGCAGGGACATCTGGGAGAGGTGACAGTGGGCATGAGCCTGCTGAGCTGGGCCATGTGAGGGAGGGGGAAGGGAGGGGGAGACTGGAGAGAGGGGAACCAGGTGGAGCAGCCAGGAGGCCCAAAGGCACATGAGGACAGGTGACCAAAATGGTTGGCTTAAATAGGGAAGAGCAGCCAAGCCCCTGGGCTGGAAGGTTCAGAGAAGAGGCAGGGGGCCAGCCTAGAAGGCCTGGTAACAGGTTGGGACTGAGGGACCCCTGGTGGCCAGCATCTACTTTGATATGTTAAACAGGCACTTCAGCCATTTGTCTCAGGCTTGAAACCTAACACCTGTGAAAGGGTCATTAGGTGCCCCTAGAGGTTTTGGCCCACAGGTTGAGCACCACTGTTCTGTAATTTTTTTTTCTCTCTCTTTTGGTTTTTCAAGTCAGAGTTTCTCTGTGTAGCCTTTGCTGTCCTGGAACTCGCTTTGTAGACCAGGCTGGCCTTGAACTCACAGAGATCTACCTTCCTCTGCCTCCCAAGTGCTGGAATTAAAGTCTTCTAGGCCAGGCAGTGGGTTAGAGTTCCTGAGGAGATTGCCCAAGTGCTTGCTGCATAAAGCTGTAAGAATGAAGAATAGGTTGTGATAGACCCCAGGATGTTGGGGATGCAGGAGTGTGAAATGTCCACTGAGGGCAAGAAGTGGAGCCCACATAACACTTCGTGCCAGTACAGAATTTAATTTTTCCCTGGTGGGTTCCAGTCTTCTTTGAACTGACCTTTCCTTACTATGTAGGGTGGCTGTGTTGAGTCCAGGTTTGACCTATTAGATCAGGTACAGGCTCCGTCTGCAGCATTTTCTGGCGGGTGGGACATGCCTTCGTGGAGCAGAGGCGGGTATGCTTGGGCTCAGTGACTCCATAGACTGGGCTGTGGAAGTGGCCTGGGTGGAGCCTGTTGATAGGCCTTAGGGTCCAGCCCTTCAGGAGGAGTGTTGTGAATCCAGCAGCTCCCAGATGAGGAAGAGAGTGACAGGGTTAGGCTGTGACCTGGGAGCAGGGACCACTGCAGGGCCTTAGACCAGGGCACTCCTCACTCTGAGCCACTGTCCTGTGACTTCTTGCAGGGCCACAGTTTAGATGTCGGTGAAGAAACCTAAGACCTTCACTCAAGTGACTCGATGGAAGGATCCAGAGCACTCTGAGGCTCTTGTGTTCATGTTTATAGTTTATCATAAGGCATGGGTGCAGATTCAAGTCAACAATAAAAGGAACAGGGCACAGAATCCGGGAGACTGGGCATGGGTTCCTATTTGCCAGTTCTCCGTGGAGCTGCGTGCCCTCTCTCAGTTTTCTGAGCGGTGAAGTGGGAACAACACACATGGAATTTGCTAGCCGGAGAACCTGCTCGCTTGGGTATCTGTGGTTTTGCTGGGACTTGATTATGGGGGACTGGCAGGTTTCTGGCCTGTTTGGCTGATCTTGCTTAGTACCCAGCTGATAACTATGTGGCCCACGGCCACCATCACAAGTCACAGTGGCACAGCCTATCCTGTACTACCCAAGGCTTCCATGTCGGTGAGGACACTTTTCCCAAAAGAGGCATGCCAAAGAGACGGCTGGAGTGTACAGGGTGTGTGGGTGGCAGCCCAGATCTGCTACACCGCCTCTGCCTGCCAGCGAGGGCACTGAGCAGAGGGGTAGGCTTGTGTTGGTGGTGATCGCCCCCAGGAAGTGGGGTGCTAGATGTTGCAAGGGCACAATGGTAAATGAGTGTGCGCTGTGGGTGCTCTGGACTCTCTCTGCAGTTGTGACCTCTGGAACTTTTCAGCATGGATCCCAGTCCCTGGGCTAGAGAGCATTGTCATTGTCACTGGCTCAGCACTTGTTCAGTGCTATTAGGGAGGGAAACCACAGCAGGCCCTGCTGTGCTCAGCAGGACATCACACTCTCCTCCTCCATTTCCACAAATGGCCAGAGGGTTTCTGTTTGGTTTTGGTTTCCATTTTACTGTATGTGTATGGGTGTTTCTCCTGCATGTATGTCTGGGTACCAAGAGCAATGGCCATGGAGCCCAGAAAAGGCATTGGATTCCCCGAAACCAGAGTCACCGATGGCTATGAGCCACCATGTGCATGTAGGGAAATGAACCCCTCCATCTTTTCCAGGGACTTTTATTTATTTATTTACTTAAATTCCTCTCCACTGTTCTGATTAATCTGGCTTCAAGTGATTCTAGTATCTTATGTGACCCTCGTCACTCTGCCTTTTTTGGGTAGCCAAGGACAGAAATTCCACTGAACCCACCAGCTAATCAGCCCAGGAGTGGCAACAGGTGAAGGAGAAGTATCTTCAGGAAAACCAGGCTCATCTTCCCCCCAAACATGGCCCTTGTGCACAGCCTCATGGCCTGTAAGGACCCTTGTGATGTGTGTAGTCTGCTGTGGTCCTGTGGTCTCCGCTGGTCCAGAGAGCATGGGAAGTACCTGGCGTGCTCAGGGGTAGTGCCCCTGTGAGGTGGTTTTGACTATCTAAATACCAACTTTCATGTGTGAGCAGAAGGCTAGGGCATGGGCTCAGGGTCTTCTCTCAGCCCTGCAGGCCAACAGGAACAAGAAGAGAGCTAGAGGCCGCATGTCAGAGAGGACCTCACCAGACCCCGAAAAGAGCATCAGAACTCTACTGGCACTGGGCTGGAGACACCTGCCACTCACGGGGGGTGGGGGTGGGGGGGTGGGAGCTTGCCAGCAGCTTCCTGGGGGAACATCTGGGCTCAGGTGTAGGAGGGATGTGTTATGGGAGAGGTGCAGTGGGAAAGGTGTGAGAGGTAGTCGCTGGCAAGAGAGGATGGAGAGCCTGTTGGGCAGCGGGCCTGGCTTGAGTGGGGGGTGAGGGATTGGAGAGAAAGGCAGTTCCTGATGGTCCCCTCCCAGGGGCTGGCTTTCCTCTGGTCCTTCTCTCCCAATGACTGCGTCTTCATCGAGGCTGCAGCCCTGAGCTCTGCCAGCACCTCCAGCTCCAAGCTGCCTGGAGATACATCGATGGCCTTCCTGTGGACCATGGAGCCCTGCCCTCCCCATCACTCCAACCTACAAGGCTGGCCTGCTGCCCTCCTGGGCCAGCTAGGATGGCAGGTCCTGCAGCTGAACTGGAGAAACACCCTTGCTCGGGCTGTGTCTGGTGACAGTGGCCAGAACTGCCTCGGCCAGCGGCCCTGCCCAGTGGCTAGGTACACAGATAGCCTAGGGAGAATGGAAGCAGTCTGAGGACCAGAAAGCTGGCCTCTTCTGTGACACCAGCAGCTGGCTTTTGCACATTAGTCCAGGAGCCGCCACCCACAGCAGCTGGCAGGTCGTCCCTCCTGAGGCCCAGCATGCTGTCAGTTCTCTGCACCGCCTCTGGATAACTGCTAGGCTATCTCTTTACCTGTGTCCAGTCCCTCTTGACTTTACCACTGCTCTGTGCCTCCCTCCTCCTCCCATCTGCTGGCCTTTGTACTCCCAAGAGCCGTCATTTTTCTAAGAACTTTGTAAAAGTTTCTTTTTGTGCTCTGAACCCTGGTTTGCCCTTATTTTTCTTATCCTGCAGCTGTTTTCCTGGCTGCTATTGTTTTCCTAGAGTCAGAGCATGGCTTGTCTGTGATATATGAGTCAATCTGTTGTAATCGCCAAGGTCCTGAATTTCAGGGTCCTTCACCCTACAGTGTAGATCTGTCTCTGTTTCATGGAATGCTAGGGACGGCACAATTTCTTTTTTTTCTTTTTCTTTCTTTCTTTTTCTTTTTAAGGCTTTTGAGACAGGGTTCCTCTGTGTAATAGTTCTGGCTGTCCTGGACTCACTTTTGTAGACCAGGCTGGCCTCGAACTCACAGCCATCTGGCTGCCTCTGCCTCCTGAGTGCTGGGATTAAAGACGTGCGCCACCATGCACAATTTCTCATAGACCACCCCCATTTTGTTTTATTCATGCTCATTTTTATATGTTTGAATGCTTTGCTTGCATGTATGTGGGTGCACCATGTGTGTGCCTGGTACCCACGGAGGCCAGAATAGATCCTGAGACTGGAATTACAGATGGTTGTGAGCTACTATGTGGGTGCTGAGACTTGAACCAGAGTCAGTTTTCTTAATTACTGAGCCCTATCCTCCTTTTTATATTTGAGATGTTATGTATGAGTATTATTGTATGTGGGTGTGGGCATACATGCCACAGCACACATGGGGAGGTCAGATGACAACTTTGTGGAGTCAATTCTTTGCTTCCACCTTCATGTGTGAGCTCCTGGGATTGAACTAAAGCCATCTTGTAAGCCCTGGGTGTTGGTTGTTGCTGCTGTTGGTGGTTGTTGTTGTTGTTGAGACTAGGTCTAGAGCTCTGCATGTGTGACTCAGGCTGTGTGAACTCAGGATCCTCTTGCCGTAGCATCCCAAGAGCTGGGTTCCCAGATATGCCACTACAACCTGCTTCCCTCTTTTTCTTTTCACACAGCTTCTGAAGATAGCTGTGGATGTAGTGCCCTCTTTCCTTGTGAGCGTTTCTCTCAGCCTAGCTCTAGGGTCAGGCCTTACCTTACCTTTGTATTCCTCTTGATGGTGTCAGACACTCTGAGACTGACGCTGTGGCCTTGTCAGGGAAAGCTAAGCTTGCCTGCTTCCCCAGGGCTCTAAGGCAAACCATGGCGAGCTGTGGCCTGAGCCCCTCTACTGGTGTGGTGCAGGTCTGCAAAAATTTCATTTCATAGACCCAATAATTAGAATGGCCAGTGTCTGTCACAGGCATACCCCTGGTGTCCCTGGAGCTGGGGCTTCTCCCAAGGTTGTAGTGGCTGTTAGGATTTGTGAAAAAGTGAGTGACAGCGGTCTCCAGGTCTCCAGCCTGTGCTTTCTGCTACTGTGCCCTCAGGGAGGCTTTGAAGGCCCTCATCTGTGATGACACCCTGTATAGCTGCATGGAGACTGGGGACACAAGTGCCCTAAACTATAAACACTGCTGGGGCTGGGTGTCTTGTGATGGCCTCCTACAAGGAGGGCCATCAAGGACCTGACCCACAGATCTTCCTAGGGAGACACCCAAACTCAAGTGGTCATGTCGCACTTAGCATCTAAGACCCTCCCCAAGCCTGAGAGTGAGCACAACCTGACCCGACCTCCAGAGCCTCAAAGACAGGATGCTGGCTATGCTGACCTGAGGCATCTCTGGCTGTGCCTTTGTGATGCAGTGGCCTCCTCTGGACATACATGTGCCCATGCAGTCCATTGCATTGCTTACAAATATCACACACAGGTACACATGAACGTAGATGCATGTGCATAACTGCAAAATAACACATACATATTTTTGCACTTAGGCACCTCTGCAGACTCACATCTGTGTGCACACACTGCCCTCCACTCACTGCTTGGCTCCCTCAGTAGTGGACCAGTTTCTTGGCTTTAGCTGTAGGTATTAGCTGTATCCTGGAACTGTGATACTAAATCATTGTGGAGCTTCGAGTCTCCCTTCCAGAGTTGATGTGTCTAGATTAGCTCTACTCTCAGAACTACGAAGTACAGGGAAATGCCTTCTGGGCCCCAGAGGCCCTAGGGCATGGGGTCTATGTGGCAAGAAATTGTGCACTTAGTCCACACTCAGTTAGCACCCAGGTGTATGCACACATGCCTAGCATTGGTTTCTGCCTACTGATAAGGGCATGCAGAACCATTAGGTCCTTTGAGGTGGTGGTGTGTGTGTGTGTGTGCGCACGTGCTAGACAAAGGCCTATGGGGATATGTGTCACAGATCATCCCAGGTGAGTGGGCCCTGAGGGCCTTGGGGATGCCATGGGCTGCGATGGGTGTGTCTCCCTCCATGGCTCATGGGCCATTGCTGGGGAGAGGATTTGCTATCCCTTCAGCCCACTTCATGTGTGGTCCCTATTGCTGCTGCTGCCCCTTCCAGCACCCACTACCACCCCCACATGGTGTGTCCAGGGCAAGGAAGTATCATGGTGGCGGCATTACAAGCTGATGCTGATGCCCAGGTGAAGAGAGATGTCTGCGATGTCTCCCTAGTCCAGCCCTCCTCACCGACGGTGTGTCCTGGGCCACTGAGGCACCGGAAAGGCCCTCTGACACTGCTGTTCACACCTCATTGTTCTCCTTTTCCCACAGACCTTGCAACCGTGTGAGCAAAGCCACCCTTGCAACCCATGTGCATCATCTTCTTTAAGTTCGATCCTCGTCCTGTTTCCAAAAACGCATACAGGTAACGAATGCCCTCGTCCTGCCTCTGCCATGCTGCACTGGGCCTGGGGGACACGGGCCGCTCCTGACCCCTGGGGTGCTGTGCATGTGAGAGACGAGGGCAGGCTGCTGGGAGTGTGGACCTATCTCTGCAGGCATCCTGCGCAGGCCTGGTTCTCCTGCAGGGCACAGTGGCTGCTTAGCGTTGGGTACTGGGGGGATTACCGCCCTAGAGCAGGGACTGAGAACCAATGTGTGGCAAGACAAGGATGAGGTGCAGTTTTGTGGCTTTTGATTAGGGTCCCAGCAGCAGAATTGGGGGTAGTGAAAACAGTGAGTGAGACTCCGCCTGGTTGGGTCGCTGAGGGTTCTGGGTGGCGGCGAATTGAGGAAAGCATCCATGGGTTTGGGGCACTCGATCCAAGGAGTGAGGAAAGTGGAGTAAGTGGGGTACCAGCCAAGAACATGGGAAACAGCGGGCAGAGAAGGGTGAACTGAAGGCCAGCGCTCCCCACTCTCCCCTACATGTGAACTCTGGACAGTAGCCGATTCGTTCTGCCGGCCATGTCAACACTCATTTGTGTGTATAGAGGATAAGGCAGAGATTTAACTCACAACCAGACATAGACTCCTGTCTCGTGTCTGGAGCATTTCCAAAGTTTTGAGATGTGTTCCAGAACGGGAAGATACAAGCGAGGAGATAACAATCAGGATGTAACCTGAATAAATTATCATAAATTAAAATTAAAAAACAGATGTGGCTGGGTAGTGGTGACACACGGCTTTGATCCCAGCACTCGGGAGGCAGAGGCAGGTGGATCGCTGTGAGTTCGAGGCCAGCCTGGTCTACAAGGTGAGTCCAGGATAGTCAGGGCTACACAGAGAAACCCTGTCTCAAAAAACCAAACAACAAAACAAAACAAAAAACCAAGCAGTTGTGTTCCAGAAATGATACAAGTTGTCTTTGGGGTTCCCATGCTGAAGGGCAGAGACTCCATTCCTGACATAGTGTCTGAATTCCCTCACTTCAGTCTAGGGGATGGGAGTGCAGGGACATGGTGTGTCCTCTTCCTACAGAGGAAACAGAGCTGGAGCAGGCTACAGGAGGTGATGCTAGTGGCCCTGGCAAAACAGTAAAGGGAATCTGGGTCCATTCTTCAGGTGGAGGCTTGCAAGGAGAGTGATACAGAGCTAGTTACCTCAAGGGCTGTCTGGGAAGAAGTGAACTGACTAATGAATATGCAAGCAGCAGATATGAGCGGCAGTCGATACTCCAGTGCCCAGAGCAGAGCCCCGTCTGCCACACATTTATTAATTAAGACGCACAGTTGGGGTGCTGCTCTCCTAGAGGACTAGGGGTATTCCCAGTACCCACGTGGTAGTTCACAGCTGTCCATAACTGCAGTTCCACAGAATCCAGTGCCCTCTTCTGGTCACCACATACACCAGGCACTCCAGTGCTACACAGATATATATGTAGACAAAACACTTATACACGTGTGTGTGAGTGAGTGTGTGTGTGTGAGAGAGAGGGCGGGGGAGGGAGGGAGAGAGAGAGAATGTCCTATGGATGACACAGCTGTGACTCCTTAATGACTGAGAAGTCCCTTGGGTGTCATCCTGCCAGATCTTGCTGGAACCTGCCTTCTAAAGCATCTAGAGTTATGAGATCTGTCACAGGGCAAGGACTAGGTGGAGGCACTGACCCATGCCCGCCACTTATATTGTGCATTGCCGGAACTAACACTTGAGGAGCCACTTCTACAGCAGAGGCCGTAAAGGCCGAGCCTGAGCCTTGATGAACTAAGTTGAAAAGTTGTTCTCCTCAGCCCCTATGCTCATGGGAATTCTCCTTCACCGGCAGAAACAGTTGTGTTTCCATCTGGAATGACACAGCCCAGCAAGCACCTCTTAGGTGAGGTGTGAATCCCAGGTCTGACCATTGCCCACTTGAAAACCACCTGCAGGTAAAATTAAAACGGGAAGAAAGAAAGATAAGAAATGGGCAAGTGCAGGGCAGTGGTGGTGCATGCTGTGAGTTTGAGGCCAGCCTGGTCTACAGAGCAAGTCCAGGATAGTCAAGGCTACACAGAGAAATCCTATCTCAAAAAAATCGAAAAAAAAAAAATGAAATGGTCATGTGTAGACCGCATACAAGTAAATAGTGAAAGACCTGCATGAGCCAAGTGTGGCCACACACACCTGCAATCCCAGTCACGGCGGGACAAGGCAAGCCAGCCGTTAGGTGGAGGAGGCAGCGACAGAGTGACACTACTATGTCACTTTTTGTATTCACTGGCTTCCTTTCAACCATGCTTAGCTGCTAACAGATCCATCCAGGCGCACGGCCTGAATCTCTGTCCAGCTTTGGGTGGCTGAAGTTCAGTTGCTCTTCTCTCACAAGCGAATCCTCACAGCCTGTTCATGTGGCAAGCTCCACCCACCTCATCCCTGCTGGGAGAGGCTCTGCTTCAGCAATGCTGGCCTGTGGGGGCAAGCTCCAGTACTCACCAATCACCACCTGGGCTTTGCTGCAGGCCACCTCCACATCCAGTTATTCTGAGACCCTGAGGACCAACCTGTACCCAATCAACAATAGAATAGATCATTAGAAAACAGGCTTAAATGACGAGAGCCTAAAATATCAATTGGAAGCCAGATGTGGCTTACACCTGTAATCACAGCACTTGGGGAGGATCTGGAGTTCAAGGCCAATGTGGGCAACATGAAACTGAAAGAAAGAAAGAAAGAAAGAAAGAAAGAAAGAAAGAAAGGAAGGAAGAAAAAAGAAAGAAAAAGAAAGAAAAAGATTGATCACAAAGCCAAGCTTGGTCCCCAGGGCTTGCCTATGGCTATGGCAGATGGCTTTGGAAGTAGGAGAAGTCTCCTCGGGTTTATTCCTATAAAGTCAAATTGCCAAAGGCACAGACTGTTGATCAGGGCTACTGTGGTGGTTTGAATGAGAGTGGCCCCTGTAGGCTAATGTGTTTAAATACTTTTTGGGAACTTTTTGGGAAGGGTTAGGGGGTGGCCTTCTTAGGGAGGTGTGTCACAGAGGATGAGATTTGAGGTTTCAAAAGACTTGGACCATTCCCAGTGACTCCCTCTCTGTCTCCAACTTGTGGGTTAAGGTATTTCTTGCCAGCATGCCTTTGCTTGGCCACCAAGGATACTAACCCTTTGAAACTGTAAGCCCTAAATATTGAACTCTTTTATAAGTTGCCTTGTCATGGTATCTTATCACATGGAAAAAAAAGTGACTAGACAGCTGCACACAACCACAAGATGGTTTGGGGTAGACTGTGTCTGGGTTCCTATATTTGAATTCTAACTGCAGCTGGGTGTAGTAGTGCAGTACTTTAATCCCAGAACTCCAGAGATTGAGGCAGGTAGTTGTCTGTGAATTCTAGGACAGCAAGAGCTACAGACTAACACTATCTTGGAAAAAAAAAAAAAGGAAAAGACAAATTCTTAACTGCCAGTATATCAGAATGCAACTCTCTTTAGAGATAGAACTTGAAAGAAGTGAGAAATAAAGGTAAGATGAAGCCATAGTGGGGCGGCCTTGATTCAACATGGGGAGTATCCTGAGAAGAGATTAGAGTACAGACATACAGAAGAAGGCTGCTATGACCAGAAAAGTAGAAGACAGGGATCCCAGAGGAAACTGGCCCTGCCAATTTCTTGATCTTGGACTTCAATCCTCCAGACCACAAGCCAATGGACTGCTAAAGTTGAAGCTGCCACCCTATGGTGATCTGTTATGACACGGGGAAGCCAGTGCACTGAGGAGACCAGGCAGCGTGATGGCTTCCCCCGGGGACTTTGACTGCACTTGTTCATATCTCCAGGGAGGCAGCTAGGGCAGCTTTCAACACTATAATGTTCTTCTGATGGAGATGAGCTAACTAAAGCAGACCTGGGCAACTCAATGGATACGAGCCATGTTTCCCCAACTGTGGGGAGCCATGTTTCCCCAACTGTGGGCCAAGCTCACTTTGGTAGCCACTTATGTTCTAGCTCCAGGGACGTCCAATAATGGTGGCAGTCCACAGCCCTGAGCTGTCACCCCAGTAGCCTGACTTGTTCACTGAGAGAACAAATGAGGAGTGCTTTAGATTTGGGCCACGATCCCCAAAACGGCTATCCCCTAAGGTCTAAAGTCTCCTAGATCAGAATCATAAGACACAATACTGGAAACCATGCTTGAAGTTCTTGGGGCTTGCGGTGTTCATAGCTCAGTGGTAGAGCTGGCTCCAATCCTCAGCACCGCAAAAATAGAACACAATAAAGCAATTATTGGATCCAACCTAGCAAAAATGCCTTCCAAAGAAAGGGGCCAAAGGTGAAGCAGATGAATACCTATCACTGTGGTTGGTAATTATATTACCTCAACGTCTACACCTGACTATATGACAAGATTGATCACTAACCACAGTAAGTCAATGTGGCCTGTCTAGTCACCCAAAGAGCCGTGATCTGGAGAAACTTGCATTCTTTATAAATGCGAATGCAGCCGGGCGTGGTGGCGCACGCCTTTAATCCCAGCACTCGGGAGGTGGAGGCAGAGGCAGGCGGATCGCTGTGAGTTCAAGGCCAGCCTGGTCTACAAAGTGAGTCCAGGACAGCCAAGGCTACACAGAGAGACCCTGTCTCGAAAAACCAAAAATAAAAAATAAAAAATAAAAAATAAAAAAAATAAATGCAAATGCAAGCACACCTCTCCATTTACTGCGGAAATGTAGTGTTCCACTCCCATGCACAAAGCTGAAAAATGGTGTAATCTAATTAAAATGTTTTTCAAGAGCATGTGGTGTGTGCATGCTTCTGGGCACATGCATGTAGAGGCCTGAGGTTCATGTTGCAAGTCTTTAATCCCTCTCGGCTTTATTCACTGAGACAGAGCTTGCCAATATGGGTCGCCTTGCTCCAGGGACTGGGATTATACACAGGCCACCGTGCACACCCAGCATTTACATGGGGGCTAAGAACTTGAACTCAGAGCACAGATGGATGGACCTTCAGGACACTGAAGTCCCCCCAAGTGTGAGCTGAGGGTTTTCTTTCTGTCGCGTATAGGACTTGATGTGGATGCTCATGGCTCCAGCACGTCTCTGAATTACAAAACCTCCACAAGCCTTCAGCAGTGCAACCTGTGATAGAAATAGCCCAGCAGTCAGTGTTCTTGAGTAGTTAGGCAAACACATTTCCTGCTTAAAAATAGGCAGTGAGGGACTGGAGAGGTGGCTCAGCAGTTAAGAGCCACCCTGCTCTTCCAGGGTACACAGGTTCGATTCCCAGCATCCACATGGTGGCTCACAACCACCTGTAACTCCAGTTCCAGGGGATCCAGTCCCTTCTCTGGCTTCCATGGGCTGCATGCACGTGATACCCAGACATACAACACTCATACACAAAAGTAACAAAAAGTTCTAGATGTATTTGTAAAAATAAGTAGTTGAACATCTAAGGATAGAAGATTCTGCTTAATCGGCTTTTTTTTCTTTTTTCTTTTTTTTTTTTAATATTTTTATTTAATTTACGTGCATTGGTGTGAGGGTGTCAGATCTTGGAGTTACAGAAAATTGTGACTTGCCATGTGGGTGCTGGGAATTGAACCCGGGACCTTTGGGAGAGCAGACAGTGCTCTTAACCACTGAGCCAACTCTCCAGCCCCCCCCCCCTTTTTTTTTTTTTTTGCCTTTTTATTTGTTTGTTTCATGGTTTATTTACTGGAGTTATGTAAGAATCAGTTCTGGGGCCAACAGTCCCAGCCTGGCTCCAGGTGCAGAGCTTGCTGACAGCACAGGTCACCGGCAGGGGCTTCCGGATTCCACTCTCCCTGGCTCATATCCAGGAGTCCAGAAACAAGAATAGAGAAGGAGTGCTGGTATTTGAGCAAGGAACCTACGCAGGGCCAGGTGGAAGCTAACCCTCCCCCTGGGAAAACAGGGTCCCCAGCCGAGTCCCTGTGTTCTCTCTGCAGCTCGTGCTTCGGGGGGTGGGGGGCTATGGTTCCTTCCTCCTGGCCACTGCAGGCTGGGCTTAATGAAAACTGTGGCCTTGGGAATGCTGGCATTGCTGCCAAGGTGAGGGACAACTCTACCCCAAAGGGGGCAGAACAGAGAAGGGCAGGCTCGTTGGGACTTGGATGTTGAAGGTACAGAGAAGTTCTGAATGCCTGTGTCTGTATCGAGGCCAATGACTGCCTCTCCCTACCCTGTGAGGCTTCCATGGGAGACCTAGAAGGCCATTTCCAACCTCCTCCTACAAACAAGTCTCCCAGACGATCGCCCTGCCCCAGGTGCTACTCATGTCCAGTGTGCCCCACCCCCAGCTTGATGGGAGCCTGTGCTTCTAGGCCTGTCTACGTGTTTGCGGGGAAGTGCCCTCCCTACTCTCTAGCTTGGCCCTGTATGCTTCATGATAGCATGAAGAATCCTTATTGCTCTGACCCTTTTGGGGTATGGCATGGCGTGAGGCTGTCCCACAAGACCTGGTAGATCTGTCTTCCCAAGCTGAGCCACAAAAACCTGGCAGTGGCCATCAAGCAAAGACCAGAGATACAGCTCCATGCCTCTCCGATGCCTCTTGTAGCAGCCTGAGAGATTCTGCTCAAGCAAGGGAGTAAAGTGTGACAGTGTGGTTCTTTTTATTTATTTATATGGAGGTCTTGTTGTGTAGCCCTGGCTGGCCTGGAACTCAAAGATTTGTCTCTGCCTCTCTAGCACTGGGATGAAAGTCGTGTATCATCACGTCTGGCTTGACTTCACCACAGGGGGGGAAAAATCTCAGTGTGAGTCAGTATGAAGCAGAGTTGAAGTTTATTTGGGAGGATATTTTAACATAGATTTTGGCACTCAGCTTGTTAGGGACACTCAGGTATGGGATAAGACATGCCCGGGACAAAGGTGTGGGCTTCTCCAGAGAGTCCACTTCTGTGTCCTTGCAGCGTATAATTCTGGTGCCTTCTAAAGGTCCATCTCAAAGGTGCCTCCTGAAGGGACGTCTCAGGTACATGTGACATCCCGTGCCTCCTGAAGAGACGTCTCAGAGGTACATGTGGCATCCCGTGCCTCTTGAAGGGATGTCTCAGAGGTACATGTGGCATCCCATGCCTCCTGAAGGGACATCTCAGAGGTACATGTGGCATCCCATGCCTCCTGAAGGGACCTCTCAGAGGTACCTGTGGCATCCCGTGCCTCCTGAAGGGACGTCTCAGAGGTACCTGTGACATCCCGTGCCTCCTGAAGGGACGTCTCAGAGGTACATGTGAGATCCAGTGCCTCCTGAAGGAACATCTCAGGGGGTTGTGGAATTTGAAGGATGCGGCGGCTCCTGAGGGACACTGGTCAGAATAGCTAATAAGTAAAGATCATATGGATAACAGTGAATGTGAAGATGCTTTTACTATGAATGGATTTCACTCTTGTTCATGAGACTCTCAGCAAACTTTAGGTTAACATCTGGGGAAAGTAGTAAAACTATGTTCAGGCCTTATACATAATTAATTGCTATTTTAACTTTTTTTTCTCTCTCTCTTGGTTTTTTGAGACAGAGTTTCTCTGTTGCATTGGCTGTCCTGGAACTCACTCTGTAGAGCAGGCTGGCCTCGAACTCCTGACTCCCAAGTGCTAGGATAAAGGCATGTGCCACCATCATCTAGCTATTTTAACACACACACATATATATATATATATATATATATATATATATACACACACACATACATTTTATGAGTATTGCTGTGAGTGTGTCAGATCCCTTTGAACTGGAGTTATAGACAGTTATGAGCTGCCATGTGGGTGCTGGGAATTGAACCTGGGTCCTTTGGAAGAGCAGACAGTGCTCTTAACCACTGAGCCATCTCTCCGGTTCTATTTTAACATTCTTATTTGAAAAGAAAAATCTATATAAAAAGAAATATTGTCTCTATGTAGGCAATCTTTTTACAAATATTTATTTTATTATTTAAAACTATTTATATTTTTATGAATATGTGCACGTAAGTGCAGGTGCCCACAGACACAAGGTGGTGTAAGATGCCCTGGAGCTGTGGTTACAGGTGGTGGTGAGCTGCCTGATGTGGGTTCTGGGAGTTGCCCTCCAGTCCTCTGGAAGAGTATTCTATGCTCTTAACTGCTGAACCTGCCCTGTGTAGGCAACCTTGACAGCAGGTATTAATTGTACTACAGTGCTCAACTCTGAGACTGTGAGATACTTCAGCCCTTCCCATGTCTCCTTAATTTTCTTTCTAAGCTGCCTCATACTTACATCTTTCCCCAGGGAGCCTGTCTCCTGAGCAGGGGCTCTGAGTGTGGTTTCCCAGGAGCTGCCCAGGCGCCTGTGGATATATGGCAAATGGCGAGAACATGTGTGTATGTGGGGAGGTGGGGGTGGGTATTTATGTTGCTGCTGCTGTAAATTTAACATTAAACCAGGAAGCCTGCAGCTCCGTGGTGGAGCACATGCAGGTCAGTCCCAAGCACATAGTTTCCCTTGAACTTTCTTCTCCCAGGCTCATCTTGGCAGCCAACAGAGATGAATCCTACAACAGGCCATCCAAGTTGGCAGACTTCTGGGGGAACAACAGTGAGATCCTCAGTGGTGAGTGCTTCACACCTGGTGAGCAGCTCTTTGCTGTGCTCCACTAGCTCGGGGAGGTGTCACCCACCAAATAGGGTTAGGGTCGGCCCTGCTTCCACATGCCAATGCTGAGTGGCTTTGGGGTTCAGCCAGCTCCACAATCAAGCATCTCTTAGAACTGGCCACCCAGTGTGCCCCACGTTCCTTACATCCTGAGGATCCCTAAAAGAAGTGGTCAGCCTGTGAGAAGGGACCACATTGCTTGGTTTTGGGGGCATCCTAACAGTGTGTTTCGTGTCTGTGTTCATGTTTCTACCTGTCTACTCCTTGCTCCACAGCAAAGGCTGTACTGGGTACATCTTGTAGTCCTAGAAATATTACCAACGGATTAAGCTTTTTCTAGATGCAGGCCAATTGCTAAGAGACATTTTGGTCTTTGCTTTAAGGCCTGTTAGGCAGGCGAGGAGCCAGCTCCATGAGAGCTAAATATTTTTGCTTCCTGAGGCATGGTACTCCAGAGCCCCAGGAGTTAACGGGTTTTCCAGTCTGGCTTCTGGGTGAATGCTGTCCATTATGTCCTTCTGTGGGATTCTCTCACTCTTGCTAGTCAGTTCATCTCTGGGAACAGCTGTGGCCTCTCTGATCTACTGTCCCATGAGCTCTGGCCGCTGTAGTCTGCCTGAACCTTCAGCTCTGTTCTCAGATCACAGAGTCTGCTAGGTCCTGAGGACTCTACTCATGGGGCTCTGCTCACTTAGTGCTTGTCTTTCAGACTCTTTCTCTTTTTCTTTTCTTTCTTTTTTTTTAAGATTTATTTATTTACTACACATACAATGTTCTGCCTACAAGTACCCCTGCACACCAGAAGAGGGCACCAAATCTCACTATAGATGGTTGTGAGCCACCATGTGGTTGCTGGGAATCAAACTCAGGACCTTTGGAAGAGCAGACTGTGCTCTTAACTGCTGAGCCAACTTGCCAGCCCCCTCTTTCTCTTTTTCATATTACTTTTATTTATTTATTTATTTATATCTCTGTGTGTGTGCATGTGCCACCTTCATGTGTGCTGGTCAGGACTTTTTTTTTATATAAATCTTTTTTTTTTAATTTATCTATTTATTATGTGTACAGCATTCTGCCTGCAGGCTAGAAGAGAGTACCAGAGTTTGTTATAGATGGTTATGAGCCACCATGTGGGTGCTGGGAATTGAACTCATTACCTTTGGAAGAGCAGTCAGTACTCTTAACCTCTGAGCCATCTCCCCAGCCTAGGACTTTTTTGTTTGTTTGTTTGTTTGTTTGTTTTTTCAAGACAGGGTTAGCTGTCTTGGACTCACTCTGTAGACCAGGCTGGCCTCGAACTCACAGTGATCCACCTGCCTCTGCCTCTTGACTGCTGGCATTAAAAGCTTGTACCACCATGCCTGGCCCAGGACAGGTTTGTTTTTTTTTTAAGATTTATTTATTTATTATGTATACATTGTTCTGTCTGTATGTAAAGACTGCATACCAGAAGAAGATACCAGATCTCATTATAGATGGTTGTGAGCCATCATGTGGTTGCTGGGAATTGAACTCAGGACCTTTGGAAGAGCAGCCAGTGCTCTTAACCTCTGAGCCATCTCTCCAGCCCCAGGACAGCTTTTTAATCTTACCAGTTCCTTTGTGGTTTTCCTTTTTCATTCTTTCTTCCTTCCTTCTTTTGTTCCTTCATTCCTTTTTTCTCTCTTTCCTTCTTTTCTTTCTTTAGTGAAAAGAGCTCTCCATATAGCCCTGGCTGATCTCAAACTCAGGAGTTCCACCTGCCTCTGCTTCATGAGTACCAGGAAGGCGTGTGCACCACACACAGCTTTGCTTTCACTTTATTTTTATTCGTTTTTTTTATTTTTCTGAGACAGTGTTTCTATCGTAGTCTTGGCTGTCCAGGACTCACTTTGTAGACCAGGCTAGCCTTGAACTTACAGCAATCTGCCTGCCTCTGCCTCCCAAGTGCTGGGATTACAAGCATGGACCACCACACCTGGCTGCTTTCACTTTTTTTATTTAGTGGTGTGTGTGTGTGTGTGTGTGTGTGTGTGTGTGTGTGTGTGTGTGTGTGATTTTATGTGGGAAAAGAAATCTGTACTCTGTTGCTTAGCCAAACAGTGGGAGCTCATTCATTTTTCAATTGCTGGTTTGTACAGTTTCTTTATGCATTTGAGTCTTGTTGGGTAAATGGGCTGCCAACTAGTTTCCTTAATATCTTTTCATGAGTAGAACACTATTTTTAACAAATATAGTTTTTATGGTTTGTTCTTCTTTGTCTTGTTCAGGAAACCTGTTCTTCCCACAGGCCATAACATTATTCTATAAAAGCCACTAAGTGTGCAGTCTGACTTTTGTCTCAATTTTTTTTTGTTTGTTTTGCTTTTTGAGACAGAGTTTTTCTGTGTGGCCTTGGCTGTCCTGGACTTGCTTTGTAGACCAGGATGGCCTCAAACTCACAGCGATCTGCCTGCCTCTGCCTCCAGAGTGCTGGGATTAAAGGTGTGCGCCACCACGCCCGGCTTCATATGACATCTTAATAACTCCTTCTCCTAATGGTCCGGCTGTGACACCTCCTGTCGCCTAGGGTCTCTCTCTTACATAACATCCGTGAGCCACACCTCCCAACTCCTCTCCTATGGCCTAGACAATCTAGTGTGGGACCCAGTGACAGCAGCATTGCCCCTATGAGGAGCTGTATGTCCTGGCAGAGCTATGGAACTTGCCCACTGAGGACTGGGCTAGAGGGTACCAGTGAGGCCCATCACAGGAGCTTGGCTGGTGGTAATGTTGTCATCTGCCATAGGGCTCGACATGGAGGAAGGCAAGGCAGGAGGAACATGGCTGGGTATCAGCACACGTGGGAAGCTGGGGGCCCTCACCAACTACCTGCAGCCCCGGCAAGAGCCAGACGCCCGTGGTAGAGGTATGGGATCTACAGGCTCGGGTGGGACCAGGGTAGGGCAAAGCTGAGGCACATTGTGGGGTGGAGCCGATGTAAGACTGGCAGAGCAATGGACGTGGGCAGGTCTTGGTACCATGGAGAAGGAGGAAGGAAGGAAGGCACCCAGCTAGGGCTTCTGCTGGGGAGTGCCACACCTTCCGTGTGCCCCTCAGGACAGTGACAGGAAGAAGAGCTGGAGAGAAGAGATGGCCAAATGTTGCCAATATAATTATACCAGGCAGTGTCCTTCAGGCTTATGTCTCCTTGATCACTGCATCATTGTCCCCTGCCTGTTGAGTTTCATCTTCCTTTTATTGTTGAAAGAGATATGTTTATTTATATATTTTATGTATATGAGTACATGTGTGCCTGCATGTCAGAAGAGGGCATCAGACCACATTATAGATGGTTGTGAGCCACCATGTGGTTGCTGGCAATTGAACTCAAGAGCTCTGGAAGAGCAGCCAGTGCTCTTCACCACTGAGCCATCTCCCCAGCCCCGAGTTTCATCTTTCTTAATGCTGAATTTCCATATAGAGGCATAGTGGGCAAACTTTATTTTTTGTTCACTCTACCATATGGAGATTGAACCCAGGGAAATGAGCAAGCTGCTACCTTGGCTGTTTATGTGTGTGCCCTCCCCACAGGTGAACTTGTGACTCACTTTCTGACCAGTGACATGGATAGCATGTCCTACCTGAAGAAGGTCTCCACAGAGAGCCACCTGTACAATGGATTTAACCTCATAGCAGCTGACCTCAGGTAACTAGGTCTTTAGCCCTTCTCCATTCAGCTCCCTGCCCCCATCGGCTGGGTAACCTTTCCCAGCACTTCACTGGAGGGGTGTTTGGCAAGCATCTGAGGGCCTCGCCTGCCTCAGACCCGCTTCCTGAGACAGCCTGAAGGCCAGCCGCTGGCCTCCTACAGTGAGGGGGGAGCTGGCAGCGCCAGGACTGAAGAGCGTCTTGCTTGGGCACTCCAGCTGGGCACTCATCTGCTCCTGCAGGAGGCTTCGTAACAGTGGGCATCAGTCTGTCTTAACTAGGAACTTGAGCTCCCACGTGAGTCTCATACTGGTGCGTGGCTGCAGGAACACAAGTTGTATATACTTGGCCTTTCAGGGTATTAAGTGTCCTGATGTCAGTGAATGCTGTTAGCTGTATCCAGGTGTCTGTCCTGAGCTGCCTCCTACCATCAGTGCACCCTAGGTCCTGTGTAAGGAGTGCCCTGTGTCATTCCTGGACTACATGGGCGGACTGGCTCACTGTGGAAGGTAAATGAGGTGCAGCGGTCCCAGGAAGAAAGCCCAGGGTGGGAGCTGGAAAGGCATGCTACCGATCTCCCTCTGGGCCTCCTAGAGGCCATCAACCTGTGCTCACTCTCCTCTCCAAACATGGAGCTATGTGTGCATTCTCAGTAGTAGTTCCATGTGTGTTTAATCCAGCCCCAAGAGGCCAGAGCAGTGACACGCAGGAACGGTTACTCGGTGGCTATGTCCAACAGCTGGGAACAAGGCTGCGGTCCTCTGAGCAGCTATGCAGTGGCTTCTGCAGTTGGGCCTCTGGAAATCTGAGTAGCTTTCCTTGTTATAAACTGCAAAGGACAGCTAAAGAGCAAATTCCCCGCCCCCAAGTCAGGCTGCTCCTGCCTGGCCAAGGCTGCAGGGTCTAAGCTGAGCGTGACAATGCACACCTTTAATCCCAGCACTTGGGAGGCAGAGGCAGGCAGATTGCAGTGGGTTCAAGGCCAGTCAGACTACATAAAGAGTTGCAGGTTAGTTAGGACTATATAGGGAGACCTTGTCACAAAACAAGCAACCAAGTCCTGGGGCTAGAGAGATGGCTCAGTGGCTAAGAGTGCATACAGCTTTAGTGGAGGATTGCAGTTCAGTTCCCAGCACCCATGTCAAATGGCTCTTGCAACTCTTAACTCCAGGACTTTATCCTATATCTCCTACCTCCATAGTCACCCATAGACACACAATCGGAAGTAACAACACATCTTTGCTTTTTTTGTTTGGTTTTTCAAAACAGGGTTTCTCTGTGTAGCCATGGCTGTCCTAGAACTCACTCTGTAGACCAGGCTGGCCTTGAACTCACAGAGATCCGCCTGCCTCTGCCTCCCAAGTGCTGGGACTAAAGGTGTGCACCATCACCTTCCAGCTGTAACAACAAATCTTTTAAAATAACAAAAAGAAACCAAGGCTTATAGTGGAGAGAGATTTGTTCTGGTCACAGCTGGCCTTTGCTTTGTCCGGTCCGTGACGATGTGACAGAGAACCTGATACAGGTACTCAATTCCATGGGTCCTTACACGCATGAAAGTGTGTGTGCACAAGCACACACACATATACCGACCTGTCCCCCCCTCAAACAAAATCTCCAAAATGTATTGGCTAAACATTTTAAGAAAGTTGCGAGGGCTGGGTGAGGAGGAAGAGGGTGAGGAGGAAGAGGGTGAGGAGGAAGAGG
>OU015745.1:73210041-73227649 GCA_907169655.1 Acomys percivali | reverse complement strand
GGGTGAGGAGGAAGAGGGTGAGGAGGAAGAGGGTGAGGAGGAAGAGGGTGAGGAGGATGTGGACCCAGACTGGGGTGTCCGGGGCTGGGGGTGTGCCATGCCTGGTGTCCACGTGGAACGAGAGACTTATCTCAGTAACCAAAGCCACCCCTGTCTGTGTTTGTCCGTTTGGAACGTGTTTCAGAATCACTTCTAAGATCCAACTTAAAGGCTCACTGTAGCAAGGAGGAGCTGGGGCATTTTCAGCAGGTAGAGCCTTGTAAATAGTTGTAAAAATGTTAAAATAATAGAATATGGTCTTTGTCACTTTGTTCTCAGGAACCTACTCTGAGTCTACATGTCACACACTTAAAGATTAGCCATAGGAGCCAGGCAGTGGTGGCACACGCCTTTAATCCTAGCACTCTGGAGGCAGAGGCAGGCGGCGGATCTCTATGAGTTCGAGGCCAGCCTGGTCTACAAAGCGAGTCCAGGGCTACACAGAGAAACCCTGTCTCGAAAAACAAAAATGAAAACAAACAAATGAAAAACCCCAAACCAAAATTAGCCATATGGGTGGCAACTGTGACCCACTAGAAGGGCTGAGGTGGGGTGCAGCTATCATAACATGCCCGAGAAGCATGAGGAGCTTCCACGTTCTTCTTCCTCCTTACTGGCTCCAGGAGCGTACCCGCAAGGCCACCCAGGGCCTGGCGTCTCTGTGGACCAGCTTTCCAGGCCCTGAGCTGGGCTGAAGTGGGCCATTGTTTTTGTGCTAGTCACCAGCCCCGGCCAGAGGCAGGGCTATGAGCTCACTGGGCAGTACTGGGAGCAGGGGGTGCTGGTGTTGCCTATCTGACTTTTCTCTGGCTTTTGCCTTCCATTCACAGCACAGCAAAAGGAGATGTCATTTGCTACTATGGAAACCGGGGGGAGCCTGAGCCTGTTGTGTTGACACCAGGTGAGCCTGCTTTGGTGTCCAGACAGGGTGGGGGCTGCTCCTATGTTGGGAATACTGTGTGCTAAGACTGAGTAGGACCCCCTGGGAAACATCATGAATGTGGTCCAGCACAGCGCAGGGAAAACTAACCTCCAGGGGCCAGCTGCCCTCTCCTTCATTCAGCAGCATCTTGGATCTGCGGGCCTTGGACACTGACTTTGGTCCCATATCAATTATCCCTACCCCTAGGAAAAGAGTCAGTGTCCTCAACAACATCCATATTGCAACTGTGTGACAGTTTTCATTGCTAATACAGTTTCTGCAGCCCCTAACTCAGGTTGAGGACACACGTCACTGCTTCCCACTGAGGATCAAAATGTTGTGTTCCACGTGGAGCTCAAGTGGGAGGAGCCCAGGATAGCTGAATAGCCCTCCCCTGCCTGTGCTATAGCTCCAGGAGATAATGGTGAGGCCTGTAGTCCTGGCCTGCTTCACACCAGAATCCCTAACACTGGGCAGAGGGCCTCTAGAGCTCCACCCCCCACCCCACCCCCCGTTTGCTGGGTTATGTCTGGGCCAGGATGTCATGGGCTGGTGAGATCCTAGAATAGGCAGCCCACAACACAGCATGGGTTCTAGTCTATCCCACTAGCTCTGTGTAGCCTTGGCTGTCCTGGACTCACTTTGTAGACCAGGCTGGCTTTGAACTCACAAAGATCCGTCTGCCTCTGCCTCCCTGAGTGCTGGGATTACAGGCGTGCACCACTGAGCCCAGCTCCCACCAGCTCTCTTACACATTCCTCCATAGGGTTCTCTGCCAGCTCTAGGCATTCTAGCCATAGCACCCTCACTGCCCTTGGTGGCATATATCCTCTCGTTCCTGTACAAACCCCAGAAGAGGTCCAGTAGCACTCCCAGCTGGTGCCTGACTTGAAGTCCTGAGTTTAACAATCATATGGGTACATCTTCAGCCAAGTCTTATTACTCTGTTTGCCTCAGAGTCCCTTTGTTTCAGCTTCTTGGGGTCTGCAGATCCATTGAAGGGGGTTTGTATCTCAGGAGTCCTTTTCATACCAGCCAAAGCTCAAGTGCCCCAGAGGTCTCTGGGAGAGCAGTTGGAGGCTGGGGGATGAGATCTACTGTTGTCACAGCTGAAGACTCCCTGATTGGAGCTTATTATCTACTGAGTCTTTTATCGTAGAACTTCTTTTTGTTTGTTTGTTTGTTTGTTGAGACAGGGTCTCTCTGTGTAGCCTTGGCTGTCCTGGACTCGCTTTGCAGACCAGGCTGGCCTCGAACTCACAGCGATCCACCTGCCTCTGCCTCCAGAGTGCTGTGATTAAAGGTGTGTGCCACCATGCCCGGATAGAACTTCTTTCCATTCTGTCATGATCTATCTCTTGCCTCTGCTTGATCTATATTCATCCACTTCCCTTTTCTCTAGTGTTGAGAATTGAACCCGGGCCCTCAACCTGTGAAATGCATTCTTAGTAAACACTCAGCTCCCTGCTTGTAAGCCAGTGAATTGCCCTGAATTCAACTCTAGCAGTGACTACATAGTGAGTGCCAAGCCAGCCTAGGCTACAGAACATTGAAATGTGACTTTCTCATGTTTTGCACATGAAGTCAACCACACAGCCAGCTATGGTGGCTCAAGCCTATAATTCCAGCACTAGGGAGGCAAAAGCAAATGGACAGTCATAATTGCAGGACCAGCTGATCTTCAAAATAAGTTCAAAGTTAGCCAAGGCTCCATGACAAGCCCTTCTTTGGGAGGGAAGGAGGGGTGCCTCTCTGTACCCCAGTACTCAGGAGGCTGAAGCAGACTCATTTGAGATGAGTCTGGAATCCATTTACAATCATCTGGGAAGCTGAGTGTGGTGGTTCATGCCTTTAAATTTTGTTCTCTTTTTTTTTTCTTGCAGAAGTTCTTTCTATAATCTAAAAATTTTTATCAGATATCTAACTTGCAAAAGACCTTTCCCATTTTGTATTTTTTTTAAAAATATTTATTCATTTATTACGTATACAAATCTCATTAGGATGGTTGTGAGCCAACATGTGAGTGCTGGGAATTGAACTCAGGACCTCTGGAAGAGCAGGCAGTGCTCTCAACCTCTGAGCCATCTCTCCAGCCCTCCATTTCGTGTGTGTGTGTTTTTTTAAGATTTATTTATTTATTATTATGTATACAGTGCTCTGCTTGCAGGTACTCATGCAAGCCAGAAGAGGGCGCCATGTCACATTACAGATGGTTATGAGCTACCATGTGGTTGCTGGGAATTGAACTCAGGACCTTTGGAAGAGCAGGCGGGGCTCTTAACCACTGAGCCATCTCTCCAGCCCCCCATTTTGTGTTTTATTTAACTTCTTTGACACTTTAAAAAAATTTTTTGAGACAGGGTTTCTCTGTGTAGGCCTGGCTGCACTCGTTTTGTAGACCAGGCTGGCCTCAAATTTACAGATATCCGCCTGCCTCTGCCTCCTGAGTGCTGGGATTACAGGCATGAGCCACTACACCTGGCTGACACTTTCTTTTAAATACGTAATTTAAGATTTTCATGGAGTCCAGCTATCTTGTTCTTGCTATGCTTTTGTTGTCTTTCCTAATAAATCATTGCTTAATATAAGGTCATGAAGCTTTTTCTTAAATATATATATATATATATATATATATATATATAGAGAGAGAGAGAGAGAGAGAGAGAGAGAATGTGTGTGTGTGTGTATGTCTGGGATCAGAGATACATGCCACCACACTTGATCCTAAAGCTGTTCCTTTTTTTTATTTTATCTTTTGGAGACAGTTTCATGTAAACAAACTTACCTCAAACATTCATTTGTTCTACATGTGTATGTGTGTACATGCCTGTGTGCCCATGCCTCAGCTTGCATGTGGAAGTCAGGCGTCCTCTCCTTCTACCATGTAGGTCCCAGAGTAGGAACTCCAGGCTTGGTGGCAGGTGCCTTTACCCAGGGAGCCATCTTGCTGTCCCTGAGTTAACTTTTGCACAGGGTGTGAGATCAGGCCCAATTCCATTCTTTGTGAATCGCCCAGCTCCATTATAGAATGGTCTTTCAAGCTACTCCAGAAAGAAAGGAAAAAAAAAAAACAGTCACATTAGGGCTGACAGCTTGGCCTTGGGGGCTCCAGCAGACCCAGGTGGTGTTCTAGAGACTGCTGGACCCACATTGGCTTTGGCTTCCACTGGTGTCTTGTTTGAGATGCTCAACTGTAAGCCGTCTGCCCACCCACTGGGGCCTCTGCATGGCCAGGCTGACCTTCTTCCCACAGGAACCTATGGCCTAAGTAATGCCCTGCTGGAGACGCCCTGGAAGAAGCTGTGCTTTGGCAAACAACTCTTCATGGACGTGGTGGAGCAGAGCGAGGCCCTCCCTAAAGATGCCCTTGTCTCCCAACTCCTAGATGTACTCAACAATGAGGAGGCGTAAGTGATCATGTCCCTCCGGGGCAGCCACCCAGGGCTGGGCAGAGAGGAAGGCAGGCCTGGCTACATTTAAGGCCTGTCTGCAAAGGCAAGCAGCTTGGCTCCTCAGCTACAAGAGAGCCTGCCTGACATGTTCCTCTTGGGGATGCAGTTAGGGGTTCCAGGGGGGCCCTGGACAATGAAAGATGGCATAGCAGGGCATGTGCTCTGAGAAGATTGGTGTTTTTTGAGTCCTGGCCTCCTTCTTTACAAGGAGGGCTAGTATGATATTCTAGAAGGTTCTAGCTGCTCAGCAAGCCTTAGGGAGAAGAGCCAGAAAAATCCAGAAGCCAATGAGAGCAGGTCTAACGTTTGACATTGTTTGCTATGCCTATCTCCAGGGATCTTGAAGCTAAGCATTAGGCATAGACACATCTGTCCCTGGAAGGAACAGACCTCCCTTCCTACCCTCCACCCCCATCCTCTTCCATACTATGGACCTTTTTTTCCATGGGGTACCCTCAGACTGGGCCCTTGGGCCTCAGCCATCCCAGCCATGAATCTTGGTGTCCATCAAGCTGGCCCTTTTTTTTTTAAGATTTATTATTTATATAGTATTCTGCCCACATGTATGCCTGCACACCAGAATTGGGCACCAGATCTCATCATAGACTGTTGTGAGCCACCATGTGGTTGCTGGGAATTGAACTCAGGACCTTTGGAAGAGGTGCTCTTAACCTCTGAGCCATGTCTCCAGCCTGGCATTTATTTCTTCCCATTCCCATGCATCTTTCCATTCTCATCTAAGCTTAGCCGCTTTCTGCCCAGATGACCAGGTGTCCCTCCATGTTGCTCACCCTGCAAGTCTCTTTCCTGTGGGCCTTGAACCACAGCATCATTCTCCAGCCTCAGCACCAGCTGCCCTCTTGTGGGGGCTGGGCTGGGCTTTGCTCAGCCATGTGCCCACATGGTCCTCAATCACTTGGGCAGGCAAATTATGGCTCTGGCTGTTTTTATTGATAACCATAGTCATGGTACAAGTTGTGCTGGTTGGTGAGTCTTGGGATTTGAGGGGCCTCTTGTATATGAATAGATGCCCACAGGGTACCACTAAGACACAGTAGAGAGTGCATGTGCTGTCCGGATGCCTAGGCTTAGTGATGGAGTCATAAGTGATGGAGTGGAAGGGTAACAAAGTAGAAGGAGCCAAGTAGGACAGTTATAAATAAGCCTCAGGAATCTCAGGCTGCTAGCATGGCACATAAGGGTTCCTAGATACACAGGCTACAGACAGGCAGTAAGGGACTAACGGCTTCTCTTGCCTTCTATTCTTCTAGACAGCTGCCAGACCCAGCCATCGAGGACCAGGGCCGGGAGTATGTACAGCCAATACTGAGCAAGTATGCAGCTGTGTGTGTCCGCTGTGCCACCTATGGCACCAGGTGATCAGGGTTGGAACTACTGGGCACATTTACTTCCCATTGGGTGTCCCCCACAACACAGCTGGCCATGGCCAGGTACCTCCCCTGATTCAGTGCATTTCAGAGCCCATAGGTAATGGGCCATGCATGCATAGGGTCAGGGTGGGTCAGAGCTTTAGCCTCCTGAAGTGCCATTGTGTCCTAGGTGGGGCTCTTGGCTGCCTACCTTGTTTAAAGAAGCCAGAGATGAACCCGGCAAGGTGGTGCATGCCTGGAATCTCAGTACTTGGGAGGCAGAGGCAGGCAGATCGCTGTGAGTTTGAGGACAGCCTGCTCTATAAAACAAGTCCAGGACAGTCAGGGCTACACAGAGAAACTCTCAAAAAAAGAAAACAAACAAACAAGCCAGTGACAGAGTGTTGGTTGGCAGATGCCCTGGCACTGGCTCTCTAAAACCTGATTGATATGCTAGATGGCAGCAGGTCTTTCCTATGTCTGCCCACCCTTCTAGAAGGCAGGAGCTCACACATGAGAACCTACCATAGGGTGGGCTAGAAGGAGAAGAAAGTTAGACACCTGACAGCCTGGGCCAGTGGAAGAAGAAGGAGATAGAGGGAGGTAAACAGATCATGTGCCCCAAGTGCTTAGAGCTTAATTTCTTTTCTTGAGTTTTTCGAGACAGGGCTTCTCTGTGTAACAGAGCCCTGGCTGTCCTGAGAGCTTAATTTCTTGCCCTTGGAAAGCCAGACATGGCCAGGTGTCTTGGAGCCTGGTGTGCTGCCAGCAGGGTCAGCTCTGGGGCCACCCTGTGAGGAATGTAGTGGATTAATTTCCTTTCTCTTAGGGGGTTGGGGGGGGGGTTCAGATAAGGTTTCTCTGTGTAGCCCTGGCCGTCCTGAACTCGCTCTGTAGTCCAGGCTGGCATCCAATTTAGAGAGTCCCTTGCCTCTTCTGGCATTGAAGTTGTGCACTGCCACCGTCCAGCCTGTGAACTGGTTCTTGCTATAGAAAAAGGTCAGACTAAGTTGGGGCATTTTAGAGCAGTGGTAACAGGTCTCACCTAGTCTGAGGCTGGCCAGGGAACCCAGATGCCTCTGATGAGCCCCTTCATGTCTTTGAAATTGAGGCTATTATTTATTTATTTATTTATTTTATTTATTTATTTCTGAGACAGGGTTTCTCTGTGTAGCCTTGGATGTCCTGGATTCACTTTGTAGACCAGGCTGGCCTTGAATTCACAGCAATCTGCCTGCCTCTGCCTCTCAAGTGCTGGGATTAAAGGTGTGCACCACCACACCCAGCTTGAGGATATTATTTAAATAACCCACCTGAAGCCAAAGCTGAGTATCTGGTTACCCCTTTGTGCCTCAGGTCTGGTCCCAGCTGTAGCTAGGAAAGGTGGGGCTGGGGCTAAAGGATGCTTTCTTTCAGAACCAACACCATCATCCTTGTGGATGCAGATGGCCATGTGACCTTCACTGAACGAAGCATGCTGGACAAAGATACCTCCAGCTGGGAGACCAACACCTATGAGTTCACTCTACAGAGTTAGCCACTGCTAACTCTGCTAGGTTCTTAGGATGCTGTGCCTCACTTCCCAGGCATGGACAGGAACCTTCCACGGCCACACTGCATTTCTGTGACTTAGCCAGCAACCCGAGGACCAGGACCTTCTGATCTGTATTATCCATACTCTTCCTCATAGTCGACTCAGGGTTTGTCTGTCAGTGGGGAATGACAGAGTTGAACATTAGGTCTGAGTCAGGCCTAGGCGCATCATGCATATGTGAATGAACCTCATGCTTAATCCCACTACCACGATGTACACACGTGTCTGACTGACCAACAGGGTTGTGCCTCTCACTTCACATGTTTGGCCAGTGGGTTCCCTGGACAGGTAAGAAAGGAAAGCTTTTTATAGAAACCAGCATTTGCTCTCCTGAATGCAGAACACACCAGTGCCTCAGTTCCTCATCATCAGCTGTGCTCCTGCCGGAGAACTGGTCATGTGAGGGACTGAATCGGGCACAAGAAAAGTCCACTTCAGTAGAAATGGAGTCTAACTGGAGAGCCTGTAGTTCGTATGTGTTGGGGAATCCCATGTGTGTTCACTGGTTCTCCATGCGTGAGGACCCTATGTGCATTGGCCAGTCCTGTTGTGTGGATCCTGGGATCTCTTAGACTCCTGGTTGCCCAGCAGGCATGGTGGGTCTGAGCAGGACCATCTCATCACGTGGCTGAGCCCACCCCTGCCGTCTCCCAACTCCCTCATCACAAGCTGGACTCCACAGGAATGCGAACTTGAGTGTGCACTGTTGATAATAAAACTTTGAGCTTGTGATGAGTAAGAGTGTTTCAGAGTTCTTCCTTTGTGTGGTGGCAGCAGTCAGAACTGGAACTGTCGTGGTGGGTCAAATGCCCACTCAAGGATCTTTTTACATAACCCCTAAAGCGCTGATGGATGACCGCAGGTCCGTTTTGTCTGCCTGTCTGTCCTTAGGCAGAGGCCAGGGTGTGAGAGAACATTTGTGATACAGGGTGGACTGCCACCATCAGGGATTCATCAGACAGAGTCCCTAGGATCCTTTTTTTTAAAGTTTCATTTATTCATTTTGTGTATATGAATGCCCTGCTTGCATTTACACCTGCATGCCAGAAGAGGGCATTAGATCTCATTATAGATGATTGTGAGCTACCATGTGGTTGCTGGGAATTGAACTCAGCACCTCTGGAAGAGCAGCCAGTGCTCTTAACTACTGAGCTACCCCTCCAGCCCCTGCTTCCCCACCCTGAGTCCCTAGAGGAAGAGATAGGTAGGGAGTGGTGGGAATGGGTGAGTCAGAGGCCAGGGGCTGTTCTTACCCTGGGCCTTGGGAACCATGCTCCTCCTTGCCAGCTAGGAGGCCCCTAGCTCAGGCTCCTGCAAGCTTGTCCTATAGCAGTTTTCACTCTCATGAGAGCCCCTTAGATGTCTCATCTACCTCTGGCTGTCTTGGCGGCCAGTGAAAGCCTCCCAAATCCTGATCACAGAATGTTCTACCACAAGTCAGCCTGGAGCGTCTCAATGGCCTACTGCAGAAGGGGTGGCCTCAAAAGTGTAGCTTCTCTTATTATGGTCTACATTAAGTTCTCTCAAAAAGGAAATCCTCATCCTAGAATCTTCAGAGGCTGTTTGGAGATTGTCTTTGCGGAGGTAATGCAGATAACATGGAGTCAGCTTTGGCATCCAAATCGAGTGTGACTTTTTCTTCACAGGGTTTCTCTGTTTAGCTTTGGCTGTCCTGGAACTCACTCTATATACCAAGCTAGGCTTGAACTCTCATAGATCCACATGTCTCTGCCTCCTGGGTGCTGAGATTAATGGCACGGCAGACAAGAGTGCATGCATGCTGGAGTTCTGTGCCAGCTAAGGTTCACCTGAGCTTGCAGAGGGCGCACAACCTTGATGCCGCCTCCATCCAGACATCCAGTCTCCAACACTCTAAAAGAAGTGTCTGTGCTGGGTGTGGTAGCGCACACCTTTAATCCCAGCACTCGGGAGGCAGAGGCAGGTGGATTGCTGTAAGTTTGAGGCCAGCTTGGTCTACAAAGCAAGTGCAGAACAGCCAAGGCTATCTATAGAGAAACCCTGTCTTGGGGGCGGGGGGGGGGGGGGGAGGGTCTGTATTTGGTGGGCATCTAGCCCAGTGCTTGTCTAGCAGCCCTGACACTCCAAATTCAGTCTTCAGCCAAATGCCCAAAAGAAAAGCCAAATATAGTGGTGGATGCCTATGGTCCCAGCACTCTAGAGACTGAGTCTGAGACTTTCTGGCTGTGTGGTGGTGAAGACCTTTAATCCCAGCACTCAGGAGGCAGATAGAGTTTGAAGCCAGCCTGGTCTATAGAATAAGTGAAACCTTGTCTTGAACCCATTCCACTCCCCCCCCAAAAAAGTTTGAGATCAGCCTGGACTACCTAGTGAGACCCTATCTCATATAACTAAAACCCTAGTCAAAACCAAGCCTCAGAACAAATATTCTGATATTTGTTCATTACCACCATGTTAGCTGTGGTAGCAAACAGCTTTACTTGTGAGGAATGTGGTGTGGAAAGAGCTTTATGGTCCCTTAGTTACCACACAGGTAAGAAAGCAGAGACCAGGAAAAGACAAGGTGTCCAGAGCCACCACAGAGGCAAGCCTTCTTCTATGGAGATCTCACGTGCCTGGCACCCTGCCTTCACCTCACTGGCCCCAGGTCCCTCCCACTAGGACCTTTATATCCACTGCCCCTCTTCCTCCCTGTCTTTAGATGCTAGGGTGTGTATGCATATGGAAATCAGAGACAATATAGGGCATCATTCCTCAGGTGCCTTCCTCCCTCCCTCCCTGGCCTGGAATGTGCCAAGTAAGCTAGGCTTGCGGGCCAGTGAACTCCAGGAATTCACCCCTCTGCCTGAGTACTAGAATTACAAACACATGCCACACAGTCCTTTTTCACAAAGGTTCTGAGGACTAAGCTTAGGTCCTCATGCCTGCAAGGTAAGTGAAGCCCTCTTTTACCAGCCATGACTTGGTTAACATCTGTTAAAAGTTGAGCTCTCCGAACAGTGATATATGGAGGTAGAAGTCCTTGCTAACAACTCTAGTTCAGTCTCTGAAACCCACATTAGGGGAGAGTCAACTCCTGAGGTGTTTTCTGTCCCATGCATGCTGTAGCACACATGCCTTGCACTCTCCCCCCCCTACACATACACACACACACACACAGAGAGAGAGAGAGAGAGAGAGAGAGAGAGAGAGAGAGAGAGAGAGAGAGAGAGAAGAGATTAAAGTTAGCCTGGTGTGGTGGCGCAGGACTTTAACAGCAGGAAGAATACATTAGAGGCCAGCCTGATGTACTAAACAAATTCCCACCTGGTGTGGTGGTGCACACTTTTAATTCCACCAATTGTGAGGCAGGGGCAGGAGGATCTCTAAGTTCAAGACCAGCCTGGTCTACAAAGTGAGTCCAGGACAGCCAAGGCTACATAGAGAAACCCTGTCTAGAAAAACCAAAACAACAACAACAGAAAACCAAGTTCCCAGACAATCAGAGCTACACAGAGAGACTGTATATCACAAACAAAAAGACTAAACTAAGACCCTCAGAAAACAAGACCCTGGGGGATGGAGAAGCTCAGCGGTTAAGAGCACTGACTGCTTTTATAGAAGTCCTGAGTTCAATTCCCAGCCATGGTGGCTCACAACCATCTACACTGATGCCCTCTTCTGGCCTGCAGGTGTACATGCAGGCAGAGCATTGTTTACATAATAAAGAATCTTAAAAAACAAACAAGACCCTAAGCCCTCTAAACTAGGCATGTAGCTCAGTGCTGGTTGTCTTCACCCTTGATTTCCTACCTTAAAGATCCTTTAGGACAGAGTCTTGGTTTGTTGCTGTTGGTGGTGGTGGTTGTTTTTTGTTTGTTTTCGAGACAGGGTCTCTCTATGTAGCCTTGGCTGTTCTGGACTCGCTTTGTAGACCAGGCTGGCCTCAAACTCACAGTGATCCACCTGCCTCTGCCTCCTGAGTGCTGGGATTAAAGGTGTGTGCCACCACACCCAGCCAGAATCTTGTTTTATCATAGGAAAGTTTTTTCTATCATGAGACAAAGCTGGGTGGTGGCAGCAAGAAAACAAAAGGAGACAAAGCAACATATAAATAAATATATCAACTTACAGCAGAATCCAAATTACATTCATGACAGGTAACAATTTCAGATAACCTATGTATGCAATGTTAAACTATAAGGCTGTTGTAGACAGACTTGATATCTGCTGGGATAATGATGATGATGATGATGATGATGATGATGATGATGATGATGATTAATGTCTGTTTAAAGACAAGGTCTTGTTTTGCAGCCTGGCTGGCCTGGAGCTCATAGAGACCCACCTGCTTCTGCCTTCTAAAATGCTGGGATTAAAGGCATGTACCACCATGCCTGGCTGCTGCTTTGATTTTTTTTTCTTTTTTTGTTTTTTTGAGACAGGGTTTCTCTGTGTAGCCTTGGCTGTCCTGGACTCCCTTTGTAGACCAGGCTGGCTTCGAACTCATAGCGATCCACCTGCCTCTGCCTCCCGAGTGCTGGGATTAAAGGCGTGCGCCACCACCACCCGGCTGATTTTTTTTTTTTAAGTCTAATTTCTGGGTCTAGGGGGTCCCTTAGAGGACTCAGTTGTTATGGGTCTGGGGTCACTTAGAGATTCTGCTATTTCATAGCAGTTTTATTCATAATAGTCAGAAACTGGAAACAACCCAGATGTCCCTCAACCAATGAAGGGATAGAGAAACTGGTACATTTACACAATAGAATACTACTCAGCTATTAAAAACTAGAAAGTCATGAAATTTGCAGGCAAATGGATGGAACTAGAAAAAAACCATCCTGATTGACATTACTCAGATCCAGAAAAACACCCATGGTATATACTCATTTATAAATGGATCTTAGCCATATAGTACAGGATAAACATACTACAATTCACAGACCTGAAGAAGTAACAAGGAGGACCCAAGGGAGGATGCTTAATCCCACTCAGAAAGGGACACAGACTAGACAGCGGAAGTGGTTGAGGAGAGGGATCAAGGTAGGAGAGGGAACACAGAAATGAAGGTGGAGATCAGACCTGGGGAGATTGGGGAAGGGAGGACAGAGGGCCTGCAGGAAGAAGGAAAACCACTGGTAGAGGCATCTCTGTGACAAGCTGGAGACAGGGTAGGCTTCTGGGAAGATATGGGGGTGACTCTAGCTAAGACTCCTAGTAGCAGGGGTCATGGAGACTGAAGAGAACACCCTCTAACTAGACAGGACTCCTAGTTGAAGGAGGGGAACACCAACCCACCCACAAAAACTTCTCCCCAAAATTTACCCTGCCTACAAGATGTGCAGGGATAAAGATAGAGCAGAGATTGAGGGAACGTCCAACCAATGCCTGGCCCAACCTGAGACCACCCCATGGGAGACAGCCAACCCTGACACTATTAACAATACTCCGCTATGCTCACAGACAGGAGTCTAGCATAACGTTCTCTGAGAGGCTACACCCAGCAGTAGATATAAACAGATTCGGAGACTCACAGCCAAACATAGGGCGAAGCGTGGGGAGTCTTGTGAAAAAGTAGCGGGGAAGGATAGAAGAACCTGGAGATGAAAGGAGCTCAACAAGAAGACCAACAGAGCCAAGTAGCCTGAGCCCAGAGGGGCGTGCAGAGACCGAAGCACCAACCAACGATCACGGATGGACTGGACCTAGGCCCACTGCACAAATGTAGCAGACGAGCATCTCAAGGCTTCTTGTGGGCTCCCTAGTAAGGGGAGTGGGGTCTGTCTCTGACATGGACTCGGTTGCCTGCTTTTTTTTTTTTTTTTTATCAATTCCCCCTGGTGGGGCTGCCTCACCAGGCCACAGGGGAAGAGGATGAGACTTGATGACCTGGGGTGGGGGGGTCCCCTTTTCTCAGGAATAGGGGAGAGGGGAAGGGGGTAAGAAAGGTAGGGTAGGACCGGGAGGAGAAATGACCAGGATGTAAAGTGAGTAAATAAATAAATTATATATAGATTTAAACAGACAAGGTCTCATTATACAACCTGGCTGGCCTGGAGTTCATAGAGACCCACCTGCTTTTGCCTTCTAAAATGCTGGGATTAAAGGTGTGCGCCACCATGCCTGGCTGCTGCTTGGATTTTTTGGGGGGGCGGTTTCAAGACAGGGCTTCTTTGTGTAGCCTTGACTGTCCTGGACTCACTTTGTAGACCAGGCTGGCCTCGAACTCACAGCGATCCACCTGCCTCTCCCTCCCGAGTGCTGGGATTAAAGGCAGGCATGCGCCACCACCACCCAGCCTTTGCTTGGATTTTTTTAAAGTCTAAATTTTGTGCCGGGCTGTGGTGGCGCACGCCTTTAATCCCAGCACTCAGGAGGCAGAGGGAGGCGGATCACTGTGAGTTCGAAGGCAGCCTGGTCTACAAAGGGAGTCCAGGACAGCCAAGGCTACACAGAGAAACCCTGTCTCAAAAAACCAAAAAAAAGAAAAAAAAAAAAGAAAAAAAAAAAAAAGAAAAAGCCGGGCGTGGTGGCGCATGCCTTTAATCCCAGCACTCGGGAGGCAAATGCAGGCGGATTGATGTAAATTCAAGGCCAGCCTGGTCTACAAAGCGAGTCCAGGACAGCCAAGGCTACACAGAGAAACCCTGTCTTGAAAGAAAAAAGAAAAAAAAATTTTGTGGTTTAGGGGAATCCCTGAGAGGACTTGGTTGTATGTCTGGGCTCATTTAGAAATTCACCAGTCTGACCATTAATAAATTTTAACACACCAGAGTGTCTGTTCAGAGGACTCAGGCTCTAGCTGTGGCTACCACATACAGGTTTTTACAAGAAAAATAAAGTGAATTAATTCTGTTTAAAAATAAATAAATTTTAACAAAGGAGGGAGGGGCTTTTATTCAGATACTGGTACCAGGTCTACTACACCCTGGATTCAGGATTCCTGAAGGCAGCACCTGGCCACTCAATCAGGGGCTTATGAAGGCAAAGAGCGCAAAGTCGCAAGCAGCAGGTCCTCTGTGCAAAGCAAGCTTGTTTACAGAAGCAGAAATGGCAGTAAAAAAAAAAAATTAACCTTAGCAGCCCTTAACATTTGGAGGTCTTATGTTGTTTTTTAGTTCTCTTCAGCAGACTTTGAACTGTTAAGCATAAAGTTAGCCATCAACATAATGTTAACCTGTGGCCAAGCCTGATAACCTGTGTTCAGTCTCTGGGACTCACATGGTAAAAAAGAGAACCAACGCAATAAAGTTGTCTTCTGAATTGAATTTTACACACACACATGCACACACACACACACACACACACACACACACACACACACACACACACACGCACACATGCACACATGCACACACGCACACACACACACACACACACACACGCACACACACGCACACACACACATGTGCACTCCAACAAAAAGACTCTTTCGGGCTGACTGGATGGCTCAGCAGGAAAAGGCATCGGCTGCCAACTGTAACTACTTGAGTTGAGTCCCAGAACCCACATGGTGGAAAGAGAGAACTGATTCCACAAAATTGTCCTTTGACCTCCACATGTGTCATTGGACACATGCACCTACAAACATACATAAGCATACCAAAAAAGTATAAACAGGCCCTTTACAGATGTTATATTTTAGCAAGATAGCAAAATACTTTCCACAATGAACCTCTATTAGTAGGAAAAAGCAGGAGGGAAAATATGCGTATGTTGACACCATAGTTGTAGTTTTGTAGCCCCCCAAGAAGTGGGAAAGCTATCAAATAGTTACTTGTCTGGAGGTCCCACAGAAGACTCTTATCCAGTATGCCTGCTGTCCATGAGTCCACGTGTTAGGACCAATGGTGTTATTTATTTTACAAACAGCATCCTGGGGTGGGTGGGGACTGGAGAAATGGCTCAGCAGTTAAGGTTAAGAGCATGGGCTCTTCCAGAGGACTCCAGTTATAAATGAGATCTAACACCCTCTTCTGGTCTCCTAACACACCAGGCATGCACACAGTACATAGACATACACACGGGCAAAAATCCATACACATGACAATAAAATAAAAATGAAAATTAAAAAGAAATAGCATCTGATATTCTGTAGAAAAAAAAAAAAAATAGCATCACGAGCTAGAGATGGCTCAGCATGTAAGAACACTAGCTGCTCTTGCAGAGGACCCTGCTTTGGTCTCCAGCATCTCACGGTGGCTTGTCACTAGTGTAACTCCAGTTTCAGGGAGCCTGACGCCCTGTACTCGCCCTCACAGGCACTAGGCAAGCACCTGGTGCTCACAACATCTTGTAGGCTAGACACTGAAACACATTTTAAAAATCTTCATATGCTGGGGAGACGGCTAAGCAGTTGATAGCACTCACTGGCTGCTCTTCCAGAGGACCCAGGTTTGGTTTCCAGCACCCACAGCTGTCTGGAACTCCAGTTCAGAGGATTTGGCAACCTCGCACAAATACACAGGCAGACAAAACACCTATGCACATTTAAAAGATACTATTTTTTTCTATTTTTAGGCACATTTTAAGTTTTTGTTTGTTTGTTTGTTTTTTCCAGACATGGTTTCTCTATGTAGCCTTGGCTGTCCTGGAACTCACTCTGTAGACCAGGCTGGCCTCAGACTGACAGAGACCTGCCTGTCTCGGCCTCCCGAGTGCTGGGATTAAAGATGTATACCATACCTGGCTTATTTCTTCTCTTCAGTGCATTTAAGTTCCACTTAAAGTTGACTGCTAACTTATTATCTTTAGTTTTACTGCTTGGACTTCTAGATTAGCATGCAGGAAAAAAAAAATCAGTAATATGAATGATCCTTATGGAGGAAAATATAAAGCCAAGATATTTTTAGTTAGATTGCTTCCTATTTACAAACACTTGCAATTTGCATCACCTTAATTGTCAAACATAAAACCAACTGTGGGGCTAGGGAAACGGCTTAGCTCATGTTCTTACAGAGGGCCCATGTTCTGTTCCCAGCACCCCAATGTTGGATTGCAATCACTGTAACTCCAGTTCCAGGGGACTCAATGCCCAGTTCATACCTCTGTGGGTATCTAGTACACACATATATTTGTAGGCAAACATTCATACACCTAAAAACAAAAAGACCACCTGGAGTACCAAATGGTAGCTTTTTTCCAAACATTTCCTCCTTCCTTGGACCTCCTGATATTTAAAGCTTTTTTATGCTGGTTGGGGAGCTATGTCTCCATCAGAGTTAAGGACTGATTTCAGAGTGGTACCCACACCTTCCAGGATCCCCTCGTGCTTCTCTGTGAGCACATGAACCTCTGTCTCCTACAGCTGTTGGCTTTTCTTTTGAGACAGGGTTTCTCTGTGTAGCTCTCTTTGTAGACCAGGTTGGCCTCGAACTCAGCGATCCACCTGCTTCTATCTCCCTGAATGATGGGATTACAGGCTTGTGGCACCATGCCTGGCTTTGTTTTTTGTTCGTTTGTTTTTTGTTTTTTGTTTTTGTGTTTTTGAGACAGGGTTACTCTGTGTACCCTAGGCTGTCCTGGACTCCCTTTGTAGACCAGGCTGGCCTCGAACTCACAGCGATCCGCCTGCCTCTGCCTCCTGAGTGCTGGGATTAAAGGCGTGCGCCACCACGCCCGGCTCGTTTGTTTTTTGTTTTGTTTTTTTCTGGTGGCTTTTTTCTTTCTTTCTTTTTTAAAAAGATTTATTTATTTATTTATTTATTTATTTATTTATTTATTTATTTATTTATTATGTATAGTGTTCTGTCTGCATGTACACCTGCACACCAGAAGAGGGCATGAGATTACATTATTAAGTGGTTGTAAGCCACCATGTGGTTGCTGGGAATTGAACTCAGGACCTTTGGAATTGCAGGTGGTACTCTTAACCAGAGCCATCTCTCCAACCCCTGGTGGCCTTTCTTAAAGTGGAGTCTTTTAGGGTTTTTCCATGGTAAAGGTGTTTGCCATTTGCAATTATTAAGAACTTTGGGGCTGGGCATGGTGGCACACACCTTTAATCCCAACTCTCGGGAGGCAGAGGCAGGTGGATCATTGTGAGTTTGAGGCCAGCCTGGTCTGCAAAGTGAGTCCAGGACAGCCAAGGATACACAGAAACTCTGTCTAAAAAAAAAGAGCCGGGCGGTGGTGGCGCACGCCTTTAATCCCAGCACTCGGGAGGCAGAGGCAGGCGGATCGCTGTGAGTTTGAAGCCAGCCTGCTCTACAAAGGGAGTCCAGGACAGCCAAGGCTACACAGAGAAACCCTGTCTCAAAAAAAAAAAAAAAAA
>OU015745.1:73179942-73209941 GCA_907169655.1 Acomys percivali | reverse complement strand
AAAAAAAAAAAAAAAAAAAAAAAAAAAAAAAAAAAAAAGACAAAAACAAAACAAACAAACAAAACCCAAAAGAACTTTGGGGAGAAATTTTCCTACTGTACAGTCTTCTAAAACAGTAGGGATACAGCTCAGTGCTTTTAGCCTAACTCGAGATCTTGGGTTCCATCTTGTCACTTTTTAGCCGTTTTTTTAGCACCTTTGATTTTTCATGTCTAGCAGCAATAACTTTAGTATTTGATCAACAAAAGATAGTCTTCTATCACTTCTCTTACATTTATTGACCGGAATGAAAACCTAAAGGAAAACTGTATGGTCTTTTTCTCCATGTATCTTATTTTTGAAGTTCTGGATAGTATTAATGTAATTTGGCCCCACCTTGGTCTCTGGCCCATAGCAATGGAGTAATGGCTTTACGGTAGGGATTTGGAGGGTTCAGGAACGGACCTGGCTAGCTCCATTTTGTTTCCATCCTATAGACTTTTCCTAAGTCTTACATACTGCTACCTTGGGTATTGGAACAGACTTGATGAATGAATAAATAGCTTAACGGTCTTTGGCACCGACACAGCTCTGCAAGGCTGGTCTAAGGTTCGTGCCAAACCAAAAGGATTCGGACCACTTTGAACAGAATCCCCAAACAGGCCTCTGCTTCCCTTCCAGCACGGAGGATGCTGTAAACACTACGAAAGATTTTTAGTCATTAGACCTTTGTCCTTCCCAGTAAAACTCCTGCGAGTAAAACTCTTTCCTGTCCTCAGCATTGCGCGGTGGTCCTCCAGCTTAGTCCGTGGGACGACCCAGAGTCGGAGCTCCATTGTCAAATGCCAAAAGCAAAAGTGACTACTGAGCTCGAAAGAGGCCTGCTCAGAGAACTGCTCCCAGCGTTCCTCGCACTCCCGCGCTCCCGGACTCCCGGGCTCCCGGGCTCCCGGGCTCCCGGCAGTCCCTGCGCGCCACTCTCCCAGCTCACCAAGCGGCTCCAGCCCTCGGCGCGCCCAGCCCCTCCCGGCGGCGACGGCCGTTAGCTCTGCAGGGCTTGCCCTTGGTCCCGCCCCCGCGGCCGCCATAGCGCCTCGCCATTGGGCCGCGTGCTCCTCGCTCCGCCGATTGGTGGCTTCCTCAGCCCGCTCCGGGCTTCCCCCCCAATGCGCGCGGCCGTGCGCCGGGATTGGTTGTTCACCGTCAAGGCCCGCCCTCCGCTCGCCCGCGCGGCAGCTAGTCTCCAGAGCCGAGAGCTTTTGCGAGGGCCTTCGCGGGTTGCGGCGGTGCCGGGGCGGTGAGGGTCGGCCGGCTGTGGTCGGGCTGCGGGCGGCTCGGGCAGGTCGCGGGCGCCACAGGTAGGTGCGGGGCGCGAGGGGCGCCCCGCGGGCGGCGGGCGCTGCGGCCTGGAGAGGCTGCGCCCTTCCCTTCCTCACCCACCAACCCCCCCTCCCTTCCCGGGCGAGGCCTCAGGCCGGGGCTCGGGGCGGGGCACGGCGCGCGAGGCGGGCTGGGCCACGCGGAGTCGCGGCGGCCTTTGTGCGGTGGCGGCCGGGCCCCGGAGCCCAGGCGTCGTGGACGTAGGGTGCTGTCGGCCTGGTAACGAAGCCCCTTGGCCTGTGGGCCCGAAAGCCATCGCCTCGCCTTCTGGCGGGAGAGATGTGGGCAGGGACAGCTCTCGCCCTGAACTCTGCCTGTTGTGGGTGTTTGGAAGAGCCGAGTAGCCGCCCAAGTCGCCACCTAATTACCCGTCATGAAGTGTCGTGTAGCTTATCAGGATGTGGTTTTACAGCAACAATGAACGTGGTAGAAATAAATGGGAGGTGGCTACCTGTTGACATCAATGCCTTTCAAGTAGTAGCATCCAGTGACTTGGGTTGCTTTGGGTAGGAGTTTGATTTGCCATCTTGCATGTGTGCATGTACCTGGTTGCGGGATACAGACATGTCCTATCTGGGGTTGACGACTCTTGTAAGCCATCACTTACCAAAAGGATTGAATGACTGGTCAAGTGAGTGTGGCCTGTAAATTCAGAATGAGAGGATTTTCACGGTGACAAAGGAATTGATATGGTCATACTGCCTTTGGGTTGAGCAGGACGCTGTTGCACTGTCCCCACAGTTAGATCTCCATGCCTGTCCAGCAAGTAGAAATTGTTGGGTAAGCGCTGTGCTAGGGTCCAGGGAAGCTAGCTACGGGTCTGGCTTGCTCACAGTCTAATTGGCAAAGCAAGATCTGCATCCACAGGGTCAAAAGTGAAGGCCTGCTCTTTGAGCTCCGCATGGCCAGGCATGCTGTGGAGCAGGCGCTTCACTGTGGTGTCTCAGTTTTATCTTGTGAGGAACATGATTTTGACTGGTTTGCCCAGTTTTGGCCTTTTGTTGTCATCATCCCTCTCCCATGTGACCTCATCTAGTCTTCACATCTTCGTGATTCCATCTCCAACCCTGCCCTCCCTTCTGACCTCCAACCTCCTGCTTCTAGTTGTCCTTTTCACTTGGCATAGATTACTTTGATACCAAATAGTTTGATCCAAGCGAAGCTCCAGTCACAGCCCTTGCCAGAACAATCCTTAATGCCTGTCTGAAGTCACCTTGGTGCCTCCCTTAGGCCTTCATGCATCTCTCAGGAAACCTTGCTACCTGTTTCCAACAGCAGACCATGTCTCAGAAACTGCAACTTAAAGTCCTGGTCCAAACTACCTGGTGAGCTTTTTAATTCTTCTTCCCTCTAATTTGATCCCCACTCTCACCCTCTTAGTTTTTCTGAACACAGAGTGACTGGTTAAATTACAAGATGTTATAAAACTGAGGTAATACAGACTCGGTCCTGTTGTTTGGGTGGCAGAGCAGCTGTACCATTTTGTGGCTTTGTGACCTTGAATAAATTTTTTAACCTTTCTGTCACTGTCCTGAGTGAGTTGCATAAAATCCTTAGAGTGGGTCCTGTGTGAAGGTTGGCTGCCATTCCTATCCATGGGTTGATGATACCACTGTTTTGACCCCTTCTGTGTAGTATCCTGTTGCTAAAGATAAAAAAGGTGGGGGGGGGAAGCCCCAGGACTCACTGACCTGGCCTGCTGCTGCTTTCCCTCAGCTTGGCCACACCGTCCATGTCTCTGATGTAGGGTCTTTGCTTTTTTGTTGTTTTTTGAGACAAGGTTTCTCTGCTACACAGAGCCCTGGCTGCCCTGGACTCTATCTGTAAACCAGGCTGGCCTCGAACTCAGATCCACCTGCCTCTGCCTCCTGAGTGCTGGGATTAAAGGTGTGGGCCACCATTCCCGGATGGGTCTTTGCTTTTACTCTTGACCCCCCTTTTACCCTTGCTACCCACTTGGCTCCACCTGTGTCATCTTTAGGTGGGCACTGGCTTCAGAACCTTGTATGATCTTTTGGAAGCTGTTTCCTGTTTCCCAGCTTTTTTTTTTTTTTTTTTCTTGCTTTGTTTTATTTATTTATTTATTTTTTAAAGAGATTTATTTTTATTATTATGTATACAGTGTTGTCTGCTTGTTTTCCTGCAGGCCAGAAGAGGGCACCAGGTTACATTATAGATGGTTGTGAGCCACCATGTGGTTGCTGGGACTTGAACTCAGGACCTGTGGAAGAGCAGGCAGTGCTCTTAACCACTGAGCCATCTCTCCAGCCCTCTTGCTTTGTTTTAGCTGCAGTGTTTGTCAGCATTAGCATCATAGATACTTCTCTGTTATTATCCATCTCCCCCACTAATATGAAAGCTCTGTGGGGCAAGTGTTTTGTCTGCCTTGTGCCTAACACATATAAATGTGTGTGCCTTATGGAAGTCATTCAGCAAATAGTTGATTAATGAATTGAGTAAGCTTTCAGAGGAAAAGTAAGAAACTTACCTAGGCCTGCCTGCTGCTGAGCCCAGGAGCTAGACAATTATCTTGGGCCTGCAAGATGTGAACTTTACTTTTCCGGGGCCACAGGTCCCACCTATGATGTGTATCTCTTTAAATAAAGCCTACCCTGTTTAACACTTATTAATATCTTCATTTATTGTCTTTTTGTGGTTCTACACTGGCCTACTGCTCTTAACATGCAGTATGGGTTCCCTGTCTAATACTTGGTCTCCGACCACTACTTGGGTATTCTTCTATTAGTATATTTTATCTCAGAAATCACAGATTTTACTTCCTGTGGTCTCTGCACACCTAACAGGCCCTGTCCTGTTCTTATTCGAGGTTGTTAGAACTAAGCATGCTGACCTGTCTGTCCTCTGCAGTGGTCCTTGCTTGCCAGGAAACTGGCTTTATCCCTTTGGTCTCTCCTGGCTCCTTAGTGATTGCTGCACTTCTCAGTCATTCCTAAGCACCTTTGATGGGAACACCTTTACAGAGGTGTTTTGTTAAATTCCCATTGAATTAAAAACTTGTTAGGCCAGAGGCACGTGTATCTCTGTGCGTTGGAGGCCAGCCTATTCTACAAAATGAGTCCCGGGACAGCTAAGGCTACACAGAGAAACTCTGTCTGGAAAAACTGGAAAGAAACAAAACAAAACACAGCAACAGTAGAACCTGCTAGGCTATCTTAGGTTATAGGAAATAAAATGATAGTATAGTTTGACCTTTCAGCTATGTCCAGGTGCTCTCTTGTTTGTGGAAGCACCTCTCAGTACACTGTGAGTATTTAAATGGTTTAACCTAAACAAGCCTCAGCTTTTATGTTGTACCTTCAACAAGGCATAGCCACCCCACTCAATCCTTTCACTGTAAGCTGCTTATATAGTTCATGTTTTTTGTGTTTCGTCCTCTCTGGGGTCTTAAGAATACGAGTTCTTGTAGGTGCAGCCAGACTGTCACCCATGGGCATGGTCCTGTGTGTATGTCTGCACCTGTACCAGTGTGCATGGCATGTGCATGTTTCTGTGCATGATGTGGGAGTGTGCATGAGAGAGAAAGTGTGTGTGAGTGTGTGTGTGTGTGTGTTTCTACCAGTAGCTTTTCTGTGGGTCTTGGGTTTTGTGGCAAGCCTTTTGCTGATCTGCCTTCTGTGTTGTGTCATCCCTCTTTGCAAGCATCCTCTGTAGCAGAGCTTCCTAGGATTATATCCTTCCCTCTCTGCTATTTCCCTCTTGTGGTTTTGGTGCTTTTCTCCCAGTTCATGTGATCTCCTCCACCAGACCTCTTCAGGGCTCCAGAGTTGTGTTGCCTGAGTACTTGTGACACAGGACTGCCTGCAGCATCCCTCTATTCTTCTCTAGACTTCTGCCTAGGTATTAGAGTGTGTCTGCAGAGAAGCTTTTTTTCTTCACCTCCTTGTTTTCTGCTTTCCACCCCCATAGGGTCTGCAAGCATAGACAATTTCTTGTTGTCTCCAGAGCTGCTTCTACATCTTTGTTTTGGAGAACTGTCCCAACACCTGGTGCAGTCACCTATATACCTGGTATAGCCATGACTCTTATAAGGAGAGTCACTTCCCTCTTGGTAGCTCCCTGTCCTCAGCCTGGAGCTAGGCTCCAGGTGGCACCCAGGACCCTTTTTCCCTTGGCTCTAGCTTTCTCCTATGTTGTCCCACCTACCCCCCCATCCCCAATACTAGCAGGCTCCCTTCCCAACAGACACCCTCCCTCTACTGGGAATGGATTTATGCTGCCACTCCTGGTGACCTCAGCACGCTGCATCACTGTCCTGTCCACGTGCCACGTTGTGGGCCCAGGAGAGGGGGTCGCTGGGTAGCAGAGTGCCTGGCTATATCTCTGAGGTCCCTATTGCCACAGAGTTGAGCTGAGGGTCTCGCTCGCCCTCTGACTGACCCAGCTTTTACAGGTGAGTGGATTGATGGCCAGGAGGAGGCCATGCACTCTACAAGTGTTCCTGAACTGGTGATCTCCTGCTGCATGCTTGCTTATCTACTAGGCTGAGTTATGGGAATGCTATGGGAAAGTTTAGCTTTTTATTTTAGTCTTAATCCTTTTTGAGTTCTAAGACTACTTTTGTGCCTCTGAAATAGGGATTAGAGTGAATAGTTGGTAAAATACATAATTTAGGACTTAAAATTTAGATTCTGAAAAAAACTAGTAAGGTGAGTTTTTTTTCTGATGTCTAAAAAGCTTGCTTAAAGGCAGTGTTATCTTAGCCCTTTACTATACCATTGATAGAATTTGATTTTTAACTTGTTACCAGAGAAGTAAAAGGCTTCTGTCATTTTGTGACAATATTTTTAAATTTCTTTGCAGGTGGAAGAAGAAAGGTGTCACTTTGGCATGAAGATAGACTCACTTAGACGTCAATCTTTTAAGCTGAGTGCATTGTGATTTCCAATAATTGAGGCAGTGGTTCTAAAAGCTGTCTACATTAATGAAAAGAGCAATGTGGCCAGCTTGACTAAGCCTCCAGTGTGTGCAACGCGGGCAGGACGACACCGGGTCTCGACGGACTTGTGCATGTTAGCAGTATAGATTTATGTAAGGTGGTTTAAAACTCTGGTGTTTTAAAGTAGTCTTAACTGCTCATAATATGGAGACATATGAGAGTCCCTCTCCTCTCCCGCGTGAGCCCGCAGGAGAAGCTATGATGGAGAACCGAGCTTGTCCCTTCCAAGTGCTGTCCCATGAACAGTCTCCACCACCTCCCCTGCAAACGTCCAGTGATGCAGAGGTAATGGACGTTGGCTCTGGTGGTGATGGACAGTCCGAACCTCCTGCCGAGGACCCATTCAACTTCTACGGAGCTTCTCTTCTCTCCAAAGGATCCTTCTCTAAGGGCCGCCTCCTCATAGACCCGAACTGTAGTGGCCACAGCCCGCGCACTGCCCGGCACGCACCTGCGGTCCGGAAGTTCTCCCCTGACCTTAAGTTGCTTAAGGATGTAAAGATTAGTGTGAGCTTTACTGAGAGCTGCAGGAGTAAGGACAGGAAGGTGCTGTACACAGGAGTAGAACGCAGCACTCGGGCCGAATGTAACCACCTCCTTAGTCCTGTCAGCGGGGACTTGCATGCTTGTCCCTTTGGCGGGAGTGTTGGTAATGGGGTAGGTCTAGGGGGTGAGAGTGCAGATAAGAAGGATGAGGAAAATGAGCTGGATCAGGAAAAGAGAGTGGAGTATGCAGTGCTCGATGAGTTAGAAGATTTTACTGACAATTTGGAGCTAGATGAAGAAGGAACAGGCGGGTTCACGGCTAAAGCAATCGTTCAAAGAGACAGAGTGGATGAAGAGGCCTTGAATTTCTCCTATGAGGTATGTTGGTGACCTGTTCTCTGGAGGGCTCTGAGCAAAACCCAAAGAGAGGTTTGGAAGTGGCTTTATCTTTTGAAAGTGGGGAAGTCAAAGCTAAAGCCTATGTGAGGTCAAAAACAATGTGGAGAAGAAAAGATGTAAGGAGTTAACATTTCTAGAGTTTCTTAGTGGGAAGTTTGGCTAACACGGAGCCTTATCTCTTTCCAACCTGAGTCAGTAGGTGCTGCTGAAAAGCCTCTTTGGCTGGGTGTGCTCCTGGAGTGGGCGTGTTGGTTTCGCTTGTCATTTTATCCTGTTTGTTTTTCAGATGATCAAATGCCATCAGGGCATACCCAATCCCCATTGAGGGTCTCTGTATTTCCTCACACATGTGAAACTTGTTCTTGCTACAAAAACATGGAGGGCTGTAGGATCTGAACACCTTATTTTGCAGGATGACTTTGACAATGATGTGGATGCTTTACTAGAAGAAGGTCTTTGTGCTCCCAAGAAGAGGCGAATAGAGGAAAAGTATGGCGGAGACAGTGATCATCCATCTGATGGAGAGACAAGTGTGCAGCCAATGATGACCAAGATTAAAACAGTGCTCAAAAGTGAGTCTCTTAACAAATCTGGTGTGCTTCAAAGCCTCAGAAGAGTTTTCTTCTCAAGAACATTTTGGGAGTTCTCAGGTGCCAGGCATGGGTCTGGGTAGAAACACAGGTTGGAGTATATAATAGTCATGTGAAGTGAAGAGAAAACAAATTGTGCACAAGTACTCACATACACAACCCAGCTTTAGATCTTGACAAATTTCCATGGAAGCCACAGAGAGGCTATAGAGGATCCCTGAATAGGGCACATGGGTGTGTGCCAGGATCAGTAGCCTACACACATGGAGGCCAAGGCCAGAGGTAGGGTTTTGGTGCTTTGGCAGGTGATAGTTACCATCCAAGTTTTGGTTCTGTTGCAAGTGAATCAGGAAAGTACCAGAAGCAGGCTGACGTTAGTTAGATTCTGGGCTGCAGTGTGGAGCAGGGTGGAAGCTCTGTGTGAATAGAAGTGTTTGGGAGATGTGCAAAGTGGCACTTAATACCTGCAGCTGATGAACACCCATGCTTGTATTATCAGGCTCTGATCCCAGTGCAGGGAAAGTGTAGGACAAGTCACACAAGCTTCTGTGTGGACTTGACTTAGTGGCGCCTAATATTATGGTAAGGATGCTAGGATCAGTTGGCAGTAGGTAGCCATTAAAAGACACATGGGACTTAGGTACATAAGAGACCCTAGGCTATGCTAAGGGTGGAGAGGTTGCCCTCCTTGAGCTGCTGAGGAGGAGGGAGGGTCTACAAAGCTAAGTACTAGATATTGCTGCACATATTGGTAGCTGAGCAGTGGAGATAGTCATGATAGGTAATTTCAGACCAGGTGAGCCTTGGCCTACAGCTTCTGGGAAGGATGGTTTTTTGTTTTTGTTTTTGTTTTTTTGTTTTTGGTTTTTGGAGACAGGGTTTCTCTGTGTACCCTTGGCTGTCCTGGACTTGCTTTGTAGACCAGGCTGGCCTCGAACTCACAGAGATCCGCCTGCCTCTACCTCCCAAGTGCTGGGATTAAAGGCGTGTGCCACCACGTCTGGCCTGTTTTTTGTTTTTTGTTTTTGTTTTTGTTTTTTTTGTTTTTTGTTTGTTTGTTTGTTTTTTTTGGTTTTTCGAGACAGGGTTTTTCTGTGTAGCCATGGCTGTCCTGGACTTGCTTTGTAGACCAGGCTGGCCTCGAACTCACAGCAGCGATCCACCTGCCTCTGCCTCCCGAGTGCTGGGATTAAAGGCGTGCGCCACCACGCCCGGCTTTTTTTTTTGTTAAGAATTTATTTATTTATTGAGTATGTAGCGTTCTGCTTGCAAGTACGCCTGCCCACCAGAAGAGGGCACTAGATCTCATAGATGGTTGTTAGCCACCATGTGGTTATGGGAATTGAACTCAGGACCTTTTGAAGGGCAGACTCTTAACCTTTGAGCTATCTCTCCAACCCTTGTTTTTGTTTTTTAAATCTCAATCATTCCATTTTACCAATAAAGATTTGGGAGCTGGTGTGAATGCCTGCCAGCTCAGAGAAGCAGAGAAGCATCCAGCTGACCTTTCTTCACAGCTGACTTCCCAGAAAGAATGGCCCCTCTCCCATGCTGTCTCAAACAACCCCTCAAACTGATTGTCCCTCCCTTCTACTTCTGTGTGTCTCTCTGTCTTCCTGATGTCTTTTCTTTTTTTCCATCCAAGGTGGGGTTTCTCTATGTTATCTTGGCTGCCCTGGACTCACTTTGTAGACCAGGCTGGCCTTGAACTCACAGCGTTCCACCTGCCTTTGCCTCCCAAGTGCTAGGATTAAGGGTATGTGCCACCATACCTGGCTCCTAATGTCCTCTTAACTATATGTTTGTTTGTTTTTCTTAATAATTCACTTCCTGTCAGCAGGTTGCTTGTTCTGCCTCTTGACCTATGGTTGACTTTATTTAATGCTGTTTACAGTATTCAAGAAGAAGGCTCTTGGATTAAAGGTGTGTGCTAAGGCTGAGCCACACCACAACTAAAACCAGATTTTTTTTCCAGTGAATAGCATAATCTTGGGGAGGGGATCCACAGTGTGACCAAATATCCTGCAACATTCCCTCCCCCCTTTTTGTCTAAATAAAAGGAAAGGTTTTTTAACAGTAAAACTATTTACAATAATGAAGCTATTTCTGCCAAGCTTTCCAAAATGACCAACTGGGTTGTATTTGGTAGTCTTAGAATTAAGTATTTTTAAGTTCAAAGTTCTATAAAGTGTTCATGCCAGTCTCTTTTGAACTCAGCAGTTTGAATGTCCCAAATAGTTTGTTGTCCAAAGCTGATCTTTGGGAAGTGTTTGTCAGCTTAGTGGCAATCCTGTTTAGGTAGAACACAGCACTCAACCCAAAGGTGTTCACTGTTTGTGCAGAACCTGGTGGCAGAAGAGGCATGGGGCAATCCAGGTGGATTCATTGTTGCAGGACCTCATCATCATCTTGGAGACTCAAAAGTTACTCTTAGGAATGCTATAAAACTTTTTAAATGCCATATTCAACAGATATCCAATTAGAGGATCACAATCTATTAAGTACATCCAAGGTACATAAACTTTGTTCCTAAGTTACCTGCTTCAGACTCAAACCTGAAAACACAGGAAGCCGTATGATTCCTAGTATCATGACAAAAAGTTTTTATATATGCATAATCTGATAGATTTTGTGATATATATATACCTTAAAAGTTTTAGAAAGTCAAATGAAGACTAAAAGATTATGAGATTAGTGGCAATATTTTTTGTTTTCCTCTGTCCCATACAAAGTGGCTCTTATATCAGACAGAGATTTTGGGTTTTCCTTTAACAAGAGTACCACACATTGGAGAGATTTTCCTTTTGCTTTCCTAGCTGTTTGTCTTATAGACGGTAGTGCTGCACTGATTTTGTGCTTCCTTCCACAGTGTTGGCCATTCTAGTTCCTGGTCTGTAGGCGGTTGCTTTCCGTTAGTTTTGGTTCCATCGGTGGTTGATGAACCATCAGTAAACAATGCTTTAGCTAAATGTTGTGACCATTTTGTGAGTCCCCATAGTTCAATAGGTGCCTGTCTTGGGGTAGGGTGAGCAGCTTAAGCAACTGAGCTATTTCCTTACTGCAGGAAGGCATGGACCCCTTTACTACCACATACTGGTCACAAAGTTATTCAGATAAGTACCAGTTCATTGTAATACCTTAAGCCTGGGAAGGACTGTTTTTGTTTTTGGTTTTTTGAGACAGAGTTTCTCTGTGTAGCCCTGGCTGTCCTGGACTCACCTTGTAGACCAGGCTGTCTTCGGACTCACAGTAGTCTGTCTGCCTCTGCCTCCTGAGTGCTAGGATTAAAGGCATGCACCACCACCGCCTGGCGGGAAGGGCTGTTTTTGAATGGCTCTACTCCATTGTTGGGGCGGCCTTTAACCATCGGATGGTTGGCAGTGACTGAGTATATAATGTTCTCCATGCCTCGTAAGATGTCCTTGTTTCTCAAAGAATATTTATTTTCTGTATATGAAAAGTGTTTGCAATAGAAGCCAACAGGCAGTTTTTGGTGGACTCCTTTTTACTTTATGAAGAGTCCCTCATTGCCAATCCACCAGTAAGTATGAAATCCATAATTATGTTATCATCTGGTTCAGCACTGGTCAGGGGTGTATGCATGGAGATGAGCCTGCCTGCAGTTGCAAAAGCTGCTCTTTGCTCCTGTCCCCTTGGAAATCAACTGTCTTTTCTAGTAAGCCTGTAGAGGGTTTTTATAATAATATGTAAATATGGTATGTGATTTCTCTAGTGTTGCAAACATGACAATTAGCTATATCTGAGTTTTTGCCCTGGATGGTGGGATCAAAGGTGTGTGCCACCACCACCTTGTTTGCTGTAACTCTAGAGTTTAGAAAACAACTATTTTACAAAGATATGCCTGTCTTTGGGATTAAAGGCATGGGCTACCACCATCCTGCTCAAACATTTTATCTTAGCTCTAAATCTCTCCAACTCTTACTAAAGATTTAGAAAACAAGTTTGGACTGTATTAAACCTTTGAATTTACGTAAAATATTGCCTCTTAACTGTTTTTAATTACAAAAACAAAAACAAAAAATCCTTTTTATTTAAGAAGAAAACTCAAAAGTTGATGTCCAAGATGATGTGGGCCAGATGGCAATGTACAGTCTAATATTCTAACATGTAATTAAGACACGTGTTTTAAGAAAAACCATTTTTCATTTCATGCCAGTAAGGCAAATGTGCCTTTGGTAAATTATCATTCGAAAATAATTATTTTTATTTTTTCATGCCTCAATAAATGAAAGCCATTTGTTAGTCTGGATTTAATGACCAAGAGGTCATCTCTCCTTATTGAAGAGGTCTCCTGTTCTAATCTAATCTATCAATTTTGATAGTGCCCACAGCTTTTCTTCTTCTATGGAAACAAAGGTAAAACCTCTTCCCCAACATAACACATATCCCTGTTTTCATTCTGAGGTCAACACATCTTTAAAATATATGCCTGACTTAATTCAGCAGTTTGTTTTTTTCCCCTACTATCCAATGTCTCTCCACAGCTGTTGTTTCTTTCTCATTAGCATTTAAAAATTTTAAAGTTAAAACTCTGGGGGGGGGGGGGGGTCTTTTTTTTTTTTTTCCTTTCCCTGAGACAGGGTTTCTCTGTGTAGCCTTGGCTGTCCTGGACTCACTTTGTAGACCAGGCTGGCCTTGAACTTATAGTGATCTGGCAGCCTCTCCCTCCCCAAGTGCTGGGATTAAACATGTGTGCCACCACTCCCGGCACATTGTCACTTTTAATTTGTACAGGTATCTCCATAATAGCCATAACTTCTAATAAATGTGTAATTACAGAATCAGCCTTATCAGAACTTAAAGCAGTGGCCTATTGAAATCTTGAATATGTACATACGATATGGTGCACCTACTTTAATTTTCCAACTCTATAAATTGAAACACATCCATTTGCCAAATTTCATTACTTTGGGTACCTTTTGGGTTACTTCCTAAAGGTAATGGGGCTTGATTATAGAAAGAAAAAGTAGGACAGTGCCTTATAATTTCCTTGGCTTGTTGCCAAGTGATAGAAAAATCTTTGCTTCAAACCTTTGCTGGTTAACATGGTGTTTCTTATGAAATTCTGAGGTTTCTAGCACATTTGCTATTAGCAGCTGATCAGTTTCATCATTACTTTGTGCTAGAGGACCTGGTAGACCTCTATGGGATCTGATGTGTTATAGACTGTTGTGGTTAATTTAACAGTATGACTTATTCATTTTTATTATCAGCCCTATAATTATTATTACAACAGTATTTTCTAACCCACTAGCAATCAATGAAGACACAAACACTTGTTATATTTTAAAATAGCCTTAGTTAACCTGGGGCAGGGCAGATATTAATCCCCTGAACTACCTCGCATAGTGGGGCAGGTATCCCATACCCTGCCCCAAATACTTGCTAATTATCATCATCTGGGCCAAATTTCCATCCATGTTGGCTCCTCCTTTCTCCTCTTGTCTCTCCTCTCGTCTCTTTTGGTCTCTCTCCTAAAAGCCCAAGAATCTTAGCCATGCCTATCCCATTTGCCCTGCCCAGGTGTGTTGGCCTTTTAATTAATCAAACAGGAACAAAGTTTTAGGCAAGGTTATAAACATTTTGGGTTACGTGAGTCTGATCATTTGGGCAGACCAGACCAACCTCCAACAATATACAATGGTTGATACCTATTTCGAGTTACTTGTTGTAGTTGAATAAATAATGATGTGAATTCTGAATCATCCATAACAAGTTCTGCAGTTTCTATATGTAAAACAACCCTTTTCCCATATTGAGAATCAGTACCTATATTAAAGAGATTCAGAAAGATCTAATAATACCATTAAGAATGGCATACAGCTCTTGTTAATTGAACTGAATCATAAGGGCTTTGCGCCATGTTACTTATTTTTCCTGATTTACCGCCTGCCTTTCTTGATTTATTTGCATCAGTATGGAGTGTAGTTGCTCTGGAAATTGATACTATATGAAGAAGAATCCATTTAGTTCTTTTTATGAACTAAAGTCTCTTGTGGAAGCTCTTTGCCAGTGTTCGTATTCTGCCCATAATGAGGCAATTTCAGCATTGGTAAAAGATACTACAGTTTCTTCTGAGTCTGTTCTGCTAGTTGACGAAGTCTCATTTTTCTTTTCACAATCAATTCAGAAACCTTTTTTTTTTAAATTTTTTTATTAATTTATTCATATTACATCTCAATTGTTAGCCCATCTCTTGTATCCTCCCTTTCTTTCCTCCCTCCCGCTTCCCCCTCTACTCCCTTCCTCTATGTCTGTGACTGAGGGGGACCTCCTCCCCCTGTATATGCTCCTAGGGTATCGAGTCTCTTCTTAGTGACTTATTATCTTTCCTCTGAGTGCCACCAGGCCTCCCCATCCAAGGGACATGGTCCGATATGGGGCACCAGAGTTTGTGTGAAAGTCAGATCTCCTTCTCCACTTAACGGTGGAGAATGTCCTGTCCATCAGAAACCTTTTCTAAAGAGATCTTTGATTTTTTAAAAATTCTGTTAGTGTGCTAAAAATACCCATTTTAAGATATTCTCTCTGCATAAGAATTTCTGTGGGACAATCGGTAGAAGGCAAAATAAAATACAATTAAGTTTTGCAGTCCACGTGTGCATCCTGTATCTCTTTTCTACCAGAGCCAATTCTCTCTCAGCCTCAGCTTATAATTTTCTTGAACTAGTTAAGTCCTTATCACCTTGTAAGGTTTGAAATGAATTACTTAGCTCTTGAGTAGTTAATCCAGTTGTGGCCTGTAGCCAGTTAATATCTCCAGGCAGTTTTTTGAAAATCATTAAAAGTTTAATCCTGATTTGTACTTCTTTTTGGATTATTTTTAGAAAAAACATTGTTTCAAGGAATACCTTGCCTATAGTACCTTTTCAAATGAACTTGCTTATCACAATTAAAACATAGAACATTTTGATTTTTCTTAAAACTTGTAGAAATTACCTATATCAGAACACCATCGTAAATGTGAGATCCAATATCAGCCATATTCCATTTGCCTATTGATGCTGATCGTACCTTTTTAAGGCCTAATCAACCTTTTGCATTCTGGTTACCATTTTCAAAAGCCAAAGATTGGATTAATATGTATTTGATTTCTGACTTTGATACTATTCTGTTGACAGCTGAAGTCAATCTTTGCAAAAAATCACTGAAGGCTTCTTTTGGGCCTTGTATAATTTTGATAAATGACTCAGACCTCTTTCCTGATTCTTTTTTTTTTTAAATTTTTAATTTATGTGCATTGGTGCGAGGGTGTCAGATCTTGGAGTTACAGACAGTTGTGAGCTGCCATGTGGATGCTAGGAATCGAACTTGGGTCCTCTGGAAGAGCAGACGGTGCTCTTAACCACTGAGCCAACTCTCCAGCCCTCTTTCCTGATTCTTTAACCTTGTCCCAGGCATTTAAAGCTGCTAAATGACATAGTGCCAAAAAATGATCAAGTTCAAGCTGCATTTGTAAATCAGTGTATTGATCTTCACCTAGCAACTGATCTTGGGAAATAGTAATGGCTAATTTGTTCTTCTATTGTTTTAACTTCCTCTTTTCACCATGCTCACCATTGTAACTGAGGTCCAGCCTCCAATATTGCTGTTACCAAATCTTTCCAGTCTTGGGGAATACTTTTTCCTGAATTTGTCATCAATTTAATATCTGCTTTACAAGGTGAATACATACCATATGATGTGTCCGATTCCTTAAATCTCCTGAAATCTAATATGTCAATAGGATTCCGTCTAACTTCTTCAAAACTTTGGGGGGAAACCTGTTATCTGCTGGTAGTTCTTGTACAGTAACTGAATAAACTGAGGTTGATTTTCCTAGCAACCTTGGGCCACCCTCCTTCAGCTTAATCATGAAGTGGCATGATAGATCTTTGTCTAAATTCCTCTGTCTGTGTCTGAGTCTTTTTCTTATTGTCATTTACAAATCTAAGGCTTTTAATTGATCTACTTTTCATATTTGGCACAAAAAACTACTATGGCTCTTAAGGATAAAATATGAGTTAACAGACTGATAGTAATTAAAATTGGTATTATGTCTAAATTAAGTCATTTATCTTTTCATTTTCTACTTGTTTTTTCAAGCCATCTAAAGTAGCACCATACAGGGTCCTGATATCCAGTATTATATTTCCTAACCCTAATGTGGGAAAGATTTTTCTTCTTCTCTCCTGGAGGACTTTCCAGGTGTCTTACCAAATCTGATAGTTTCTCAGTTTGTTCACGGCTGGCATGTGTGGTTGTGCCATGAGTTGGAGTGCCGCTTTTTTTTTTTTTTTTTTTTTTTTTTTACAAATTCTCATTTGCCAGGTGATGGTGGTGCATACCTTTAATCTCAGTACTTGGAAGGCAGAAGCAGATGGATCTTTGTGAGTTTGGTGCCAGCCTGGTCTACAGAAGGAGTTCCACAACAGCCAGAGCTGCACAGAGAAACTCTGTCTCAAACAACCCCTCCCCCCCAAAAAAAAACCCTCAAAAATGATCAATAACAACTTGAGAGCCAGATGCTGGGGTGAAAGTCTACTAGTTCTGAGAGGCAGAGAAATCACCCAGCTGGCTTCCCTCCTCAGTCCGATGACCTCCCAGAGGTAAATGCCTCCTTTCCCACGCTTTATCAAGCAACCCTTCAAAATCATGGGGGGGGGTGGCGGGATCACAGTGTGATCAGATATCCTGCAATAGATAGGTCAGGTGTTCTTCATCTTGGTGTTCCTGGAAGGTTATCTTCATGGTCTTTCCACGGTTTCAGGAGTCCCACACGGCAGCAGTGGCCCTGGCTTATTTACATACCTATGAGGACTTGAAGCAGGAATGTGATACTTGGAAGTGTTCAGATAGCTTGGTGGCCTTTGTCTGCCTGCTGTCACAGATAGGAGTCTAGGGTAAACTTGTCTATATTGTGCTGGGGCCCACGTTCTGTTTGCTGCTTCCCCTGAATTAGATCAGAGTTTGTGTGAAGCAGTTCCCTTTTGGTCAAGTTTCTAGAAGTTGTACCCATAGGTGTACTTCTGTACTTTTGGGTCTATACTATGGTGGTGGCTGATGTTGAGCATTCTCAGATAGTCGGTAGCCTTTTTATTAAATCATGTCTAGGTTTCATTTATATTTTCATTAATTTCTAGATAATCACATTGCTCCTAATACCTGTAAGAACACTTGTTTTTAGTTAATTCTTTTTTTGGTTTTTCGAAACAAGGTCTCTCTGTTAGCCTTGGTTGTCCTGGACTCACTTTGTAGACCCCGCTGGCCTCAAACTCACAGCGATCCACCTGCCTCTGCCTCCTGAGTGCTGGGATTACAGGCATGTGCCACCACGCCCGGCTAATTCTTTGATTCTTTTTCCTTGTATTAGTTTTATCATTGAAGAGAGGTAAGTTTAAAACAAGTCTGATACTTAAAACTGCCAGTAAGGCAAAGAAAAGGTTGGAAGCAGTATGTTTTTTTTTTTTTTTAAAGATTTGTTTATTTATTATGTATACAGTGCACCTCAGATCACATTATAGATGGTTTTGAGCCACCATGTGGTGGCTGGGAATTGAACTCAGGACCTCTGGAAGAGCAGTCAGTGCTCTTAACCACTGAGCCATCTCTCCAGCCCCGGAAGCAGTATCTTAAAGGCAGTGTAGAATGCTGGGTGTTGGTGGTGGTGCACACCTTTAATTCCAACACTCAGGAGGCAAAAACAGGTGGATCTCTGAGTTTGAAGTCAGCCTGTCTTAGAGAACGAGTTCCAGGACAGCCAGTCCAGGCCTACGTAGAGAACCCTGTCTCAAAAAAGAAAAAAAAACCACAGTGAGTGCTCCTAACTGCTGAGCCATCTCTCCAGCCCCCTTTGTTTTTTGTTTGTTTTTGAGACAAGGTTTCTCTGTAGCCTTGGCTGTACTCACTTTGTAGACCAGGCTGGCCTCGAACTCACAAAGATCCACCTGCCTCTGCCTCCCAAGTGCTAGGATTAAAGGCGTGTACCGCCGCAGCTGCCGCTGCCGCCACCACCACCACCCAGCCCCCTTTGTTTTTTTAAGATGGTGCTGTGGGGTCCAATCCAGGATTTGGCATTTGGTAATAAGGTAGTGTTATTTATTGCTGTGCATCCGGTCACCAGGAACAGTAGATGATATATTTGCAGTGTATTAGCAAAGCCTACTCATTCCTCCAGCACCTGTTACCATGACTGAACAGGTAGGGGAAATCCAGTGTCTGTGTTCTCCAACTGTGGAGGCAAAAGCTAGAGTTGGGACTTTCCTTGAACTATTTGAGGCTTCTTGGGCATTGTTTATTCATGTAGAAGTCCTCACCTCACTCCACATTCTATCCTAAGGGTGCAGTTGGTTTCATCAGTCAGGTAGAAACTTGGCAAGAACCACAAAGTACAAAAACTGTTTAAGAGGCATTGTCTAATTATCTTTTGTTTGTAAAGGGATTGCAGAAAGTTTCTGTGTTCTGTGCAGGCCGTGGCCGTCCACCTACAGAGCCATTACCTGATGGATGGATCATGACTTTCCATAACTCTGGAGTCCCTGTATACTTGCACAGAGAGTCTCGAGTGGTCACCTGGTCCAGACCTTACTTTTTGGGAACAGGAAGCATACGGGTAGGGAATAGTCTGTCATGTATTTAGGCATGTCTGTTTTCAGAGCTTGTCTGCGTGTGTACAGTAAAACACATAACTCAGAGTTATCCTGATAACCCCGGTTTCAATTTCACTATCCACAGAAACATGATCCTCCTCTAAGCAGTATCCCCTGTCTGCATTATAAGAAAATGAAAGACAACGAGGAACGGGAGCAAAGCTGTGATCTCACTCCCAGTGGGGAGGTGTCACCTGTCAAGCCACTGGGCCGATCTGCAGAGTTAGATTTCCCTCTGGAAGAGCCTGACTCACTTGGTGGAGACTCAGGGTCCCTAGATGAAAAGGACCCACTAGGGGCTGAGGCAGCCCCTGGAGCCCTGGGACAAGTGAAGGCCAAAGTAGAGGTGTGCAAAGATGAATCAGTTGGTAAGCATTCTCAGTCTCTCGGTGTGCCCCCCCCCCCCTCGTTTTTTTTTCGATACAGGGCTTCTCTGTGTAGCCTTGGCTGTCCTGGACTTGCTTTGTAGACCAGGCCTCTGCCTCCCAAGTGCTGGGATTAAAGGCGTGCACCACCACCTCCTGTCGCTACCTGTGCATCCAGTTCCTATTTGTATCTGAGAGGGGACCTTTTCCTGTACAGCTCACATGCCAGGCAGGCCCTTTCCCTGCTTGAGTGTAGCAGCCCCTGTCAGTGCCAGAGCTCTACAGCATCTGACTGCCAAAAGCTTCAATAGAGATGATATGGCAATGTCAACTAGCCTTTCTGGTTTTATACCACCTCTGAAGTCTTGCTCTTCAGTACAGTGTGCTCCTGTAACATTGTTTAAATTTATCTGATGAGATGAGGATGAGCCTGCAGACATAAAGTCAGCACCAAGGAACTCCCGTTCTTGTGTGACTAGTTCCCTCCTTGACTTTCTTCTGATACATGGTTCTGCTTTTTGACTTTCACATACTTGTTATACTGCATTTGTCTGGTTATATGCTTGTATTTCTCACTCTGTCTTGTAGTTCTGTCCCGTAGATCCCTGGTGGTGTCAGAGCTTTATCAATCTACCTGCTGAGTCTCTTCTAAAGAGGTCATGCAGCTTTCAGGGTTAGGCTTATGTATAAGAACAGACTGGGAGAAGAAGCTGCTACTGAGGGGGGGTGGTGAAGAGGTGCATCAGTGAAGAATCCCCCAGAGAGTAGAGAGGCACATGGATATGGTCTGTTCCTAAGTTTGGAGGGCCAGAGGTAAAAGTGAAGATGGTCAGAGAGGGTGGTAGACACCTGCTCTTGACAGTCAGGGACTTGGTATTTTTTAGTGTGTATATATAGTGTCTTCCAGCCCTAGTGCTCATTTTGCATTAAGGACCTAAAGACTAGTGGGAATTTTGTTGTTGTTTACTTTGTTTTATTTATTTTAATCACTCCATATAATTTTTGTGTTGTTTTTCTTAGTCCAGATAAAGTAATGGCATGCCCAGAATTCTGTCCATAAGGGACTTGCTGCAGTAATTTGAAGTAACTGTGAAAAGACCTAATTTTTTTCCCCTTGCTTTTCAAAGGGATGGGGAAGGGAAATGGGTATCATGTGTCCTAGTCTTGTTTAAAGGGGTTACCATTATACACAGGGCTGAGGAAAACATGATTCTTGGCTTTGCAAGTCTGATGTGTAGTTCTCTGGTATATCTTGGACAGATCTGGAGGAGTTTCGTAATTACCTGGAGAAGCGTTTTGACTTTGAGCAAGTAACTGTGAAAAAATTCAGGACTTGGGCTGAGCGGCGTCAGTTCAACCGGGAGATGAAGCGAAAGCAAGCTGAGTCAGAGAGGCCCATCCTGCCAGCTAACCAGAAGCTCATCACTTTATCTGTGCAAGATGCACCCACAAAGAAAGGTGAACCTGGCTTGTACTGTCAGCAGATAGAGCATGCTATTGTCATTCTAATGTGCTTAGTCTGTTTAAGAGTTGCTCTTACCCCAAAGCTGTGAAATTTCTGTAGTGCACAGGCTGCCATGTTCATGGTGATAGTGAATGACTCCATAATGTGATGGGACAGGTTCCTGAGTGTTACCTGAGAGAGTTGTTTTTGTCACAGAGTTTGTCATCAATCCCAATGGGAAGTCTGAAGTCTGCATCCTGCACGAATATATGCAGCGTGTCCTCAAGGTCCGCCCTGTTTATAATTTCTTTGAATGTGGTAAGTTCAAACCCATTTCAGTCCTGAAGAGTCTTACACATCATTTTGGTGTGGCTGGAGGTGGGAGTGAGTACATTGGTCCTGCTGGATTAGATAGCCGTGCAAGGCAAGGACAAAGAGAAGTGTGGTCTAGATAGGGGTCTTATTTTCATGTGATGACCCTTGTCCAAGAAGGGATGGCTCAGCTTCTCAAACCCTTTTGAGTTGGTCCCATTTCCCCCCTTCCCTATTTTTCTTGTCTTCTCTAGTCTGCCTTAGTGGCTCCTGACTGTTGTTAAGAGTAGTCTGCAATAAAGACCTTTCTCCTGTGCCTGAGTTATTTCCTGGTATTCTGCCCTGTGTCCACCACTCCCCACCCTCCAATGATGAAGGATCCTTGATCTCACCACACTTCCTGCCAGCTCTGTCTTCTGAGGTTTCCTCTGCAGTTTGTGAATGCCAGTGTGGTTGCCCTTGGGAGCTGAGACCTGGGAGCACTCATTTGGGGCGGGGGATGCTTTTTCTCAGATGTCCTTGATTCTATGCTTTGCTATTGACAGTCCTGTTTGTCTTTCAGAGGCCTCATCCCTGTACGGGGAAGCTCTGCCTCCAGCTCCTGTTTCCCCTTTGGATAATTTCCCATAGTACCCCATACTCTTCAGTTTTCCCATCTGTACCCTTTGCTGTCTGTGGTTCCCAACCTTGTCTCCATAGCTCAGACAAGCGTACACATGATCTATTCAGGGGTATCTTGTCAGGGCTGGCAGACTTTGTGTTTGTATGCTTTTAATGTCTTACCAAGTGTGTTTTGAAACCAATAATTTTAATTTTAAGAGAATCCAAGTGAGCCTTTTGGTGCCTCCGTGACCATTGACGGTGTGACTTATGGATCTGGAACTGCAAGCAGCAAAAAACTTGCGAAGAATAAAGCTGGTAATGTGGTTTACTTGGTATATCAGCTACTTTTCCTGTTCCTATGATAAGATACCCTCACAAAAGCAGCTTAGAAAGGAAGGGTTTGTTTTGGCTCATCCATTTATCATGGCGGGAAAGGCATGGTGCAGGAGCTTGAGGGTGCTTCTAACATGGCATCTGCAATCAGAAGTTGGCCAGTACTCAACTTCTCTTCCCCTTTTTGTTTAGCCCAGGACCTTGCCCCATAGGATAGTGCCACTTACCATGAAATGGGCTTTCTCACTTCAGTTAACCGCAAGCACATATTCCATAAATAGACCATCATGTTCGGTATTCCAGAGACACACTGCCTGCTGGATCTGCGTCTCTGATTAGCAAGTTGCTAAGTAATAATGCCTGCAGGTTTTTAGGGGTATGTGTTAGACATTTACTCATGTAATCTATTTTTAAATTTGCTTTTAAAAAAGGTTTAATTTTGGTTTGGGTGTACTTGTGTGTGTGCGCGCATATGTTTGCATCCCTGTATGTCTGTATGTATGTGCACTACTTGTTTGCTGTTGCCATCAGAGGCCAGGAGAGGGCATTAGAATTAAAGGAAATTGTGAATCACTTGGTAATGGGAGCTGAGACCTAAACTCAGAGCCACAAGAGCCATCTCTTCTGCCCTCTACTATGATTTTTAAAACGTCAGAGTATCAATAAATGACTGTAATTCATCTTAAAACTAAGGACTGGGGATATAGCTCAGCTTTAGAGTAGGTCTGATCTCTTGCACCATCAAAGATGAAATAAAATAATTATGTGCTTATTGTAAATCATGTAAACTAAGAATAGACTTGATGAGTTAGAATGATCCCTCAATGGCTAAGAGCATGTAGTGTTCTTTTAGTAGAACCAAATTTGGCTCCTGTCTTAGTTACTTATTTACTCCTGTGACAAAGCATCATGACCCAGGCAACTTTAGAATAAAGCATTTAATTGGGGCTTGTGCTTTCAGAGAGTGAGTCCGTGACCATCATGGCAGGGGATATAGCAGCAGGCAGGCATGGCATTGGAGCAGTAGCTGAGAATTTATATCTGATCCACAAACATGAGGGGGAGAGAGAAAATAGTGTGGGATTTTGAAGCCTTAAACCCCACCTTCATGATATATCCTCCAATAAGGCTGTGCCTCCTATTCCTTTTCAAAGTGTTCTATTACCTAGGGGACTAGGCATTCAAAACTCAGGAGACTAGGGCAGCCATTCTCATTCAAGTCACCATAATTCCTAGAACCCACATGGGGCAGCTTACAGATACTGGTAACTCCAGCTCCAGGGAGAATTAATTCCTCTGGCTTCTGCACATACATATATACATAATTAAAATAAGATTCTAGCTGGGCGTGGTAACACATTTAATCCCAGCATTCGGGAGGCAGAGACAGGAAGATCTCTCTGAGTTTGAGGCCAGCTTCGTCTAGTGGAATGAATTCTAGGACAGCAAGGGCTGTCAAAAACAGTGTTTGTTTGTTTGTTAGTTTTTTAACCCTAGAGGGTCTCTTTACTACTAAATGACAGCAGGGCAAGTGTTTTCTGTTCTTGTTCCAGCCAAATGCAGATTTAGGTATGCCTGGAGCTAACTGGGCGATGTAGGTACATGCCAATTTGTTTTTGTTATTTTTATTTTTTGTTGTTTTGTTGTTTTAAAACAGTATTTCTCTGAATAGTGGGATTAAGGCGTTCACCACCACACCTGGCGTGCAAGTTTGTTTTAATTTTTTTAATTTACTTTTAAAGATTTATTTATTATGTATACAGTATACATCAGATCACGTTATAGATGGTTGTGATCCACCATGTCTTTGCTGGGAATTGAACTCAGGACCTCTGGATAAGCAGTCAGTGCTCTTAACTGCTGAGCCATCTCTCCAGCCCCATGAGTTTGTTTTTAAAGACAAAATGTGGGGATGCCATGAGAGAAAAGGCAGATTGTCATGCTATCACTATCTTGAGGGTTTTTTTTTGTTTTTTGTTTTATATAGACTATTCCTTGACTACTTCAGGTTCAAATTGGGCATTAGGCAGTTGCTGCAAACAATGTTCATCCCAAGAAAACTAGTGTTTTCTTTTAGACCCGCTGTATCTTTGCCTTCTGTCTCCTTACAGAGATAGGCAGCATTTTTGCACCAAGCTGTTCGGGGTTATTTTGGTTCTTCTGAACAGTGCAGTGCATTGTAGATGTACTTCTGGCCCTGGCACATAGAGGGCCATTCTTGAACTTTGTCCCGTTGGATTGTTGTCTGTCAGCACTCTTTTCTGTACATAACAGGGGACATCCCAATTTTCTCAGTCTCATTGGGTCTTGAGGGCAGGTGGAGGATTTTCTACTTCTAAGAAATCAGTTCCTCTCTGCTATTTTCTTTACTGACCAATGCTGAGGACAGTAAGTCTTTTTGCTTCATGTTGCTGCCTGTTCTCTATTCAGCTGCCCTTTCGCTTACATATTCTGCCTCAGTCTCCAGGATGCCCTCATCTCTGTTTTCCAACTTACTATGTAGAGCCAGGGATTGAGGCAGGTCCTCACATGCAAAGCTCTCTACCACTGAGCTAATCTAGCTTCAGTTGTCCATTGTCAAGACTTTAAGCAGGTAGCTTTTAGATAGGACGTGGCAGACAAGTGGGAACTTCCTCAGGCTTGTCCTAAGCCTTTCCAAGGTTTCCTGCTCATTCTGCACTGCCTGGTCTTATTATGAACGTATTTTTCTGGAGTGTCTTACCAACAGTGCTGTGCTGGTCCAGACAGCCATTAGTCCATGGGCTATTGTGTGTGTTCTTCCCCTATTGTGACAGGTAGTGGCCTATTCATATTGGTGCCTTCCACATGCTTCTTCTAGAGTTCCTCAGATATGTTCATTCAGCTACCTGTTCATAGTAACTGCTGTCTATGTGCTGTAGTCTATAGCAGCCTGCTGTCAGGCTCTTTGGGTCCAGGTTTTGCCAAGCCATTTTTTTCATGTACTACATCTTGATTCCTCTAAAAACATACCAATGTGAACTCCTCCCTTGGTAAAATTGGCATGCAGACTTTCTATCATCTCACTGTCCCTTCTTCAGGATTCACTTGTTTTTATCTCCTGGAAATTCGACCTTTTAAAGTGCTGTTGCTGCTTTTGTGGGAGCCAGCATATAGCTCACTGCTGGCTGGGCAGGATGCCTGGTTTTCTGTTTGGGCTCAAGCCCTCACCTCAGACTTTTTCTTTTTGTAGCTCGAGCCACACTGGAAATTCTCATCCCTGACTTTGTTAAACAGACCTCTGAGGAGAAGCCCAAAGACAGTGAGGAACTGGAGGTGAGTGTGGTGATCTTTTTCTTCTGGGAGCTACAACTGCCATACAGCCACTGCCCCCATTGCCTCAACCAGGGCTGTGCACCATGCCAAGGATATAGTTGTTAACTTGTAAGAGGAACTTGCTTATATTTGTGAAGGCAGAGAACTTTATCCTTTAGTTGAGTGTGTATTATACACACAGATCTACAATAGAAACTAATCTGGTACTATGATTGAGATTGTTTTTTATGTTAGAACTGTCTAAAAACCTGTCCTGTGTAGACCTTTTAGATAAATATGGTTCTATACCTATTCCTAACAAAGGGCTTTCATCTTGGTTTTAAATTGATTTCTTTGCTTGTCTGTTTTAATTTTCTTGTGGTCCTGGTCATTTTTAATTGAGTTTTTTTTTTTTTTTAGCTCTTTGACCTTTGGATGCCTTTGTCACTTTGGATTTAGTTAGGAAGGAGTCCTGAATATTTTTAGGAATCGTGTTGTCTTGGCTTTTCAGATTCTTGTGTTTCTACACTGTGTCATGTATATCTCTTGGGATAGGTATCACTTTTCAGGTTTTTACATTTTTATTTAAATGGGAGGCAGAGGCAGACACATCTCTATTAGTTTGAGGCCAGCCTGGTCTACATAATTAATTGTAGGCTAGCCAATGACTACATGGTGAGGCCCTTTAAAAAAAAAAAAAGTTGGGGTTCGTCTGTCTGTTGTTGGGTGGTTTTGTTTTTGTTTTTTCTTCAAGACAGGGTTTCTCTTTGTAGCCTTGGCTGTCCTGGACTTGTTTTGTAGACCAGGCTGGCCTCCAACTCAAAGTGATCCGCCTGCCTCTGCCTCCCAAGTGCTGGGATTACAGGTGTGGGCCTCCACACACTGCTCAAAAAGTTTTTCTGTTTTTTGTTTTTTTAATAAATTTTTAAATTTTATGGGGGCCCTATTCATGGCATCTTATTAGGCTTCTTGGAGTCATGTTTCGCATTTGCACTAGGAGAGAAAGCAGTCTCTAGGAACAACAATTCCATGTTTATATTACATATATTATTATTTATTTTGTGTGTTGTGTGTGTGTACGGGTGCATGCATGATTTTTACAAGTGTGGAGATAGAAGAACAACCCAAAGGAGTAGATTCTTTCCCTCCACCATTTGCATTCTCTGACTGAAATTTGGGCCCTCAAGCTTATGTGACAAATGCTTTTGCCATTGTGCCATCCTGTGGCCCTTGACTACATTTAGCTCTGAGGAGAGGAGAAAGATAGTAAGATAAGAATAAGAAAAAAGATGTCTGGGGTGAAGGTATAAGAAAAAGCCATGGCTTGGTGTGGTGTCGCAGTGCATGCCTGGGAAGTAGAGGCAGGAGGGTCAGAACAAGAACAGTCTTGTTATGTGGATGGTCAAAGCCAGCTTGAACTAATGAGGCCCCATCTCAAACCAAAAGTAAAAAGAAAAGGAAGAGAAAAAGAAGTAATCACAAAGGAGTACACAGAAAAGTTAAGAAAGACAATAATCTAAAGGAAAGGCCAGAGAAAGGAACCAACAAAGCATCCTCCCTCTGTCTTTCTTGCTGAGGACAAGAGAAAGGATGGATCTTTTTTTTTCTAGGCTTTTTTTTTTTTTAAGCCAGAGTTACAGACAGTTGTGAGCTGCCATGTGGGTGCTGGGAATTGAACCTGGGCCCTTTGGAAGAACAGCCAGTGCTCTTAACCTCTCCAGCCCCCCTAGGCTTGTTTTTATAGGTGAGCAAAGTCCAAAACAAGTCAGAGAAAGAGAAGGGCTTTTCTCAAGCTGCGTTGTTGAGTTGAAGTCCTGTATGTAGGCCTGGCTATGCTGGGAGTGAGAGAGTGTCTCTCACACTGCTTCTGCTAGCCCAGCTAAAGGACACTCTCTGTCCTTTGCCTGGTGGTTAGTGGCAGGCAGTTCTTTTGTGTGTACACAAACACTCAGAACAACCTCAGATGTTGTACCTCAGGTCTCATCCACGCTTTTGAGAGAATTTTTCTGACCTGGAAGACCCGGTAAATTAGGCTGCTTGCCTAGTTCACCACTGTGCTTGGAATTAATTTCTGGGGGTTGAGCCCGGGTCTTCACGCTTATGTAGAAAGAACTTTGCTGTCTTCCCAGTTCCTAGGGTGGGAAGTTCTGCCCAGTAGCAGTTGGTTTTCTCCTCCCTCTGAGACTATACAAAGCAGTCAAGCCAAAGCGGTCTGCACTGTCTAGCTAAGAAGTTCATCTTAGGTGTTCATCTTACCTGTCCTGCCTCAGTTCTTTGCTGTTCCCCTCTTGGAATTCATACAGCTAGTTTTCTCTTACTGGCATTTGGTTTGCAGCTTCCTTATCTGCTTTCTCTGGGTTTCATTCTGACGCAGTTGCCATGTACCACTGAAATACATCTGTCTAACCCGAGTTATATCCAGTTTCCTAGATTCATGAACACTCATTCTTTTTCCCCTTTAATTAAAATATTACTACATCATTTCTTCTCCCTCCCACCTCTTTACTACCCTAACACATTCTTTGGGTAGTCACTTGCTTAGCCAGTGGAGAGGAGCAAGCCTTTGGAGTTTGGAGACATGAAAATTCAGGGTCTTCTCTGCCCAGTTTAGTGGTATATAAGACCTCTCCTGAGGTGACGCCCCTCCATGACACAAAAGCAAGCTAGGAAGTGCTTGATTATGGATTTTTTTTTTTAAACCCTAATTTTCTTTCTTGCTCACAGACCTTCGAGTCTCTGCTCCCTTTGTCCTCAGGACCAGTGGCCACGATTGGCAGTGTGTGGGTCAGGAGACCCACAGTAGGCAGTAAAATTTGTTTCAAAAAACAGAACAACAAAGACTGGGGTATAGCTTGATGGCAGAACACTTTACTAATATATTTAAGGCCCTGGGTTTGATTTCTAGCCCGGAGTTGTGGGGGACACAAACAAACATTGTCTCCTGAGCGCTGGGATTAAAACCAGGAGCCACTACATGGCTACTATAGTCCCCCACAACCACTACCACTACCAGGTTTCACTCTGCAGCTTTGGCTCTCCTGGAACTTGCTCTATAGACCAGCTGGCCTCAAACTTACTGGGATCCGAAACTGAGATTAAAGGCAGGTACCACTACTACTTGGCTACAAATTTTTATACTTGGTGGTAATTTTAATTTGTTCTAAAAGTTTCTTCCACTGTCTTATTTTTATGTTTTTGTTCCTACTACATTCATGTTTGCTGATATTTCTTTTGCTGTTTGAATCTACTGGGAAACACCAAGTGAATAGCTCCACTCTGCCCTTCCTCTTGTTAGGAATGGGATCTAGGGCCTTAGACATGCCAGACAAGAACTCTGTCCCTGAGCCGTATCTCCAGCCTCTTTCCCTGAGTGTCTGTGACAATGTCTCACTATGTAACTTTGCTGTCCAGGAAGACCACGTTGACCTCAACCTCTGAGAGACCTGCCTTCCTCTGTCTCCTAGTGCTGGGATTAAAAATATGCCATCAGTAGTTAAGAACACTTTACTATTCTTGCAAAGGACCAGAGTTTGGACCTAACTTTGGGTGGCTCACAGCCACTGGTAACTCCAGTTCCAGGGGATTCAATACTTTTGGCTTTATTGGGCACATTCACTCACATACACCTATAAACATAGTTAAAAATGATAAAAATAAATAATATAAATTAAATGAAAATAAGAAAAGAGGCCGGGGAGATTGATGAATGCTTGCTACCCTGGATTTGGTTCTCTGTCCCTTTCCTCCAGCACCCTTTCTCCCCCCTCAGTTCCAGATCTGATGCTCTGGGTTTCATGGTCTATACTTATGTGGCACACAGACATTCATGCAGTCAAAACACCTGTACATATAAATAACTTTTTTTTTTCTGAGAGTTTAAAAAACAAACTGAGAAGGGAACTCAAGGACAGTTTTATTGGCATTACAGAGAAAAGAGTGGGGCAGGCAAGCAGAGTAGGAAGGAGATGAATAAAGAACAGAAAGATGAGAACAAGTGAAGACAAGGTATACCAAGAGAAAAGAAAGGGATCTGGTGCTATGGGCCTTTGTTTCTCGTTGGGTCTGTGTATGTCTGCCTGTCAGTCTTCCAGTTCTACCTTCTTTTTGTAGCTGTCTTGGTTGCTCTGGAACTCACTATATTCAGTATGTATCAAAGAAGGTAATAAATGACTTACTGACCTGTTGTTATCAATTTATTTTCTAGTTCTTTTGTGTGTTCGCATGCATGTGTAATGCAGGCTTATGCTCAAGTTGTGTGTCGATGCACATGTGGAGGCCAGAAGACAGTTTCATGAAATTGGTTCCCTCCTAACTTTACTTTGGTTCCAGGGATCAAACTCAAATAACTAGGTTTATGTGACAAGCACCTTTACTACTAAGCCATCTTGCTGGCACTTCCTTTGGGGCATTTTAAAATCCTGTTACTGGTTCATCTTTAACTTTGCAGTTTATTATAAACAACGTGGATCTTTGTCACTCAAACACCTGTGGTGGTATAGAAGGGCAGCTTGGATATGGTCCATTGTAGCCCTTAAAACTGGTCTCATTTCAAATTCAAAACAAAACATACAGGTTTTTTATATTTATTTTATTTTGTTTTTAAGATGGATTTTATTTGTGTATGTGTGTGTCTGCCTGCCTGCCTGCTATGTGAATGCAGGTGCCCAGGGAGGCCAGAAAAGGGCATCAGATCCCCTGGAGCTGGAGTCACAGGCAGCTCTGAGCTGTATAACATGGATGGTGGGAAATAAACTGATGTCCTCTGGAAGAGCTGTAAGCATTTGTAACTGCTGAGGCATCTCTCCAGTTGTATGTGTGTATTGTGTGTATACATACATGTCACTTTACACATGTGGAGTTCAGAGGGCCACCATATGGATCCCGGGATTGAACTCAGGTTGTCAACTTGACACTACGTACCTTGGCCCACTGAGCTAGCCCAACACCCTCTATCCCTTATTATTGATCGTTGCCATATTTTTGCCTCAGAGGAAGTTGACAATGGTACCTGCGGAGATGGTTGCAGAATAACCTTTTATTTCTTTTTTTCCTGTTTAGTATTCCCTATTACCTTTAAACTGGCTGATAGATTCATTGATTACATTTATTTTGTGATGCCAGTGATTAACCCATGGCCTTACACAAGCTAGGCATGTGCTCTGGCACTGTCCTATTAACTGCAGAGCCAACTCTCTCCAATCCCTACTTTTATTATATTTACCAGTACAT
>OU015745.1:73124329-73179932 GCA_907169655.1 Acomys percivali | reverse complement strand
TGTGTGTGTGTGTGTGTGTGTGTGTGTGTGTGTGTGTGTGTGTGTAGGTAGGGGTGCCTACAGAAGCCACAGGGGATGTTGGATCCTCTTGGAGCTTTAGTTACAGGCATTTATGAGCTACCCAACATGGGTGCTGGGAGCCAAATTTGGGTCCCCTGGAAGAGCAATAAGCTCTCTTAATTGTCCAGCCTTTAGGCTTTTCTTAATTTTGTGCTGTGTGTCTGTATAGATTACAGGCCATCCTTGGGTGTCATTTCTCAAATACCTCTCCATCTTGTTTTTTGAGATAGGATCTCTTGCTTGGCTTGGAACTTACTAATTAGCCTAGAATGACCAGCTGGTAAGCCCTAGAGATTTGCTTGTCTTCATCTCCCTGGTGCTCATATTGCAGACAAATGCTAGGGTGCCTGGCTTTTTTATGAGGGTTGTAGGGATCAAATTTAGTCTTCATGCTTTCATGGCTAGTATTTTACCAACTGAACTATCTTCAGCAGCCCAAGCCTGCTTTTACTTTTTATTTTTTCATTATTTATTAATGACACAGTGTTACTCTGTAGTATCCCTGGCTGCCCTGGAACTTGCTTTGTTTATAGACCAGGCTGTTCCCAAACTTACTTACTTCTGCTTGCTTCTGCCCCCGGAGTGCATACGCTACCACAAAGCTGGCAAGCCTGTGCTTTTTATTCTCGGTAATTTGAAGTCTTTATTAAGCCCACCACCCTCAGTAATAGTTTGTATTTCATGCTCTTCCCCCATATGGGGCCATTTATACTTAACAGTTTGCATATCTCGCTTTTTGTTGAGAAGTAGACATTTAAAATGTTTGGCCACTGTAGAAATAGAACACACACAGCCATCTATCCACACATAGCACCACAACCAAAGTTAGTTATTGCTGTTACTGTTTCTTTATTGGTGCTACTATAACAAAGTATCAAAAACTGGCCAGATTAAACCACAGAAATTTAGTTGCCATATTTCTGGAAGTTAGAAATCCAAAATAGTGTCCAGCACTAGTTCCTTCTAGACATTGAGCAGAGGCCTTCTGGGTTCTGGGATGGCTATTTCCATGTTTATGCTTTTTCTTTTTTTTTTTTTTTTTTTTTTTTTTGGTTTTTCGGGACAGGGTTTCTCTATGTAGCCTTGGCTGTCCTGGACTCGCTTTGTAGACCAGGCTGGCCTTGAACTCACAGCGATCCACCTGCCTCTGCCTCCCGAGTGCTGGGAATAAAGGCGTGTGCCACCACGCCCAGCTTGTTTATGCTTTTTCTTGAAGGTATGTTTTCCTCTGAATTTCCTCTGCTTATAGGGAGAGGCTAAGTGCTCCATAGGGCCCACTTACCCGTGTTCTTAGGTACTAAGGGTTAAGACTTCAACTTGTATATTTGGAGCAGACAGTTTATAGTTCAATTTATAAAATATTTTTCCATGTAGTAATTGGAAAGTGTTACCTGTATTCTTTTTTTTTTGTTTGTTTCTTTTGTTTTGTTTTGTTACCTGTATTCTTGAGTCTTTTTTGTTTGTTTGGTTTTTCGAGACAGGGTTTCTCTGTGTAGCCTTGGCTGTCCTGGACCCGCTTTGTAGACCAGGCTGGCCTCGAACTCACAGCGATCCACCTGCCTCTGCCTCCCGAGTGCTGGGATTATAGGTGTGTGCCACCACGCCCGGCCTCTATTCTTGAGTCTTATCTTTCTGTATTCTTGTAACATGTCTGCTAAATCAGTTCATTTAGATGAGCTGATCATTGGAAAGTGATTTTCCTGTACTAGTATGCCTCTCAGCCTTTGCTTTTGTTAGTAGTTGGTGATTTTTATAAACACAGATCCTGCTTACATTTTATTGATTCTTAGATTGTCCCACTGTGGTGAGTAATCCTTTGGTTTTAGTTCATACTAGCATGTAAATACAACTTATTGTTTGTAAATTGACTTTGTATCTTTCCCTTTGCTGAATTCATGTATTAGTTCTCATAGTTTTTCTGTAAATTTGTTGGATCATCTTTTGGGCGTGGCTAATAAGAAATGTCCTCAGGAGGCTCAGGTATTTACTCCTCAGTTGGTAGTGCTGTTTGGAGAGATTGAAGAGGTGTAACCTTGATAGAGGAAGTACATAACTAGGCATGAACTTTTAGTTTATATTGGCCTACTGCTTGATGCTTGCGTTTGAGATGTAGTATTTCAGCTTTCCTGTTCTGCCACCATTCTTGCTATCTACTACCATGTCTTCCTGTCATTAGACTCTTACTCCTGGAATTATAAATCCCAATAGATTCTTTATTCTATAACTTGCTTTTAGTCATTGTATTTTAACATAGCAACAGAAAAGTAACTGATTCATCATGTATAGGATTGTGTTGGCTGGTGGTCTTGCCAGTCTGGATGTCTTAACCTAATTGTCCTAGCTGTTGAATAGAAATGGTGAGAGTGAAGATTTTTGTTCCTCATCTCAAGGGGAAGCATCCAGTTCTTATTACTGAGTGTGGTGTTTTCTGTGGAGTTCTCACAGTAATCCTAAAGATTTATTTATTTATTTTACAGTATTCTGCCTGCAGGCCATAAGAGAGCACCAGGTCTCATTATGGGTGGCTGTGAGCCACCATGTGGTTGCTGGGAATTGAACTTAGGACCTTTGGAAGAGCAGCAGTGCTCTTAACTTCTGAGCCATCTCTCCAGCCCCCTATTGAGCATTAAAAAAAATATATTTTGTTAATTTATTCATATTATATCTAAATTGTTATCCCATCCCTTGTATCCTCCCATTCCTCCCTCCCTCCAGCTTTCCCCCTACTCCCCTCCCCTATGACTGTGACTGAGGGGGACCTCCTCCCCCTGTATATGTTCATAGGGTATCAAGTCTCTTCTTGGTAGCCTGCTCGGCTTCCTCTGAGTGCCACCAGGCCTCCTCATCCAGGGGACTTGGTCACTGTTGAGCATTTTTAACCTGAAAAGCTGATAGATTTCTGTCAGATGCCTTTTGTATCGTGACCATGATCTTATTTATGGTGTGATATTTTTTGTATAATTAATTTTATTGATTCTTTTAACGCATGTATTCCTGAAATAGAGTCCTACCTGCATGATATATATTCCTTTCTGTGTATTGGTAGTTTCCATTTATTGTCTGTGTGTGTGTGTGTGTGTGTACACATGTGTATGTGTGTACGTGCGTGCATACATGCGTGCACACAGGTGCCACAACATATATGTGGAAAAAATCAGAAGACAACATATCTCTTTTTTTTGACACCATATCTTCTTTTACCTTTATGTGGGTTCCAGGGATTGATTTCAGATTGCCAGGCTTGTTGCCATCTTGCCTGCCCCTTGTTTGTTTGAGATAGGGACTCACTATATAGTACTAGCAAGTTTGTAACTTGCTACTATGCAGACCAGGCTGGCCTCAAACTCACTTTGTAGACCAAGGCTGGCTATGAGCTCACAGAGGTCTACCAGCCTCTGTGCTGGGATTAGAAGTATGTTCCACCAAGATCAGTGTTATTTGTTTGTGACAGGGTCTTGGTACATAGAACTCAGGATTCTCCTGCCTTATCTAACTGAATGATGGCCACATAGGCACTCAGTACTATCCATACCAGCTGATACTCTTCAGAATTTTTCCATCTGTGTTTGTAAGAGTTATTATTGTGTAGTTTTGTTTGGTTTGTTTTTATACTTTATCCTGGTGTTGATATGGTATGAATAGCATTATAAACTAAGTTGTGAAGTATCTTTGAGTTTATATAGAATTGTTATTTTTTTTCCTCCTTAAATGTGGAGTGGTCATTACCAGTGAAGTCATCTGGACCTGAAATTTTCTTAGTGGGATAATTTATAAACACCAGTTTGGCTATCTTAAGTGGATATTGCTGACAGCTGTTTTAGAACTCTAATTTTCAAGATGCTGTTCCTCAGTATATAGATTGTAAGGTTGTGCGTGTTGGGGGTGGGGTGGATTTGTTTGTTTTGTTTTTGGTGGGGGCGGTGTTGAGACAGGGTTTCCCTGTGTAGCCCTAGCTGACTGTTCTGGAAGTTTGTAGACCAGGCTAGCCTTGAACTCTGAGATCTGCCTGCCTCTGCCTTCCATGTGCTGAGATTAAAGGCTTACACAACCACTGCCCAGCTTAGATTGTAGTTTCTCATGGGCTGTCCATGAGCTACCTGTGCTTCTTTGTCATCTATGAGCTCTGGGCATTTGAGTCTCCCAGGTTGTCAGGAATACCAGTGCTATATGTAGATTACTTTGCCATTCGATTGCACTTCAGAGATGCTCCACAGAGATGCTTGCTGTGGGCTTTATGCTCAGTGTTAAACCAGACACAAGTGTCTTTATGTTTCTGAGTGTGTGTTCTTCAGTGAGTATGACGGTCAGGTTCTTCCAGGGAATAGTTTGTGGTTGAGGATAAGTTGGCCATATGCTTACTGTGCCCTGATGCTCAGGCCCCAAATGCTGGGTAGAGTGGGGTTATATAGCATGAGCATAGATGTTGCTAATTAGTTGGCTTCCTTACTGGTTCTTGTGGCTAGTTTCAGGATCTAACTCCTGGTGAGGTGGGTGACTTTCCTATATTCGAGGGAAGAGGCATCTTTTGATTCCTGTTTGAAGACAATAGCCAAACCACAGGAGTTGGAGTTCATGCTTACCAGTCTTGGCTGGACAATTAATGTACAAGTTTCCTCTACACTGTTGTCACTGGAGCAGTACAGCACAGAAGAAAACCATCTGTGTGCTATTTTAGAGAGGTCTTGACTCAGCTTTTTCATGTGACCCAAGGTCAGAGCTCTGGGGCTCAGCAGATCCTCTAGCTGGAGGGCACCATTGTTTCATGTTTGTTTCAAGCTCTTGGTGCCTATTTGATTGTCAACCGAAACATTAATCTTTGCTCTTATGTCTCCTGGTATATTGTGGTCTGGGTTGTATTGTATCCCTGAAAAGGTTCCACTGAAGGGTTAATCTCTAGGGCCTCAAAATGTGGTCTTACTTTGGAGACCAGCTTGTTACAGGTATAATTATTGGCATGTGGTTGAATAATTGTGACTGGTTTTCCAGAGTGGAAAAACAAAGAAAAGACACTGAGTAAAGGTTGGCTTGGTGCTGCCATAAGCCAAGGAGCTGGGCTACCAGAAGCTGGATCTTCCCATGTAGTCTCTGCAGGGGGAGTAGAGCTTTACTGACTGCCTTGAATTTTTACTTTTTGCCTTTAGAGTTGTGAAAGGACACACTACAGTTGCTTAAAGTCGCCCAGTTTGTGGTACAGTTGTGTATTGCTCAGAAGACTTACTTATGTAAACTCTATAGAGTGCCTACATGAACTCTAATGTTGCTAGGCTATAAAATCCTATGGGACTATCCCTGTGTATGTGATCTACCATCAGCAGGTAGATTTATCAGTGCATGACTACTCAGTTCCTGCAGCCTGTCCCAGAGATAGTATGTGCTATAGAATGAGCTGAGCCGTCTGGCGTCTTTTGTTCACTGAGTGCAGGGTCAGTCCTCTGGCAGGGCAGGGAAAGTTCTGTTAACTGCATTTCTAAGCCTCTATCCTTTGTCTCATGCATTTCATGGCTGCTTCTCCTACCCTGAACCTTAGCCTTGCTATACTAAATTTCTCTCCCCATATGTCTTCATTATTTTTCTGTTGCTCTGACAAAACACCTGTTGGGGCTTAGCAGTTTTCAGAGGGTTAGTCTATGACCATCATGATGAGAAGCTTGGTGGCAGGCAGGCAGTCATGGTACTCGAGAAGTAGCTAAGAGCTCAAATGTCATCCACAAGCAGGAGGTGGGGTGGAGGTGGGGTATGATGATGAATCTTTTTAAACCTTTAAAACCCACCCCCAGTGACGCTTCCTAATCCTTCCCAAACAGTTCCATTAGCTAAAATATCTTGGGTATGGCGGGCTCTAGCAAGTTAAGAGGAGATGTTCAACGTGTGAGAAAAACTATGTGGTACAACTCTAAAGGTGTGGGCCTGGTCAGAATTCACAACTATGTGCTTTGCATTTTAGTATTTTAACCACATCAGTATTGAGGACTCACGAGTCTACGAGCTGACAAGCAAGGCCGGGCTGTTGTCTCCGTATCAGATCCTCCATGAGTGCCTTAAAAGGTAGGGTAGGCAGCACCTCCCTCAAGAATCAGGGCACGGAAGCTCCTCAGGAGCACCTCAAAACTTCATTTGGCTGTTTGTCTCAAGATAGAATCATTATCTGTTTGTCTGGGTGTAGAAGAGCCCCTTGGCTCTGGCTGATAGATGATCCCTGGGTAACTAAAATGAGTATGTGGAGAATCTCCCATGGTCAGCGCCTCCCATGAGGGGCTCCGGTTTTCTTTGGAGAGCTATTAATAGACTTGGTAATTTAATAGCCTTTCCCAGAAGACACTTATGTATCTTCCACTAATGTCTTGTCATCTTTGTTTTCTCCTAAAAGAAATCATGGAATGGGTGACACATCCATCAAGTTTGAAGTGGTTCCTGGGAAGAACCAGAAGAGTGAATATGTCATGGCATGCGGCAAACACACAGTTCGCGGGTGGTGTAAGAACCTGTCTCCTTCCCTGCTCCCCTCATAGACTGGCATGTTTTCAGAGGACTGTTGGGGTGTGACAAGCAGTTTCTAATATGGAGGTGTGCGCCTTGGTCTGCTACTACTAGTCTGGCAATCATCCTAAGCACCAGCTTTGTCTGTTGGCCATCCTACCTTCATCTGAAGCTAGACTGGTGGCCATCCTGCCTGTGTTCTTCCTCCTGTCCCACTCTTGTTTCTCTTACCTCTAACCAGCTAGTCTCTGGTGGGATGAGAGGAGTGGTTTCCTGGGAAGCCAACTGAGGTGCCTCCTGATGGCTGTCTATCTGCACACCTATATTCTGGTCTCAGGGAACACCTTACTTTGCTTTTACATGGCTAATTAGTAATAGCCAACATAAAGCAAGCATGGTAGAGAATGCCATTACTTGTAGCTTCTTAGGAAAGAGACCGGGCAGGAGAATCATGTGAGGATGTGAATTAAATATTAACCGAACAGCATAGTGAGACCTTGCTTCTAAAAAAAAAAAATTAAAAAAAAAAACAAAACACTGTAACCATTACAAGTATACAAGTAAAAATTATACATGTGCACGCGTGCACACACATACACACACCCCTTGGGAAATTGCAGGCTTACATTCAGACCTGGATACTCCCAGTTACCTATGACTATTGCTACACCCTACAAACTCTAGTCCCCACAGAGGTAGGCTACTAAGAAGGCTGAGCAAATGTGAGCAGTCCAGTGATCTCTTAGCCTGGAGAACTCTCCTGGCTCAGGGCATCTTTCATATGGAGGATCCATTCAGACATACACCCTCAGGAGCTATACTACAGGAAAGTGAGGTGGAGTGGGCCAGTGAAGAAAAGGAAGCTTCATTGTCTTAGCTAATAGTTTCCCCATAAGTCCTAACTTGTATCTCCTGCAAGCTGCTCAACAGGGTAGTACCTGGATCCAGGTCTCAGAACTGGGTCCTGGTGTCCAGCTCAATGACCAAGCACTGCCTGTCTCCCTGCGAAATGCCCTGCATGGCTCTCTAGGTACCGAGTAAAGGTTCTCCTGTCTTCTCTTCACCTTTGATTTTCCTCTCACAGGTAAGAATAAACGAGTTGGGAAACAATTAGCCTCTCAGAAAATCCTTCAGCTGCTGCACCCACATGTCAAGAACTGGGGGTCCTTACTGCGCATGTATGGCCGTGAAAGCAGCAAAATGGTCAAGCAGGTAAACAGACTTTCAGGTCTTCTGGAAGCTGCTGTGCTTCCTTTTTTCTTCCTTTGGAGCTCATGTCTCAGGGCTTGCTGTCAAGGTTGGTCTTAGCAATACTGCTTTTAATTATGATTGTCTCTACGGTGCTGTGTCAGTGATTGTACAGGCCAAGGGTGGGAGCACCCGAGCCACGGCTTCCTCTTATATCTGCCAAGAAGTTAAGTATGAGCCATTAGGTGACATTCCTAGACCACCAGGCCTGTCACCCACCAGACAGTAGATGCAGGCTTTGAATTGTGTGAAGCCTCAGGAGCCAGTCGTTTGGCCGTCCCCAAGTCTATATCCTCTAGAGTTGAAGATTCTCAGTGATTTAAAGAATATTATTACCTGTTTTGTTTCTGTAGCTTTTACATAGATTTCAAATTTTAAATTAGTCCCCAAACCTGAGGAGTATTGGGAAGTAGGTGTTGGCTCTGTCTTCTTTTTGACATGCTAGTGAGAGCCTTGCACATGCTAGACAAATGCTTTACACTGAACTACATCACCAACTTTTTTTTTTTTTTTTAAGATTTATTTATGTCTGGCGTGATGGCACACGCCTTTAATCCTAGCACTTGGGAGGCAGAGGCAGGTGGATCGCTGTGAGTTCGAGGCCTGCCTGGTCTACAAAGTGAGTCCAGGACAGCCAAGGCTACACAGAGAAACCCTGTCTCAAAAAACCAAAGGGGGGAAAAAGGTTTATTATTTATACAGTATTGTGCCTGCACGTGTGCCTGCACACCAGAAGAGAACACCGGATCTCATTATAGATGGTTGTGAGCCACCATGTGGTTGCTGAGAATTGCACTCAGGACCTTTGGAAGAACAGACACTGCTCTTAACCTCTGAGCCATCTCTTCAGCCCACCAACATTTATATATTTTCCTTAATAGATGCAGAAACTACCCTGATCATCAGGATTCCATCATTTAGAGGAGTATAGGTGGAGACCCTGAAGACCATGATGTGGACCTTTGAGCCACCCTGCCTTGAGCTGAGCCAATAGTCGGGAGCAATACAGTATTCCTTTAGGCTCCCCAAGACTCAGGCCTGGCCCTGTCCTTGCTCTGGCTAGCAAGGCAGGAGTTAAGGAGGCACATGGAGAGTATAAACAATATAAGGCTCCTCCTTTTCCTGATTTCTTTTCTTCCCTACTACTGGGGATCATCCCTGTACAGGCTAAGCAAGGACTGTCTGTACCACTGAGTTGCATCCCCAGCCTGAATAGAACTATGAGTTGAAATGTAGATACAGTGTTTGCTGTACATAGTCTGGGGCTAAGACAAAACATTGCTGCAACCATGGGCAGAGGCTTCCTTCAACTATAGAGTGAATGACCCTTCCTTGTCTGGCACAGGAACTGTGGAATTTTAAGACACAGTGAGCATCCTTGCCTCCAAGGCAAGAAAGGAAGAAAACCAAAGAATATCTGGGCAGGCTGTTTGGCTGTGCTATGTCTCAGCTGGCTTTAGCCATGTCCTTGGCACTGTGTGAGGGTTCCTAGTATAGTGAGTGCTTGACTTTATACTCAAGACAGTAAACACACAGAGGTGTGATCATGGAGGAAGAGACAGAGTATCCGGGACAAGCCAGAGCCCAGGACTATGCTTGTACCATGTATCTGTCAGCAGCCAATGCTTATCACAGGGGGGGCCACTGTTGTGCACTTCTGTGCCCCACTAGGCCCTTATGCTCCTGCTTTGGGTTCCTAGGAGACTTCTGACAAGAGTGTGATAGAGCTACAGCAGTATGCCAAGAAGAACAGGCCCAACCTTCACATCCTGAGCAAGCTGCAAGAGGAGATGAAGAGGCTGGCTGCAGAGCGGGTGATTATCTCCCTTCCTCACCCCTTTCCCAGGCTTCCTAACTCCCTACCCCCTAAACTCACCATCTCTCCCCACCCACCCCCCTTCAGTCTCCTGCACTGTTTCTGCTCATCTCACAGTTCTTGGGTCATTGAGATTGCTGGGCCAGCTCCTTCCTTGTAGTTGGATCCTAGGAGCCCATTTCTGACCCTTGACTCTGGAGATACTCAATCCTCCTTCCAGATGAGGTTGGCTTTCTTTAAGCTTTAGCATCAATGGTGCTTTCCTAGAATGACCTTATTATTAGTCTGGTTATAGAGCAGCCTTTTAGTGACTAGAGGTTCCTATTTGGGGTCAAGTATTTGAAGGCAAGGATTGTGTGCTGGCTTTGCACTCAGTAACTCAAAAACAATCATAAGCCTGGATAGAACTTAGTCTTGATGAAGCTTCCTAAAACTACCATAGGTGCCTTATCCCAAGGGGCTCTGTTACTGACATTGCTACCTGGCCTCAGGAAATATCTTATTGACATTCACACCCCTAGACTTTCTAGGTTGGGAGCCTTTCTGGCTCTGGTGGCATGGCCCAGGTATGAACACAAACTCTGAGGACAAAGTGTCTGTTGCTAGTTTCCTTTCTACTGTTCTCAGGTGAGAATGAGTCTTGTCTGATGGAGTAAGCAGCACTTGCTAGTTGACTGTCCTGGAAAATTAGTTGTGGGCAATTAGTGTGTCAAGGCAATAAGCCCAAGACATAGTTCTATTTGTAGGGAAATTTCCTGGGCTTCTGGACAAGAAAGCAAGGCTAGGATTATATTCACCTTGGAGGGGATCCCAGCTTGTTGTAAATTCTTCCATTCTGGATACCTCTATATTGCCAGGGAAGCATCAGCACATGGGAGTATACCCTGGCATTCTGAGGAGACCCTCTGGCCTGGCCCAACCCAGCCCACTCCCTCTATCTTCCCTCCTAGCAAGGTATCACAAGCATTTGTGCTCTTGGAATTGAGGGCCTTCCACCTTTACACCCCTGTGAACCTCTTTGCTGATCCTACCTCTACCATCATTGACCTTATTCTTCAGGAGGAGACTCGGAAGAAGCCCAAGATGTCAATTGTAGCATCTGCCCAGCCTGGTGGTGAGCCCTTGTGTACAGTGGATGTATGAGGTAGGCAGCATCGGCCAACAGTGCTACCCAGGAGACCCTCAGCCACACATCACTCTGCAGCACCAGGCCTCCAACCTAAGTTTCTTCCCTGTGGCAGTGTCTAGGCTCTGGCTCTTCCACATGGAGACAGCTGTGACCACATAGTACACATGAAAAGAAGCAGTTCTGGAAAAGCTGCTCTCAATGTGACTGGATATATAAAACGATCAGCTAAAGTAACTGCACAAGTGGAAGCTGATAGACAGCTGTAGTTCCTGCTTGTACGTATCTGCTGCGAACTGTTTTTATGAAGGTTTTCATTAATTTTAGTACACTATATGCACTGACAAGAAGTAATACTTCGTTAATAGATGAGATGCCCAGGTTTTATAGCTTTGGCTAGCCTGTGATGCCAGGTAGCCCCTTTGCTCATGGTTCCTTTGTGGAGCCACTAAGACCTGGCCAGAAGGTGCAGGTATCCTGTCCTGTAGTATTACCTGCTTTGTGTGTTTCCCATTTTCCTCTGAAAAGGTTATAACAAAGGAATAATTCAGGCTATTTTGGCTTAAAATAAAACAGGATTTCAGCACCAGAACTACTCTTCAGAGATTGCACAGTGAAGATACTGAACTGTCAAAATACTGATTGTTAATCTGGTTGACCCTTGGGGTTACAGTCTACTTTTTTGATGAAGCCTTTTTGGGGGCGGTGGGATTGGAGACAGGGTTTCTCTGTGTAGCCTTGGCTGTCCTTGACTCACTTTGTAGACCAGGCTGGCCTCAAACTCACAGAGATCCACCTGCCTCTGCCTCATGAGTGCCGGGCTTTGATGAAGTCTTAATGCTCTTATAGTTGTCTTCTGGATACTGAAGCTCCCACCTTAGATAAACTCTAGCAAGTTTTTTACAAAAATTTTTGCACAGTCAAGCCCATCTATTCATCAATTTTTAAAGCTTTTATGAATTTCGAAAGAATGAAAGATTTAGAATCATGCATTTCAACAGATGGACTTCAGTGTAATCCATCACTAATCAAGAGCTGGCATTGTACATGACAAGTAGTTATGGCTTCTCTGGATCTCAAGAGTGGCTGCTCTTATGTTCTGTGTGTCTCTCGCTTATACATGAAGATACATGGATGGCATGTGTTGTCAGATAAGATGGCCTTTGAGAGCTTCCCAACAGCACATTCCTCCTCCCTAATCACCTGTATTACAGCATTTAACTTCTCTGTTAATCTTGGCAAAAAGATCGTCAATCAAGTTGCTAGAATTCGACACTTGATTCTTTTTTGCCTCCAGTCTTCTGACTGGCCATGGCCCTAACAGATTTGCCATTGAGAAAGCCTTGAGCACATGGTCACAGACACAGGCACTATCAATAATAGGTGCTGTCACATTCTTCTGGTCTCCACTCCCCTCCCTGTCTCTTACAGGTGGGTGAGTCCTATATATACAGCCTTGCTACAAGGCTGGGAGCCTGTGTTGATGCTGCTTCTGTGTACTGGCTGTGGCTGTAGGGTGCACTCTGATGGTCTGAACACATAAAACTGTCCAAAAGGGAATGGCTGGATTCTTTCTTCTGATGGGAGTGAGTGCCAGGACTGTCCTGGAGTCAATGGTGTTTTTAAGTGCCTTGGTGGACACACCTAACCCCATGTGAACTCAGCATAGATGTGTGTTCAGCCATCCTCAATGCTCCCCTGGAATATTTGTTAGCACCTGGTCCTAAAATCTGGCTCTGGACTAAATTTAAGCAAGCCCTGGCATTCCAATAAGCATAAGGTGAAACAGGCATAGAAGCACACACTTCTGATTTGCATAGAGATACTATCTTTTGTTTGTTTTGTTTTTTGGTTTTTTTGTTTGTTTTTTGGTTTTTTGAGACAGGGTCTCTCTTATGTAGCCTTGGCTGTCCTGGACTCACTTTGTAGACCAGGCTGGCCTCGAACTCACAGTGATCTACCTGCCTGGCAGAGATGCCATCTTAAAACAAGGAAGCACAAGGTGCTAGCACACAGTTGAATATGAAAGCTCTTGAGTTCAAGGTCATCTGGAAACTAAATTAAATCCGAGAGTCCTTCCTGCCTTTCAGAAAGGGTTGGCCAGGCCTAGACAGACTGATGTATTCTGATGCCCTACTCTGATATACCTTAATAGGTGGCAGTAGGAATGAGTCAAGGCTCTGGCTGTCAATACAGAAACATCAGCAATTGTTTATTCTAGAGTTTGCTTATCCCATTATGGGACAACACAGTGTTTATACTCCTTGAACCAACTTAGGTAGGTATCATGCACCACCACTGTTTGCTTGGTCATCCTCTGCTTATTAGGGAACTCTAAGGAACTCCCCAGCTTTTGTCCTGTGCTTCTTCCCAGGATTTAAGATGAGAGGGAGATTTCTGTTTCCTGTGGATTGGTGTCAGGATTTCTTGAGGTTTGAAGGTTCTCCAGGGCTCCTATGCCATTGGGGTGTTGTTCCATCCTCTCAAACAGGATAAGCATCTCACAGTGTGGAGTCTGTGGGAACAGGTCCACAGCCACAGCCTTGACAGGATGGAATGGGAGGCCTTTCACTCGGTTTGATGGGGCCCTGCAGAGGCTGTGGTGGAAAGGTGGTAGCAATATTAGCCCCACAAAAGTTCCTGTAGGTAGCAGATTAAGTGTCCATCTGTTTGTATCTTCCTCCCCACCCCCAGCACTTACTCCACAAAGTTGCCCATGGCTGCCCGTGGGTTACAGGAAACATACAAGAGCCGTTTGATGTTCTCAGCTCTCCGGATGGCCAGAATCACCTTGGAATCTAACAAGGCACAGAGGGGCTAGTTTCTCCAAATGGTTGACTACCCAGTATAGCTTTTTTCTCTATTATTACTACCTCCCGAAGTGGAAACCACTCACGTAGGCCAGCTCGCGGTGGGTCTAGAACAGCTACAAGTTGCTGGGAAGATAGTCTGCTCACCAAGCCTGGCACCAGATCCTCAGCCCTGCCACAATGGAACTCAACGTTGCTCAGCTCTAAAGACAGTTCATAGTTGTCAGTAGCCGCTGGGCTTGGCACTAGGAGCACACAGGCCAAAAAAGCTTCCTTCCCCAGCCTGAGGACCCCTCAGCACCCCCAGAAAGGCCCTCACAACCTCAAGTGCAATAATTAAAGCACACAGCAGAGCTTACTGCTGTTCCTGACCACCTGCCTGCAGAAGGTCTCACCGTTGGTGAGGGCGTTCACACGGGCATCCTCCACAGCCTCCTGGCACAGCTCTATCCCAATTACTCTCTTCACCTTCTAAAATGGAGAGATAGATAAGCCCCACTGCCCTGCTTGCCTGGGAAAGGAAGAAGCAGCACAACTGGCTGTATCTGGGACAGGGTAGTAGCCAGCGTCAGCCTTTAGGTTCATGATAGCAGTCAGAGAGGGAGATGTCCTTACCTAGGACTAGGAGGCTTACCGGGGCCAGGGCCAGGCCTATGGTGCCAGTGCCACAGCACACATCGAGCACAGTACTGCCCCCATCCAGCTGGGCCCATTCCTGGATGACTGTGTAGAGCACCTCAGCTGCAGGTGTGTTTACCTGGAGGTTAGTTAGCCATAGTGTACTCCAGCATAGGCTAGCACCCCACCTTGCTTGGATCCCTACTTGAGATACATGCCAACAGCCTTGTCTACTCTTGGCTTTTAAAAACCAAATCCTTACAACAGAGGACCCCCCCCATCAATGGGGAGCTTTTTCCTGGCTTTACTTCCTTCAAGCCAGCAGAGTAACTGCATACTTTATGCTAGAGACCTTGGAATCTTTCTCCCCATCCATCCCCATGAGGTTTTCCACAATAAGAACAGCTCAAATGCCAAGGAGATGGCAGTAAGACCACATATATCGATCGGTGGCAAATATCCCTTTGCTATCTTATACTTCATTCTGGGGCCCCTATTACCTGAATGTTCTCTATAAATCTCTTTAAGCCTAATTACTTGCTGCCTTCCCTTTTCTCTATGTGTCTTTGTGTTCACAAGGGGTATGTTACCTGGAAAAATGCATGAGGAGAGATGCGGAAGGTCAGCCCTAGCAGGTCCTCCTGGATGCACTGATCACCAGCCATGTGCTCCAGGGGAAGGCCTTCTTGGCTGGGAGTCTTTCTAAGGAGAGGAAGCAGATCCGTCAGGGTCACTGGCCTATCTGGCCCCTCCTGCCCCCACCTAGGCTCCTTACCTCTGTCCTTCCTCCACAAAGTAGAGGGAGGTTACCCCACTGGTCTTGCCTGGCCCCTCCATGAAGTGGTTCACCAGGGATGCCTTTAATCCTGCCATGTCCTCAGAGCTCAGTTTCTGTAGTAAAGGATATGCAAGCACATCAGGCTATGCAAAAGCCACCTACAGTAGACACTTGCCCCAACAGGACCACCACCTGTGACCTGGGGATGGAAGTAGGCAATGGCCATGGCCTGTCCTCGGCGGCTGGTACGAACAGTCAGTTGCTTCCAGTGGCCTGTATATGTCTCAGGGTCATACGCCAAATACGGTGTGGACCTGAAGAAACCACAGGTGTCTGAGCACTCAATAAGTGCCTGTCTATCCTGTAGCACCCTTCCCCCTGCCTGCCCCCCCTCCCCCCCACTGCCAGAGCAGAACCCACACCCTCTAATGGATTGGGGTACTTCCCAGGAGCTCAGCCCCAGGCCAGGGCCCCACCGGATGAATTCCTGGAAGGCCTTCACCACCTGCTTCGTGGCCTCTGGAATGTGCACAGTGTCAAAGGGGGCTGCAACAGCGCATGTTCCACCCTTATACTTGCCAAGCCGGCAGCCAACAGTGTTGTTCTCTCCATCTACCCCAACTCCAACCAGAAACTCACATTTATTACGATATTCAGTCTGCAAGAGACAAGATGGCAAAGAGGCAGCCAGCTCTTAACCTGACCAGCACTGGAAGAAATATCACAGTGAACAAGAGACCCTGGTTTGCGCAAGGGGTGGCAGGCAAAACAAGGCTTTACTGCTGGTTTATCAAGCATCAGGAAGAAATGAAAATGTCAAAGAACAAAGGAAAGCTAGAAAACAGGATGATGGACTGGTCCAGTGTATATGCCTAATATATGAGGCCCCAGGCTTTACCCCAGTACTCTATGACACCGCCAAACAAGGACATCCTCCCCCTCTTCACATACAGAATGTCACTTAGTCAGCCTGACCTGCTGGGGTGATGGCTTGACCCCCTCCAGTGGGCAACAAGCTTTATTGTGCTGTTGTCTCTGTGTGAGCAGCCAGGGTAGCAGGGCGCGGTTAGTGTTGCCAATTTCCCTGCGGGATGAAGCACATCTTGGTTGGACTTAACACTTCCCCACCGCACTGGGCAATTCCCTTGAGGCCTCACTATCCTGCAGGTATCATAGAAGCCTTAATAACCAGCGCCTTGGTTGACCACTTCAGGCTAGTGGTCCTGAACTTACTGATGCAGTGTGTGACCCTTTAATACAGTTAATGATGTTGTGGTGAAACCCAACCATAAAATTACTGCCATTGCTATTTTACTAGCTTTGCTAGTGTTATAAGTCCTAATGTAAACGTATCTTCAGCTGGCCTTAGGTAACCTAAGACTCGGTGATCACAAGTTGAAAGCCTGACTTAAACCCTGTGTGTCCTCAATAGCCTACAGGGCTTCTTGGTGGAGCAGGCCAAGAGCAAACACCTAGCTCTGCTCCGGATGTCAGTGCCACACTCACTTGGCCAGTTTCTGTAGCACCCGCTCACATTCCAGTCGCTTCTGCTCCAGCTGCTCAGTGTAGGGCACTGTCCAAAGAGGGGTTACCACATCGGCAATCTGCATTGCAGGTGGCTCACTATCACCTTCCTGCCGCCTCTTCCTAGCCATGGGATCAGCCTTGGGTCGGGCCAGGCGAACGCTGAGTGGGCGTCCTTTCCAGAGAGCACCGTGCAGTACTCGCAAGGCCTTGTCTCGTTCAGCCCCGCTGCGAAACGTTACAAAGGCACATGGTGGTTGCCCAAAGAGTTTGATTTTGTGTGACTGTAGGCCAAAACGGCCCAAAAAACGCCGCACGTCACTGAAGCTGGCGTGGCGAGGCACATTTTGCAGCTCCAGTTTAAAGATCTCTGAAGTGAACAAATCATCCCTTATGTAGCTGTAGAGGCCAGGCTGCGGTCCAGGCCCTGCAGCTGGTCCAGGCCCCTCCTCCTCTTGCCGTTCTGGGGCAGCAGGGCTGTGTACTGCACCGGCATCCGAGCCGCAGTCCTCCATGTGCTCCGGAACCTGTGTGGGGACCGACGGGCCAGGCTGAAGGCTCTACTGCCCGAGGCTGCACGACTGCCTCGGGCCTGCTCGCCCAGCCGCTGCCAAATGCCCACTAGTGCACACCACACCCAGCCTTGCCCAAACGCGCTTTTTTCTACTTTTCAAACCCAATTCTCCTTCATCCTCTCTTTGATTCAACAGTAATGAACGCAACCCCACCTCTGCCCACCCCGTCCACATCTCCTGCATGGCTCCCTTTGCTTTACTTCCGTATCCAGCTTCTCACTCATCGCCTGGCTCATCTGTTATCTGGACCCGGGAGCTTTCGGTGCGACGCCCTGAGAGTAGACCACCGTAGTACAGGAGACTCGGAGCTGAGACAGAAGACAGCGAGGACCACACGTCTCGCCCGCCTCTAGTCGGCTCGTGCACACTAGCTGCGCCTCATTCTCTGAGGGCCTGGCTTCCGGTGACGTCACCGCCACGCGCCGAGTCCAGACTGATCCTTGCACACACACACACCCGCCTCACGCTGGCGTCAAAGGCACTCACAGCTTGCAGACGGAAGTGCGCGCGTGGGTCGCCGGGAGAGCGCGTTCACCTGGCTGAGACGCGGCCGGGCATGCGCCGCGGGCGTTTTGGCGGGAAGCGCGGGGCGGGCCGGACAATGAATGTCCGCCGTCAGAGCCAATAAAGCTGCACTGGTTTTGAATCACTGCGCGTTTCCCGCCGCTAAGGTCAGGGGTCAGGGTTCGGGTCGGGGGGCGGAGGGAAGAGCGGACGGGCGGGAGACGCCGGCGCCAGACGCGGAGGAAAGGAGCTGCGACTAGCCGCCCAGAGGCCGCCGAGCCCGCGACGCCTGAGCCAGTCGAGCCGCCGTCGCCGCGCCCCCATGGCGGCCGCCAAGGTACGGCGAGGCCCGGGTGGGGCAGGGAAGGCCGGGAGGCAAGGGCCGCTATGGGCGGCCACGTGGGCGGCCCGCGCCTGAGCCGCCAACCCCTCGCCGGCCTGCGGCTTCCTGGCATGGCGAGGCGCCGGGACCTGGGGGAGCTCGAGGTCTTTGGGGGATCTAGGAATGAGGACTGCGGGCCAAGACTCGGGTCTCAGGGGCTGCGGGGCGGCGCGTGACCTTGTGGTGTGCGGAAGAGCAGCCATCGTCACACCGGGCTCCCGGCTTCATCTGGCAGGCGGCCGGCTTCCTTCTTCTTGGCCCCCCTTTGTGATCTTTCCACTAGCTTTGGTTAACCCGTCTAAGAGATGCCCCCAGACCCCTTCATTCATTCGGTCATTACGGCTGTCGGTGGCGGAAGCTCGCGTTTCAGCGCGGGTTACAGACATTAGACGCGCGGAGTCAGGGCGGGGGCGGCTTTGTTGGTGGCTCGCGTGTCGGCCGCAGCTTAGCCGCAGTGCTGAGAAACCGAACGTAGGGCTTCTGTTGAGTTAGGTAGTGAGTGTAGTAGGGTTTTTCTGTATTACCAACGCACGTGATCGTGTCTCATTAAACCCGCATGCTTTTGTAATTCTCCAGGTTGGGCCATAATCTTAGATCTTATTTGTAACACTTAGCTTCTTTTAGCTTAAATGTTAAAGCTTGGATAAAGTTGCTGGAGGGATTGTAAATTCATGTAAATACTAGTAGTCCCAAAGCAATTTCTCTAGTAGTCCCAAAGCAAAACTAACAAGGGCTTGGGTAATCTTCAATAGAAACTGGTACGTCCACTCTTCTTTTTGAGTTTATCATATTCTTCACATCGTGGACATCATTTCACTTTACAGAGGAGGAAGTTTCTCCCAAGCTACTTTGCCAAGGACTTTGCTGGGCATATGTACCTGGTGTGTGGCGTCAAAATCCATTGTCTTGTTGCATGCTAGCCTGTGATTTTTGTAATGCTGGTTGTAAGTGCAATCTGATGGTGTGAAAGACTGGCGACTTAATTTCCAGTTTAGGGGGAGGCTGCTGAGGCCTGTCTTCGCTTTCCAGGTGCCATTTGAGATTGGTAGTGCCCACTGTGTGCCAAGTCCACCAGCTAACAGCATCACTTCTCCCCCTTTCTGCACAGGACAGTCATGAGGACCATGATACCTCCACAGAGAATGCAGATGAGTCCAACCATGACCCCCAGTTCGAGCCTATAGTTTCTCTTCCTGAGCAAGAAATTAAAACACTGGAGGAAGATGAAGAGGAACTTTTTAAGATGTAAGTCTGCCCTGGTGTCCAAGGGAAGTACCTTTAGATAGGCTAACTGAGACAGAAAGACAGGTCCAATAGGAAGCAGGTCTCCATGGGACAGTTCTTTCAAAATTTGCAATACCCAACAACCACAATTGGACCACTTACATTTTCCTCTTTGCTTTCTGGAGGAGCCATTCAAGCTAGGAACTCTGTCCCCTGTACTGTTTCTCTTGTGCTCGAGTTTAAGCCCTAGTGATAATTAATGGCATAACCTCTTTGTGATTTCTATCTGGACCTGCACAGAATTATATGTTGGGTGGGCACATTTTGATTTCTGTGAGTTGGGTGGGTTGGCTATAAAACTAACATTGATTCGCCTGATTTAATTGTCCTCTGTTTGCTAACTTAGGCCTAGTCCTGGAAGTTTCTAGCCTTAATATAATCTAATCTAGGCCTAGAACGTTTTGAGCCTCTGATTCTTACTGCTAAGTAAACTCTTACAGTCCTTTCTAGTTTTTCCTGAACTCTAGATGGCTGGTTTAACTCAGCTGTTCTGGCTCAAACGCTTCTAGTTGACTGATTCGATCTGACTTCTCTCAAAGCCTCTGACTAAACTGCTTTGCTTGGCCTCAAACTAACTGTAGCAATCTGGCTCCTCATTTTCTGTCTTATTCTGTCTTTCCCTGTGTCTAGCTTGTTCTCTCTCCAATGTCTCTCTGTAAAAACTGCCTCTGAATTCCACAAAGTGGACTATTACAAACTCAGCTCTACTGCGCTGCCTCTCAGCTCACTCTCAGCCAAACTGCCTGAGCAGCACTCAGATCTGCATGCCTGTCTCTTGAGTGCAGGGATTAAAGGCGTGTACCACCACGCCTGGACCTAAGCTTTTCTTTACCTAAAACTTGGGCATGTTCCAGGCTGGCCTTGAAGTTAGAGATCTGCTTGGGATTAAAGGTGTGTCTATATCCCAGTGTGGCCATGACTCTGGATTAAAATTCCTCTGCACTTGGCCCATCTTGATAAAGGCTTTTTTTGCTTTTGTTTGGTTTTTTTGAGACAGGGTTTCTCCGTTACAACCTTGGCTGTCCTGGCTTTGTAGACCAGGCTGGCCTTGGTAGAACTCACAGATCTGTCTCCCGAGTGCTGGGATTACAGGCATGCACCACCACGCCGGGTGCTAAAGGTTGTTTGAAGAAAGGCCTGCAGTTTGTGGTGATTAGTCTTACATTGAAAATTCAATGTAAGACTGCCAAAGGTCTGCCAAAACCTTTGCCTATTGCCCCTGCTGCCTTGTTGGTCAATCATATGAAATGTGTTCTGTCACCTGGGTGTCTCCACAGTCAACTTCACCTTTCCTCCAAAAATTAGCAATTCTACCAGGCTGTGGTGGCTCTCACCTTTAATCCCAGCACTTGGCATGTAGATTTCTGTGGGTTCTAGGTCAGCCAGGACTACATAGTGTGTGGGGCCTCCTTTGTTGAACAGGTAGTCTTTCCCCCTTTCCCCCCTGCTTTGTTTTCTGTTATCTTAATTGAGTATCCTTAAAGATTGAAGTTTGTTTATGTGTATGGCTGTTTTGCTTATATGGGTGTCTACACAACGTGCAGCCTGGTGCCCTAGGAGGCCAGAAGAAAACAGTGGATCCCTGGGGACTAGAGTTACAGACGGTTGTGAGTTGCCATTTGGTCCTCTGGAAAACAGCAGTGCTCTTAACTGAGCCTTCTCTCTAGCTTCCAGCTCAAGTCTGAGGTCTGAGAGCATCGTGCTAGCATATCTCACAGACCTCAGTCTCTTTAATGTGGTACTGTACCGTGTAATAAAGTCAAGGGAACTTGCTAATGTCAATCTTTGTTAGATACATGCTAGTGCCATTGTTTGGCCTCCATCCTCATGGCTTCATCTAATCCTCTTTACCTTCTAAAGGACACATTTTCAAATACTGTTAACATGAATTTGGTATACAAGAACTAGACACAATCAAACCACAGCAGACAAAAAAGCCTGTGCATGCCTCATGCTCTGAATTGCACAAAATGGCAGTGGAAGTGGCTTAGTTACCAAAGTTGCTTTTTAAGAAATTGCTGTGTGTGCACCAGTTGGTGGTCTTTAATCTGTAAGCCAAGACAGCAGAGCACAGGCTATCTTGTATCTGGTTTTACCTCATAGCAGATACTGGCATGTTGTCTGTGCTTAGAATAGCTGGGCAGTAGGTTCAGGTACATCCTAGCAAAGGTTGTCCTGTTTTCTCTGGTATCCCTCCTTTCAGGTATGCCTAAGAAGTCAGGTTCGTCTGCTCTGAAGTGGGAGAGAGAGGCCTGCCAAGGAGAGCCATAAGTACCTTTGTACTCCCTAGAGGGGGGAGGCACTGTAGCTTTATTCCACAGCCTGTGGGGGGAGGGAGGTAGTATCTCCCTGAGTTACATGTACTTGATTTTGTTCACCTGACCCTGAAAGTACTCCTGATCTTGTGCCTTTATATCAGGGCCTTTGGGCCTTTTCTTAAGGAATTAAGTGAAGACATTCTCTCTCCCTTGACAAGACTGAGTTTGGAGGGGAGCAGAGGAAGGACCCTGGAGACTATGAAAGGTTTCTCCTGAGAGGAAGTTGATGCTTGAGCCTGTTGAAGATGGTATCCCTAAAGCTTTGTGTGGTTATAGGGCACCCATCTGATGTGACTGGGTTACCCTGCCCTCTGGAGCTTCTTTACCTACTTTGGGCCGTGGATCTCCTGGGAAGATCATTTGCTGTGAATCTGGAATTTGTTGGATTTTTGTGCTCCCCTGGGTTATAATTTGCTTAGTAATTCCGGCACCGAAAGGTCTTAGAAGAAGATTGTTGGTGAGGACACAGTGTTCAACATACCCTTATATTCAGTGCTCAGAGAACAGGGTTCTTTTGGAGTAATTGGTCCAGGTGTGAGTTCCCTGTCTAAATGTTCCCTTATTGACTTTTCTCACAGGCGAGCAAAGCTGTTCCGGTTTGCTTCAGAAAATGACCTGCCAGAGTGGAAGGAGCGAGGCACTGGAGATGTCAAGCTCCTGAAGCATAAGGAGAAAGGGACCATCCGCCTTCTCATGAGGAGGGACAAGACCTTGAAGATATGCGCCAACCACTATAGTAGGTGGTCTTATAGCTCTTTATGCCCAACAGTTTTTAGGAGCTGGTTACCAGGGCAGGGGGGTATATTTCTGATGCATATAGAACTTAGGAGTATTTTTCAAGGCTTAGTGTGGTGGTGCACGCCTTTAATCCCAACACCCAGGAGGGAGAGGCAGGTGTATCGAGGCCAGCCTGGTCTACAGAGTAAGTTCCAAAACAAACAAGAGAGAGTCAAACAAGCCTCTGAACTGTGACAGTGAGGCTTGCAGAATGTAGGCTGTGGGCAAGATAGGCCTAGAGTGGATATAGACCTTCAGGCTAGACTTGGACGGTGGTGTGGCAGGTGTGTGTTTGTTATCCGGGCAAGTTGGAGGTGTCCGGTGGCAAAGCTGCTGGCTTTCTGCTTTCTGATATGTTCTGCCCCCTCTCAGTGTTCCCGGGGGTGATGCAGGAAGGGAATGGGGCTGGGAAGAAGGTGAGTGAGTGGGGCTCTTGGCCACGTGTGGCCCAGGGTGTCTAGAGAGTCTCAACAAGCCCCCCTTCCCTCCTGTTTGTCTCAGGCTATTTAGATCCATCCTTCTTGGGCTGCTCTTTATCCTGGTAGAGCCCCCTAGTGCAAAAGTGTGCATTTTATAAACTTGAGGACTTGGGGTGGGGGTTGGAGGTGTGCAGAGAACAACTTTGTGGAATCTGTTCTTAGCACCTTTACATGAATTCTGGAATCAAACTTGAATCTCTCGGCTTGTGTAGCTAGCGCTTTTATCTACTAAATGCATTTTTGTCTTTCCTGTGGGTGCACATGTGCCATGGCTGTGGCAGTTAAAAAGGACAGCTTGTAGGAACTGGCTCTCCCCTGTGGTTCTGGGGCTGTAGGCAAGAGCCTGTACTGAGACAGCTGCAGCCCTGCGTCTACTTCTGTAGCGGGCAGGAGCTTCTGTCCTGCGTACATAGGCGGACTGCAGGTCAGGTCCGGGTGGTGGAGCTTACCAGAGCCTGAGAACAGCCTCAACCCTCCCTACCCCACAGCTGCCTCAGTCCCTGTTTGGAGCATTTCGTTGGGAGGCTCAAGCTGCTCCCAAAGCCTTGCTATGTTCCTGAGTGGCCTCTGCAAACCTCCCCACCTGGGTGCAGTTCCTTGTCTCCTGTGCCTCACAAGCCCTAGTGGTTGTGGGTCAGGGTGGGGCATTGTCTTAGTCACTGTTCTGTTGCTCTGAAGAGACTCTATGACCATGGCGCCCCTCAGAAGGCATTTCATTGGGGGCTTGCTTATGTTTCAGAGGGTTCACCCACTATCACACTAGGAAGCAGACAGGCATGGCCCTAGAGCAGTTGCTGAGGGAGAGCAGCAGCCAGACACTGGGCCTGGCATTAACTTTTGAAACCTCAGAGCCCACCCCAGTGACCTACCTCCTTCAACAAAGCCGCATCCACTCCAGCAGGGCTCCACCTCCTAATCCTTTCAGATAGTTGAACTGAGAACCAAGCATGCAAATGAGGGCCATTCTCGTTCAAACCACTGTAGGCTTCAATTGAGATACAGGGAAAGTGAGGCTGAGACCACTGTTAGGATGCTGTGGCTCAAATCTCTGAGCTCCAGCTGTCATGTGTGGTCAGATTGGTTCATGGTTCTCATTGGAATCCTGGAGGTACTGCCAAGGATGCAGGGACCGTGGCTGGGCATAGACAGCAGTCAGTGGTTTTCTAGATGAGCAGGCTTTCAGTGGGGGACAGCTATCTGTCAGTTCCCCCTTGGTTTTGTAGGATCTGAGGGATCCTTACCTTCCATGACATGCTAGCATCTGTCATGGGATTCTGGTATCCACTGCTACCTTCTAAGATCTTCCTAAGGGTAAAGTAGTGGGCCAAGTTTTCAGGCTCCTTTGCCGCTATGTTTCCAGTTTACAGTCAGTCATTTCATGCTGGCATGGGCATGTGTTTGCAGCTATGTGTTGGTCACCCTTGGGAAGCTTTGGGCCTGAGTGGCTTCCCGTAACACAGCAGGAGGCAGAGCCTTGCTTCAGGGCCCTGATTTTAAGCAGAGATGGCTTGCGTCAGTGTATAGAGTTGTGTGGCCTGTATTTTAAATTCCTTTCCAGTGGCAGACATAAGCAATGTCTACATTTCTCCTAAGGTCCCAATGAGAAATCAAGGAATGATTCCACCAAAGTTTACTCTGGGAACCAGTGAGTTGATTAGTCTTTCTTAAAAGGCAACGGTGAGAGGTTTTTAACACACCTGTACCTGGAAAATGTTGCCCTACCAGGGATGATGCTTCTCCTCTCCATAGGCAGAGCCCCTCTCCTCTAGTCTTTCCAAGCCTAATAGTCTAGCCAGCCCTGGAGGGAGGGCACATGCGATTAGGACAGAGTTGCACAGTCAAGCCCGGCTGGGATCACTTGGAAGTAGGCATAGTTGAACTCTCCTTGTTTGGCTCATAATCAGGTACAACAGGCTGGATCTTGGATCCCAGACTCCATGTTGACTCTTGTGGGTCCCTCACTTGGTGAGCAGGTTGCTCTGGGTGGTTAGCCCGGGGTCCTGCTCTCCTCACAGACTTCTTCTGTCCCCTAGTCACACCGATGATGGAGCTGAAGCCAAATGCTGGCAGTGACCGTGCCTGGGTCTGGAATACCCACGCCGACTTTGCTGATGAGTGTCCCAAGCCTGAGCTGCTTGCCATCCGCTTCCTAAATGCTGAGAGTAAGCAGAACTTGCCCAGCTGTGGGCCACCTCCTGGGTAGCTGCTGCTTTGGGGGAATTGACATTGACCCAAACCATGTAGAGCCTGCTGTGTGAAATTCTAAGGGTCTGTATAAACAGTTGTTGCATCCAGTTGACTCCCATCAGGCATGTGGAACCAGAGACACACCCTAGAGTTTCCTCCTGCTGCTGCTGCTTCTTGGTTTCTGGTTCCTCAAGACTGGGACACTGGTGTACCCTACAGACACTTAGGCACCTGTACCAGCAAAGACTGCAGAGATCTGCAAGCCCTGGCTGATCTCTTCCATGGGGGACTCTTTCTAGTCTGAATTGCCACAAAGCTGTGCCCTGGGGATTATGGAGAGTCAGCAGGTGCCATGGCAAATGCCCTGGTGGCTGGTGTCCTTGATCCAGAGTGTAACATGTATCTGGTAGCCCTTCCCACATGAGTAGAGCCTACAACAGGAAGGGCCTTGGCCCTTGATTTCTGAACAGTTGTTGGTCCCACTGCAGGTGTCAGATAGTCAGAGGCTGCCATTGGGGCTAGGCGTGGTGGCACGCGCCTTTTAATCCCAGCACGTGGGAGGCAGAGGCGGGTGGATCTCGTGAGTTCCAGGACAGCCAGGGGTATGTAGGGAGATCCTGTCTAAAAAAGGAAGAAGTTGCCATTGGGCTGAGAGTTGGCTCTTCAGACTTCAGAATCTAGTCACTCTGAGAACTTTCAGACACAGTCCCTTCTCTTTCTACAGATGCACAAAAGTTCAAAACAAAGTTTGAAGAATGCAGGAAAGAGATTGAAGAGAGAGAAAAGAAAGGTGACATGGAGCCCCTGGGATGTGGAGGGTGGTGGGTGGTGTAGCTTCCTTGCAGATTCACTCTGCACCTGCCTGCAACTCCAGTCTGGTGCTTTTTCCGTCTGCCAAAGAAACATTCCAGGGTGCTGTGGCTGCCTCTGCCTGTCAGAGGCAATGCAGCTGCCTGGAGACACAGCCTGACTCCTTGGAGGCTTTGACCTCATGTTGGCCTCAGCTTTTGTGGTCAGTTTCAGGTACAGAGCTGAGTCATAGCTCTTTGGAACCCACCAGGGGTAAAAGGACTTTTAAGATATTCCTCACTTTTTCAAAGAATTCTATTTCCTGTTCCCTCTGAGGCAGATGGGGCCTGGGTTAGGAGGTAACACATCACTGAGCAACTCAGTAGGTACTACCGGCAGCTTGCTGGGACTTCTTGGGCCCATCTGGGGAAGAGCTGTGGGTGATACTGAGGTTGAATCTGCACTGGGTGGGCGGTGAGGGCAGTGCAGTTAACAGCCAGCTCTCTGTTGTCTTACTGCAGGACCTGGCAAAAATGATAATGCTGAAAACGTGGCTGAGAAGCTGGAAGCCCTTTCTGTGAAGGAGGCCAGAGATGAGGCTGAAGAGAAGTCTGAGGAGAAGCAATGAGTCACTGTCCTTTTCCTTTCTTTTTCTTTTTAAAAATTTGCCCCACCTTTTAAGGCTTGTTTTTATTCTGTTTTGTTTTTACAAGGGATTTTATAAAGAACTGAATTCCAACCTTCAGGTTGTTTTTTATTTTTATTTTTTTCTTTCCCAGTTTTGACACCATTGAACATGACTTCAGAAATCCATTCCCCAGTCATGAAAATGTACTGTGCTAACTTTCTTTTCCATAGTGGAAACACTTATTTATAGTCATCAAAAATAGTGAATAAAAAATGCCTTTGAAAACCTGGATCAGCTGGCAAGGTTGTGTTGGGTGGTGAGGATGTCTGCACGCTGCGTGTGGGGTGGCAGCATTCAGTCCAAGGTGCGCTGCTTCCCTGCTGCTGGAACTGTTGCTTTGTGCTGTTGTGTGGGTGGCTGTGTGTGTGTAATAACGCAGCTAAACAGATCTGGCTATAGGAAAAATTTATTTGGTTGGCTTGGTGAAGGAAAGGCCACCATGAAGGGGTATATTCATTCTAGTACTGTGTCAGTGTGGCTATGGCTAGCCCCACACCTTTCTGTTGGAAACCATCAGCTGTCCTAGTATACTAATCTTCAAATGACACTCTAGGAGTTTGGACCTTGAGATCTAAACTCAGTACTGCTAGGATTATGGGCCTAGCTGAATAAAATCTACCAAGTGTGGGGTTGGAGAAACAGCTCATTAGTTACACTTGTTCCTCTTGCTGTGGGTCGGAGTTCAGTTCTAAGCACCCATATCAGGCTGACCATAATTAAGCTCCAGGGAACTAGACAACCTCTCCACCTGCTCAGGTGTGTGCAAGTAGCACACACACAAGGAAGCCCTGATCTGATGTGTTGTGTGCTGAGGTGGCCTTTGGGAGCTTCACCAGTCCTGCTTTTCACAGGGTACAAGCCAAGCCATGCGGGACTACGTGGTCACTCTAGCTAAATACCATTAACAACTAGCAGAGGTGCTTTAGAGTATGGGTATTTACTTGTTGCTATTTGGTCTCCATCTGTCAGTTTGTATCTTCTTAGACTGACCCTGTTATGTTTGACCTGTCCTTTGCAGAGTGTGCTTACAAATACAGCTTTATGTGCTTATTTAGTTGGTTTTTCAAGACAGGGTTTCTCACCAGGCATCATGATATATGCCTTTAATCAGGAGGCAGAGAAGGCAGATAGATCTATTTGAGGTCAGCCTGGTCTACAAAGTCCATGACAGCTAAGGCTACACAGAGAAACCCTGACTCAAAAAACAAACCCAAACAAGAGACAGTTTGTCTGTGTAGTCCTGGCTCTCCTTCAAAGTAAGTTTTCACTGTGACATGTCCATATTGATGGATTCTATCCATGCCCACACCACTCGCTCCAGAAGTCCCTTTTCATAACCCCAGATGGTCTTTAAAAGCCGACTACAGACAGGCTGCCGCTTGGTTTTCTCCATCCTAGGAAGAGATTTGTACGTGTAGTGAGACCTGATGCACTGGTGGCCTGTGTATTAAATGGACTGTCCATGGACTTGACCTTGCTCAGGGTAAGCCGTAGACAGACACTCAGGCACACCTTTAAACATGCAAAATAACCTCTGTCTTGAGTTGTAACAGACACATAAACCTTCTGGGTGGGAGAGATGTTATCAGAGGGTATGTGTGTGTGAGAGATGTTGCCAGAGGGGTGTATGTGTGTGTGTAGGACCTCATCAAGTAAGTTTCTTCCCGTGTCCAGAGTTTGGCATTACCCCCCCCCCCCGCCCCCATGTATCTGGCAGTGGAGGAGGATGGCTGTGGTGGCCCCCATACACAGCATAAATCTGGAGTCAGACCCAGAAGGGTTCCTTCCATTCTGTAAATACAGAAAGGCCCTTCCAGACTGGCTAGGGGACACCTGTCCTATGCTCAGGTTGTATTCTGGTGTACATTCAAGGAAGTGGCTTGTTCACACACTTCTAGAAGGCATAGCTGAAAGGAAGACATGCATTGGTACAAGTCTGAGTGCGCTGTTGACAACAGTTTGGAGGACATCAACAAGTTACTGAAGCTATCCAGCCTGGCATGGTAGGCAGAGGCTGTGCAAGGTGGGACCAGGTCTTAACAGGTGTTAGGCTGTAAGAAATACCCTAGCACTCTCTTATCCATCCATGGGGGAGTGTACCAAACCCTCTGTGTATGATGTTTGTTACTTTGTATACATACCTATGGTACCTTTATAAGGTAGGCACAGTGGGAGATCTACAATAATGAAGGGAGACACACTACAGTAGAATCAAGTGGATATAGTCTAAATAGCTTATGTAGGTCTTAGCAACCTCAGCATAGGTTCTTTTCTAATTAAGTAGAACACTTTGTTTCACAGGGCCTCTGGCATCAATACTGTTGCACTTTGGGGATACTGAGACATAGGCTACCAAGTATCAAATGAATAGGAAGTTGGTTAGCTGAGGGAGTTCACATGCAAAGCAGAGACAAGCATGATGGTACTGTTACTAATTTGTTGATTGGGTTGAGGTAGTCTCATAGCCTAGGCTGGCCCAGAACTGGCTATGTAGCTGAGGATAACCTTGAATTTAAGATCCTCCTAAATGCTGGTATCATGTACCTGTGCTTTAGTAGGCTGGCATTCTACCAACTGAGCTACATCCTGACCCTTTTGTTTTTATGTAGCTTGGCTAGCCTGGAACTCACTATGTAGTCAAGGCTGGCCTCAAATTTGAGATCAACCTGTCTCTGCCTCCCTGGTGCTGGGATTAAAGGCATGAGCCATCACACCCAGCTTGTTTGGTTTTTGAGATGGGTTTCACTGTGTAGCCAAGGCTGGCCAGACTTGAACTGGGAAGCAGCCTACCTGCCTCATCTTTCAAGAGCTGACATTACATGAGCTAACACACCCAGCTAAGCGCACACAAATCTGAATTATTATTGAATTTTTTTTATTTAACAATTTTGGACTGTGGGTAGCGAAAACATCAGGAATGCTGCTTTACACCTCCATCTCAGGTCCCTCCACTGGGCTGACTGCCACTTTCCACTTTCATTCTCTTTCCAGTTTCATTCCCTTTTCCCCTGTCCTGGGCTGTGGGTTCTGTGGCTACTCTGGTAAAGAAGATCTGCCTGGGCCTCACAGTGCCCAAGCTCCCCGCTGCCTTGCCAGCCCCATTCAGGAAGAAAGGTACTATCATCACATGGGGGCCCTGCCCACCCAGGACACTTCTGCCTGAATTCTACATTAAACGAAAGGCTCTCACAAACTAAGCAAGCAGTATTCCATGACCAGTGTTTGCTGTGTTCCTGCATGGCTGTGGCAGCTGAGCAGTGTGGCTGCTTGGTACCCTACACACAACATGAGTAGAACCAGCCCCAAAGGAACTCCAGAGTGAGGGAGCTGTGGCGGAGCCTCCTGAAAGGGCCCTGGAGGTGCTGAGCTTTCTGTATTATGGGCTGCAGAAGTCCAGGTTCCAGTGGGGGCACATTTAGCTTTGCCTAGTGCAGAGGGCCAGCTGGATACTACCTAAGAGCAGAAAGGAGTGTGTATCCACTCTGCTCGCCACTGTGCCCAAAGGCACCAATACTGAAAGAACTCTTGGTGACCCTGTGCTACATCTTCTGGCATGGACTGATCAACAGAACAGAAATTTGTTCTTGCTGTTGGAAAGCTGTTCTGTATCAAGGCATCCAGCCCTGAGCTGTGGGCCTCCAGGCCAAGGAGCCCCAAGCCTGTGGCAGTGTTGCAGGGAGGAGGTGGCGGCAGGCCTCTGGGTTTTGGCTATACAGAAGCACAGAACAGCAGCCAAAAGAACAGGATGAGGGGCGCGGGGGACTGGAGGTGGGGGTGGGGTGTCCCAGTATCTCCATCTGTGGAAGGGTGGGATATGAAGAGGCCTCCGGACTGGGGATGACCCTGGGGAATCGCCAGCCAGGATGCTGCCCAGGGCCTGAATAGGCTGTGTTGTTGTGGCCAAGGCAAGCCATGGAGTTTGACCTCGGCCCTACTCAAAACACACGAAGGCTGATCTGCCAGAGAAGGCCAATGCAAACGCCTTAACCTGCCTGTCCGGCATTCTTGGAGGGCCGGTCCACCTTAAGCAGCAGTGTCCTGGCGCTGGCAGGTGGGATTTCCCGCGGGTGGGAGCATGCGCGCCTTCTCTCTATTCAAGGCCTGAGCAGGGTACTGGCACTTTTCCTAATGCACCTAATGCGCCTTCTAAAGGCGTTTCTCAGTCTCTTACTTACACATGCCCTCAATCAAGCCTGTAGCCTGAACCAGGTCGTAGAGGGACTCGGTGGCTCAACTCCTGAGTTGGGTAAGGTTTTGATAACCACGATGTCCCTACCTTGTCACAGCAATCTCGCCCACACCCTAGTGATTGCCAGGGGACCTTCACCCTGTTCCGGGACTGTGCTTGGGGAGCATGTAGGCCCAAAAGGGGTTCCGGGTTAGGGCCTGCGGCTGCAAGCAAAAAATCCGGGCTTCCCACAGCCCTGCCGGTCCAGAAGGTCGTGGCGTGTGCGTGGAGTGGCGTGCTAGCCTGCAAAAGAGAAAACGGCCGCCCGTCGCTCCGCCCTCGGCCCGCCCACGCAGCGGCCCTGCCGCCGGGTCCACCTTAAGGGGCGCGCTGACATCAGCGCGCCGCCGCCGCCCGTGGGGTGGGATTTCCTCCGCTGCCGCTGCCGCGGATCCTGCGCCGCGTCCAGCCCGCGCGCCCGACCCCGGCCCGACCCGGCCGGCCCCGCCCGCCCGGCCCGGGGAGGGATGCGGCGGCGCGGCGCCCAGGATGCCCCGCAGCCCCGGGACGCGCCTCAAACCCGCCAAGTACATCCCGGTGGCCACGGCCGCCGCGCTGCTGGTTGGCTCCAGCACCCTCTTCTTCGTATTCACGTGAGTCGGCGCCGGGTCCAGCGGAGGGCAGAGTGGGTTCACGAGCCCCACGGAGAAGGCAGCGGGCTGAGCGAATCCGCAGGGGGAGGCGAGGGCTAGGGTCTGTGTCCAGAGCGCGCGGACAGGTGAGCGTTCTAGCAGGCCCTGGGTGTGGCTGCAGCCCTTCTTTCCCCCCCGGGGCTTTGGAATGGGACGCGTGTCACCCAGAGTCACCCACCCTCCTAGAGGCGGGTGGGAGCTGTGAGGCCCTCACGTCGCAGCCAGCGTGTAAAATCAAGTTATTCCTGCGATTCCCGCGTAGGTGTGGCCTGCCACACAGACGCGATTTGACTAGGGCCCTCTGCCCTCCCTGAGCACAACACTGTGAGAGGCTGCAGACCAAGCTTTACAGAGGCCCCAGCACCTACACTTCTAGTTCTGGGGAATAAACAGACCACAGAGGCCAGGCGTGGGGAGGGAGCACTCTTGCCAGCCTGGCACCCAGCAGCTGCAGTCTTAATTTTTTTTTTGATAGACTGGCTCACAGGTCATGGGGTCAGTCATGATGGTCCCTGACCACTCATTTCTTTCTACAATACCAAAGCCTTGACACAGCTCAGGTGACCAAAGGGATGGCCATTTGTTTCCAGGTGGGACAATCCCAGAGTGAGCCTAGGGTGGACCTGAGCCACCCTTTCCACTTTGTAGAATTGATGTAGCCACGTTTGTAGGAGTCTGCATTCTGTGCCTGTTGGAGGAGGAGAGTCCTTACCTGGAGGCTGGGGTTGGGTGGGTGCCACCGGCTGCAAAGAGCAAGTTTAAAAAAGGCCTGTGTGGACGGGCTTATTTCTGGCTCCGAAGAGCCTGTGTGTTCTTGTCACTCAGATGTTGTGGACTGTTGGGTTAAGGGAGGGGAGGTGGTAGGTGGGCTTAGGGAACTGAGACCGGAGGGGACACATCCTGGAAAATCCAGTCCACTAGGGGTTGGAGTGAGGTTCTGTCTCAGTGCGGGGAGGTACAGACTGATCTGTCTCAGGGACAGATCAATGTCTTTTAACATGACTTTAAAATTAAGACATGAAATATGGGAATAAAAGTTGTAAGAGAAATTTAAATCCTCCACCCCGTACTTTTCTTTCCTCGGATGACTTCCATCGTTCCAGAAGGTCCTTATGTGGTGGTTCCTGGGAACTTGACTGAGCCCCAAGCTTTGGTCCTGAGGTTACTACTGTTCCCCTGGGCAGTGCCTTCCCTGCTGTTCTTGAACCTGAAGTTCGGGTGCTCGTGAGGGGTGGGATTCTCTTTAAGGAGCAACCCTCTCTAACTTCGCGTGGCTTTGCAGTTGGGAGAATATGACTTGACTTAGGCCCTGCCCTGCTCAGTCTGTGTGTACCCTCATCTGCCCTTCGGGTGAATCCCTGAGATGTGGCTATGACTGGCTGTGACCTTACCTGCCCCCACCTGGCTCTGCTGGGGCACTCCAGGTGGCTCCGTTCTTCTCAGAAGAGGCTCTGCCAGACAGCTGTGCTGATTTGGGCTGTGCCAGGGTCAGGGCACGTGTGGTGGCCAGCCTGGGGTAGGTGTCTTTCTCAGGATAGGATTCATACTCCTCTTAGTGCCTCCCTCCCACCCGCCCTGTTTCTGGCGCAGCCCTCTGACATCTCAGACACCAAGAAAAGGGAGTAGGGTCCCCAGCCTACCATTGGGGCCCACGTTGGGGCCCGTAACTTTATCTGGAGGTGAACGACCCTCGTGTCTTCTCTTTGCACTACTGAGTGTGAACAGCTCCTCTCAGGGCACAATTTACTTACATGCCAAGAAGGGGAGCCTGAGGACTGAAGGACCAGGGACTCCCTCCCAAATCAACTTCTTTCTAGAATAGGCATAGGGGTGGGAGGAGTTGGCAGGGTGTGGGAGGTGGGGTGGTCTCCCTGGAGGTGGGGTAGGAGAGGCAGGTGGCTTCTAAACCCCTTTCCCCAGAAGCCTTCTGGGCTCTTGCTGGGGTGTCTGTCTCTGTGGTACAGTGCCAAGCTAGGACTGGTGTTGGGATTGGTCCAAAGGCCTCCTCCAGGCCAGCCCAGCCCCCAGATCCACTTTTCAAAAGGACATGGCTAATGCATGCCAGAGGGTGTGGAGACTGCTGTGTTATAACCATTTGGGCACCTTGGTTGGTAGAGCTGGTTTGGGGAGGGGGGCTGAGCTCTCTGCATTGTTAGAAACCTATGCTGGGACAGCGGACGGTCGGCCTGTTCCCTGGAAGCCATGAGGGACGTAGGTAGAAGGCGACAACTGTGGCATAGTTTGAAAACCCCATGGATTCCCCAGCCGGGGCGTCCTGCTTTTGATGGAAATTACTGCTCTTCTGAGCCTGCTTCTGTCTGTCCGAATGTCTAGGGATTGGGCAGGTGGGTGTAGCTGCTTCATGGAAGTCCAGGGTGAGTGGCTGTTGTTGTGTGCAGGGCCCCGGGCACCCAAGGCCAGTGATACTTTCAGACGGTGTTAATGAAGAACTTGATTAAAAGAAAATGTCTGAGTGAAAAATTTCCATTCCACATTTAGCTTTGGCAGAAGGCACCCCCCTTTCTGGGCGGTGACTCTCGACTGGCCTAGGCGGGGCTCTGGACCTCCACCTGGGTGGGGCACATAGTGATGGCTTGTGTTCTTGTCTGAATTACTGTTGCTTAGGAGGCATCTTAGACCTAGGGTGCTTGGAGCCCCCAGAGCTAGGAACACCACACACACACACACACACACACACACACACACACACACACACACACCACACACACACCTAGTCTATAGCAGGGCTTGGGCTAGCCAGGAGAGAGTCTTTAGGAATGTAGCAGGTAGTGCCTTCCTGCTCACTGAAGACCAAGTGCTCCACCTGCAGATGGAGCCTCTCCTCTGCCTGACTTTTTCTAACCCTCCTGCATGCTCAGGACTTAAAGTGGTACCTTCAGGGCTGTGTGCACTGGCTCCAGCTGGGCCCTCCTGGAGCCAGGCAGGGTGGGGCCAGCCTAGTGTGTCTGGTAGGCCCAGGCTGGAGTAGGGTGCATGTCACAGGCAAGCACTGTAACTGTCTTGAGCAGAGGGCTAAGCAAACAAGTACCTGGTGCTCCTACATGCCATATCCTTTGGGAACACTGGCATGGCCTCAAGGATTCTCCTGTGTCCTGTGTGTCCTCACACCTCCTTTCAGTCTTCGGTGGTCCTTGTGGGTGCTCGTTCTTGCCCTGACTTGGGGCTAGTGGGAAGCCCAGAGAGGCAGAGAGTTTGCCTGAGTCCCAGGGTAGTGGGCAGCTGACGTAGGTGAGACAAGCCTGAGGGGAGGCGATGGAAGAAGAAGGGTGTGCCACATGGCAGTGTCCACGTGTCCCTGGGTCCCTGGACATGAGCACATGTGCAGTTATGGCTACATGGTGTGTCCACATGCAAGTCATCCTTCTGCGTGTGCCAGTATGTGCTGTGCTCCCCACATAACCCTGTCCCTACTCAGTGCATAGGCTTTCTGAGTCTGGATTCTTTTCAGACCCTGGCTGGGAGGCCACCAAAAACATCTAGAGAGGACAGGCGCCTGGTCCTGGACCTAGGTCAAGCTTTAGGGGCCTAGAGACGATGCAAGGACAGTGTCTTAGGTTCCAGTTCAAAGTGTGTCAGGAGGCCCTTTGACACCTAGCTGGGGCCTCACTGGCCCTACTGCACATTTATGTGAGTGTTGTTTGTGCTGGACAGAGGCTACCCTGCACCTCAGTGGCACCCACCAGTGCCAACTGCCAAAGATGGCCCTTGCTCCTCAGGCAGCTCACTCAGGGCAACCGTCTGGCCCATGCGGTCTGCTGAGGAGCTGGAGAGGCAATGCAAAATACAGGCTTGCCAGGCTGGGGCTTGGGGGAGCACTCCAGCCCTGGGAGCTAGACCCTCTGCACTGCCGAGGCTAGCCCAAGTGGAAGCCAGGAGGCCTGAGGTCTTTAGCTTATTGTTGATGCAGAAGGAGGACAGCAGTTGTCTCCACTTCGTGGCCAGGAAAGCCAAGGGCAAGGTGCTTCATGTAGGACAAGGTCTCCCCATGTACACCCCGACCTGCTTCCTCCACTCCTGTGTCTCCCCTTTACAGCTACCCTGGGACCCCTCACCATTTCTGCAGGGGGCACTAGGGTTTGACACTATGCTTTTGACTTTCTAACATGGGCTCCGATTTTTCACTTTGTAGCAGTGTGGAACCAACCCCCCAACCCCCATCAGACACCACAGGGAACTGGTGTGTTCTACCAAAGTCAGGCTGGAGGGGACCCCGACCCAGGAAGGCTTGGCTGCTTCTCTCAGGTGTCTCCCCACTACCTACTCAGCTTTTCACTGCTGGGCTGGCCATACTGTGGGGTGCCACTGTTGCTTTGCTGGACAGCATGGACGGTGGGGGCGGGGGGAGGTCACAGACATGTTTTCAGTGCCATCTGTGTGTCAGTCAGAGATAGAGAAGGTAGTGTGTGGCGTGTGAACACTCCAGGCTGACAGGTTGCGTGTGATCTGCTGGACCCTCGTGGCTGTGGCCTGTGCTGTTATGCTGTGTGTCCATCCTGGCCCAGGGAAGAGGATGGGGTATCATGGCTGGTGGCCCCATAGAGGGTGCTGCCGTGGGAAGCAGGAGCTTTAAATAGCCTCTTGCTTCCCACTAAAAATAGTTCTGCTGCCATGGAGGTGGTTGCTGGGGCGGCGGGCCTGGCTCCTGGCCAAGGCAGGCGTGGGCACACAGTGTGGACTGTGTACTCGAGTGGCGGGTAGCTGCGGGGCGGGCCCTGCAGGCTGCCACCATCGCTCCATCTTGCGGTCGGAGCAGCCGGGAGGGAAACTCCACATGCCTGGCTCTGCAAAGGACCAAACATAGGCAGGAAAGTAAACCCCTGTGTGTACCCCACCACCTGCCTCCGCAGCCAGGGACACAGGAAACCCTGCTTCCTGAGCCAGGGGAGCTTCTAGAACCCAGTGGGTGGACTCAGTAGCCACCACAAGGTCAGGATTGGGGTTTCAAGGCCTGGTATGTCTCTGCGGGGGATTCTGGTCAGGGCTGAGGCAGGTGTACAAAGTCCTTACTGAGAAGCTACAGAAAGAGATGCCTTCTGGAAGGCTTCTTAGGAAAGTGGGGGGGGGGGGCAACCTTGGTTCCCAAGTCCCAAAAGAAGGGTCTGCCAGGACCAGGGCTGTGACCCTGAAGAAAAGGGGGGAGGTGTCCCCCATTAGTGGCTGAAGCAGTACTGAGGGGGCACAGGTGTGGCACAGCCTGACTCAAGCTGCTCGGTAGTTCACTGGCCTCTGAGTTCTCTCTCACTCCTGTCTGGGTCCCTGAACAAAGTGTAGCCGAGCTGTCTTAGCTCTATGGCCACCTCCAGTGCTGTGACCCTAGGCTGATGGGCATCTCCGAGATGTGTCCTCAGCTGTGAATTGTGTTCCAGACAGTGGCCCTGGGGTTGCCAGGGTTGGAGCTAGCCCAAGGAGCTTACCCTGGGCATGAGGAACACAGTCAAGGAGCAGTGATAGCTAAGAACTGTTTGTGTGCCTGCCAGCGCCCCTGCTGGTGGCCTGGTGGGCCCAGATGCATACCAGTGGCCTTGCCTCCTTTATAGCCCATCGTCCATTGCAGGTGCCCATGGTTGACAAGAGCTGTGTCTCCAGCTATTCCTGTCTACAATGGCATCCTCTTCCTCTTTGTCCTGGCCAACTTCAGTATGGCCACCTTCATGGACCCTGGAGTCTTCCCCCGAGGTAGGGCCCTGTATGGGGCAGCTCATCCTTTTTCACTAGAGTGTAAGTGGCTGACTTGGGCTTCCCGGTAGGTGGGCTGGGCAGAGATTAGAGAGGACCTCTCCTGCTAGGAAGCTCACCTTCCTGTACTCTTGCCACCCTACTGGGCTCCTGACGTTCAGCGGATGAGGACGAGGACAAGGAGGATGACTTCCGGGCCCCACTGTACAAGAATGTGGACGTGCGGGGCATCCAGGTCCGCATGAAGTGGTGTGCGACCTGCCACTTCTACCGTCCACCACGCTGTTCTCACTGCAGCGTCTGTGACAACTGTGTGGAGGTGACCGCCCCCACCCCTGCCCCCATCAGGCCCTGCGCCCAGTTCCTGCCCTCCATGCATTCTGACACGCTGCCCCTGCCAGGACTTTGACCACCACTGCCCCTGGGTCAACAACTGCATCGGACGCCGCAACTACCGCTACTTCTTCCTGTTCCTGCTGTCGCTCAGCGCACACATGGTGGGGGTGGTGGCCTTCGGTCTGCTCTACGTGCTCAACCACTCAGAAGGGCTAGGAGCTGCCCACACCACCATCACGTATCCTTATCCTCATGGGGTCCAGCCCAAGGCAGCATGTTCTGGGGGGGTCAGTGGGTACATGGATCTTCCAGCAAGCATTGCTGTGCTTAGATGAGAGGGCGGCCACAAAACTGTCAATGCAGTATGTGGTCGGGAGGGGGGGCGGGGTGTCCCCATGTTCCTGCCTCAGCTTTTGGCCTTAACAGGCCAGCATGGCTGTCATGTGTGTGGCTGGCCTTTTCTTCATTCCTGTCATCGGCCTCACTGGCTTCCACGTGGTACTGGTCACTCGGGGGCGCACCACCAATGAGCAGGTGCAAACCCTGTGGGCTGGGCCTCAGGAACCCTCATGTGAGGTTGCTTAGGCAGCTGTGGGAGGAGGGGCTCAGGGTGTGGGGCCATGGCTGCCCATCCCTTGCACACTTGCCACCCATGGACATTGTAACCAGCAACTAACTACTCAAGGCCTAGAAATGCTAATAGTGTCCTGCAAGGGCAGGCAAGGGTAACCTGGGGATAGGGCATTGCTGGGCCCACTTTGCCCACACTGCCTCCCATGAAGACCACTTCTAAGGATGCCCGCCTACCTTTTCCTGTATCCCCCGCCTGTCCTGGATGGCCAGGCTGGCTGAGGGGTCCCATGTCCACAGGTGACTGGGAAGTTCCGCGGGGGTGTGAATCCCTTCACCCGAGGCTGCTATGGGAACGTGGAGCACGTGTTATGCAGTCCCCTGGCGCCCCGGTGAGGCCCGGCCTGGGCAGGGGGACAAAGAGGCCTGTTCTGGGTGTGGGGTGGGCAGCCTCAGACCCTCAGCCTGGTTCCTTTCTTCTCTGGCCAGGTGGGGCTGGCCCTGCCTTGGTCTGTTCTGGCCTGCTTGTCTGGCCACTGACCCTTCTGCCCTGGCACAGGTATGTGGTGGAGCCCCCCAGGATGCCGCTCTCAGTGCACCTAAAGCCACCCTTCCTGAGGCCTGAGCTCCTGGAGCGAGCTGTGCCCCTCAAGGTCAAACTTAGCGACAATGGACTGAAAGCTGGCCGCAGCAAGGTGGGGGTCTGGACTGGAACGGTAACAGGGGTGAGAGCAGGGTTGTGGGGTGTAGAAGTGGTGACTGGGTAGGAGAGGCAAGTTTTGTGCATGTATCCAGAGCCACAGGAAGACACCAAATTTGAGCTGGGCACGATGGTGGCACATAGCTTTACTCTCAGCACTTGGGAGGCAGAGGCAGGTGGATCTCTGAGGCCAGCCTGGTCTACAGAGCAAGTTCTAGGGCAGCCAGGGCTACACAGAGAAACCTTGTCTTGAAAACAACCCCCCCCCCAAAACTTCACTCACAACTGCTCCCTTTTCTCTAGTCCAAGGGCAGTCTAGACCAGCTGGATGAGAAACCTCTGGACCTTGGACCTCCACTGCCCCCCAAGATAGAGCCTGGCACCTTTGGAAGAGATCTGAAGACCCCAAGACCTGGCAGTGCTGGTGAGGTGGAGGGCAGATGAGGAAAGGGATATGAAGTGAGCTTTGTGTGACCTCCCCCTTGCCCCCTTCCGCCATGACTGTGGTCCCTCTTCCCAGAGAGTGCCCTGTCAGTACAGAGGACCAGCCCTCCAACACCTGCCATGTATAAGTTCCGGCCAGCCTTCTCCACTGGTCCCAAAACACCCTTTTGTGGACCTAGTGAGCAGGTAAGGCCAGACTCTGCTTCTGAGAAGGGCCCCCCAACCCTGAAGACAGCTTCCCCTCTGGGAAAGTCTGGTCCCTGAGAGGGACCTGCTGCTGCTGGGAAAGGTCTGTCCCTGGGGAGAGCCTTGCTTGGTCACGGTGTCCTGTTCCCATTCTGTGTTTCTAACAAGGCCATACTGTCAGAGAGTTGTCATGTGCATGCTGGCAGCTCTCCATGCTGTGGGCATACTGAGCTGGGGTCCCTTGGAGGGGAGCATGCTGGCCTGGCATCTCTGCTTTTCTCTACTGGCATTGCCCATACACCAGGCGGGAAGCTTCCCCCTCTAGCAGTTAAGATGGCTGGAATTCCACCATTAGTCATTTTGTAAGGCCCACGGGAAGCCCTCAGAAGAATTGAAGGTTTGTTTGAGAAAGCACATTTATTTTCCTGAGTTAAGTACTTCTTTGTCTGTTGCTGTGGGACAGCAGTCTGTGAAATGATCCAGAACTCTGAGTGTTCCCAAGGCTGCCATCCCAAGACTAGCTCCACACATCTAGACCAGCTCTCCCCTGGGGGCCTCCTTACCTGTCTGGGCCATTGGGTGAGAGCGAGCCTGAGCCCCTATGGGCAAGGGTCCATCCTGGGGGCAGTAGAGCAGTGCAGGCTGGGAGGTTGGGCTGTCGCCTCCCTGTGACTGACTACACCCCACGAAGGACTCCATAAGGCGTCTGAGTACACCAGGACAACAGTTACTCTTACAGGCTTTGGAATTAGAGGGGCCTGTGGCTCGGTTCTAGTCAGAGAGACAAAAAAAAAAAAAAAAAAAAAAAAGCCCCTCTACCCGTGGCTGTGGCCACTCTGGGTTGGAGTGACTCAAGACCATAGACCCAGTGTCTGGAAAAGCCTGGCCTGGCCTTCCACCACGGAGATCCACCATTGGTGGCTTAGGAAGGGTCCACACAGCCTCTCTTAGTGATTGTGGGTAGAGGCAGGCCCCACACTACCTTTCCTGGGAATTCGGAGCTGACTCTGCTGTTGTAAATTTTATCCATAGTAGGCATGAGAGGGGTGTGGGCCAGGGATGGGAACCTCTTGCTCTAGATTGTGTCAGCTGCCCTTGCTTCTGTGGCTGGTGTATTAAATGGCAGCCTCAAGAGTTCTTGGCTCTAAAGGGTCAGGTAAGTGGGGGTGGGGAGCAGTATGAGAGTACCATGTCCTCCTACAGGTCCCAGGCCCTGACTCCCTTACTCTGGCAGATGACAGCACCCACAGTCTAGACTTCGTGTCCGAGCCCAGCCTGGATCTCCCGGACCACGGGCCTGGTGGTCTGCATCCTACCTATCCCCCTTCCCCGCCCCTCAATGCCACGGATGCCTTCTCAGGTGCCTTACGCTCCCTGAGTCTCAAGGCTGCCAGCCGGCGGGGTGGGGACCACATGACCCTACAGCCACTGCGCTCTGAAGGTGGGCCCCCCACCCCTCACCGTGGTCTCTTCGCTCCCCATGCCCTGCCCAACCGAAATGGCAGCCTGTCCTACGACAGCCTACTAAACCCTGGCTCGCCCGGTAGCCACGCATGCCCCACACACCCCACCGTCGGCATGGCCGGCTACCATTCACCTTACCTGCACCCTGGGCCATCAGACCCACCACGGCCCCCACCCCGCAGCTTCAGCCCTGTGCTGGGTCCCCGGCCTAGGGAGCCCTCTCCTGTGCGCTATGACAACCTGTCTCGGACCATCATGGCCTCTATCCAGGAGCGCAAGGACAGGGAAGAACGCGAACGGCTGCTGCGCTCCCAGACTGACTCACTCTTTGGCGATTCTGGTGTCTATGACACACCCAGCTCCTACAGCCTGCAACAGGCCAGTGTGTTAACGGAAGGTCCCCGTGGCTCTGTGCTGCGGTATGGTTCCAGGGATGACCTCGTGGCTGGGCCTGGCTTTGGTGGTGCCCGCAATCCTGCCCTGCAGACGTCGTTGTCCTCACTGTCCAGCTCCATGAGTCGGGCACCTCGGACATCTTCCTCCTCCCTACAGGCTGACCAGGCCAACAACAATGCCCCGGGACCCCGGCCTGGCAGTGGTTCACACAGGTCTCCTGCCCGTCAGGGCCTGCCTTCCCCACCAGGCACACCCCGATCACCCTCCTATGCAGGCTCCAAGGCTGTCGCCTTCATCCACACAGACCTCCCGGAACGACCACCCTCACTGGCTATGCAGAGGTGGGTACCCAGAAGTATAGGTGGGTTGCCTCATCCAGGACCCCTCATGACCTGGTTCTCCCAGCGCATCCACAGACCCACGGTTGTCTGTAGGAACAGGGCAAGGTGGGTGGGCCTTAGCTTGCCTTCAAGGCCTCTAGTTACTCGTTTGGGAAGGTCTGGCCCTGGGTACACTATGAGTGTGGGAACACACATTTGCATGCTGAGCCAGCACAGACTTGGCTGAGAGCCTGCCCTGGAGCGAGCTTTACATGGGTCTCTAGACTCCCAGCTTCCCAGGTCTTAATGCATGCTTGGCATGCTGAGACTGAGGGACATTGCCTCGCCACAACTGATATGGACTGAGCATGCAGCCCCAGATAGCAGGGCCTCCATGCTTCAAGACAGGCAGGGGCAGGAAGGACCCAGGAACCTGAGCATCGTTTTCATTGTTTGGGTCTCAGATGAGGCCTGAGAGGAGACCCCCGTTTAGGATATGAGGCTACAAAGGGTCCGTGGGGCATCCCCAACTTTTCTCAGGAGTGATGAGATGGGGAGACCAGCTACAGTCCCCTCAGGGGAACAGTAGTAGCTCTGAATAGACCAGAGGATAGGCGTGATCCTCTCATTTCCTGGAGAGCCTGGGAGAGAGCTGTGCGTTCACTACTGGGCTTCCCAACCTCAAGCCCAGTGGGCAGGGTAGGGCCCAGAAACTCAGCCTTAGTTGCTCTTTGCCTGATCCAACTAGGAGAGATCAGGGTACCCGTGAGGATGATAGCAGTTCTGGCAGTGTCTGTCTGTCCTGTGACAGCACGATCCTAAGGGCAAGGACTGCCCTGGGTCCAGGACACAGCGCTCCAGTCCACATCTGCATGTGTCCTAGCGCCCACTGTCCTGTGTTCACTGTGTGTGCACGTGTGTGTATGTGCTTGTTTTGATGCAGGGATCACCCTCAGCTGAAGACCCCCCCAAGTAAGCTTAACGGGCAGTCCCCAGGCATGGTCCGTCTGGGGCCTGCCGCCAGCCCCATGGGGCCCAACGCCAGCCCTGCCCGCCACACGCTGGTTAAGAAGGTGTCCGGCGTGGGTGGGACTACGTACGAAATCTCGGTGTGAGAACTGACCACCACTCATCTGCTGTGATTCCACGGGGACCAGGACCCCCCACAGTAGCTCCCCAACCCCATCGAGTTCTCTGCCCCAGGGAGAGGAGGCTACCCAAGCCTGGTGTGGACACATCTACAGGAAAGCAAGCCCTGCCTCCACAAGCTTGTGCTCCAGCCTCTGCCTGTTCATCCACTTATCTACTCACAGGGCAGGTGGAGCCAAGGCTGTGGGCTGTGATGGCGACCTGGACTGCCTCCTCCATCAGCCAAGCTCAGCCCTGCACCCTGTTGCCCTCATTCCCTGAGGCCAGTCCCCAACAGTCGTCCCATGGGCCTACCCACTCCTGTGTGGATGGGTTGCTGCAGCCCTGTTCTCCCAGCTGCTCCTGATACATGGCCTTTCACTGACTAGCTGGTAGCTTGTTGCTTGGCAAGGCCTATGCTTTGCAGGGAGTGTAACTTTGGCCTGCTCTGGGTTGGGATGGATGGATGAATGGATGGATGGATGGATGGATGGATGGATGGGTGGGTGGATGGATAATCCGGCTGTAGCAGGGGTCCCAGCTCCCTCTGTTCCTGTCTTGCCTGGCTGGTGGGTTTATGTCCCTGTGTCTGTATGCTGTGCTGCCGTGCTACGTCTCATGTGTTAGTGCTCGGCTACCACTGTTCTTCATCAAAGCCTTAACTTCTGCTTTATGCTCTTGTGGGAGGTGACAGAGGTGGGGGAGTGTGGGTTGGCCAGAGAAGAGAGGGGACCAGATGTTGCCCCAGGGACTGGTGGGGCCTAGAGCCCCTTCCCTCCCTCTCAGGCCTTTCCTGCCAAACTGGAGAGTCCTCACCCCAAAGCATACAGAGTTCCCAGCACTGGCTCGGCCAGCGCCGCTGGAAAGCACATCAGGAAGGGGTCAGTTCTCCCCCTGGCATCAGGGACCCGAGTAAGCACATGGCAGCGTCCGCTTGCATTGTGTCTGTCTTATGTTTTTATATTTACATCTATATATCTATAATTTTATTAAAAAAAGGAAAAATCATTTTGATCCTTTCCTTGGGCAAGGCTATGGCTGTGGGTGCAGGGTGGGTGTCAGGAAAGGGGTTGGCCAGCTGGCACAGGGTGGCACATTCCTCTTGATCATTTCTGCTGACATGCCAGGTCAGGCCTAGTTGGTAACGGACCTTCTGCTGGTAAGTGCAAAGGCCTCTTATCCCAGTCTCTGTCATGTCAGACAGCAGGGTGTTTGGTGAAAGGCTAGGACCATAGCTGCCTCCTGGGAATCCAAGGCACCAAAGACCTTGGAGCAAGTGCAATGGAGGGTGCACACAGGGCCAACACCTGGCTGAGAAACCCTACAGAAAGTACTTTCTAGAATGTACTCTTCCATGCTATCTGCCAAAGGAGGGGCGAGGGAGTACCAGAAAGCCACGCTTTCCTGAGCTGGGGCTCAGAGCACAGCTGGAGAGGGCTGGGCAAGGTCCAGTGTTTCGGGGAGGGATTTCCAGCGGGGAAGTGTCCAGAGCCTGTGGCGGGGGGGGGGGGGGGGGGGGGGGGGCGCCTAGCTGTACCCCCGCTGACCTCCACCTTTCTGCTTCTCTCTCACGGACATCGGCCCACAGGGGGCGAATTGGCACCTGTAGCCGTGGATGGGGGTGGCGTGGTCCGCCTAGGGGGACTCCTGGCCTGCACCTGTGCCACCTTGGTCATCCTGAGGATCACCCGCCGCCGCTGCGGGCCCCCTGGAGCGTGGCCGCGGGGACGGCCCCCCGTGGGACCATTTGTCGGCTACATTCCGCTGCATCCAGCCTTTTCCCCAGCCTCTCAGGTCCCTAACAAGACACCAGTAGGTGGCTCTAGGGCATGGACAGCCTGCTGGGGACCCGGAAGACCAGGCTGCTGCAAAGCTTGGAGTGGGGCTGGAAGTAGCCTGGGATGCCTGTCCGTTCCCTGTCAACCAGCCACATCTTGACTGAGCAGGCTGCTAGGCCCATGGCCCTGTGTCCAGGTGACCTCAGGAAGTACCCCCAACCTGCTGCAGGAGTTCCGTGCCCTACCGGGGGTAGCCTCAGAACTGGGAACCAGCATGACCTTCACCCCAACCTCCCTAGCCCTTCCAAGCACTTTAAGCCACTTCTTCCAGGGAGCCCAGGCCTCTGTGGGTTGAACTGGGGTGGGGGTCTCAGGTCACCGCAGGTTACTGCACCCCTCCACTCCACTCCAAGCACATGAACAGATGCCTTAAAGTCCTGGAGCTGCCAGCCAGCCTGGTGGACCATGGGTTTGGTCCATCCATCTCTGCCTCTTGCCTGCTCTGACCCCACCCGGGTCATCTGCATCCAGGGGTGATACCTCTGAGAATACCCAAGCCTGTGGGAGGGCGGAACAGAACCTTTGCTGACTTTCACACAAAGGCCCTGTTCTGGGGTCACTTCCGGGCAGCAGTCCTGTCTCCCATCTGGGGGTACAGATCCCACAAAGCATTTTGTGTTCTACAGGATTACCCTCCCTCAACTTCCCTAATAAATTTTTCTTTGCTTACCTCCATGGCACTATCCAGCAATGTGAATGCCCCTATTTTAGCCTTGGACAGTGCCAGGAGGCTGAATTAGAGGCCATGGGTTGAGGGGTCGAGAGCCCCTTGCAGAGCTGACAAGATGAGGGTGAGTCAGCAGATTCAGGGCTCTGACTTCTAAGGTCCTTAGGAGGGCCTGGTCCAGGAGAGCAGGAAGGACCCTAGTAACTCCCCAGCTGTAGCCTTTTAGGAAAGACCATCCTGCCACACCCTCAAGCTCCTGGGCCGTTTGTGGAGAAATACCCTTTGGAGCAGGTAGGAGCCAACACTCATCTGAAGCAGGGACCCCACCACCAAACCCCTACTACCACTAGACCAACAGAGTGCCTCAGAAAGTCTCTAAACCTCTGGCCCCAAAAGCCCCAGTTTCCATGGAAACAAGCTTACATGCAAAGTGTGTCATGACTGTATATCCAGCTGCAGGCCCAGCCCTCAGGACTAGTCCCTCCTCAACCCTTCTCTGCAGCTCCTGATAGGGATTGTGTGCAGAGGTGCTGTAGGCAGGGGTCAATAAGGCCACCGGACACCCGGGGCAGCACCAGCCACCTGGCGGCCTTGCTGGAGCTGCCGGATTTCCGGTCTAGAAAGGCAGGAAGTCGTCCACTTCAAGGCGCAAGAAGGGGCTCAGTAGGGCCCTGAGTTTCCAGACGGCGGCTCTGCTCAGCAGGGGTGGCACCAGCCCCTCGAAGGGCGCGGGGTCCACCACATACACGTAGGCAGCTGTGCAGGCCAGCAGAGCACCCAGCAGCAGCCTCAAGGCCAGCAGCCTGCAAGCGGTGGCAATTAAGGGGTAGGGAATGCCCACGGGGGTGATCCTGGGGGACTGGGCTCTGCCCAGAGGGTGACCTACCAGAGCTGGCCCTTCAGGCCCTCGGAACATCCCAGCTGTGGCCTGCCTTTCTGTCAGGGAGGGGGTTGAGTCAGAACCTGTCCTCAGTACCTTGGGGACCCTGGGGGAGGGCAGATCCCTAGCCCTGAGTTGCTTACAATAAACTCGGACTCCACGGTGGGTCAACCCAGCTGTGCCCGGCTTCCCTTCCCAGGGGTAATCTCTTGCAGCTGCTATGCTCTCTCTAGCCCTGAGTCCTGGTCCCTGTGGTCCATTTCTCAGAATCTGTCTAGCAGTTCCCGGGCAGGGGGTGGACTAAGGAATCAGGGAGGGATGGGGTGGGGCCGTACCTCCAAGCATGACGCCTGCTGCTGCTTCCTGGCCTGAGTGCGGCAATGAGCCCTCTCCCTGAAGGAGTCACACTGTCAGGATCCTCTCCCCCATCCTGGCACCACCCCTGCTGTAGGACTGGAGATCAGAGAAGGGGCCACCCCATCCCGACCTGGCTCAGCCCAGGGTCCCCCGAATCACCCCAGAATCTCCAGCTGAATGTCTTCCATCTGATCTAACACACCCCGGATGTCTTTCTTGAGGTTCTAGGAGGCAGAGGAAGTGAAGCCAGTCCTCTCTGTCCCACCACTGTGCTCTACCCACTGCCTCTCATGGCTGTCACCCCTACCATGGCCCTATGATGACCTACCAGGAGTCCGGTGGCCTGGTTGTTCAGAGCCATGTGCACTTCAGCCACACCGTCCCACACCTGGGAGCAGGGAATTGAGGCCTGCCTCACTCAAGGAGCAGGATAAAGCAGGGCCTCCCTCCCACCACAGGCCAAGCAGGCACCTCAGTAATGGCCATCTTCTTCCGCTCAAAGGACAGTCTGATCTGTTGCAGCTCATTCTGGGTGGGGAGCAGCAGTGTGAGCACAGGAATCCGTTCCCCAGGGCCAAGCCCCTCTCCCCAGGGTCCACCTGGGATTGCTGCACAAAAGACTCCCTCCCCACCCCCACCCCCACCCCCACCGCAGAGCTGCACAGGTGCCGTGATTTCCAGGGGCCAGGTACTGGCTGCCTGGGGCTGTGGGAGAGCCCTAGGGTCATGCATGCCCAAGGCTGTGGATAAATGGAGGTGCTGCTGCATGGTCTGGGACTGTGTGTTCCTGCTTACCCAGGCCAGGGCTGTGCAGCTTGAGTGCTCAGTACACAGAGGCAGGAACTGCTTCTGCCCAGTCCCCAGGAGGGCTCCCAGCTGCTCCCGGAGGTCCTGGTTCAGCCTTTTCTGCATGGGAAAGTGGAGGGGGGCAGGGGGTACAAAAAGATGGGAGCCATGTGTACTGGTTGCTTCTCAGGCAGAAAGCCAAAGCCCTCCACTGCGCTGCCCACCCCAACCGCGTATACATTGGCCCATGGGATGCACTCACCAGGCTGTGGTTCTCCTGCTCCAGCTGCAGGCAGGATTGCTCTGCCGACCTCAGCATCCCGCTCTGAAGCTGTGTGGAAGCTGTCCTGGATGAGGCTATGGCCCCTCCCCCGGGAGGCAGAGTTGGGCACGGGCAGGGTCTGGGTCCTGAGGTGGGGGGTCCTGTCTGCCTGGGTGGCCCCTGCTCACGCCTTGAGTGCGGGGGCCAGCCCCACTCTACTTCAACCTCCACTTCTTGTCTGGACCCCGCTGGCTCTCGAGCTCTCTGTCGCAGCATCTCTCCTTCTTCACTTGACAGAAACATACCAGGGGCCTCTCGTCCCACTCTGGATCCTCCACCCCCTGTCCCTGGAGCTGGGAAAGGTCTGGAAGACTCTAGTGACTGAGTGGACTGAAGGGGGGCCAGACAGGGCCACCTTACAAATCCCTGACAGGGCTGATCCAGGCATCCTCCATGGCTGCTCGAAACTGGGGCTGGGGGACACTGGGTGGTATGAGAGTGTCCACAGGGTCCCAGGGGTTTGGGCCCCTCCATTCCTCCCTGTGACCCCTTCCTGACCCCAGGTCCAGGCTCTGGCCTGGCTGACCTGCCACTCTCTTTGAGGGCACTTTGGATGTCACTCTGGTTCACAAGTCTATCCAGGGTGACAGTCACAAAGGCCTGGGTACAGCCAGGGAGGTCACAATGGGCTGGGCCCAGGGCTGGGGCAGAAGGGAGGCTAGAGCACCCCAGCCCTGCTCTCAGTGCCCCTGGAGCCCCTGCGGCTGCATCTTTTCTCTGTGTGAGGAAGAATGTTCAGGGTGCCCGTTCATTCTCAGAAGGTTGGCTCTGGGGAAAAAAAAAGCTGAGCCCTGGAAGAAATCAAGTGTGGCAGAAGTGGCAGCTGCCCCCACCCCAGGTTCAAGCCCTTCTGCTATGTGTCCAGGTCAGGATCCAGGTGAATAAAGGTGGGTGGGCAAGGTCATCAAGGCCACACCCCTTTGATCATAATCAGGCTAGTCAAATTGCCCATGACCTGCTTCTCAGCCCAGGGTGAAGTCACAAGCCGTGCTGTGTCTTAGTTTGAGAGTGGGAATAGCTGACAGGGTACCACAGGGTTCTAGAGGCGTCTTCTGGGAATGTCTGCTCCGTAAGCTTCAACACAGCCCTGACCCTTGAGGGCCCATTCTGAACCCAGAGGCCCTCGCATTCTATTCCAACAGACATCTTTCTGCTCATCCTCAGTGCAGTGGCCAAGTTGTATGCTTTATATGTTAGCATGCTGGGGATGTGCAGGATCTTCTGCGCACAAGGCAAATATTTCATCCCTGGGCTCCTCCCAGACTAGCTGGGCTCATTTCTTTTCTTTTTCTGTTTTTGTGGTGGGTTTTTTTGTTTTTTGTTGTTGTTTTTTTTTAGACAGAGTTTCTCAGCCTTAGTTGTTCTGGACTCACTTTGTAGATCAGGCTGGCCTTGAACTCACAGCAACCTGCCTACTTCTGCCTCCCAGAGCGCTGGGGTTACAGGTGTGCACCACCATGCCCAACTTTTGTTTTTGTTTTTTTCATTTTCAATCATTAATGTATTTTTATTTCTCTCTCTCTCTCTCTCTCTCTCTCTCTCTCTCTCTCTCTCTCTCTTCCTCTTTGTGTGTGTGTGTGCACACTCATGTGCATGCACATGTGTGCAAATGCACACAGGGCCCAGAAGATAGCACTGGTCCCATGAAATGAGTTAAAGGTGATTTTGAGCCACCTGCTAGGGTACTGGGAACTGAACTCAGTTCCTCTGCAAGAGCAGCAACTGGTTTTAACTGCTAAGCCATCTCTGCACACCGCCCCCACCCCCACCCACCCCAATGGATGTTCCCTCTTGGTCGCAACATTTCATTGATAAAATTTCTGCTTTTTCCACTTGTTTGGAACTTCCAGGCAGATGCTGGGTCTCTTCTCTGTATCTTTGGTATTTGTATGTCAATTCCTTTAAGTCCCAACTCTCTCTTACTTTGAAACAAATTGTTTTGTGTGTATGTAATTTATTTACTTGCATTTTATGTGTATGTGTGTTTTGTCTGCTTGCATGCCTTGTGTCCACAGAGCCAGAGAGAGTGTCAGGTGTGTTTTTTTTGTTTTGTTTTGTTTGGCGCTCTCCCTGGGCCCTGGAGCCCTCTGATTACACCAGGCTGGCTGGACCTTCAGCCCCACTGCCCTGGGATTACAACTATGAGCCACCACACGTGCCTTCCTACAGAGCTTCTGGGGATCGGCCTGGGGTCCCCCAGCTTCAGTGGCAAGCACTTTGTCACTGACGGGCCTCTCTTAGCCCTTCTCTCTCATCTACACACAGCCTTGTGTCACATGACGGGGTGCATTCTGAAGACATTGCCAGTAGGTATCTTGGCATTCTAAAGTGTACATGTGTAAGCCTACATGGCGCTGTTTCCTGCACATCTGGGCCATGTGGAACCTGCCTGTGAAGGACCCACTGCTCCTTGGTTGCTTCGTGGAGCAGTGTGAGACTGAAAAAGTACAGAGTAGGGTGCCCTTGTGGGTGAGGGGGGTAGGGGGAGGGAGAAACCAAGGCAAGATAACTGTCACTCAGCTGCATTTTACAGTAATTAAAAAAACACACTAAGATAACAAAAAGTCTCACATGGTAAATGCGTAAGGGATCAACATAGTCATTTATTGTCATTTTGCAGTGTTGGGCTCTGTGCCTTGTATGTACTGCACTTTATTCATCTGTGTTGTGTTCCTGCCATTTCCACTACGAGCATGACAGATATGCTATGACATAGTTCCATAGTTGATGTGAGTTTTTCATTAACACCAAAACAAACAAAAAAAATTTTTTTTTTAGCCATGATTGGAATGGAACCCAGGGCTTCGCACATGATAAGCAAACACTTACCATTGGGTCACACTTTCAGTCCTTGCTATTATTACACACTTTTTTAATTTTTAATTTTTCAAGACAGAGTTTCTCTGTGTAGCCTTGGATATTCTGGACTTGCTTTGTAGACCAGACTGGCCTTCAACTCACAGAGATCTGCGTTCCTCTGCCTCCCAAGTACCAGGGTTACAGGCTTGCGCCACTGTGCCCAGCTGCTATTAGACACTCTTTTTTTTTTTTTCGAGACAGGGTCTCTCTGTGTAGCCTTGGCTGTTCTGGACTCACTTTTGTAGGCCAGGCTTCCTTGAACCCACAGCGATAGGACCACTGTGGCCTGTAGTTGACCAAAGTGTTATGTAGCACATGATGGTCCTTTCTTTCTTAACTTTGCATCTCAGTGGCCATAATTTTGGTTGCTGAGGTGTTACTGCTGGTCCCTGGGTGCCTCTTCTTTTTTTCGAAGTATCCTGTTCTCTTTTCAGGATGCAGTGGTTTGGGGGGAGAAGAGATCTTTTGTTGCCTATGTTTTCTCTTCCCCTCTTACAGTTCTTTGGTTGTTTTCCTTTTTGTTTGGCTTTGAGATTTCCCAGCAGACATTATCCTAATAAAAACCTATCTGGCTTTTCTTTTCTGTCTCTGTTTATGGAGGAGTTGAGAAAGCTAATAGGTATGCTTTCAGTGAAACTATAGGGATGGTCCAGGTCTAAGAAGGAAGGCCTCTTGCCACACATCTCTCTACCCCAGCTCTGATGTCTGGATTAAGACTAGACCTAGGGAGTTTGTCAAGAAAGTTTGCTGACAGCTGCCATAAGCAGTACTGGAGCACATACTTAACCCCCAGCCAGTCAGTCCCCAGTTCCCAGCAAACTGTATCCCTGAGTTAGCTCTGCATCCCATTTTCAGTCTGCTGAGGTCCCTTAACAGATCGATGGCCTACCCCCTGGTGTCTTGCAGACCTGGAATGTATACCCATCAGGGGCCACTGAGACCTGTGGCAGAGGAAAGAGTGTGAGCCACAGTGACAGCTCAGTCTGGGCCCAGCTGGCCACACTAGCAGGAATTCTGCTTTGTTCCAGGATGGGACGCATCTATACACCCATAGCACAGGTGGAGGCTGGCAGTTGCACAATAGGAAGGGCCTGGGAGTTGCCTCAGAGTGTCCTAAACTACCCAGAAGCTTCCCGCTCAGGCTCCAGGAGGGTCTTCCAGGCCCCCTGCCTGTTCCTTTCTGTCTGGGGTCTCGTGGTTACTAAGATATGATGGTCTCAAAAGTGTGGACCCAGGAAGGCCCTTGGATGGCATTCGCTGTGAGGTGGCTATGGGTAGGGCTGAAGGACCCCCAGCAAAGACCCTGAGTAGCTGTTTGGTGGTGGGGTCCTCCATCCTGTGCTCTGTGTCCCCAACCTGACAAAAGCCTAGCAGATACTCAGACACTCCCATCCTGTGTGACTACAGGGCACCGCACAAACGGGTGTAGGCTAGGGTCCTCAGGCCACAATCCAGGTGCCCAGGTTGGGCTGCAGTTGCTGAGCAGCTGTGGAAGTACCAAGGGCACCGTAGACGCTCGTAGGCACTGAGGCCTTAGGGTGCCTACCTCAACCTGGAGCCCCACATCCTCTGATCCCCTTACCTTTGCTTGGGCTGTGCCCTATCTGGAAGGCTGGTTTCTCTCAGAGCCAGCCCTGAAGATGTCTCCCCTCTCTCCATGGTCCTTGTATGGTCTTGAGCTCCAGAGCTGCGTGCGAGGTGGGGGAGTCTAAAAGGAGAGCAGAACCCTGGGTCTGCAGCATGGCTGCCTCCTGCTCAGGGCATCACGTGTGCTAACACGTGTTCGGCGCCCTGCTCATCACTGTGTTGGGTTGGGCTGAGAGTCTGTGTGGAGCCCTGGCTCCACGCAGGAGAAGGGCTGAGTCTGCACTGAGTGGAGGCCGTGGATGGGTGCAGAGACTCAGCCACACAGAAAGTGTGGGAAACTAGAGTGTGTTGTGAGGAGCTGGAGTGGCCCTAGCCCCAGTTGCTAGGCAGCACACTTCCCTGGACACCAGTTGCCATGGCAGCCGCTTCCTGCCCGTGTTGCCATGACACCCAGATGGCCTTGAGGAGCCTGGAGTGGTAGTAAGGGGCTAGCTACCCAGACACACTCACCCCTCCTTGGCCGATGCCTAGGGGCTCCTGAGGAGAGAAGAGGGGAGAAAAGGCTGTTCTCTTCAGAGGTTCTTGCCTACAGCTGGCCTGGGATGAAGACAGGGGCCACATGGGCTGATTTTGCTCTCCTCACTGTGGCCTTGACAAATGTCCCAAGCTCTTTTCAGGGCCTGGGTAGAACTCAGAGTCATAGAGCCAGCCACACCACTGAAAGGTTCATTTCTTTGCGTTTTAACCCAAGCGTCTGTCCCAGACCCTCCCGGTCTGTTATCTTGACTTGCAGCCCCAAAGCACGCTGGGTAGGCCCGGAAAATCCTCGAAGACCCTGAGTAAAGGTGTCTGCGGTCTCGCCTGGGAATCGCCCTCTCTCACTGGGACTCCGGCCACTCCTTTCACCTTCTTCCCGGAACCTAGGGTGTGGCCTAGGCATCAACTTGCCTTTGCTCTTTAGAGATGCAAGGTGACACTTGGCTCTGAGTCGTGCATGGTCTTGGACCTTCCAGGTGCTGGTAGACTCAGCCAGAGGCACAGATGAGGGAAGAAGTGATCTATGTGACCGAGTCACCTCTGAGCCGGGAGGTAGGGGCTGCTCCTGGCAAGGTAGACACGAACTTCTGAGAGCTGTGTGGTCTTCTTTGCCCTCTGCAGTATTGGGTGTTTGTATATGTGCAGAACAAGCTGAGATCTGGGTCATGGGACCATGGTGTGGGCAGAAGAAGGCCTTAGAACTAGGCAGGTTGATCCATGCTGATGTGTATCTGGATTGTGTAAGGCTAATGCAGGGAGGTTACCGTGAGTTTGAGACCGACCTAGGATATGCAGTGAGAGCCTGTCTCAAAGGGGGCAATCACTAGGTAGGCTGGATCCTTCAAGTCCTGGGAATTCCCAATTTTCTGTTTGTTTGGTTTTGGTTTTTTTTTGAGACAGGGTTTCTCTGTGTAGCCTTGGCCATCCTGGACTCACTTTACAGACCAAGCTGGCCTCAAACTCACAGCGATCCACCTGCCTCTACCTCCCGAGTGCTGGGATTAAAGGCGTGCGCCACCATGCCCAGCTGTTTGTTTGTTTTTCGAGACAGGGTTTCTCTGTGTAGCCTTGACTGCCCTGGACTCCCTTTGTAGACCAGGCTGGCCTCGAACTCACAGCAATCCACTTGCCTCTGCCTCCTGAGTGCTGAGATTAAAGGTGTGTACCACCACCGCCCAGCTGAGAAGTCCTAATTTTGAAAGGTCAAAGTTCTGAGGTGCCTGCGCAAGGGTGGAGGTACATTGTGGGCAGGCATGCCTGCCGTGGCCTTTGTGCTCCCAGGATGTGTGCATCGTCAGGCCATTTGTCTCTCTCCTCTGTGGTCCCTCTCTGGACACCACTGCTCACATTTTAAAATTTAAGAATGCTAAAGGAAACGCTCCTGTGGATGAAACCATCCCGATGGATTACCACCATTCCAGGATGTTAACGGCTCTGAGGCCTCTTGTTAGGAGGTAACATGCTGGCCACCATGCTCCTGTGCTCCAGGAGGTCGCTGGGCATTAGCAGAACATGACATCCCTGCCCAAGCTGAGGACCTCTCTCCTTTCTTAGGAGTCACATCCCTGGACAGTGGTGTCCAGGTCAGCGTGAATGGACTACCTGGTGGTCGGCAGAGTCCACCTTACTGGGACCACAATCTGGGTTCTTGTCTCTCCTCTTCTGTCCTACCTGACCCTACTTCTGGAGGACTAATGGCCTGCTTGTCAGTGCAGGCAACGGTGATAGGCTATGAGCTCCCAAGGCCTGTTTCTGCATCCTGACATCAGGACTTTCAGGTTAACGTGGGATTGTCGACAAATGAGGGGGTCACCTGAAGCTGGCACCTGACCACACCCAATCCCCCCCCATGCCGGTGGCAGGCAGAGCAGGAGTAGACTGCAGTTCTTATTCTTGCCACCAGATGGCACCTCAACCCTTCAGACCAGGCACAGGTGCTTGGGACCCAGCGGCCAGGGCAGACAGCTGTCACTAGGAAGTAGAGGAAGTCACCAGGCTGACACTTTTGCCATAGAAGGAGCAAAACGGGGCCAAAGCTTCCATACCCCACTTGGATATGTGGTTTCTCTGAGGGGTAGCCATGTGGTCACAACTCTCGCTGGTGTGAGAGTGTTCTGTTCCCCATTGCTTACTTTGAAGCGAATTACCCCAGGCTCTCCTGGCACTGTGCAGGGGTCTTCCACCCCCACGACCCATCACTGCACAGCACAGTCCCATTTAGGATGAGTAGTCCCGGAGCTATGGGAACAGGGCAACTCAGGATGGTCCCAGCCAGCATGTGTGAATGCTGTGACACCTTGGCTGAGAGTGGCCAGGGGCTCCAGATTGTTCTCCTTTAAGAAGGTGGGGACCATCTGCCGGGTGCTGGGCTCCCAGAGCTGTAACTCTGCCCTTGGTTTCAGGTGGAGAAACTGGAGTCTGGGCCTGCAGTGAGCACATACTGCCTGAGTCTGTGGGCTGGGACAGGCCTCTGGGGAGGAGATTCAGTGTAGAGCCCAAAGCCTACCCTGTCATTTTGTTGACCTTTATCAGGGCTTTCAGCCTTGGCTGATGCCCCAATCCGTAGCCAAAGTTCTGGGAGTTGCCCTGTTCGGCCCTCCTGGGTGGAGTGGAGCTGTGAGGAGAGGCCAGCTTTGTCTCCAAGTAGGATGTCCCTTTCATCCGTAGACTCTAGCATGCTTGTGCCCTATGCTGTGTGCTATGGTGGCTCCACATGGCTCCCTAGCCCCAGCATGGTTCCCGTGGCAGGAAGTAGACAGGCTACACACTACTGTCTGACCATGAGACTTCTTCAGAGCCTCCAGCTGAGCCTTTGGGTGACAGAGTTTTGTCAGGATGAGGAAGACCTGAGTAGGGAAGGGAGGTAGTGTGGGGAGGGAGGTTGGGAGTGAGGGGGGGTGGGAAACGACATATTTGCTGGCGTTGCACACCCAGCCCCTCAGTGTGCGGCCTGTTGCACTCCCCACCAGTTCCACCAGAGGGCGCTGCGGAAAGGCCACCTGGCCTCTATATAGGAGGAAGTCCTGGTTTCCTAGCCAAAGTTCCAGGCTTCTGGTGACTCCAGCCTTTGTCAGTGTGTCTAGATGGTCAAGATGGGTGCTCTTTGAGTACCCTTCCTCCCATCTAGAGAGCAGATCATCTGTCCATGCTCTGGCCTCTCCTCCTTTCTGGCCTCTGGGGATGGAAGGGCGGGACTTCTCTCTATGGGCCCCTGACTAAAGTTGGTTCT
>OU015745.1:73104581-73123929 GCA_907169655.1 Acomys percivali | reverse complement strand
GGCCCTGGGCTGCCTTTAATCAAAAGGAAGGGTAAATTCTGGTTTCATTATGCTGTGTGTCTCTCCTACCTTCTTGGTTTCCCCTTCTCGGGTCCCATCCTGCATGGCTCATACACATCCTGTTCACTGCCCTTCTCAATGCTCTGCCCTCCTACCTGTGGGTCTTACTTCTGCCTGGATCCCCAACCTCGCTTTCTCCAGCTCCCTGGGCCACACTCCCCAGAAAGCTTGACAGAGGCTTCAACCTTGTTTTTTTTGGAGGGAGCATGGGCTAAAATGGTCCTCCTGCTACCCCCACCCCTACAACTTCACCCAACCAGCCAGGTATCCCATCACCCACCCACCCTATAGCCAGTGGCTGCCTCGCCACTCAGGCTAGCCAGGAGAAGCCACCAGGCCTCCTGGGACGCAGTGGCGTCTTCTTACTGAACCGCCACATCAGTGATAAAGGACAGTGTCAGTCCCGTGTTCACGTGCCAGAAGCTGCCTGCAATATGAGAGAGATGTTTAATTTATCTCAGCAACTAGGCATGAGTTATAAAAATGGTAATTTCTTGGAGATTCAATTACGTGTTTTCATTGTTACCCCGGTAATCAAGGAAACGATTTTTAATGATAGGCTGGAAGATGGTACCGATCTTGGAGGGAGGAGGGCGCAGGCAAATGATTAGGGACCACATAGAACAATTTCTATAGGCAAGTGAGGCCGAGCCACCCCATGTGTGGCAGCCCCTGCAGCCATCTGGGTTTTCAGTCTCCCCACAAGCCAGTGAGCCCACCTCTGCAGAACTTCAATCATCTATCTTCTGGGGGCCCTGCAGGGCTGGTACCTGATTTTTCCCCCCCTAAGTGATGTCTCGGCTCTAAATAACATCTCTAGGATTAACAATGCTGGCGGCCAATAGTGCCAGGTGATTGGAAAAGGGGCTTTATGGCCTCTTGGGTGAAATTGAACTTACATCTGACGTGAGCTTCCAAGATGGGATTTTCCTCCCTGGCAAATGAGGCACGTTCCCGCTAATTACAACAGCCGCTCCAGGCCCCTCATCACACACAGTAGGCAGGCACTCATTGAGGCTGGGCCTTTGCCACCTGGGGGTCGGTGCTGTGTCATCTACAGGAGCCCAAATCTCTTGATGACCTTGCTGCTGGCTCCAGAGGATTCAGCAGTGCAGTCGGGGGAGGCGAGAGCGAGGAGTGCGCAGGGAAGAGATGAAATGTAGCTCAACAGGACACACCAGGGGAGACACATTTGAGGCCCCAGGCTTGGGGTTGCTCGGTCTCATTGGAAACCCAAGGCCTCTCATCCAGTTGAAGCCATCATAGAGCCCTGGACATGTTGCAGGGGGACCTGGAGTCTTCGGCTGATGCTGTGCTAGGCACGGCCTCTTTTGGGTCCTCCTACCTGGTCTCCAGGCTGCTGACTCTAGCTCCCTCAAGCCTGTGCCAGGTTGACAGGAGCTGGCCTTGCTTCTCCATCCTGCTTTTTGAGGGTGCTTTTGGCTTTGGTTGAGATCCTGTCACAGGGCATGGGGACACGAAGCCACCTCCAGGTAAGCAGAGAGAGGCTTTTGGGCTTGGATCAGAGTCTGGGGAAGGAAGACAGGCCTGTCCTTGTACACAGAGACAGGGATACAGCCACTACCACTGACCCTCCCTACCCTACCAACCCAGGGCACCAGTTCACAGGCTCAGAGAGATCCAGGGTTTATTGGGGGTCACAGTGCAGATGAGCAAGAGTGAGTTGCTATACACACGACTGTTGGCATGTGCCTTGTCACTGAAGGATGTAAGGGGTGCTAAGAAAATGGATTTTCTTTTGTTTGTTGAGACAGGATGTGTCTGTGTAGCCCTGGCTATCCTGAAAGTCACTCTGCAGATCAGTGTCCTTGAACTCAGAGATCCGCCTGCCTCTGCCTCCCAAGGGCTGGGATTAAAGGTGTGTGCCACCACGGCCCGGCTCCTTGCAAAGTTTGACTAACAGCTTCCAGGAGCTTGACAGGAAGGAGAAGAGAGATGGCTCTGAGTGTCCTGAAAGGGGACCTTCCCCAGAATAATTACCTTCTGTTTGCTTGCAGTAAAAACTAGCCTATTTCTCCCCTTTCCAATAATTGCGCTTAATTATTTTTAACCAAGATTGAATGTACTTTCTAAGCTCAAGATCCACTAACTGTCCTGTCTTGACCCATCAGAGCTCTGCTCTTCCTACCACCGGGAGCAGCCAAGCCATTCTGAGAGGCAGGGGATATGCTCGTCTGGGATGCTGAGTCTTTGGTGAATACAACTTTACCATCATTGCTGTGGTCATGAATATAATTACCTGTACCACCATGCAACCTCCATCACTTCACCCACTGTCATCACCTCCATCATCATCATCACTCCCACCATGATCTCTACCTGCATCATCACCACCATCAGCACCTCCTCTCTCACCACCCCTATCATCAGCACCTCCTCTCTCACCACCCCTACCATCAGCACCTCCTGTCACCACCCCTACCATCAGCACCTCCTCTCTCACCACCCCTACCATCAGCACCTCCTCTCTCACCACCTCTACCATCACCACCATCATTGCTCTCACCACTACCACTATGACCAACATCACCATCATAATTAGCACCATCATCATCACATTCGCCACCATGCCACAAGCTATCATCACCACCACCATGACACTCTCATCACCACTACAATACAATACAGTACACTACAAGCCACCACTATAACTACCATCTCTATCATCACCACCTTCACCACCATTATATCACCACCTCTGTCACTACCATTTCCTCCACCGCTACCATCACCCCTACTTTCATCACAGCCATCATGGCCACCCACTGCCATCTCTCTGCCACCATCACCACCACCATTTCCTCTCCTCTACCACCACTGACTCATAGTTATGCGACCATCTTACTCCTTTCTTTTTTTCTTTTTTGGTTTTTTTTTTTTTTTTAGAGACAGGGTTTCTCTGTGTAGCCTTGGCTGTCCTGGACTTGCTTTGTAGACCAGGCTGGCCTCGAACTCACAGAGATCCACCTGCCTCTGCCTCCTGAGTGCTGGGATTAAAGGCATGCGCCATCAAAGCCCGGCCCTCTTCTTTTGAAACAAGTCTCACTCTGTAGCCTAGTCTAGCTCTTTATTACGTAGCCGACGTTGGCCTCAAACTTGCAGCAATTCTCCTGCCTCAGCCTCTTTTGTTGTTGTTGTTCTTTCCCAAGGCAGGGCTTCTCTGTGTAGCCTTGGCTGTCCTGGATTTGCATTGTAGACCAGGCTGGCCTCGAACCCGCAGGAATCCACCTGCCTCTGCCTCCCGAGTGCTGGGATTAAAGGCATGCACCACCACACCCGGCCTGCCTCAGATTCTTGAGCGCTGGAATTACAAGCATGTGCCTGGAAAACACTCACCCAGCTTCTGTCACTGACCAGGTTGGGCCAGAAACAGCAGTGGGGTAGGGAAATTGGCAGAGGTGCTCTGGTCTCTCTGTCTGCCCTACACCCCTCAGCTGGGTTTATCACCTCCACAGCCTCTCTAGAAGGATGGGCTCCTGGGGGCGGGGGACCCAGGTATCCCTTGAGGCTCCACTGCATTGAGCTCACATGGGAAGTCACTCAGAGCCCCGGAGCTGGCTTTCTTTCTGCCTCTGAGCTTTGCTCTTCTGTTAGACGGAGCAAAGCAGTGCTCACAGATAGTAGGGCACTGGGGCCAGGACACTCATGGGTGGCCATCAAGAATGCTGTGAACTGTCATCATGGGGTCCTTTCTGAGTCATCTCAAGGAGGATAGCGGGAAGTGAGCAGGTGGCAGGTCATGCTACCATGTAGTATCTCCTCTTGGTGCCGGCCTATTGGCCACTGCCACAGTATGCCCCATCTTTGCAGTGATGGCCAGGGCACACAGAGAGGAGCCACCTTGGAAGCCATGTCTGTGCTGTTGGGGACACTGGGAACTCCAGGAAGCCCAGGTTGAGCTGGGACAGCAGGGCTATAGGTGGCACCTTTTCTGTGGCAGGCATTTTGCTGTCTCTCAGTCTGCTCTGCATTGGCAATGGTGTCTGGGCACAGCAAAGCTCTGGGGAGTTGGGGACTTCAGGCTTTGAGGAAGGGACTGGCACTAGGGTTCAGTTACCCCACAATCCTGCTTGGGGCCAAAGATGTGGTGGGAACTCAGCCATGTGGACATGAGCAAGGGCTCCCTTTAAAAATCTTAAATCTTGGTGACATTCCCAGTGGCCAGATAATTAATACAAGAGCAGATAATAATTACTCAATGATTAACAACGGCATTTAATAGTTTTCCCAGTAATTATAGTAAAGAGAAAGTTAAATGAATGCCTATCAAAGTTGCTGATGCCCTGAGGATTGCGGGCACCTCAGTGCTGTAGAGTGGCGCCCGCTCCCTCCCCTAGCAGGTGAAGGTTTCCTGGCCACGTTGGCTTCTAGGCCATAAGCCAGGGTAGCTGTGATTTACACCTGGAGGGTGAGGTAGCACACTTGCACCCAGAAAGTTAGTTTTGAGATAGATACATGGGGATGCCTGTCTCTTTCCTTGTCTTTCTTGGCTGTTTGTGGCCATGGAGAAGGAAGGACCAATGGTCTCCCACCCCTATGGGCATCTTGAATCTCAAGGCTAATACATTGGTACATCGTCCAACATTCATGGTCTACTCCCTGGTCCTCCCATTACCATCAGCCCTTCTCCTTCCTGCCATGCTCTGAGATTGGTCTAGGGCTATTCCGCCCACCATGTCTCACTCACATGTGTGTTGGAGGACCCTGTGGTTTGAGGTTGCTCGTCCTCCAGGCGCAGATAGCCTTTCTAAGCTCAGCGCTGGATGGAGGACTCCCTCTCCCTAGCAGGGCCTCTGCCTGACCTCATCCGGAGAGTGTCTTTAGCATATAAGCCTCTAACCAACCGTGTCTGGTATATGGCCTTTGGCACAGTTCCCTGCTAGAGCTCCGCCTTCTGCGCCTATAGGATAATCAGGTACTGTGCTGTGTTCCCATTCACATGATGGGACCGTGCAGCCAAATGCAAACAAAAGCATCCCTGGAGTTCCTAGCATCAACCAATTATAAACACCTATCCTGAGAGCCCCACCCACTCCCCAAGGACTATGTAGCCTGTGTTCACCTTGAATAAAGTGGAGCTAGCTCACTTAAGTGGTTCTTGGAAGTCAATCCATTGTCCTTGCAGGCCATCAGAATCCCCAGTTTGTCACTTCTGCTCACCTTTCCTGAGAACTGGTGGCCAGCCACCCCAGGAATGAAGAAGAGCCACAATGCGGATAGTTGCTCGGTGTTGCCCTAGTCCTGTGAGCTTGTAGCCTGTGTTGATCCACAGGAAGTCTTCACCTGCTAGGGGAGGGAGAGGGGGAATTCCAGTGGGGTGGCTTGCACCCAGCGCTTTGTTTACAGAATCTGCCAGACCTGGATAATGGCTCAGCATCTCCCAGGAGCCCACACAAAGACACAATCTGGGGACCCGGGGCCTCTCATGCAGGACAGTCTCTCCTGCCTGCCTGCTCAGATATCTCTGTGCTGTCCACCCATTCGCATCCTCTCCCCTCCCCGGGAGTCGCCACACTTCCAAGAGGGCTGAGAGCCACTGTCTGCAACTGCTGTCATTGAGTCCAGAATAGAGCGGCCAGCTCTGGACATGGGGATTAAGGAACCAGACTTTATACTCTAGTGACACTGGATGCTTACCCATGATGCCTTGGAGAGGAGAAGGTGAGTGAGTGGAATGCTTCTGGACCACCGTGGCCTCAGCTCCTCAGTCCTCTTGGGATCTAGCCCAAGATGGCTCCGTCAATACTAAAATGTGAGTGGGTGTCCCAGAGACCATGGCACTGTCCCAATACAGTACAAATGACAATTTGGACAGAAATCAAGAGGTAGGCCCAGAAGCTCAGTGTTCCACAAGATTCCAACTACAAAGAGGAAGAGACTGTCCCCTGGGAAAGGAGCCCTCCAAGTCTCCATGCACCAGGAAGGACATTTAAGGTCTCTGTTCCATCCATTACTGCTACTGTAAGGTTAATTGGGAAACAGTCTCCGGTAGAGGCGGTCTGCCCACAACTACCTCCTGTCTAGCTCAGCCGCTGTAGCAATGGAAGCTATGAGGTGGGCACACCAATGCAGAAGAAGGTGTTGCCAGGCTGCCCTCCAGGGCTACTTTTTGAGGGTTTAATTTTTTCAAAACAGAAAGACACGGGGCCCGGGGTACGGATGCTGTGGGAAGGGGCAATCCTATCACTCAAGAAAGACAGTTCCTACAGACAAGAAAGTATGGACCAGTCTGGCCCAGATCCACCACAGGTTCCCTCATCTCCTCTGCCACACATAAGGTCACAAGTGGATGGGTAAGTCAGGCTGGAGGGGTCAGAGCTACCCAAGGTTTAGAAGGCCAATCCTGATCCTCCTGCCTCAAATCCAGGTGCTGGCATCCTCGGCAGTGATCACCTCAGCCAGGATCTCGCCCTCAGCTGTGGCTCAGTTCCAGGGTGGGGCTTGGAGGAGGTGGGGAGAGGGATGCTGGCTCCTTGCAGCCTGATTGCTCATTAAGCTTCTTCAATGGCCCCGCCCCAGCTGCTTTCCCACATGCATAGTGTCCTCCTCATAGAGTACCTGATGCCGTGGGTAACACAGTGGCTCCACTCTCCATCTTCCTTAACCCACAGGCCAGGAGAGCCTCTGCCACCTGCAGGGGACCTGCACCCAGAAGCTTGGGGAGAGACCTGGTCCTAGTTCTTGCTCTCCCTTGGGGCCATACACTAATAACACCTGCTTTGCTTTCTCTGTCTGTGAAGTGGTTTGGAGCTGAGAGGGGCCACTGTCCTGGGTACTGAGGTTACTCAGGATCCTTGGAACTCAGCCGGTCAGATGGCTGCTCCCACCCCCCGCACCCCCGCTCCACCACTGTTGTTTGAAGCTTGTGGAGCCTCTGTGCCCAGACCCAGCCTGCATCCCGGCAGTCCCTCCAAAGCCCTGCCGCCTCCTCCACACTCCTCCCCAGGGATCTGGGTGAGGCTAACTGCTCTAGTGGCCTGCCCAGTTACACCTCCTCATTAGGAACACATTTCCGCTAACAACCGTCTCTCCTTCTGTCATTAACCGGGCCCTCGAGCTGTGGGAGATGGACGCTTGCCCAAGAGGCAGGGCTGCCCCCCCCAATATGAGACCAGGGACCAGCAGGGCTCCTGGGAGCAACATGAGAAGGCAGGAGTAGGTGGTCAGAGCAACCGCCGGCAAAAGAGACCGCAAGGACAACTGAGGCCTGGGAAGGCGTCCACGGGTCTCCTTAACCTGTTGCTGGTAAGCTGTGAGAGCTGAGGTCAGGATTGTGCTGGGGGCATGGTGCTGGGGAGCGGAGGTTCAGAAAAGGCTAGCATGCAAGGTTCAGCAGGAGGGATTTCAGCAAGTCCCTGGTGGCCTGAAGAGTGACAGGAGGGAACAAATGTGGAAATGTTCCAGATGCTTCCAAGGAATGGATGATGAGGGAAGCCTTGTCTCAACTCAGCCACTGCTGCCTGTAGGTTCCTGTCTCATTGGACCTGAGGACATGGGCACTCCTGGGGACCACAGGAGAGTTCTGGATCCGGTCCCGAGAACCCTTGGTGGGAAGAATTCAGTTCTCACTGTCTCTTTGTAGTTGGCCAAGAGGAGCCCTCCACAGGGCAGGGCTGCAAAACTCCTAAGACTTAATTAAAATCAATCTCAAATTACACACCATCGATTGGTGTCTCCACTGATGGAGAAAATATCATCTTCGTGGGAAATCCCCATACCACAGTAGCCAGTGTTCGCCCCAGCATAGGGAGTGTGGGAGATACAACAAATCTCAAGGCTGGCCAGCATCCTTGAGCAATTCTACTTCCTAGTCGAGACCTGGGGCTTTGCAGAAAAGGCTGGACCCTTGCCCGGAAGTGCTGGAAGCTTGATGGTGGTCTTTCTTATTTTTGACAGGTCTTCATAGCCCTGGCTGGTTTTGAACTCACCATGCAGCTGAAGACGGCCTTGAACTTTTGATCTTCCTGCCTCAGCATCCTCATGCAGGCATGGCAGGAATGTCCCACCAGGGCCAGCTGTTGGCATATGTGAGTCTGAGGATGGCCAATGTCAGGTCAGCTCCACGGAGATTCCCTGCCACTGTGTGCCTGGGCCCTTTTAGAGGTTGCAGTGGTGATCATGCTTGCCAGCCCAAGTCTTTTTTTTTTCGAGACAGGGTTTCTCTGTGTACCCTTGGCTGTCCTGGACCCGCTTTGTAGACCAGGCTGGCCTCGAACTCACAGCGATCCACCTACCTCTGCCTCCCGAGTGCTGGGATTATAGGCGTGCACCACCATGCCCGGCCTCCAGCCCAAGTCTTACCAGGGTTCTAGGACACCATCAGCCTAGAGTAAGCTTCTGAAGGAGGAAACGGCTGAGGGTGGTAGTTGCCGTCTTTGTCCATGTGGATTTCATGGACCCAGTAAGTGGCTACTTAACAGTAACCACTGTGTATGAAGTAGCCTCTGGGTCAGTTCCCTCAGTTACAGCTCAGCAGGGGGAGGGAGGTAGCACCTCTGGGAGGAAGTGTGTGTTCTGGAATGGCAGAGCTCAGAGCCTGTCCTGGGCCAATGCATCTGCTTTTAAAATCATATAAGGCGCCGGGCATAGTGCATAGTGGCACAGGCCTTTAATCCCAGCACTCGGGAGGCAGAGGCAGGCAGATCGCTGTGAATTTGAGGCTAGCCTGGTCTACAAAGTGAGTCCAGGACAGCCAAGGCTACACAGAGAAACCCTGTCTCAAAAAAACAAAAAAACAAAACAACAAAACAAAACAAAATCATATAAGGCCTCTCTCCTGAATGCAGCAAATACTAAAACCTTGCGTGAGCTTTGCTCCTGATCGTGACAAAGAGAAGGCTCAGTGAGGGTAAGAAGAATTGGGAACAAAGGACAGGTGAGAGCAGGGAAGGAGCTAGCACCCCCTGGCTTTGAGGCCTTGTCTTATCTCCTGTGACCTTTGCCCTTATCTTGTCTTCTGTGACCTTTGCCCTTCACTGCAGTCTCCAGCTGCCCCTGAACCCTGGTGCTTCCTGAGAGCAGCTTTCTTTGGGAAGAAGGGAGAGGCGAAGGGACCGAGGGGGGGCCTCTGTCCCACCTAGACATTGCAGAAGCTGTTGGTGGCCTCTGCGGTGACTGCTGACAGACACATGGACACCCAGGACGACACTGGTGATGCCAGAGGGCCTCCCCTCTGCTCCTGAGCTCAGCTTTACTTCCAGGTAGGTCTTTGCCGGGCTGAGCCTTGCTATTTTAATTAATGTACTGCTTTCCAGTGCCTAATTAAACCGCAGTTGCTCCGTGTCCAATAGCCGAATGTTCCATTAGATACAAGTTAATGCAACCATCACAGCAGCAGCAGCAGTAGCAGCAGAATCAGTTTGTCACATCCCCAAGGAAGGACCCAGGGGATGACACAGCCAAGTGTGGCTACATAAGCCACTGAGCCCACCTGGGGGCCCTTCAGCCAACTAGGAGCTGTGGACTGAGATCACAAGGCCCCTTTGGCTCCTGGGTCTCCAGCTGGTGGCTCCTGCCAGTGCTGTTCATTCTGACCACGGCACTTTCAGGACATTGCAGAGTTTAGAGAGAAGCAAATGAGGTGCTCCAGTCCAGAAGGGAGCTGCCTTGTGCTGGGGTACATGAGGCTGGAAGTAGCCCTCCACTTGCTATAGAGGCTGGGAGGAAAGCCTTGGGTGGCCAAAGTGAAGAGCCCCTCACCCCTCATCGGCCAGCAGCTCGAGATTGGAACACGTGCAGGGAGCTGCCTGGGGTAGGGGGCATTGTATCCCACTAGGCGTGGGAGTGCCCAGGGATTAGGTTGCCCCTCCTGGCCCTTAGGATCTTTGCCAAGTAGTCCTAGGTGTTGGTCACCCAGAGTCCTGAGTCAGTCCCTTGGAGTGGCAAGGGCTGACCACCTGAGAGGGCCTTTTCTTGGGTCAGGTGGGTGTTTGACCCCTGCCTGCCTTGGCTTCCCACACGGGGTTTCCCCACTCTCCAGCAGGAGAGCCCTAGCCAGAGGCCATTTCAAGATGGTGTTTGCTGTGGGCCCAGGCTCAGCCTGTGTGTTCTGGAACCTCGAAGCTGGGGTGGACACAGGTCCAGGGTGGGTAAGCTTCATTAGTAACTCCTGCTTGCTTATGTCCCTATCTTTGGGACCAGGGCATGTCCACCTTGGCTCCTTGTACCCCAGTGTCCTGTCCAATCACAGGAAGCTAAGACCTGTCTCAGGAGAAAGTGATGGGCCTTTCCAGAACCTCCAAAAGCTTCAGAGTGCAGCTTGGCTTTGCATGTGCTGCTCCCCTACCCTGGGGAGACCATGCCCTGAAAGCCCTGCCTGGGCCCACTGCACCTGCCTTGGGGAGACCATGCCCCGAAATCCCTACCTGAGCCCACTCTACCTGCCTTGGGGAGATCATGCCCCAAAAACCCTGCCTGGGCCCACTGCATCTACCCTGGGGAGACCACGCCCCCAAAGCCCTGCCTGGTCCCACTGCACCTGCCCTGGGGAGACCATGCCCCCAAAGCCCTACTTGGGCCCACTGCACCTACCCTGGGGAGACCACACCCCCAAAGCCCTGCCTGGGCCCACTGCCTTGGAGCTGGTATGGTGTGGGAGTTGCAGTTACAAAGACTCGGTCTGGGCACGAGACTCTTCCTGGGCCAGAGCCAAGAAGCCCCAGCTCCAGATGGCACTGAGGGCTGAGCGTAAGGGAGGGTCCTCCGGTTAGCTCTGCCCACAGTCCCATCCACCGCAGGCAGGATGGATGTGACTTGGCAAGGGCCAAGGTGGCAGGTTCCAGCTATCCCAGGGCTCTGCCTTCCTGGGGCTGTGTCCTTTAGGTCCCATGTGTCCTCTTGCTGCAGTTGTGTTTCACAGGCGGGTGGCACACTGTGCTTCCTGAGTGTCCAGTGCCGAGCAGTCTTGGCAGGGCCTTATTGGGGCATGGGGGGGGGGCATCCTCCTTGCCTCCTGGGCCTGTGCTCCGGCTCATGGTCGGCCAGTCCAGACAACAGTGTAGACAACAGTGTGTACACACCCTGGGGCTTCCCTGGGAGTGTGTCTAGGAACATGACCCCAGAGCGGAGACATCCACTTCCTGTCATCATGCCACCACCATTCACAAGTTTGAGGACCCTGGGCTGGCAGAGCTCCCTCTGTAGCAGAGGGTGGGAGGGGGGAGCGAAGGGTGTGTTGGCCTGCAGTCTGAAGGTGAGCAGGGGCTGGCAGGCTGAGTGGTGACTGGGAAGGTGTCTAGGAATGGTGACAAAGTGCTGTCCCAGCCAACTTGCTCCAAATCACTTCTGCTTGCCTCAACTGGGGCCCTCCACATGTCCCTGAGAGTCTTTTGCCCCTTCTCACACCCTGTCCTCTTGGAGGAGGTGGTGAGCGCCAAGGGTTTTTTTTATTCATCTCCTGTCAACAATCAAGTAGGGCAGACCCCAACTAAGATCTGGGGATTGTTCTTGTGGGATACGTGGCTGATTGTCCTCTTTCTCGGGGGGATGCTATCACCTATGGGATCCTAGTGGGATGGCTTTGCCTTTCATCCCCTCACTTTACTGTGCTGAGCCTGACGTAGATGACACAGGGCCACTGAAGGCAGACAAACACTTTGTGAGTCTGTGGCGCAAAGCTTTGCCCTCCCTGGACCCAAGGCCTCAGATGGCACTGATCTCCAGTGTCCCAAACGCCTGTCCCTTCTACTTCTTGTCGTCGGCCTCATGTGGCAGAGGGAGGGAGGCTTTGTGGAGAAGAGCTGCTGAGGCCCTGTAGCCAGAAGGGCCAAGGTTGTGCACAGACAGTCCACGTGCCCTCGCCGGGTCCCTTGCCCCCTGCAGATATCATGGCTAGCTGAACTGCCTCTCTAGCCATTCCTGGGCTCCAGCCTCCAGGCCGTGCTGGGCTGCCTCATTAGCTCTTGTTTCCCTCTTCCTGCCTGCACTCTCTCAGCTCATGAGGAGCCAACCCTGTGCTGAGGCTCTGAGGCTGCAAAAAGGCTCCTTGTTGGACAGTTCTGAGGTACGTTAGAGGCTGGGGCAGGGACTGACTCAAGGCTCTATTTCTGTCCTGAGTCTGACTCCATCCAGCGTTAGTGAGTCACAAAGGGTTTCTAAGCCCGGCTCCCTAAAAGCCCCTAAAGTCCTCCTCACCACACAACGTGAGTGGTCGCTTACACATTGCACAAGGTTTCACCTGTCAGGCCTGGAGAGAAATAGGCTACAAGAGAGTTTCCCTGTCTTGCTGTGTACACACAGGCGACACAGGCCAGCGTCTGGAGGCAGGACAGGGGCCTGGCAGGCTAGGGAGACTCAGTGCCCACCCCCTGCCCTCCCATTGTTTCAACAGCAGCCGAGGAGAGAACAAGGACTTTATGGCTGTCGCAAATATTTCATCCCACACATTTTACAGTCCACAACTGCTGCGAATGCTGCGCTCCTGTCGGAGCTGGAAGATTCATAAAACGCATGTGAATTTTTATGTCCAATTATTCTAGGTCTCCCGCTCAGGGTGCAAAAGCTGCCTTGCCTGTGCCCCAGTCCCCAGCCGCTGTCCATTTAGACCCCCTCTGAGCTCAGTGGAGAGCCCCCCACCCCCCGCACCCTCCTTACAGGCCCTGAACGTAGAGCTCTTTTCTCCTTCCCTCCAGACCTCCCTCTAGAGAATGAGGTTTCCGGGTCCACAAGGTGTTACAAGGGAGATGCTGCTGTCTAACCTGGGGGACCCCAGAGAAGGGTTCCTGTGGGTCTGTGTGCCCACCAGGAGCTGTCAGGGGCTCAGCCTTGCTGTTCCCCACCTTTCTCCTGAAAAACGGGCTTATGTTTATGATATTACAAGAGGACACTTCTGTGATGAGCTCCAGGTTTCTGTGGCCCAGAGAATCCCGTTGGTTGGGTCAGACCCAGGGCATGAGGCAGGTGCTGCCTGGGGTCTGGCTGTGCAGGGGGAGGGCTAGAGGGTGTGGCTGGCACTGTGGGAGAGCCTCGTCGGTTGCAGCCGCACGTCCCTTCATTACGGTGCTTGCAGAAGATGTTCTCTGATTAGCGTGCTGAATTATGAATTAGGTTCCGGGTCCCTGTGCAGCTGTTCCTGGCTTGTCATCCCCACCGCTTTATTTCCCCATCTGCTTATAAAACCAGGAGCACCGTCCTGCAATAAACACTTCAAGCCCTTTTTTTTTTTTTTTTTAGGGGCTAATTAATTGTGTTGCATTTCTCCAACACAGTGCGCAGGCCGGACCTGCCCTGAATTCCCAATGTGGTTCGGCTCCTGTCAGGGTGCCTAGGGAGAGAGCTGAGCCCAGAGGCTGGAACAGGGCCCATGGCATTCCCAGGCCTATTCTCCTGAAAGTCAACCTGGACCCCCATGCTGGGCACCTCTCTAAGCATGTAGGTTCTCCCCAGAGGCTTTCCTTGACACTGTCTGTCTGGGCCACTGGACATCCCTGCCACTCATCTGCAATGTGTCCCCCTGTTGAGTGGCAGTGCTGTGACTCTTCCTCAACACCTGTGCCTGCATATATGGTCCCTCACCCAGAGCACCTTCCATCTGCTTCTTCCCGGTGGCCTGCCCTCAGGGACTCCCTGAGCTTCCCTAGGAAAGAGGTGTTGGGGAGACCTATGTCTGCCTTGCATCCCGTGCCTGTACTTCTCCTGAGAAGACTTGGAGAATATTCTGGAACAAGCTTCTCGCCACACTGTTAGGAGAAAAGCAAGATCATTCCAGAGTTTCACAACAGAGCCTGGTGCCGATAAAGCTAGGCAGCTGCCGCGTGCTGTTCTCAACACTGGGACGAGGTGTTTGCTGAGCTGAGCCTCAGCATGGGTGCCATGCCAAGGCAGCGAGCTTCTGCAGTGTGGCACCCATGGATCTGAGTCTGCATTCCCACACTGTCAGAACCTTCCAGGCTGGAGACGGGACCCAGGATGCTCTGCTGTTTGTGTGTGGAGGGGACAGTAGGCATCTACGTGCCACCAACATGTCCTTGGCACTGGCCAGCCAGGCTCCTCTTGTTCCTGTGCCTTTGCCCTCACAGGCTTTGCTGAGGCAGCTGAGGGGGATCTGTTGAAAGATACTGCAGAGTTGCTGAGAGGGCAAGGCTGTGATGAGGGGCCCTGGTCAGCCTTGGTCACTCGGCTGCAGGGTCAAGAGTGCCATGAGGAAAGACAGCTCTCAACTAACCTGTAGGACCTACGAAGGTCTCAGCTCCATCCTTGTCCACAGTGCATAGGAATGACTGAACCCAAGGATATGGCAGGGACTCCAGACAGGAGCTGTTGGGGTCAGGTATTCACCTCACTTCTCAGAGGCGTGGCTGGTGAGCTCGGCTCCCATGCTGGAAGCCCTGTGGGGATCTGGGGAGAGTCTTTGTTCTCACTGGTGGCCAGGCCCGAGACCCTGAGTTTAGCAACCCTGAGGGTAGGAGTTGGTGCCAGAGAGGACAGGGTAGGGGCAGGAGGAGGCTTGGACGCTATAGGCTCCCATGAGATCCTAATAGTGAAGACACAAGGAGAGCCTGCTAGCCTTTCCATGTGGCTTCAAAATGGCACTGGCACGAGGCTGAGTGTGGGAGCTCTTTTGGGCACAGTGACACTGGGAAAAGGTCAGGGTGGGGAGGGGAGTGCTGTGGGGATGACTCCATAGGACACTGTGGGCTAGAGCTCTGCAAGTGCTCACTAGTGACCTCCAGGAACTGAGGGGATGGAAGGGTTAGGGACCTCTATTCAGCGCCTCACCTAAGCAGGATGTGGGCCAGGGCAACGCTGGGTCCAGGGGCTCATTTTATCCTAGGAGAGGGAGGTAGGGGCCAGGACAGTGCTTCCCTCCTGGACTTGGCCTCTGTGTGAGCCCCACGCGGGGATGGAGGCAGTGGCCTGTTGGTGGTGCTCCCTTAGAAACGTTTTTATGGGCTGTTAATTGTTATGCTTCCATTTAATTCTGGGTGTCACTGCATGTCAGCCAAGCCCGACAGGCTGGGATTTATGCTTCCAAATTATGGGGCTTGGGCTGTTCAGAGGTAAAACAATTACCCATCAATCAGCCACCAACCCATCCGAGTTAAGGCTGGCAGCCCTGTTAGCAGGTGGGGGTGTCCAAGGCCCCGAGAAGACCTTCAAGAGGAAGAACTGACTTTGGGAATAAGGTAGGCTGGGCAGGGTCCTGCCCTAGTAAAATTGTCTATGGCAGGGTTCCGCTGTCTAGCGAGGTGGCCGTCCCATCTTCTAATTGCTGGACCAGTAGCTTGGCCTCCCAGATGTATGCTGACTCCAGAAAGTGTGATCCCAGGGACGCAGATGGTAGCCAGCTCAAAGATGCTGCAGAATTGTGGATGTGTCCCGGATGCTGAAGGGCCCCGGCTAGCCTCCATCAGTCTGTTGCCAGGTCAGGGTTGTCACGGGAGAGACAGGTGCAAAAGAATGTTCCCCAGTGTCAAAGGGAATGCTGGGGCCACCAGCCATGGGGATTATACCACCAGAGCCCCAGGGCCTCTCTGTGGGTACAGAGGGAGATGAGGCCCTGCTAAGCTGAGAGGTAATCCACGCGTGGGGCTCTGCCATGAACAGCCTTTGACAGAATTCTTGCTTAGCCAGGCCTTACTGAATCCTTGGGAGGTGCAGGGGAAGGGGGGACTCTCTCTGAGCAAAGGACCAAGATGCCTTCCTGGGGGCTGAAGAGATGGCTCAGAGATTAAGAGCACTGACTGCTCTTCCAGAGGTGCTGAGTTCAATTCCCAGCAACCACATGGTGGCTCACAACCATCTATAATGTGATCTGATGCCCTCTTCTGGCCTGCAGGTGTACATGCATGAAGAGCATTGTATACATAATAACAAATAAATAAATCTTTAAATTAAAAAAAAAGAAAAAGAAAAAAGATGCCTTCCTCTTCCTTGCTGCACTCCAGTCACACTAGAACAGGGCCCAGGACCTGCACTGCAGACCCAGGTTTCCTCTCCACAAGTTTGTGTCTGCAAGTGTTAGCTTGTCACTGGCAGCTCCACCATCTATACCTGCCCCAGCTGCCCCTACTCCCCTCCTCTCCCCGCCCCACCCTACCTGCCCCAGCTGTCCCTTCCCATCTCACTCCTCTACCCCACCTGCACCTGCCTATCTCACCTCCCCACCTCACCCCATATGACCCAGCTGCCCCTGCTCACCTCCCCTCCCCACCCCACCTGCCCCACCTGCCCATCTCACCTTCCCACCTGCCCCAGCTGCCCATCTCACCTTCCCACCTGCCCCAGCTGCCATTCATAGGGACAAACAGTGGCAGAAAAATGCTGGCATGTAAGCTCTCCCACCCAAACCTGTAGGCTGGACCTGCTTTCCTTCCTGCCAGCCACAGTCAGCTACTGTTCTGCGCACAGCTTTTCGCTGGCGCTGAGGAAGGCACCTGTATCCTGAGAGAGTGTGTTAGGACTGATCTCCCCCACTGTCCCCTTCTGCTGACCCAGCTCCCCCGAGCCCCTACTATGTCCACTGCTGCTAAGGGTCATCTCACACAGCGTAGACAACTCTCACTGTGTGTTGCTCAAGGTCTCGGCAGGGGCCTTCCCCTCCACCCTCTCCTGCAGGATCTTGCTTCCAGATGGGTCCTGGTGCCCACTCTGTGGCCTGCACCGACCTGGTCACTCTGAATCCCGCTATAGACCAGCTCTGCCCCAGAGGCCCTGTCCCTTGATGACCTGGAGCTGCTCAGAGCTGGGGCCTGTCCCTCTGAGCCCTTCGCTTTTCTAGACTGGCTGTGGCTGAGGGTGGCCGATGACGATTCGGTCATGGATGGTATCGCTGGGCACAATATGGGTGCTAACCTCTGGGCTGGAGTAAATGCCAACCTCCTCCCAGGCTTACATCCTCCTGGGGTCATGTACTGCCAGGGTCATGTCCCTGGGATCACATGTACTGGGACCGAAGTGAGTCTCCTGCACGGTGTCCTCACAGGCAGACTCCATTTAGCAGCAGAGCCTCCTACATTTTGTATTGAAGCATTTCAAATGGGAGGGGGAAAAAAAAGCCTTGTTTTCATTTCCTCAGTCACATGCTAATTGGCCCACACTGCTGTGAGCAATTACCACAGTCTAGGACTGACTTCAGTGTATTCTAACTTCCTTGAAAGTCAAGGAGCCGAGTGGCTGTGACACCCATGAGTCATTCACACTTTCTTTGCTTCCCCACCCTGAATGCCAAACGCTGCTGGTGGGCGAGACCCTCTGGGAACTATGGAACTATGGGCGGGGCTTGGCCCACCACCCACAGCTTTATCTTTCAACAGACTTGCCTGGGCCTGTAGAGTGTTGTTTGCTGTCCCAGTCCTGCCTGGCTGGCTGTCCAGCAGAGTGGTAGGAAACACTTTCTGAAGCCCACATTAGGACCCTTGGGGTGGGTAGCTGTGGCTTTGATTCCTAGGCCACGCAGGCCCCTGGAGAGGCAGGCTGCACACTCCAATGAGAGGTGCTGGGTGGTGCTGCTCACCCAGGACTACAGTGGACACCTGTCACTGGGCAGAGAGGAGTAGACCTGAGGGAGCCTTTGGCTTTTGGCCAGAAAAGACTGGAGCTGGCTGGCTGGCAAAGATCGGCTTGTTCTCCCCAGGGTAGCCCCAGGACTCCCATCCGCAGCCCTTACACCCACGCTCAGCCCAGGCCTCATCCTGCCATGCCTGGGTAGCCACACTGGCATTTGGTATCTGGGGAGCTGCTGACAGTGCGTGTTCTGCCTGCTGACAAAGCATTGCTAGGCCTATTTGGAAATGTCAGCCTGGCGGGTGGCAAGCCCTGCCAGTACCCCACCCCTGACCATGACGCTGAATGAACTGCAGCTCCAGCAATGGAGCCAGGCAAGGGCTGAGAGGCACTGCTGAGGGTTGAGCTCCGGGTGGGCTACCGGCTGTGGGCTGAACCTGCAACCAGGCCAGTTGATGTGGAAAAGTGATGCTACACTGGGGATCCTAAGGTACCGGAGGGAGGCTTATTGGCATCAGCTGACTTCCCCGGGGCTCCTTGCTGGCAGTGGCCACCGTATTTCCAAGGATCTATGTCTGAGGGGAAGGTGTGGCGTGTGGACTGTCTGGGGCCTTCCTGGGCCTGAGTAGAGCCGTGTGTCAGGCACATGTAAAACTAGGAAAGCTGGTGGGCGCATCAGTGCCGGAGGGATGGGAGACAACCTCTCAGGGTAGGGGTCATGGCTTGGAGGGTACCAAGTAGCATAAGGCAGGATCCTAGAGGAAACCAGGCAGGGTCACAGACTTAGATCCGTGGTACTAGGACAGACTTCGTGGCTTGGGACTTGTGGTCCAAGGGCTGGCCTTGGCAGCCAAGATTCGTCCCTCTCTGGAAACGGGGCTCTGTGACCCTCCCTGACAGTCACTTTCCCTGGATCTAGCAATCAGGACATTTTGGGCCCTGCTTCCCATGAGGACTGTCACACTGTGGTGCCTGGACCATGACTCTCTGTGTGGGGAAGCCACCTCCCAACTGGGGAATTACAGTTGGATCTCCTCATAGCACCAATCCAGGAACAAAGAGTTTCCAATTGCCATCCACACACAGTCTTTCCCGACTCTGCCCAGGTCATCACATGGGACTGAACAAATGTGCGTGGCAGGAGCCCCACTGTGACCCTGAAGGCTGCTTCTCTCTGTCAGGGCAGTGATGGCTTCATGGGACACAGTGGACCTGGAGACAGGCAAGTCTGTGTTTTCCCTGTGCGTGGAGGCGGGGGTAACTTGGATTCCCGGAGACATGGTAGCTTCTGAATTGCTTTTCCAGTCACTATGCCGAAACACCTGATAAAAGCAAATTAAAGGAGAAAGGTTTTTATTTTGGCTCATATTTTGAGGGTGAGATCCCTCATGGCAGAGAAGTGGAGGCAGCAGACACTGGAGGAGGCACCTGGTTACAGTCAGGAAGCAGAGAAAAAACGAATGCTAGCGCCCTTGGCTTCTCCCTGCCCCCCTTCCCCCCCTTGTATCTAGCCGGGGGCCTAAGCCCGTGGGATGGTGCTGCCCACCCTCAGGGTTGGTCTTCCCTCCCCAGTTAAACTCTCTGGAACTGCACGTACAGATACTCCCACAGTGCTGTCTCCTGCATTATTTTATTTTTTAAAATACATTTTTAATTTATTCTTTGAGAATTTTATACACGCATACACTATATTTGATTATATTCCTATCTGTTCCCCGCTCCAACTTTTCCTAAAGCCTGCCCCATATTTGCCTCCCAATTTCCTGTCCTCTTTTTAAAAAAGATTTAGTTTGTGTGTGTGTGTGTGTGTGTGTGTGTGTGTGTG
>OU015745.1:73077087-73104571 GCA_907169655.1 Acomys percivali | reverse complement strand
GTTTTCTCAGAGGCGATCAGATCCCTTGGAACTAGAGTTATAGGTGATTGCGAGCTGCCATGTGGAGGCTGATAATTGAACTTGGGTCCTCCTCCTCTGCAAGAGGTAGTCTTAACCACAGAACCATCTCTCCAGCCCCCTCTTAGGTTATCCTAAATCCTGTCAGGTTGACAATGAAGAGACAGTGTGGGCAGTGAGGCCTCCTCACAGGTGGTGTGCCTCCATGATAGAAAGGTGACTGACCCTGCCCTGGCCACTCCTTCACCTCAGCCTGCTCCTCTTTACACAGATGCTGCGCCCATCCTGACCTGGGCTCTGTCCTGTGAACCTTGGCCCCATCTTTACCTCAGTTTACCTATCAGCAACATGTGCCTTGCATGTGTGCAAGCTATCTGGGCCAGATTTGTTGGTCCTAGACATGTGCCCCTAAACATGGTCTGTAAAAGCCCACCTTCTCTGGCCTCTAGTCCAAAGCCTCACAGTGTCTTCTCATCAGGATGGTCGTGACCGTTCAGACTCTGACCTGAGAGTCCCTTAGATAGTGACTCTGGCCCAAAGTTGGGGTGAGTATGGTCACTGGGTGCCTCAGAGGACCAGAGATGGCCCAGAATCTACAGCCAGGGCCTCCTGGTTTTCTGCACAGGAGACTCCAGAGGCTTCCAGGATTGTGAGGGGGCACAGGAGGTTATTTTGAACCCCCCCAGTGGCAAAGCCTGACACAGTGCTAGGTACACAGAGAGAATGGACGGCTCTTGGTACAACATATGTCTCAACCCTGAGCTGCACGTGAATGAGGCTTCTGCAAATGGTATTCTGGCTTGGTGAGAGCCAAGGCCCTGGAGAGCAGAGATAGGCTGCCCCTGTCTTGTCCTCCTTCCCCTGTGTCTGCTGAAGGACCCAGGATGCTGGGGACCTCCTTACCCAACCCAGCCGTACTTTTCTCATTGTTATAAAAAAACACTCCAGGCAGTGGTGGCACATGCCGTTAATCCCACCACTTGGGAGGCAGAGGCAGGCAGATCACTGTGAGTTTGAGGCCAGCCTGGTCTACAAAGTGAGTCCAGGATAACCTGGCTACACAGAGAAACCCTGTCTTGAAAAACCAAACCAAAACAAAACAAAACAAAAAGAACCAAACTACATTCTCACAGAAAATTGGAACCACCAGGCCTGGCTTCAGAACAATCCATCAAAAATTAATAACCCAATTTGGGTGTGGTGGCACATGCCTTTAATCCCAGCACTTGGGAGGCAGAGGCAGGTGGATTGCTGTGAGTTCAAGGCCAGACTGGTCTACAGAGCAAGTACAAGACAGCCAAGGCTACACAGAGAAATTTTGGCACAGAAAACAAAAAACAAAACAAAACAAAACAAAACAAAATTAATAACCCCGGAGACTAAGCCCACATGGACACTCCATGCCACTCTACCAGCCCCTGTAGTCACTGAACCATGTGTTTCTTGCAGCATCACAGCCACCCTAAAATGGTTTTAGGGGCCACCCAAGATCCTGGCACAAGGATGAACCATAACTTGTGGCTCTGGGACATTGTCCCTAGACTTGTCTTCCTCTCTGGGTCTTGTGGCTTGGTGGGGTCTTTCTAGTGCCACAGCATTGGTGGTGGCAGCGGGAGGCACAAAACTCTGTTGCATCTACATCCTCTATCATCACGCTGGGCTCTGACTCCGTGCCTCCCCAGGGTATCCTATCGAGTTGGCCTTTGCCTGGAGTGTCCTCTGTGTCCATATGGGACACACAAAAGCTTCCTGCCTTTGTGTCAGATGATTTCATAGATCCAGGAGTAACTAATCTTGGGCCCTGAGTTCAAATGCCATCTTCTGCCACTCCTGGGCCTCTGTGTCTTTGTCTGCTGGAGGTCGACAGTGCAGGCTGGTGGCGTATGGGCCTCTCCTAGTGACTGTGAGTTGGATCCCCAGGGTTATCCTGGGGACATAGTCATGGGGAAGGGATCTAAGGTTCCCCAGAAGTGACAAAGAGGAAGCCATTCTCCAGCAGCTTGGTGGGACAGGCGGAATGAAAGGCTGGGCTTGCCCGTTGCATGTATGATCTGAGGACCTTTGTCATAGGAACCAGCCGAAGCTGGCTGAAGGGGAATGGGATGGGAGCAGGGCTCATGAGCATCAGGCTGGGAAACAAAAGGCCTGTGCAACTTCAAAGGAGCCAGGTGTGTGTGTGTGTTCCACCTATGTGGAAGCTATGTGCACATGTGAAGGCTAGGACATGTGTGTATCTGTGTGAGGATACTGGGTGCCTGTGTTGTTGGCTCTGGTCCCTTGTCACTCTTGGTGGTGTCAGTGGGTTTAGGGATCTTTCAGGTGAGTCTCTGTGCAATGTTCACAGCCCCCCCCCCCCCAGCCGACTTTCCCCATGTCAGGACCAGGCACCTTATAGTCCTCCATGGCCCCTCATAAGTCCCACAGTCTCTCCAGCACCTACCACCCCTTGGCCACACAGCCAGCTACCACCCTCATACTCTGGGTCCTGAGAACATATCAGACACCCACATAAGCTGGAGGTACTGGCTCACACCTTTAATCTCAGCACTCGGCCATCAGAGGCAGGTGGATCTCGGAGAGTTCAGGGAAGCCTGGTCTGCATAGTGAGTTTTAAGACAGACAGGACAGGATTATATAGAGACTTGATACTTCTTGAAAAGAGGGGGGGGGGAGAGTGAGAGAGAAAGCCAGCCACATATAATGGTGACAGGATGTCAATCAAGTGACAGTGGTGACAACTGAGCGGCATCTGGTAGTGAGAGGGCACTGGCACCACTTAGTAATGACACACCCATGGGGCCTCCAGATCTTGAGCCAGGAGGAGTAGGGAAGGAAAGTCAACCCTGACTTTTTTTTATTTTCCAGAGCACATTCCCCAGCCAGGGATCCTGGGCATCCAACGTAGCCATGGCTCTGGCTGAGGACATAGGCTGCACCCATCTAGCATGGCTCTGCCTCTTTCCAGTAGCTGAGCCAGAGAGCAGCCAGCAGACTAGACTGACTCTTGTCACACATGGGCAAGGACTGAGAGGAGGTGCTGAGGGTCACCCCACCTCCCACTGACAAGGCTGCATCATGTATGGCGACCACTCTCTGTCACAGCTCCAACAACCTTAGCCTGTTTGCCCTCGGCTCTGGCTGCGTCTCCCTCCAGCCTACTGGGAGCTTCTGCCTCCTTGGCCTGCTGGGCTGCTGCCACAAGCTGGCCAGGTTTTGAGATAGCCCTGTCCTCTTTCCACTTAGACCCTCATTCTCAGCTGCAGACAGCTGCCACCTCCTGAGGGACCCCTTCCCCCCCCCACACATGCTGCCCTTACAACTGGCTTCTGAGTGTGGCCTTTGCTGGCTGCAGTACATGGGCTAGGCCTTGCTGGACAGCCATACATGGGTCCCAGGACCCCCTAGGCAGGTCCAGCTGCAGAACCAGGAAACAATAGCTTGTCAGAGCTGTCTGAAGATCTGAATGACCAGGTGCTGGCTGCGTTCAGTGTTGCTCCATGACTGCGGACCCCTGGGAGATGTGTGTATCCCTAAGCAACATGTACCAGGCCCAAGTATCAGTTTGGGAGAGACAAGTCTGTCTTTGAACTAAGCAACCTGGTTGCTGAGCTTCAGACAGAGGGACACCAACCAAGGCGGGGATAGGGCCTGCAGGGAGCACACTGTTTAAGGGCTGAACCCTGTGGGGCCCATCACTCCTATTCAGGCCAGTGGGTAGGCTGGGTATGGCTTTCTTGAGAATTACAGGGAAGACTGCCAGCTACCATTTGAGTGGGAGCCATCTTGCTGCTTACCCAAAGCTAGACTTGGAGGCATGCTCCCTCGTGTGGACCGATGACGTCTGGTCAGAAGACCCCTACAGGTTCATCTGGAAGAAGAGATCACCAGGGATGCCTGAGCTAAAAAAAGGTTTACACCTTTAATCCCAGAACTCGGGAGGCAGAGATAGGCAGAGATCACTGTGAGTTCCAGGCGAGCCTGGTTTACGGGAGAAGCAGCTTTTCAGTGCTTGCAGCATGTAGATATAGGTACGCCTAAGAGACAGGCAGGTAGCATGGGTAGGAGAGGTGCCAAACTGTCTCCTTCCTCTGTGTTGTGCCACAGGCAAGGGCTGCCTGGGACCCTGGAGCTTGGGCAGACAGCAGAAGCAGAAAGCTCTGTTCCCAGAACTGAACCCAGAATTCAGTGTGCCTAGCACTCAGGAGTGTGGCTAGGGCCTAAGACAGACGTGCAAGGGCCCTGCAGTTTCCTCCTGGTGTCAGTGTGTCTGGGGCTGCTGGCAATGAACTTCAGCCTGCAGCAGCCAGGGCCTCAAGGGGTTTCATGACACATCGGTGCTGTGATCAAGACTCAGTCGTTTCACATCCACACGGAGCAGTGCTGAGCTGAGCGCAGGAAGGATGCTCTCGCCTCGGTGTGGGCTCACACTGACCTTGTGAGTGAGCCTTTGAGGCAGACCCTCCTCCACTACCATGTGGTCACAGTAAAAATCCAGGTATGACCCAGTGGCCCCCAGAACCAACTTGTGAAAAGCACCCAGAGTCCAGGTGGACTAAAGCTGTAACTAGAACCAGACACCAGTTATGACCACATGACACAGAGACCAGATGTAACTGTGATCCCAAAATCCAGGTGTCAGGCCAGAAATGGAGTCTAACCGGGACTCAGGCCCCAGACCTAAGTATCATTTTGGATTATCACTGTGACTGGACCCAGTATCAAGGTGAGAAACAGACCCAGTAACCAAAGTCGAGCAGGACCCCTAACTCCCAGGATTAAAGGTGTGACTGACCCCAGTATCAAGGTATAGCTAGGAGCCAGAATCAAGGTATGCCTGGGACTCAGGTCACACCTAGAATCAAAGTGTGATCAGGACCCAGAATCCACGTGCCCAACACTCCCGAACATGACTGAGGTCTGAGCCTGAGGTGTGACTGGCCTGAGTGGGTCTGGGACGCTGGCCATGGGCTTCATCCTGGGGTAGCCAGGGCCTCTCGGGATTTGACAGCCTGTTTTGTTTTCATTCTATTTGTGTGGGCACCTTCTATTTGCCACCCCCGATGCTTATTTTCCATTTCCAGTGTTGCTGTAGGATTTCCTTTCAAAATACAATCACTTAAGTGAAAAAAAAAAAAAAAAACTCTGTTGGAAACCCTCAAGTAAACAACAGTGAGGTGGGTGGGTGGAGGCAGGGTGGGGCAGAGCATGGGCCTCTGGGGGGGGCAGTGCGGTGGTAAGGCATGGTGTGAAGGAAGGGAGAGAGGGAGAAGTTGAGGGAGTATATGAAGATTCTCCAGGGCAGCCAGGGCGGATACTGGCCAAGCAGGACCACCATCAAGCAGGACCACCATGGCAACGGCCAGTCTAGCCTGGGTTTTTTGTTGTTGTTGTTGTTGTTGTTGTTTGTTTTTGTTTTTGTTTTTTTGTTTTGATTTGGTTTTTACTTTCGTTTTTGTTTTTTGTCTTTTGGTTTTTGGTTTTTCGAGACAGGATTTCTCTGTGTAGCCTTGGCTGTCCTGGACTCACTTTGTAGACCAGGCTGGCCTTAAGCTCACAGAGATCCTCCTGCCTCTGCCTCCCAAGTGGTGGGATTAAAGGCGTGCGCCACCACCGCTCGGCTTAGCCTGGGCTTTAAGTCCTCTCTGGTCTCTTGGCCAAATGTGGACTTGAATTGAGGCTCAGCATGTGCTTGTCTGCCTTCTCCACCGTGAGGCAGACCCAGTACGGCCCATTCCCACGGACAGTGAAGACAGAGGGACTGATGCCCAGCCAAAGACTTATGAATGGTCACCGCTGCTTCTCTGTTCACAGGTGCTGAGGAGACCATGGTGGCACTGGATCCACTGCTGTTACTGTGGTACCCAAGGCCTTGTGTGTTCCGCTCTGTGCAGTGTGAACCTAGGGACTGGACCTGTCATGTATGACAGCTACAGGTCTGAAACCCCAAGCTCAGGATGCACGGATGACGGAATTGGATCCCGGCGGCAGAAACTTGGGAGTTGGCTGTGATGCCGGCCTATCTGCCTCCCACCCCAACAGACAGGGACCTTTCTAGAAGGTCATGGATGTCACCAGACAATAAATCTGACTCCTTGCCTCCACCTGGAAGCTCTGTCTGACAAGGAGTTGTAATTCTTGTGTCCTCCGGGGGAGGCCCTAAAGGTGCTGCAGGCAGGCCCGGGTGGGGCCAAGGGTCATAGTGGGTTCTTGGCCTTGAAAATTCTTCTCAGGACTCCTGTGTCCTGTACCCTCAGCCTCCTCTAAGGTTCTGAAGTGAGTTTCCTGGGCAAGGCTGGCTGCCACGTGCTACTACCTCCAGTCTTATTGAGGGTCTCTCCTCTTGGTTTTTGCCCAAGACCCAGGCTCTGGCATTTTAGATGGTGGCACCAGTGACAGAGCCTTTTTCCTGGAGGACACCATGTGCTGCAGCCAGCTCTGGTGAGTGAGAACTGACCAGCAGTGACTCCCGTTAGAACCCTAGAATTTTCTGGGATAGGCACATTAGCATGATGGCTTTTGCACTTTGGCCCACACCCAGGTTGGCCTGTAACACCTCATGGCTGGAGGAGGCACCCTTCCAGACTGGCCACTCGCCATGTCACCCTCACAGGGCCTCAAGGGTGAAGGGCATGGGAGCTCCCAGGGTGCACTCTACATGCTTGCTGATGACATTCACAGCTAGTCTCTGAAGAGAACTTGAACAGACAAGTGTCTGTCTAGGTGCCTGAGTGGACAGTGAGTTGGGAAGGCCTGTGGTGGCCAGTCTTCACTGTCAACATCTAGGGGACACTTCTGGGCATGTTTATGAGAGATGCCTGACAAGCAGCAAAGACTCACTGTGAGTCTGAGTGGCAGGGACTGGAGTGAGGGAGAGAGGAGACAAACCGAATACCAGCGCTCAGTTCTCTCAGAGCTCAGTTCTCTCAGTGCTCAGTTCTCTCAGAGCTCAGTTCTCTTACTTCCTGACTGCCACAGACCAGTCACCTGACCTTCCAGCTGCCACATGTTTTTTTGTTTTTTGTTTTGTTTTTTCGAGACAGGGTATCTCTGTGTAGCCTTGACTGTCCTGGACTCACTTTGTAGACCAGGCTGGCCTCAAACTCACAGAGATCTGCCTCCCGAGTGCTGGGATTAAAGGAATGCACCACCATGCCTGTCACCACACCTTTTCAACACCATAGATTAGACTCTCAAACTGTGAACCAAAACAAAAAACAAAAAACCTTTCACAGCCGTGTGCTGTGACACACGCCTTTAATTCCAGCACTCAGGAGGCAGAGGCAGGCGGATCGCTGTGAGTTCAAGCACAAGTCTCAAGCAGGATAGCAGGATGTCCAAAGCCAAAGAGTAAGATAACCCAGGCAGGCCAGAAGTCATCTCCTTCCCTATGCCACCTTGGCTCTGTGTCTGTATTTGGCACGCTGTGGCTGGAGAATTTGCCCTGGGTGGGGCTGCAGTTTGGAGGCCCTGGAGTGTAGACAGAAAGTTGCTGGACAAATTCTATACAGTGCTGTCTCCATTCATCAGCCTGCAGGCCCTCCTCAGGCCCCAGGCCTTGAAGCTGCAATAAATATTGATGTATTCAGGCAAATCGATGTGTTTCCAAGGATCTGGGTCGATAGCAAAGTTACAAGGATCAGGGCAAAGTCATACACGTGCCCAACCCAAGTGTCAGGGAAGATCCAGGCATAGGCTAAAGTGGGATCTGCCGCTCTCTAGGGTGCCAGGGGTCAGCAGAGAAAGGGGCTGGCACATGCTACCCCAGGGCTAATGGGCATTATCTGGGCACATGTTCTTCTGCCTGCCTGGACTTGACATGGGCTTGGCTCCCAGATACCCTTCTGCCTCTTGCTACTTTCTAGGCATGAGGACATCCATAGATTTTCATCTGGTGGCTTTGGGTCCAGGTCAGATTAATCTAATAAGACAACTGCCCCTGGGGCCATGTGTTGGCCCCTGGTCCTTTGAGACCACACCTTTCCCACCCCTCCTCTGACAGCTCTCCACTCTGGCTCCCCAAGTCCCCAGAAGACTGGTACCCCAAGCACATACCAAGAGGCAGTTACATCTCCTTGCTCAAGAGCCTCTGACTATCACATAATCTAGCCCAGCTGGGAGTCTGTAAGGACCACACTACCCTTACCGTCCCTCTACCTTGGGGCTTAAAAAAGAAAAAAAAGATTTATTTATTTATTATGTATCCAGTGCTCTATCTGCATGTACACCTGCAGGCCAGAAGAGGGCACCAGATCTCATTATAGATGGTTGTGAGCCACCATGTGGTTGCTGGGACTTGGACTCTGGACCTCTGGAAGAACAGTCAGTGCTCTTAACCTCTGGGACATCTCTCCAGCCCCTTGGTGCTTTTTGTATACACTCCTGTGTTTGCCTAGAGCTTTTGCCTTCACCCAGCAGCCCCCCATCTGCCTGTCCCTTCTCCATGCTTTCCCCCTCCTCTGAGCTCCCCTCCCATCTGTAACGATCCTCCCCAGTGGGCAAGGTTGGGGACTGGGACCTTGAGAGGATGCCGCCCAACACTTCCTCAGGGATGGCTGAGTGTGATAAGCTGCAGGCGTGCTATCTGGATGGTGGTACACTGCGCCCTGCCCCCACTACCGTCATCCATCTCCCCACCCCCATCACCCTTGCCTGTTCCTCTCTAATCAATCATTTCTCCTGGCCCTGGCACACTCTGCCGTGCTTCCTGCCCTTGAATGTCAAGACTGGGTCTGGTGTGTTCTGCTCTGGTGGGGCCACTTTATTTATGAGAATTTGGCAAATGCAGATGTACTGTTTCCAGCTAATAGCCCCCAAATCACTTGCGCTGCCCCATTAGCAGGGAAACCGGTCTGTGTACATTACACACCACCTAAGTGGGAGCCCAGGCAGCAGTTTTATGACCCTATAAAACTTTGGGAGTTTATTGTTATTGAACAAACATGTAATCCGATGCTTCAAGTTCAATATACGTAGCCAGCAGCATTCAGAGCCAGCTGTGGCTGCGGCTCCCATGGCCAGATTGAACTATGGACATTCAGGGGGCTTTGGAGCCGATTGGAGATTGATTGGCTGTGGGACAAGGGGAGGATTTATGGCGGAGAGTGGGGCTTGTACTCCAGCATACTGAACAGCCCAAGGACAGGGACGACAGGAAAGGGAGCTGTCTGGGACCCAGCGGGGTGAGACGCTGGTCAAAGGATGTTGAACAGAGCCTGCAGCAAAGAAAGGCAAGTGGAGAGAAGTGGTCCCAGCATAGCTCCGTGAAGAGAAGGGGAAAGACACAGGCGAGGGGAGGAGCCAGTGGCTAACCCTCACTCACCCAAGGCTTTCACCTATCTCTCAATCCATCCCATTGTCCATCCGTCTCCACTTGTCCGTTCACCTGTCTACCTATCCATCCGTCCACGCGTGCCTGCGTCCACACTGTCACCAAGTTGTCCGTTTACTTGACCGTCACTTTGTCTCCCGTTTGTTGCTCTTCCATCTGTCTCCCTTCTCACCTGTCATCCACCTATCAGTCTCCACCCGCCCTTCCATCCGTTCACCCACCTGTGGCTCGTGTGTCTGCCCATCCACTCACTCACTTCCTGTCCACACCCACCTGGTCATCCACCCTCTCAGACAGAGCTTCTCACTCCCACCCAAGAACAGGGTTGTCCTAGTCCCAGATGGTCAGAGCCAACGTGGCTTATTCTACCCTGTAGAAGATTCTAGCACCAGGGAACTAACTCCCCAGAGTCTAGTTGTTGTGACTACATCCCATGTATGTATTTGTTTTAATGATTTATTTTTATTTTATGTGCACTGTTTTGCCTGCATGTGTGTCTGCATGAGGGTGTCAGATTCCCTGGAAGTGGAGTTACAAACAGTTGTGAGCTGCCATGTGGTTGCTGGGAATTGAACTTGGGTGTTCTGGAAGAGCAGCCAGCGCTCTTAACCGCTGAGCCGTCTCTCTCCTGTTCCGCCATGTGTATATTTCAGAGGATGGAAATCCTCATTGCTAATGGTGGTTTATTGATCCTCCCAGCCTTGTCCTGTGCACACCCTTCCAAGTTCATGCCTCTCCCAGAATGGCCACCCTTTGCATTTATCTCATGAGAGCTTTTATCAAGGATGTTTCTTAGCTGCTGTTTCCTGCTTTGGCTTCGCCAGCATTGAGGCAAGCCCCAGCAGCTCACTCGCCCTGATCTGGCTCTCTGTACACATGCTCGCATGCTCGCATGCTCGGTCAGCACAGAGTCCAGTAAAGGCTATTCCAGGCTGGAGGGGGAATGGTAACCTCTACTAGTTTACATGGTGACTGGAATCTCAGAACAGGAGAGGCTGCAGTGCAGGAAAGGGACCAGACTGTTGCTGTGTGTTCACTGTATGTGCTGGGTACCCGTGCGTGCATGCGTGTGTGTGTGTGTGTGTGTGTGTGTGTGTGTGTGTGTGTGTGTGTGTGTAAAACATTTACATGACACATTGCAGATCTTTTACCTTGATGTTTTCTTTGGTACCACCTGAGAATTTAGCTTTTACACAAAGTGCATTCATCTTGCCTTCCTCCCCCCCCCAAAAAAATTCCCACTGGGATCCTGTATCTATTTTCCTTTTTTACTTGTTGGTCTTTTCAATGGTAAAATTATTTTTCTGTCATCTCTGTTTTACCTGCAGCCTATACAGTGACCCCCCCCCCCAGACTCTGCTCTGAAGGACACCCTGGGTTCTCACCTCCCTGCCCCCCCATCCCCCTCCCCTTACCAAGTGTGTCCATGCCCCTGGGGCTTAAGCACATTTATATGGGCAAGCCCAGCCCTCCTCAGTGACTACAGAGGTTTTACCTTTGTTTCCACAGGGCCATGAGCAAGACCTGTGGCTATTGTGTGGATGAAGGAGACCCATAATCAAGCCCTTGTGGATCCCCCACCCAGGTCCTCAACACTGGACAAGGTGCCAACACATACTTCCTCCAGCATACCAGTCACGGTACCACTAGTCACAACATCAGCTATCATTCTGAGAATGTTCTGGAACTACTAGCTTACCTCATCACTCCTTTCTCTCACCCCCGCGCCCCCCCACCCCCATTTTCCCTGTCTTCAACTCTGTGTCATCATCAAAAAATGTGTGCCCAGAAGACGCTAGCTCAGTTGGCAAAGTGCTTGCCTAACACATACCCAGAGCTCTGGGTTCATTATTCAGTAGCCTATAAACCAGGCATGGTAGCCCACATTTGCAATCCCAGCATTTGTGAGCTGCAAGCTGGAGGGTCAGAAGTTCAAGGCCATTCTTGATGACATAGCAAGTTCAAGGACAGCCTGGAATACATGAGATCTGGGAGGGAAAGAGGGAGGGAGGGAGGGAGGGGGAGGGGAGGGGGAAGGGAGGGAGGGGGAGGGAGGGGGAAAGGAAGAGAGAGAGAGAGAGAGAGAGGGAGAGGGAGAGAGAGAGAGAGAGAGAGAGAGAGAGAGAGAGAGAGAGAGAGAGAGAGAGAGAGAGAGAGATTGCCCACTCTCTGTGCCTGCAGAACATGTATCAGCAAAATTGCAACAGGTCTCCCATCTCTCAGTAGTTTAATTTCAGGTGGTGGAGAAAGTGGGTGGGGGTGAGGGAGGCAGGCAGTATGAGTCAGGGTCCCCCAGGAAACTCTGTGTGAGAAGGGAGGAAAGGCCAGGGCTAGATCTGACTCTGGAACAAAGACAGAGATGGCACTTTTGTCTCCTGGCTTCTGTGTTACTTACCTGTGTGTTGTGATGCAGCTATGAGTAAAGTGGGGACAGAGTTAAAGTTTCTGTCTCCCCCATTTTGACCAAAACTTTAAGCAAATTCATCTTTGCATTTCTCTTGTTATGTTATACTGTTTTCTCTTAATTTGGATGAGTTTTGGGCCTAGAGCCGGACTTACTAGCCCAGGCTTCAGTGACAGAGTGTGTCAGGACACAAAGAGACAGTATCTGGTAGTGTCTTTTGCATGTCCCACCCCCAGAGTTTTGTTTGTGGCTCAGTGTCCCTGAATAATCTCACCTCCTATCTGCTGACTTGTTGAGAGATGGCCTTGAATGTTCATGTGTGTGTGTGTGTGTGTGTGTGTCTATCTGTCTGTTTCTCTCGCTCTCTCTTTCTCTCTGTGTCTGTGTCTGTCTGTCTGTCTCTCTCTGTGTCTGTCTCTGCCTCTCTCTCTTTCTCCCTCCTCCCTGTGTGTGTGTGTATCTGTCTGTCTGTTTCTGTCTCTGTCTCTGTCTCCCTCTGTGTGTGTGTGTATGTGTGTGTGTGTGTGTGTGTTGCTAGCAATTGAAGCCAGGGCCTTATACATGCTAGGCAAGTGTTCTGACACTGGTCTGTGTTCCCAGTCCAAGGCACTACCTTTTTGTGCAACCCTGCCATCTCTGGAGTCCAGCCCGGAGCGTCCTCACAGGACACCAGGTCTACACACTTGGGAGAGGCTGAGTGTACCCATCTGGGGAGATTGGTAAAGGGGGATGATCCGTCGTTGAAATATGTGTGACATGTCTAGAGCAGTATTTGGTGTACAAGCCATCTTCCTAGAATGTTCCAGAAATATCTTCTTCCTGTCCTTTTTGTCATAGGCTCTGGATCCCATCTGTGGCACCTCAACAAGTTTCATAAACCCTCTGGGGGGGGGCACGGGGCTCTCCAAGGGAGTCTCGTGTTCAAGACCTCCCACAGCACTGTGCTGAGGCTGTCCTTCCCCTCCCCAGCTTTGAAGTCTTTGGGGTTGAAAGAGTGAAGTCGATGGAAGGGGTACCTTCTCTCCTCAGAGCTGGCTCTGCGAGGCCGGCGCAGGCCTTTCCTGTTTTCTTGTTCCCCAAAGGTGAACAAGAGCATCAGGACATGAAACTTAACAGCCTCAGACAAACTCCAGGCCACAGCTCGTCACCTACAGCAGCTCAGACTTACTGGCAGTGTTTCCTGTCACATCCAACCTTGCAGGGGACAGAGAAGGGGTTTGTCGAGACGGGATGGAGAGGCTTTCAGCATGCAGGAAGCAGTATTCTGTGAGAGTCAGGTGACTTCAAGTTCTGGGCCAGGTGAACCAGCATTCTTAGGGAGACTGCAGAGCCCTTTCCAAGTCAGGCACAGATGGGGACCAAGTGGAGCTTCTGTATAGGTGCCAAACACAGACCCTCATAGTGACAGACGAGCTTTGTCCTTGGCCACAAACCCAATGCTTCTAACGTGGTCTGTCATGATGAAGGCTAAAATGCAGGGCCAAGACACAGCCCTGTGCGTCTCGCATGTGCTTGGACACTGCCTCGGTACCAGTACCGACTCGACTGTGTGACAGTATACACCAACAGAGGCAGAGGCCTGGAAGTTGGAAAACCATGGCTGTCTGCACCACGGAGTCTGGACAGGTAGAGGCCCGAGGCTGTGGCAGAGGCTCGCAGAGGGTGAGCTTGTGCATCAGTAGGGCAGCCAAAGTCCCAGAGTGGGTGTTGGGAAGGTATAGGCTCCTAGCAGGGTCTGGGAGAGCTGGATGCCCTGCAGCCAGGCAGAGAGGGGCAGCCATGGGTGCCTGAATCAGGAAGGCAGCAAGGGCAAGTCCTGGAGGGACAGCTGCACCTGGATTACAGATGGGGAAGGGGTCAGCCACATCTAACACGATACTTGCACCCCAGTGGTGCTCATCAGTTTATTAATGGTGATTGCTGGGACACTGGCCTTGCGCTATGGAGGCTCGCAGAGTGGGAGGCAGGAAGGGGCTGGGGCTGGGAGTCGGCTGCCAGCAGAGTCCGGACCTTGCCTTGAACCCACCAAAGTTGAAGCAGGCATAGGCGTAGCTCCTCAGAGGACTAAGGCCTTAGCTCCCTTTCTCCAGTCTCCCTGATCTTGCTGCCTAGTAACTTTGCCCGCCCCTCCCCCCTTTTATCATCTATTCCATTTCTGGCCATAGTCTGTAGAGTTTGGAAGGAAGCTGTGAGGTCACTCAGTCACTCAATCAACCCTTCCCTGGCTATGTGGGTCTCGGGGTGGGGGTGGGGAGCTAATCTTGACATCAAGACATCAGATTGTTCAAGTCTTTAGTTTTCATGGGGACAAATGTCTTGCTGGGGCCTTGTAAGTGTCCCACCATGGTGGCCTAGCATGCAGGTGGCCTCTCTTGGCTTCATGCAGGCTCCTATATATAGCATCAGTGGTTTTGAAAGATGTGCTTGGATCTACCTCTTTCAACAGGGTGACCAGGTCTTACACCACAGTTATCCGATATGGCTGAAGGCAAGTAGACAGCCCCCCCCCCCCCCCGTATGTCCCTGTTTGTCCCCCTGTCCCTTTGGAAGTCAGCTTGTGCAATAAGAACTGTCTTCTGGGGCAGCCTTTCCTGCAGTTGTAATTGTTGCTAGGCCTATTGCTGTCATGGGGGCGGGGGTGGGGGGAGGGAGCGGGGACCCTGCAGCTTGCTCCAAAACGTCTCCGCTGAATTATTGGTTTAATAGCTGAGGAGCGGCAGGGTGCCAGCAACGCTCCATGCTGGCTCTAGGGTTTGGGAGGGGGTCTGGGGCAGGACTTGTCATTGCCCTAGGGGTATCCTGCTCCCAGTCAGGTGCCAAGAACGCAGGAAGAGAGATTTATCTCCTCAGCTTTACAAGGCTCGAGCTGAGAGGGGGAGGCTGAGCAGCAGAAGCTGAATAATTGATTGTCCAGGCTCGCAGGGGGTGTGGGGGTGTGGGGGTGTGGGTGGGGATGGGGTGAGGGGTGGGGGGGACAAGCTGGAGTGAGAAGATGGAGGCCCCACCAGGGCTGGAACCAGACCAAAAAGATGTGGTGCCTTGTGTACAAAGTTACAAGCGCCTTGGGTAAGTCAGAGGCTGTGATCCCTGAGTCACACACAGGGATTCTAGGAGCTCAAAGGACCATTTACATACTTGTACTGTACCCACTTTCCCAGTGGTGTGGCTCAGCAGGCTCAGAGCTCCATCGGCCAGGGCCACTCTGCCCACTACCCTCGTCACTCACAGGGAGCTGGCTGCGATCTCAACAAGCTCTTGGCTTCCTGAGCTTTGAGAGATTAATCAATGGCAAGGAGTGATGGGGGCACCCAGCCACGTCATCCTGACTGCTTCAGCCCTCTTCCGGGAACACCAGACTTTTTATTTATTTATTTATTTATTTATTTATTTATTTATTTATTTATTTATTTTGTATACAGTGCTCTGCCTGCACATACACCTGCAGGCCAGAAGAGGGCATCAGATCACATTATAGATGGTTGGGAGACCTCTTGCTCTGTTCTCTTCATCTCTCGCTGACTCCTTTCCCACCAGAGACTCTCGGTCCAGGACACAGATTTCCCAGGGGGAAGGTGGGCTGCCAGGCCCTGGGGCAAGTGCGCTGCCCATACTGACTGACTGCTGGAGAAGGCTCTCCACTGAGGCCGCAGCCCCTTCCTGAGCCCTTTTCAGTTGTGCAAGAAGCTCTTGGGGACCAAGAGCCTGTCCCGTCCCAATGGGCTGTGTCCTGAGGAGAGCTTGCTCACAAGCCTGTGCCCCTGCTCAAGCCAGCGGGTTTCTCCCCAGCACAGGGCACTGCTTGCTTGCATTTTTATGAACAAAACCTTTGCCATTCCACCTTGCGGCTGCTGGCTTTGGGAGTGTCACCAGGTCAGCTTTCACAGTGCCTAGTGTCAGGGCAGGGCTGGCAAGCAGAGACACAGAGCCCTTCCTGACAGACACACAGCCCACCCCCAAGAGACCCAGCAGATTCTAGCTCAGCCTGCCTCAGTGTCTCTCCCAGGACCATCCTGCGGTTGGGGAAGGTCCAACCTGCATGCCACCAGCCTCTGAGGTGCTCCCAGTTGCTGCACAGATGAGACAATAAAATGCTTAGGTACAAAGCTTCCCATTGACCATGCCCTGAGCTTTTGAGGCGGCCGCTGGGGGGAATCTGAGTAATAGGGATACAGAACAGGTGGTCTGTTGGGCCCATAGTCCCATGGGTGAGCATTACTCCCTGTTAGGTCCTGCTGCAGGGCGTGGCTGGCATGCCCCACCCTCTACCTAGGGGCGGGGCTTCCTCTCTCCCAGACACCCTTCACTGTATAATCCAGACATTTTGGTTCTGTGCCGCCTTTTGCCCCCTTCCCCACCTTCCTGTTCTCTCCCTTCCCTTTCTCCCCTCCCCACCCATAGCTCCCCTCCCTCCTTTCCCCTCCCCTCCCGCACCACTTCCAATAAACCTGCCTTTATATATTATAGCTTCATCATCATTAGCTCATTCTGATATTTAATCAATCACCCACAGTCCTTCCTGTCTTCACATCATGGCCTCAGTCTAGGGGCTTGGTGCCTGACCCTGACTGTCCCCACCCTCCACCCCCCTCCCCGCGCTGTCCCCAGAAAAAGAGGCATTTGCTTGGCCAGGGTAGCCAGGCAGATCAGAGAGAGTTTGTTTTCAATTAACGCTTGTTTAGTGAAGTTTCTCCTCCCCAAATCTCCCGGCATGCAAGCAGAGCCCCTCTTGGCCAGTGTGATCTGCTGAGCTCTTGCTCAAATATAAGCAGATTTGCTGCTTTCTAAACACGGCTAATCCAATTGCACTCAAGGGCTGGGAGTAGGCAGCCTTGGGCAGCGGGTGAGCTAGGCTCTCTCTGGTTCTGGGGCCTAAGGGCTGAAGCACTGGGACAGCCAGAATGGGTCTACTGGATGTCACCATGGTGTCCCCTCCCTATTTCCCCAGAGCCTCCTGTGGAGGGAGGACAGTGGCCAGGAGCCTTTAGACAAGAGCTCTTGGCCACAGTCACTGAGGGGGTCATGTCCCTTGGTCCAGACACAGATGAGTCTCTTTGGTCCTCAACCCCGTTTTCCACAGGACCAACCAAGTTCCAGGAATAGGGATGGGCAGCCAAGCCGTAGCCCCGCCCCTGCGTAGCGGGACTTTGTTTGCTAGGGTACAGAGCCATCGGGCGTCTTAGCCAAAGTTGTTCTCTATGACCTGCGAGAGGCTTGTGCACTGCGTTTCTGCCTGCCTGAGGCAGGAGCTGCGAAACTACCCTGAACCCGCACAGCTCCCAGCTGACGGATTCAATTCCGTTCCACAAATATTGACCCTGAGTATAATCCACTCGTCCTCTAACATCGGCTCATTCTTCCGTGGGGCCCGGTGCAGCCGCTGCACACTCTGTTTAATCCCGCCTGATGTTCCCGATTCCCAGGGAGGGAGATAGGCTTACCACAGCCATGGAGTAAGAGGCGGTGCTGGGCTCTGACCTCTGTGTCCAGATTGGCCACCGACTTCCATGGAAGGCGATGAGGGTGTGAGTGAGGGGCCTGAGTGGGCCGGCCAGGGTGGGTGCTCCGGCCAGCTGACAGTCAACTGTGCCTGGTTGCTGAATGGGATCCCAAATCCTGCCTGAGTCCAATTTGGTTCAGCAGACTTGTGTAGTTGGAGAATCTAGCCTGGCTGGGGTGCTAGCCTGTGTGTGAGCCTCTGTGTAGCTGTCGTGATGGGGGTTGGTACAAAGCCCTTTAGCTGGACAAGCAAGGGAGCTCAGGGCATACAGCAGGTATCTAGTGTACACGCCAGGCTCCTGTCCCATCTGCTCAGGGGGCTCCCCTTTCCTTTATCTGACCCCTTGACTGGGTCTGGAGTGGGCTAGAACACTGGGGCGGGGGAGTGTGAAGGCATCTACCCTGTGTTGAGGACCTGCAGTAGTCCCTGGCCAGTCACCAGGGGTCTGTGTTTTACTGACATGCCTGTTAGCATTTGCCTCATGGTGACCCCATAGCAGGGACCAAGACATTTATCAGAAATGGGACTGATGGATTAAAGTGGAACCAGGTAAATTGATTTTTTTTCTCTCCCCATGAGCACTTAAACACTGCTTTTTGTCAGATTTCAGGGTGGCAGACGCAGGGAGAGGGGCTCCATAGTAGAGAGGAAGGGACAGGTCAGGTGTGATGGGACAGCTATGTGATGATGGTAAAGGACAAGGGGTGGCCATGGAAGGGAGAGAAGAAAGCTACAGGTGCAGGTGGGGTGAGCTGGGTGGTGCTGGAGACAGTTGCAAGCTCCTCAGCCTTTGACGGAGCAACCATGACTCCAGACACTCTGTCCCCACTGAAACCAAAGGCTGATGACCCTTCTCCCGGCTCACTGTGGGACAACAGACTGCCTTTCTCCTGCTGAGCCCCAGTGGCCTTCATATAATCCCAGAAGAAGGAAAGCCTGGTGGCACATACATTTGTTCCTTTATTTATGCCTATGACAGACACTGCAATAAAGGGAGGTGACAAGCAGCCAGCCCCAGAAAAGCAAAGGCAGAGATGGTGACAATCCAGACTCATATGCAGGAAGGCCATATAGTCTCTTCCTATAGGAGGTTTGGTAGGTGTTGGTGTGTGCAGGATTCCACCCTTGTACTGTCACAGCCACTCTGCAGGGCCTTACCTGCTCAGCCCGCCCTGCTGTGTGCTGTCATTTTATTGTGGTCATTTTATGAGGGTGTCTGCTGAGGCATAGCCAGCTCCAACCCTGGTGTGGGCTACACGGAGCAGGGTGGAGACCCATCTTAGGCCGTGAATATGCCCAGAGACACCATAGGCATTGCAGTTCCCTGGCTGGGACTTAAGACCTTGTATGGGTTATGCGCAAAGGCTCCTAGGTAGTCAGGGTGTGGTCCCACTGTGCCCTGCCCTGCTAGCCTAGTTTCTGTGGGAGTTTACTTTGAGAAGAGCAGGCAAGCCAGGACGGAGACTAGGCTCAGTCAGAGGATATATTCGGCTTGACCCAGTGACAGTCTCTACTGTAGCAGGGTTTCCAGGTTCATGGTAGCCCCTGGGCCTTCCTGAAGTGGCCCTGATTACACACGAAGGTGCTGACCCAGAGAAGCAAAGGGCGCCAGAGGGCTGGGGCCTGAAGCAGCTCCTAGGAGTTGTAGCCTTGGCCACTGGAGAAGAATACTCACCTCGCATGTCCACCCAAGCTCACTCAAGCCAGGGACCGGACAGTGTCATGTGGAAATTGACGGTTGTCCACATATGCCCCACCTTTGCATGAGCCCTCGGTAACGCCAGTGGGCCCTGCCGTCTGATGTAGGCAGTAACCAGAAAGGGCAGAATGTGGGGGGGAGGCATGCGTTTGCGCAACGGGGAGGGAGGGAGTGAGGGAGGGGGGGCACTATTCCATCATTGGGTCTGTCAACTGACGGTCTGTTTTCTCTTATCTCATTGCAGAACCAGCGTGGCTTAGACATCAGGGCAGGCTGGCTCCTTTCATACCCCCTGCTATTGTTCTGTGTGTGGTCATGTGTCCCAGGCTCGCCTTGTGCTTATTATATGTTGGAGGATGAGCTCTACCTCCAGTGCTTGGCATCTAGACACGTACCACCATTCCTGATGGTGCTGGGAACCAAACTCAGGGCTTTGTGTACACTAGGCAACCACTCTACCAACTGAGACATCCCTGCCCTCCTTGTTGCTTTGTGAGTGAGAGTTGAGGTGGTGTCTGGGTGCTGTTCTGGGACCCCAAGCTCCCCTTCCTGGAATGCTGAGCTCCCTTGTTTCGGCTTTGTGTGAGCCTGGGCTTCAGTCTATGTGGAGGGTGGCCCCCGGCACTAGCCATCTCCCGACAGCCTCTGGGCTGAGATGGCCACGGCCGTGCCTGGTGGGCTCAGTGCAGGGAGATGTGCTGAGATGTGCTAAGTTTGCAGGTGGGCTGGGCTGGGCGGCCCAGAGGCTGAGCAAATATAGCACACATTTGGTAAATATGCCTGTTTGCTCTGCCAAGAACTCTTGGCCTCTCCTGCCTAGGCAAGAATCTGCAGGCCTGGCGGCTGCAGGGACTAAGCTTGGGGTGTGCTAACTCAGGAAGGCGGGTATCCAGAGGAGGACAGGCTGGGGAGCCTCCTGCATCACAGCTGGCCTGTCTACATGCTTTTTCCTGGGCCCAGCTGAACCCCACAGCTGCCGCTCTGACTGTCCTAGGGTGAGGTGGGGACTGGGAACATCTTGGCTTGCTGCCTCTCTCTTTCCCTGTGTACCTTCCACAGACCATCTGTCTCTGTCTTCCTGCCCCTGCCCACTACAGGTCCCACTTCCCAGAAGGCTCTGGTTTTGGGCAAGGAGAGGCTGGGCTGTCCCGGCTGAGGAGGAGAACTCTAAGGTTAATCCTGGGTCCACAGTCAGGACCTCCTGCAAGCCAGCCAGTAGTGGTCCGTGCCTGGAGCTCCTGAGTGTTTGTGAGAGCAGTGCCTATAGCTCAGAGGACTCCCTTCCCATCCTTGCAGGCACCACATCCTCCTAAGCTGCCCGTGAGGCAGGCCAGATAGAGGGTGAGAGGATGGCTGTCTTCACCGGCCTGGGCTCACTGAACACTCTGGCAACTCCTAGAGTCTGTGAAGGTCTGTCTGCAAGTCCCTTCCTTGGATGACCAGACAAGCCTACCCAACCAGCTCCTTGGTCTGGCATCTGATGTTGAAGTCTTAGGGATAAATCTTTTTTTGGGGGGGTCTGGGTTTTTCAAGACAGGGTGTCTCTGTATAGTCCTGGCTGTCCTGGACTCCCTTTGTAGACCAGGCTGGCCTCAAACTCACAGAGATCTGCCTGCCTCTGCCTGCCGAGTGCTGGGATTAAAGGCGTGCGCCACCACTGCCCGGCTAGGGATCAGTCTTACTTCTGGGTATTCAGTTTTGCCAGCTGGGGGCCAGAGGTTGAGAGAGGCATCTCCAGTGAGGAGTTTTCAGGGGGCATAGCCCCTGTCTTCTATCTGGAGGCCTGGATTGCTCCATGAAGCCACTCCTAATGAGGTCACCTCTGTGCATTTTTCAGGCATGTGGAAATCTCAGGGATGAGTTTCCCGTGGGAGGGGACGTTGCCAACTGGTGCCTCCCACCCTGGAGCCCCATCTTGTAACCTTTCTAGCTTGTATCTATCTTGTCATGCCCCTGCACCAGCAATGGGCTCAGGTCCAGCCAGACCCCAGCCCCAGTCAGGAAGGGCTGCTGAGGGTCCAGCTCCTTGGGGCACAGTCACTGCAGCGTTAAGCAAGTAGGCAGCCAAGCAGAGCACTGGCCAGTTATCTTCCTCATGTCCTTAGGTCCACTCAAGGTCCTATCAATGATAAAGCCGGCTTTGTATCATGGGGAGCTGGGGAGGATCCAGAGCAGTGGCCTGACCTGCAGGGGGAGGGGTTTGCCAGGCAGGATGTGGCCTCTGTCAGCGGGAGATCTGTGTAAATGAGAAAACAAAATGTGCAAGTGAATGTGAGTACGAAAATTGTGAGTGTGCATACGTGAGTATTGTGACTATTAGTGCTGGGACCCAAGTTGAGTGTGTGAGGAGGTGGGGTGGTCACGTGAACGCATGTAACAGATGAGTGGCCATGGGAATGAATGTGAGCAACCATGAGTTCGTGTGAGTGAGCAGTCAGTAAGTGGGTGTTCGAGTGTATAGCGAGTATGCCTGGGTGAATTTACAGGCGTGTCTATGAGAGCATGTTAGCAGATCCATATTTGTGATGAACATACAAGTGCATGTGATCACACAACTGCATGAGCATATGTTGAATGCTTATGCACATGCAAGTGCATGTATCTGAGCATACACGTGTCTGTGCCGATATATGAGTGTACACATGTGTGAGATATGTGGGCTTAACAGCTCAGAAACTCAGGTATCAGTCAGTGACAATTGGGCTGGAAGTACTTGTTAAAACCAAGGCAGTTTTTTTTTTAATTTTTGAAAGTATGATATAATTACATCATTTCCCTTTCATGTTCTTTCCTTTAGCTTCTCCCCTGTACCCCACCTTCTTTCTCAAATGCATGGCCTCTTTTTCTTTGTTGTTACACACATATATCCCCATCTCTATCCAGGGCAGTCTTAAGACAGGGTCCCTAGCCTGATGCTACAGCCTCGGCAGTCAGCCAAGATCCTCAGACTGGAATCTTGGACATTCTGGAAAGGTCACTTCAAGCTCAGGAGCTAGACTGGAGTTCTGTGGGTATAGGACAAGCTTGGCCCTTTTTGTCAGCCTCACGGTAGCCTGCAGCCTTACTGAGACAGTGACCCGAGAAAGTTCCATGTTGCTTACAAAATGCAGCCCCAGAGAACTTGGCAACCACAGTGTCCTGCCTCTGCAGACCCCTGACCTCTGCTGGCCAGTGTCCACTGCTAGCCACAGCACCTGGGCACTGTGCTGTGTCCTTGTAAATCTGGAGGTGAGAACAGCTCACAGGATGCAGGCGTTTCACATGCACAGCACGTGCTCCTCACACCCATGGGTGTGCAGGGCTGTTTGCAGTTCCATGAAGGCTTCAGATCCAATGCACCGAGCTGCGGCTGAGCAGTGCCTAGGAGGAGGGTCCCAAGTGGAAAACGGGACAAGTTTGCTCTCTAGCTGAGATGGGCAGTCCTGGGCCAGTCGGACTGTCGACTGTCAGGAGAGGTGGGTGACACAGGATCCTGTGTGCACATGGCTTGGATGCTTGGCTTTGAAACATCACTAATGGCAGCACAGAAGAACGTGTTGTGTGTGTGTGGGGGAGGCGGGGGGTGGAGTGGCAGAGGGCAGGGGAGGATTGCGACTCACACTAGAGACACGGCTTACTCTACCTGGCAGCAGAAGTTTAGCCCCACCTTGCCATGCCCCTGAAGTATTTCCATTGAGAGCCGCTGTGTCTCTCTGACTTAGATAGCCCCCCGGCACTGCACCCCAGTCCCACCTCCCTCGCAGCTATTCCAGCAGCTCTGGGTGGGAGTGGGAAGCCGGATGCAGCCGGCTCTGTTGCTGTTTTAGGAAAAGAGGAGATCAAGGCAGGGAGGGCTTAGCCCGTGTGCTAGTGGGGTTGTCTGGCTGAGGGACTGCACCTCGCCCCTGCACCCCTCCCCAGGTTCCTGGCTCCCTGCCTAGTGCATGAGGTCCTCTTTTCCTGGCAGGCCCAGCACCCCCCAGCCACCTCCCGCCCTGCTGTGGGTGTGATTTCACAGTGGCGTTCTCCTCGCCAGCTTGTGTCTCACATAGGGGATGTTTCCATTTTTACAGCAGAAAGAAGATGATTCCAGGCGCCTTAGCCGCAGCCAGAGCACAGGCGCCCCCCCCACCGACCCCCCACGGAGCTGTGCAATGTCAGGTGCTCTGGGGGGGGTGTGCAGGCTCTGCATTGCCAGCATGGATCTAATTGCTGTCACTCAGAGTGCCACCTCTAGCCTGGGATGGGCAACAGCAGGGTCTCCAGGGAAGATGCCAGCCCACAGAGGGATGGGGAATTCTGTCAGAGTCTCCTAACAATCCCCTCCCAGATCCAAGCAGTGCCTTTGTGCCTAGTTGGGTGGGCCTGTGACTATGGGACAGGCGCTTTGTCTGGGGGCGGAGGGCTTAAAACATATGCACTGGGGTATCTGGGCTAGGCGCTAGCCCAGGTAAGTCTGAACCCCAGCACTGTTCCTTCTATGTGGCCCTGGATATGATGCCTACCTGTGGTTGCCTGTCCCTAGGGCTGGAAGGAGGATAGATGAAGTCTCCACTTCTGGCAGAGGGTAGAGCCATGATGGTTCTGCTGCCAAACCCCTGACTCTATTCTGTGCTGAGTGCACTCAAATGACATCCCAAGAGTGCAGGGAGAGGACGATGTCCATTGTCACCCAGTTCTGCTCTCTCTGACTGGCCCGCAGAATGCATGAGGCCGGCTTCCTTGGAAAGCAATAATATGCTCTCCAAGGTGCAGTGAGGGCCCATGAGCTTGACATCCAGCATGGTCATCGAGCGGCACACACACAGCTCTGCTCCCAAATCTTGGGAGAAGGAACAGGAAAGACAGCAAGAACACACATGTTTTCTTCACAGAGAAAACAATAGGAATGCTGGGGGAAACAAGAGTGAGGCTCCCTTTTGCTTGTACAGCTTGAAGAAATGGAATGCTATGTCAATCATCGCCACTAGGGGCGCACTACTGTTGAGGGTGGCAATGCAAGAGCCTTATGGGAAGGGAGGACCTCTCCTGATTCCCCATCCTCGCCAGGAAAGCGCAGCAAACTCTGGGTTAGATCTTCTCTTGCCCTATGCATTGACCACACAAGTTTGTTCACAGGCCCTAAGAGGAATAGAGAGGTAAACTGAGGCACATAGTGCCTAGGGTAGGCATGGGCTATGAGCTCAGCCTGCGGAGGATTATCTAACTGAGCCCTGACAGTCTCTTATGATCCACTGGGGGGGGGCGCACAGACCCTAGGGTGGTGGCCAAAGGCCTTTCCCAGATAGGACAGTACAGAGGAGGCCACAGAAGGACCTGTGGACTCTGACTGACACACAACAAGGCACAGGGGAGGCCTGGAGCCGTGAGTGGGCTGAGTTATCCTCCCATGGAACCAGGTTGGCGGGACCTGGACACAGGTCCCATCTTTTCAGAGCAGCTGCACACCTGACGCGAGGTCCCTCTCTGCCCTGCCTTCTCCCTGGGCCAGCTGTGGTTGGGCATCCACGCTCCTCACTATGGCAGCCTTCGTTACCATGTGAGGCTTCTGCTTTGGGTGGGTCCCCCTCCTGACTCATCTGACCCTTCTCCACTAGGGAGGTGTTTTTCCTCCCCAGAGAGGCCCAGCAGTACAAGGGTGAACAAGAGACAAGGCAGGATCAAGGGACTGGTGGCTTTTCCTTTCCCACGTGGGCCTAGGTGACAGAAGCTCAGCTCTTCATTCACAAGAGAAGTGTGAAGAGGCAGGTGCAGAGCAGGAGACAAGCAGAGCAGGACCTCCCACACAGCGTGGTGTGGCTGAAGTCTCCCGTGAAGGGGCAAGGAGCGACACGAGCAGTGTATCCTCGGGGACCCTGCCAGAGCCATACCACGTGCTGTGCTTGGATTTCTTTCCATAAAACCCCCTTCAGCCTTCCTCTCCCCTTCATCTTCATGGGGGAACACCATGCCCAGAGCACTACCGCGAGCGAGACTCCTGCAGGCCCTCCGGCTCTCACAGCAGAGTCAGTGTCCGCTGCAGCCACACCGTTCATCTCCAGAGCCACGCTGAAATTCCTGAAGTCTTGGTCAGAGCCTCAATTTCTCCTTGTTAAATAGAGAATAGCTTCCAGCTGGGGCAGGAGATGCCACCTGTTTTCCAAGGCCCGGCTTACCCACCGTCCTAATCCTTCGCAGGCATGGGCTCCTCTGGCTACACATCCCTCGTGGGCTGGCAGCTGTAAGGCCAGGGGCTTTTGGCTCTCGCTGCTGATCCTTAAACAAAGGCTACTTCCTTTGTCTGTGTCTAGACTTGGGGCACTACCTGGCTTTAGTCTTCCTGGAACCTGCTCTGGGTAGAGATTCAGTGGAGGTCAGCCTTCGCCCTGCACACTGGGGAATGAGTTCTCGTGATGTTCAGACTACAAGATGATGTAAGAGCTTCTCCCTCTTTGCACTTGGGACCACCAGTGTAACCACTTCACCCATACTGATCCAGTCTTCTTCACTTCTCTTTGGGCCACCCATTTGCTGTCCGCCTGAAGCCCAGCCTCCTGGCTTGCTCTCCGTACATCTAGGCTGTAGGCTGCCCCTCTAATCAGTATGCTTATAGCCAGTGCGATGCTTTTCTCTGATGAGGTGACTTTCATATCGGTACCTGCTGCCTGCAGGTACTTTCTGCCTGTCGTCTATGCACAGATAGATAGATTTTCCCATCTGTTGAGCCCATATTGGGGTGATCCCTGGGGAAATTGAGGCTATATCTATTGTCTGGCTGATGGTTCAGCCTACTGACACGCTCTGCCTTGGAGACAGCACCTGTCAGATGGACAGCTGTACCCAGAGAAGGGGTATTATTGACCCACAGTACACCTGGGGCTGTAGCTACAGTAATCCTGGGAGCAGTGTCACACCACAACCCAGGAAGCCCCAGCAGGCTGAAGCAGAAGTCTGATCCCTGACTGCTGCATCTGCCCTGAGTGAGGCCATTCTCTCCCTGACCCATCCCACTAGGAATAAAGGGATTGGGTAGCAAGGGCCGCAAGATGGGGGGGGCAGGAGGGGGGAAGCTGGTGTGCGACTGCCTAGTCCTGTGCCTGGCTAGCAGCGTTACCCTGGAGGGCCTTATGTTTCATCACCCCTGTCGCTGCCCTGTGGTGTCATCCTGGGCACTTGGAGCTGGTGATGAGGTTGCCTGTTTTAAAATAGATTTTATTGTTACTCAGGTAGGAGGAGGGCGACAGATCAGAAGACAACTGCCCTTAAAAAAATAGTTTATTACTCACAGTTCCCAGGAGGGGCACACATATCACAGGCACATGGACAATGCTAGACCCAGTCTGGAGAGGACAAGGGAAAATATAGGTAAGAGCCTCTATTGAGGCATCTGTTGGCAGCAATGGAAGAGACAGGGGCTTGAGTAATTGCCTCAGGCTTGTAGCCCAGGGTGGGGAGGGGAGCGCTGTTCCTAGCTGCTAAGTGCCCAGCCCTGGCATGGTCAAGCAGGGGCTGGTGGTCTGAGGTGTGAGAACACGATGAAGAAAGAGGATTGCGGGTGGGGTTTCTGGGTCAGGTGATTGGCAGATGCAGGAAGTGTTCCCAATGAACCCCTGACTGTCAAGCCCAAGTGCCAGCAAAGGACCAGGATGACAAGACATCAGAAATAGACAAGGAGAGGCAGGCCTGCTCTGTCGCTTGCTTGCTGCTTCTTAGGGCAGGGGATGGGGCACCACACCCAGCTGTCCTGAGTGCCCAGCCTCCAGGTGGCAAGGCAGCACTACGGTATGCCGGCATGCCTGTGAAGGCCTGTTGCCAGCTGGAATCCCCAAGGCACTGAGAATTACCTGGCGGGGGTGGGGGTGGGCCAGATTCCCCAACACATCTCCTGTCCCTACTCCTGCCCTAGTTCCTCATGGCCACTGTCTTCATGTGGCTTCTGGTTCTTGTGGCTTTTCTTTACCATATTTTGGCGAATGTAAGAAATATAAGGAAAGGCATCAAAAACCGCACAGCTCTGCCACCCACAGAGTGACCGATGCTCGTTCCCTGAGAGCCTGGATCCCTGGGTGGAACGTGACTGCTTGCGGCACCTGGCTTGTCAGTGTCCCAGGGGAGACGAAGGCTCTCTTCAGGAAGGGCTTCTTTGACAGCAGCACTCTCCTTGCTTCCTGTGTGTGCCTATTGCCTTTTGAGAACATCTCGTCCTTTCTAGTAGTCACTGTATCCCCAGGCCCTGCATAAGCCCAGCCCGTAGAGGCCCCTTGGTACTGTAAAGAAATGCCCGTGTTGCCTGCCTGCCTCCTTGTGGGCCTTACCTGGGGCCCTGGGCCAGCCTCTCGGACGGCATCTCACTGCTTTGAGTGGTCTGTGGCATCTGTCTTCTAGAGGGTGACTAAAAAACTTTCTTTCGAGGCCAGCCTGGTCTACAAAGTGAGTCCAGGACAGTCAAGGCTACACAGAGAAACCCTGTCTCGAAAAACCAAACCAAACCAAACCAAAACCCCAAAAACCAAAAAGAACTTTCTTTCTTTTGTTCTTTCTTTCTTTCTTTCTTTCTTTCTTTCTTTCTTTCTTTCTTTC
>OU015745.1:73007704-73077077 GCA_907169655.1 Acomys percivali | reverse complement strand
TTCTTTCTTTCTTTCTTTCTTTCTTTCTTTCTTTCTTTCTTTCTTTCTTTCTCTCTTCCATCCTTTTTCTAAACAGGGCTTTCTGTCTGTAGCCTAGCCTTTCCTGGACTTGCTTCGTAGACCAAGCTGGCCTCAAACTCACAGAGATCCACCTGTCTCTGCCTCCCAAATGCCGGGATTAAAGGCGTTCTCCACCACCACCTGGCCAACTTGAAAACTTTCATCACAACAGGGCTGAAGCCAAGTCCTGCTTTGGTCCTTTGGTTTTGTGTGTCCCATTTTATGCTCATTTCCTTCCTCTTGTGTGTCTCCCCACCTTTTTAGCTAAAACGAGCCATTTATTGTGCTAAGGGCTGTGTATTCAGGGCACTCACCCGGCAGGTGAGCCTGCATCATAAGCAATAACACGAAACAAAGAAACCAGGTTCCTTATATCCTAGACTATTCAATGGCATAAAAACTGCAATGAACTGGGGGTGGGGGGGCTAGTCACTCGTTAGTTGCGGTAACTCATCGTTTTAACCGTTTTTGAAATGTGCTGTCTGGTGGCATTATGTGCCTTCGCATTGTTGTGAAGCCACCTCTATCATCTGTCTGTAGAACTTTTCATCTTTGCAAACTGAAACTTGGTACCCTTCAAACATCTGCTCCGGCCTCTGGCGACCGCCACTGTCCTCTCTGTCCCTATGAATGTGACGGTGGTGGGAGGGTGAGGTCATTTGTCCTTTTGTGCCTGGCCTATTTCACCCTTCTCTCTGCTGAGTGATGTTTGGGCTCTCTGTGTCCTATAGCTGTGGGAAGTGAAGCAGATGTCCTGCTTTTAATTCTGAGCACTCGCTTCTCAGTTTTCAAAAACACACTTTAATCTCTGCTTCTTCAATTATCAAGCATTTGCCATGAAATGATACTGGCGGTCCCCAATACTGTAGACCCGATCAGGGTTCAGTCAAGTCTGTGACCCTGAATTCCTTCCACACCCCTGTCACTCAGCAAGAAAGGTAACGCTGGGGCCGGAGAGATGGCTCCGCAGGTATGAACATTTGTTGCCCCTGCAGAGGACCAGGCTCAGCTCCCAGCACCCACATGGTGGCTCCCAATTACCTATGACTCCAGGTCTCTGGGATCTGGCAGGATCCTCTTCCGATCTCCAAGGGCACTGCACATATGTGGCACACGGATATATATGCAGGCAAAACACTCATACAAATAAATCTTTTTTTTTTTTTTTAAAGGTGGTGCTGGGCTATTAGAATGTTTAAATTGATTACATGTCCATGTATTCCCCTAGCCCTGAGAGAACCCATACTGTGCTGTAGCCCCCAGATTTGTACAGGCGAGTATTCTAGGGCTGGGTGGATGAAGATCCCAGACTCCTAAACAACCTTAACATTACAAAGATTATGAGCATTTTTTTTAAAGAAGCATTTTTATTGGTTTAGCTTAGGTCATGTGACTTCTTCCATCTACCTCAATATGGGCCGGACTTCAGATGCTGTGACTGGCTAAGTGTGGGCCATAAAGCCTGACCCTGGTTATCTGGTACAGGGGTCAGTCTCCTATGGCGTTGCAACCCTGCAGAGCTGGCAGACCTACTGTGTAGAGGAAACAGGTGTCCATGTGAAGTGGCCTAGGAGACAACTTCCTGGTGACTCTCTCTCGCTTTTATGCAGCTGTGACCCCAGTCCTTGAGCCATCAGCTTGAGAGAGGAAAGGTTATGTTGGTTCACTTTCAGAGGCTCCAGGTCTTGGTTTCGTGGCCCCATGGGATTGTGCAGAGCATTGTGGGAATGGGAGGTAGAGGGCAGTTCATTTCATGACTAGCTAGGAAGCAGAGGAGACCAGGCCAGGATACGGCCTTGAGGGTGTGCCTCCTCTGATCATTTCTTCTGAGCAGACTTTTATCCCCTCCACTAGTACCATTATATGAACCGCTCCCTGAGTCAGGGCTCTGGTGACTGAACTGTCTCAAATGCCCTCAGAGGTACACTCAAAATACACACATCCTTCCCTGGGAAGTCTCATGAGCCAGTTGAAGCCAGTCACCACCCCCTGCGATTCCAGGTGTTGCTACTGAGACCCAGAGTAGGAACAGGTTCCCTGGAGCCCTTCTGTGTTGCTTGTACAAACAGGTGCCAACATGGTGGTACCGGCCCTCTCAGCATCAACTCTTTCTGAAAGCCTTCCTGGCTTTGCCAAGCCAGGCCTGGCCTTGGTGGTGACTAGCCCACATACCCGAGAGTGGGACAATGCCCTTATGTCTGGTGTTCAGGACAGGGCCCCGAGGATCAGGTGCTTGGAAAATAGGTTCTGGGTTGAGTCAGCAGGCCACACCATTGGAATCAGACTGGCTCCTTCAGCTGCTACCCTCGGGTGAATGTTCCTGGCTCAGCCTTTACCCGAGTCTTCTAGAACCTCTGGCCCATAGGACAAGGTGGGACTACCCTCTCTTGCCCATGGGAGGATTGGGTGGGTGTTGCCTTGCCAAACACAGCGTTGATGTAAATTACCAGCATGTCTAATTGCTTATGGAGCCCTGGAGTGACTGTGGCATGAACGGCTGGTGATTCAAGGCCACATGAGGAAAAGACAAGCTATGAGTTGGGGACTCACCAAAATGTCCCATTACGGAGATTTATGCCCATCCTTAAATATTGGAGATTAATATTTTTGAAAACATCTATAAAATAAGAGATTTATACCTAAAACAATACCATACACTGTGACAGGAAGGGATTAGAGTCAATTTATTCATGTATTAGTCAAAAACTCAATTTTATATATTGTGTAGAAAAATTAAAATCCTTTCTGCATTTTATTACAAATTATGCATTCTCCATCTATGGAGATAAATAATTGATAGCATTACAAATACTTAATCTAGAAAATATTTATTAGGAACAGACAACTCATTTTTTAATGTGTTTTGTTGAGGATGATATTGCACACTTTAAAAAATTAATGGCAATTTTTTTTTGCAAGAAAAAAAATAAACACCCTAATTCTTTTGTTTAGTCTCTCTTGTCCAGGCCTAGGAAGCAAGCTGGGCAGAAGGACACCCACACCGTTGCTGTTGGCCTCAAACAAGCTGAAGGGCTCTGGGGCCTGGCTCCCTGCCAGCCCCTTGGCTGCAGCCTGGCAGAGGCCTTGGAGAGCGCCAACATATTTTCTTCTTCAAACTCTCTGTGGCTGGCAATTTTAGAATAAGTGTTTCTGACTGAATCTTTGCGAAAGCACCAGGCAATCTGATTTGTGAATGTGTTTGAAGAGCCAAGAAATCAACGTCCGACAACTCCCAGACTGGAGTGTTGCACAGCTGTGGGTGGGGACCCGGCTGGGGTCAGTCTGCACGTCAGAGACAGGTAGCCCTGCTACTCTTTGCCTTTGGTGGCCCTGTGAGGGGGCTCTCAGCCTCTTCCTCCTCAAGCTTGTCAGTGCTCTGGGCTGGCAGTTAGTGAAGCCCAATGGCAGTGCCTCATTGCCCTATACCAGCCCACCCAGGGGAGCACCTGGGACTGAAGAAGTAAGTGCCGTGTTTATTAAAATATAAATTTTGTGCCTAATGGAAGTTCTCCTTCTATACATAGGAAACAATGTTTAAAATAAAGACCAAAACAGTTTTCAAAGGCACCATGCATTAATTAATTATTCATCTTTCACTAATGAAAACACGCCTTTGCAGCGGCAGACTCCCTCTTCTCCACATGGGGGCCTCAGGGCTCCTACGAAGGCTGGCTCCGGGAAGGGTGGATGGGAGCTTGGGTAAAGGGTCTCTGTATGGCAGGACCCAGGTAGGGGGCAGGTGGCTTTGATTCTAGTGAGTGTGGATGCAGGGTCTGTCCTGCAGTGAGTGTCCCGGTCAGGGGCTAGCTCAGAGCCTTGGATCCAGCAGCAGGTGAAAGAGATAGCCTGACCTGCAAGAGTACCAGGGGACACTCACTGGTCACCGAACAGGCCAGGGGAGGAAGGATTACGAGGGACTGTCTGAAAGAGCAGGACAGAAAAGGGACAGGGCTTTTGTTCTGACCAGATCTTTCAGAACAGGGGACAGCTTAGTGACACAGCTCGGAGACAGCCATTTCCTCACAGGCTTGCTGACCTAGACGAAGCAGTTACCTCTCAGGTCATTTTTACAGGGTTCAAGCCTACAGAAACTGGCTGGCCCCAGCTCAGATATCTGCCTCCCAAAAGGCTTCTGAGCACCCTCCTGGGAGCCCCATGTTCTTCCTCGGACTCCACTTCTGTGCCTGGTGACATCTTTTGTGTTAGTTGGGATGAGGCCCCTCCAAATCAGGGTTTTCGAAGCAACAGAGAAAGATCCTGAACTAACTCGGGCTGTTTATTCTAAGTCACTGGATTCCTAGAAATTCTAGACTCTACTAGGTCCAGTGGAGGGAGCATCTAGGACTTTCATCAGTTCCTACCCAGCCCATGAGCTGGTGTGCCTGGCCACAGGGATCCCAATCTGGTATTCCCCCATCCTGTCTGCAAGGCTCGGGCTAGGGCAACAGGGCTCTTATCTACAAGATGCTAAACTTCTGCTTTTTGTGGGTAGGGCAATTCTCAGGTGTGGGCAGACTTGGGGTATTTGTTCTCATTCATTCATTCAGTCACTCACTCATTCATTCATTCACTTATTTCTACACCCATTTATTTATAAACACTCCCCAACACCCCAGACATGCTCTGACAAGCGGGTCTCCTGGGAGGAAAGATGCTGAGCCCATCAGTCATCCCCAGCTCAGGGGCCTGGGGAGCCAGAGGAAGCCTCTCTGATCTGCACTGACAGCCAAGGGTTGGGGGGTGCAGGTGGTATCCAGGGCAACGGATCCCCTGGGAAGAAGATGAGCTGTGCCCTCAGGCAGCAGCCGCAAGAAGGGCCCCAGTAAGGGGCCTTTGAAGCCCAGTGTGCCTGTGGGGTGAGGGGCAGAGAAGGACCACTCTGGGTGGGGGGTGGGGCAAACAAAAGAGGAGGCTCTCCCGGGTTAGCGAAGTGTCTCTTGCCATGGCCTCCTGTGCTATTGCCCGCCAGGGTGTGGCCAGAGCCTGAATTCCCACCAGCTTCTGCCAGGACCTGAAGCTCATGGTCCTGCACCAGGTGTCTCTTGGGAGTGAACGGAGGCAGGAGGGGCCTGGCCATGTCATGGCCCAGCATAGCTCACTCGGAAGACATGTGGGGCTAGGCTGGACAAGGCACCACTGTTCCAGCTCCTCCTGTCTTCCCCCTCTCATGCACTAGCAGGTCTGACCTCGCTGGAAGCATCCCTCAGCTTGGTATGGATTTCCTGTCTTGCTGAGGCTGCTGCACCAGCCAGGCAGAGGAGCTGAGGTACTGGCCAGGCGAGGGGTGAAGATGGAGGCTGTGTGGACCCACCCTCATAGATTTCCTCTTCCTGGATGTAGCTCTGACTCCTGTGTGCAGTGTGTCGCATGTGCTCTGCTCTACAGTGTGGGTATCTGTCTAGCCCAGACCCCGCCCTTCGCCACAGGACACCTCCAGGACAGGAGATCAGTGACCCAGCAGCCTGTTCAAGGCCAGAGTGACAGGAATGAAATCTCTGAGCTCCACTGGTGTGTCAGGCACAAATGTCCTCACTTAGCAGACAGTGGGATGTTTGTTGAGTGCTGGTCATCAGATGAAGAGATGCGCTCATTGCTCCTACATCTTTCACCGTCACTGAATCACATGAAGACAGCTGTGAGATTCTCTGGGTGGGGAAGGAGAGGACGCTGGACAGAAGGGGAAAGCCTGGACCAGAGGCCAGTATGGAGACGAAGGTGCAGATGTGAGCTCAGAGAGCTTGATACACTGAACGGTAGACAACTGTGCATGCACACTCTCACATGCACACACACACATGCACATTTGCACACAAATGTAGCATGCTCATAGACACATGTATTCATGGGCACCAAAGCAATGTAAATAGATACATGTGTGACTACATATGCATATAAGCTTGTTCACAGACATGATATATATATGTATATATATATGCGTATATATGTATGTAAAGCCAGCCATAATGAACACACTTACATACACATCTATGCTTAGAACATGATGTGCAGCCCACAGCAAAGGTGATCAATTGGGTAGAGCTGGCTGTGGCTCCTGATGGCTGGGCCTGACTCATCTTCTCTGGACCAAGGGTGGCCACTGGTCCCTGCTTCCAGGAAGGTGTCTGCCAGGTCTCATGCCCAACGCGGAGTTGGCAGGAGCTGTGGGATACAATGGAGCTCAAGGCAGAGCTTGGCTGGGTGAGCCCAGGCTCTGAAAGTGCCCCCACATCCCACAGTGCTGAGACATGGGTCCGGACCCTTGAGCTGCAAGTAAAAGATGGGCTTTAGCACCCCAGGGCTGTCTGGGGTCCCAGAAAGGGCTTGGGTGGGACCTGTCATGCCCTGAAGGAAAAAAAAAGTGACCATCTATTTCAAAACTGTTGTCTCTACAGCTTGCGATCTCAGCCTTTAGGGCTGTCTAGCATGGTGTGGGAGGTCCTGGAGTGCAGCCTCTAGCTGTACTGAGAAGGAAACTGCTCTGCTGTTAAAACAACTTATTTTACTCTTCAAGAAACAACTCGCTGTTTAGTCAGCACGGGGGAGCTGTCTATTGACGGACGCAGCCCGCAGCCTGCCCTTGGTTGTCAGTGAGGAAGGGCTGTCTTGGGCCAGAGTAGGGCAGGCAGAGCAGGCTGCTGGGGGCAGGGCCCACAGTCTCCCCAGCCACAACTGCGCCCCATCAGCCTCTAGCACAGACACTCTGGGAGAGAGCAATAGTTGGCAAAATATGATGGTGCCTTGTGAGGATGCAGCAGAGAGCTGGGACAGCAGGGTGAGGACCACTGTACAGAGAGAGGGAATGGAGGAGGAAGATGTTGAGGAGGCCTTGTGGGGATGGAGTGAGGGAACAGGATGGGTAGGAAGGACAGAGAGGAAGTAGCTAGGTAGAGTACAGAGATGCATGCTAGGGATGCCAAAGGAGCCAGTGTTTGCACCACCCACCCCAGCTTAGGTCTGTCCCGAGAGAGCAACACAAAGCCTCACTCAGCCGAACGCATATGCAACAAGCACTAAACACTTGCTGTCTTTGGAAAAATGGTACCGGGGTCTGCAAGGCAGCTCAGCCGGTACCAGCACTGTTGCCAAGCCTGACAACCTTGTAGACACTTATGAGCACAGCTGGTCCCTTCCTGCCTCATCACAAGGTGCCCATCACCAGGATGGCTATTTCTGAATGATTTTGCACCTCGTCCCAGCAGGGGGTCTCACCTCTGGGGCCCGGGAGCCTCACTGTGCTGTGGTGCCTGCATGGGGCCAACTGCCCACTGTCAGATTCTGACTCCATGTGGCTGCCCTTCCAGGCCTGCGCTCCTCCAAAGCCCGCAGCTCAAGGAAGGTATGGTGCAGTCCGCTGGGCTTGGCTAGTTTTAGTAGCAGTTTCTAATTCGAATGCCAAACAGTAGCGAGAATCACACTGTAGAAAAGACGCTTGAAGCTGGGGCTGCAGGGACTCTGCCGCCCAAGCCTTCTGCTAACAGGGACCCCAAGGCCAGGCTGGATACTGCCAGAGAAGATGGCCAAGGCTGCTGAACACTCCCAAGCCTCATGGTGGCTGGCTGATCAGAGCATGACAGGTTGCCTGAGTGAAATGGACCCATGTCCCTGTAGATGGGAGGTTACAAAGTGGGGTCTGTCCTCTTAGCCATCTTTACGGACTCAGAGACAAAGAGCAGCTGGACCCGGAGGGAACCATACATCCTGACACTTTGTGGAACTCGCTTTGTGGAATTGGCCCATCAGAAGAGTGCCTTCTCAAGCAGCTGGATCCTAGGAATTGGGATCCCAGGCGAGAGCTCTGTATGGCTGACAGAGGGTCCCTGGCTTGACAATGCCCAGGCTGGGTTTAGAGCAGAGTGCTTGGTTACAGAAGGAAGCAGTTTATGAATAGGCTTAGGTACGAATCAGGCCTTGCCAGGGGAAGCGTGTCGGGGGAGCCCCCAAATATATCAACAGTGCTGAAATTAGGCAGGTTTGATGGCGCTAGTGATTGTGTGCGTTGCTCTCCAGAGGCCAGCATCCACATCACGAGGCTTACAACTACCGATAGAATTGCCCAAACATGGCATGTGTCTGGCCCTGGCTCTGCCCTTTGTGGATTGTGACTAGAGTCCAGTTTCTTGGTACTGTGGGTCTCAGGGCCTAAGAAAGTATAGGAACTTCTCAAGCCCAGGGCTCTACCACATATTAAAAGGGTAAGAATCAAGTCTTGGGGAGGATACAGGACCATCAGGGATGCTAGCAGCAGATGGGCAGCCAGATGTAACAGTCTCCACCTGGTCTGCACCTGGGCAGCCAGATGTAACCGTCTCCACCTGGCCTGTAGCTGGGCAGCCAGATGTAACAGTCTCCATCTGGCCTGCACCTGGGCAGCCAGATGTAACCGTCTCCATCTGGCCTGCACCTGGGCAGCCAGATGTAACCGTCTCCACCTGGCCTGTACCTGGGCAGTCAGATGTAACCGTCTCCACCTGGCCTGCACCTGGGCAGCCAGATGTAACCGTCTTCAACTGGCCTGCACCCACCTCTTGGCCTGGATAGTCTCTCTGAGTACTGCTGACTGTGTCTGAAGCCTGTGTTCCAATTGTACCCAGCATAGGAGCTACTCAGGGCACTGACTTAGCACCAGACTCTAGCTAGCAAAGTAGGCTGGACTCATGTGTTAACAGGAAACCAGAGACTGCATGGACCAGGGGGTCAGGGTGGGTGGAGGCAGTTCTGGAGGAAGAAACTGTGTGGAGTCCTGCATCTTCTAAAAGTAGGTGGTCTAGGCCCCTTAAATCCTGTCCCTAGGTTGGCCCAGCCCACGCTGACAACACACACTGGCTTGGTCCCATGTGGACCAGCTGGGGCTGGTCTCTGAGTCTGGGGAACTACTGGACCTGGCCAAGCCTTGGCGTGAGCTAGTGAGACCTTATCCATCTGCCATTCCCATCTGCCCAGGAACCATCCTTTCTGTACCTACTGGAGGGCTCCCAGGGGCTGGGAGCTGTCTCAGCTGCTCCAGACTCTGTAGAACCTCTGGGATTCAAAGAGTAGATTGTGCCAACGTCAACAGAAAGTGAGTGAGAACAAGGTGGCCGTGTGGGACTCTGTCAGGGAGAATGGCCAATTAGGAGGGTAGCTGTGGGGGCAGGGCATGCTGGGCCTATGACACAGGGAACACTTGGGTTGCACTGTACCGTGATGACAATGAGGGGTGACCCAAGGATGTCCAGCTGCAGGCACACTGGATGCAGAACTCAGCACACAGAAAGCTTGCTACTCAGCAACATCAGAGCCACCAGAAGTGCATACCAGCAGCCAGGCCTCACCTCAAGCACTATAGGTGAGCAGTAAGTGAGGCCTCACACGGTGCAGATTGTGACAGGCTCTGCCATGGGCTAGGGAACCGTGTGGTTCTAGAGCGCACGTTTACCACATGGAGATCTGGGGTCGGATGCTGTATAGGATGTCCTAGGTCAACTCACAAACCCCAGTTACAGGTGCATGTCATTGGTTCTCTTTTCAGGCTGAATGTGCAGAGGGGAGATGGGACAGCCTGCAGCTAGAAGGGAGACTTCAAGACTGATCTCTCTCTCAGTGACTAGTCTCTTCTGCCACTTCAGGTCTCCAGAACTATCTGGAGATGTAGGGTAATGAGGTACGGGAAGGAAGCTGCTCAGACATTGCCTGACCATCCCCACCCCTCAGACTCTGCTTTTCTCTGCCAGAGCTGGTCCCAGGAAGCAGGCAGTGAGGCCTCAATAAACAGGGCAGACCATCGGACCCTGTGGACCTCCTCTTGCCAAGGGATTAGCACCTGGCCTGGGCCAAGTGTCCCCAGGGTGCTAGCACAAAGCCAGAGGAGCTGCAGGTGGGAAGGAACGTGTCCCTGGAGGCCACAGCAAATTCTACAAGTGGCTACAGGTAAAGGTTCTACAGCTAAAAGTCTAATGGGTAGCCTGGGCCTCTCTAAGTTGGAGCCAACTATAGAGAAGCGGTGGTAATAAGCAGAGGCAGGGGCCGAAGTTAAGAGCACTTGTGGACAGGAGGGTCTAAGGGGCAGTGGACTCTGCTGTTCCCCATCAGGGGTCAGGTGTGTAGGAAAGAGCCTGATGGACACCAGGCTGTGAAGCGTCTCCTTGGATTATCTGCCAGACATATGGCAGAGGCAGAACTGGGTGCTTCCTGCCTCCGTGGACAGCTGGCCACAGCCTCCAGCCTGAGCTGTGCTGTCCAGGAGGAAGCACAAGCAGGGCACACTGCTAGGTGCTGCTGGTAATGAGACACAGGCAAGAGGGAACGGAAGAGGGTGACTGAGGCCTGAGGCCAGTGAATGTGGGCTTCACGGGCTGTGGGGGTCCACCAAGGAGGTCCTCACAGAAGAGATACCTGCCACGGGGTGTCACCTCCACAGGTTTCAGAAGGGTGGGTCCTCACTCCTGACTCTGCCCCCTTGCAAGGTCTGCCCAAGGAGCAGCGTCTATCCCACTCCTAATGTAGCACCCTTTTCCTACACGGCACCCTTGGGCCTCCCTATTCCAGGACTAAGCTCCGCCCCTCCTAGTCCCAGAGCCCTCAGTTGGGTCTGGAGCCTGGCTCTTCCCTTGGAGTTCCTAAAGTGGGTGGGGGGGGTGGGAGGGGAAAGGGGGGCGGGAAGTGAAGGCGGGGGGGGGGGGATACTGAAGACAAGATGGTATTGGGGAAGGTGCAGGTGCCATGAAAGCTCAGGAAAGAATAGGTAGAACTCTCTGGATGGGTCTAGGCATGCCAACCCTGGCTTTGTCTACCTGAGGCTATGGGACTGACACTGCTCCTTTTCCAGTGTCCTCTCACGTGGGGGGGAGGGTCCAGGGACCAGTGTGATGGGATTAAGGGCTCTGCATGCTGCCCGTTCCACTCTTCCTCACACTGTCCAGCCCCAGGTTGTTTTCTTTCCCCTGTGCCCATACAGCCCTATCCACAGCCCCTGTGAGCCATCCTCACTGGTACCACGGCTTTCCATCAATGTTGTGAGGAGAATCCTGCATTTCCGAGCTGCTCCTGCCTCATATACAGTGATCCAGGGCCAGCGGGAGGCAGAGAAGGTGCTAGGGTGTCACTGGCACAGCTGCTGAGCAAGGCGACTGGGGGGTCCCAGACCTTGAACCATGGGCATGCAGTATCCTGCCTTTCCACTTGGCCCAGCGCTGGCTCCGGTCCACCCTCACCAAGGGCCCACTGGGCTGAGGGTAAATGTGTCACCATTAACTCTCCTGGGGTGCAGAAAGTGCTCTGCCTGACCTACTTCTTGGAGCCTCCCCAGTGCTGGCCAAGACACAAAGACTACCTAGTTCCAGCGACATGGCCTGGTAAGCCTCAACTTCAAGGTTCAGCTCTCACAGGTCTGAGTGGATTGGGACAGCCCTCACTCTTTATCCACCCAGGGGTGGGGGCGGGGGGTCTGTGTCAGCTAAACGCAGCAACTCAGGGGAGGGGCCTTTGCCAGTCTGTCCCCGTAGCCTCTGAGCCAGCTGTGTCTCTGTCCCTCCCCTGGCCTAGGAGGGCCTGTGGCTGTGGGTAAGCAAAATGTGTCAATGAGGGACCCCTCCAGTCCCTTGGTGGAGGTGGAGGTGGGGATGACGGTCACATTGACTCTTCCATTCTGGGCAAGGGTCAGGGCTGCCTCGGTATTAAGTTGCAGACACTAAGTGTGGCCTACTTCTACTGTGTAGTGTTGAAGTCTAAAGCGTTTGCTGCCTGGGACTAGCCTGTTCAGAGTAAACCCACTGCGGTGGTGACAGCTGCAGACCTGAATCTGGGGAGTGGGCTGGGCGCAGCTTTCCTCCTCTCACTCAACCCCAGGCACAGCTGCCCTTATTCACCTAGGGAGGTGGGTGACACCAACTGTGCCTCACTTGAGCCCCTGGACAGGCCCTGTGAGGTCAAGAGGAAGCCTGAGAGCTAATGTCATAGGCTGTCTGGAGTGTGGCAGTAAGGACCACAGTACAATTGCCTAGGCTGGTCCCTACTGTGGGTAGGACTCATGGCCAGGTTGTCTGCCTGCAGGTCTGTAGGTTTCCCAGGTGGAGCAGGGGAGGACAGGGTCCTGGAAGGTATTGGCTGGGGGATGAGATGGTAGGAAGGCCATGGTTGCTCTATGAGAGCAGAGCCTTTGAGGGAGAAATCGGGAGGGTCTAGTGGATGGAATAGGTGACAGGCTACAAGCTAGTCAGAGAAGCAGAGGGTGCACTCAGCTGTAACCAGGCCGACAGGCAACAGCGGTGGGCTATCCTGGGCTGAGGGGATGGGACTGGGAGCCGGGGGGGGGGGGTGGCGCTGGGCAGAAAGCCGCACAGGATAGGTCTGCTAAAGTAATCCCAGGGAGGATGCTTAAGGAGAGTCCCCTAAGACCTGCAGCTCTCTGCAGCACAGGGGCTGCTACCCAGAATCCCACAGCCCTGCTAGAGGCACAAGTCCCACCCTCTTATCCTTCCCTCCCTCTCTCCTCTTCCCCTCTCTTCTCCACCCCCAATCATTTTTTTCAGAAATAATTGTGAGGCAAGCATATCAGACTGTGTGTGACTGGACCTTGCCCCAGGGCCTGGACCCCATATCCTCACAGGGTGGCCTGGCTGGGTGGACAGTTTGCCCTGCGAGGTCTTCATTCCTCTCTAATTGTCTGAGGTTACGGCTCTCCTTTGTCAGCAGTGCTGCAAGCCTTGGCGGCATCATTAATGCTACTCTAGCACTCTGGTGTGAGGAGGGGGCTGCCCGGCTGCCGCTCCTCTTCCCGCCCTAAGATAGATGTTCCTTTATTGCCCATAAATCTCTGCACAGTCTCTGTGAAGACAGATCGGAGGCCTCCTAGTCCCTCGTGTTTGTTGGGCTGGTCGGTTGTCGGTGGGTTTAATTAGGGCCTCAGCAGTCACAGCAAGGAGCAGCTCTGGAGAGGTGAGGGGCAGGCCATGCCATGCTGCGTCTGCAAGGGAGCAGCCCTCTGCCCTCTTGCTTTCTCTAGGGGAATTGAGGTTGGTCCACATGAGGGAATAATACGCCACTCCTCCTCCACGCATATGTTTGTGTGGGTGCCGCATGCCAGACCCTGCAGTGTAGCCCGCTCTTGCCCATGTAGCTCTGCAACAGTCCAGGCCTGTGCTTGTCTGGGCAGCCTCAGTGACTGTCAGCTCTTAGGAAGCCTTTCTTTCTATGGCTTCTGCTGGAGCATAGCAGGTACCTAGTAGATGCATGCGTGGGGCCTTGCCTCTCCCTGCTTGCGCTGAAGCATGAAGCATACCTGGTGCCCCAGCCACAGTCCTGGCCAAGAAGGCAAGGGCCAAATGGGAGTTGGCTGCCTGCTGATACTGCACAGCCTGCCAGCCCTCCTGTATAATATGCTATTTGAGCCAGGAAGGTAGGTAGGTGTAGGGGTGTGTGTGTGTGTGTGTGTGTGTGTGTGTCAGGATATCAAGCAGATTGCTCTGCTGGTGTGTCCACAGAAATGAGGTGTACGCTAATGGCCAACTGGGCTCAGTCCAGTCCCCTTCTTCCATTTCCTATATGATCTTGCCCCACCCAAACCTAGAGTGTAAGGAGCAAGAACACGGCCCTTGGAGCTGGCCTTGGTGTGTGTGGATGGGGGAGAGGGCTCAGGCACCATGGAAACAGTTAAATCCACAGTGGCTGGAAATGACCTTGGGGCCATATGACCAGACAAGTAATTGCAGTGTCCATATATTCACCATGGCCTAGAATGGTGTCTTGCCTTCCAAATGACATCCCAGGCTGCCTGGCACAAGAGAGAGGCTAACACCCAGAATCCTGTGACATCCCTGTATCCCAGAGTGTGCCGGGCAAGCCTCAGCTCATAGGCAGTTATGTAAACAATGTGACCTCAGGTCCATCCCTGTTCAGACATGTCTCTTCATGTGTCTTCACACCAGGGACATTAGCAGTGTCCCTGTGGGGCTTTGTAAGTAAGTTTCCCACCCCATGCTGAAGAGGCAGAGACCTGGGGCATGGCTTGTGGCTAAGGCACATGTCTCCCCACCTTGCAACAGCTGTGAGTACCCTCTGTGCCCAGCGGATCTGACAAATTCTCACTTTTCTGCAAACACGTTCCTGGTGTGTTCTCAGCCTCGCCAGACACTAACTGGACATCCACCGCTGCGCAGTCTGCTGCTTCTACTATTTTAGAACTAATTTAAGGAATAAAAAATAATTCCCCCAATTACATGCAAAGCCCCACTGATGAGATAAATGGGGCAGAGATTCCTCTAAGTCTGGCTGGGCAGCCCCAAAGCAGCTTTTGGGACACCTCGGTCCCCTGGGCACCTGCAAGAGTCTCACTGACACCCCCCCCCCACTAGGGTCCCGAGTGACCTTAGGAGATGCCAGCTCTGGGCCCAGCGTCTCCAGACTTGTTTCCGGGCTCCAGGTGCCAATCTCCAGAAATTATGCTTAGTGGTGCGGCCTTGGCAGGGCTTGGGACCGAGCAAGGATTATATCCCAGGGAGGCCTGTGGTTGGCCTAAAATCCTTGGAAGGGGGCCAGGTGTGTCCATGGTAAGCCAGCATTGGGCACCCAAGGGGGGCTGACACTCTCCACAGTGTTTTGCATGGCTTTAATTAGTTTCCTGTACAAGCCTCAGGGTCCCAGAGACGCAGGCTGGACACTAGCCAGCGGCCCAATTGACATCTAGAACCTGACCTAAGGGAGCCAGCTGAGCCAAAAACCAGGTGGGTAGGGATAAAGAGGGGTTAGGGTGAGCCAGAGTGGAGTCCTGGGGCTTTGGCCCCACCCCCACTCCTTCCAGGCCCCTCCCCACCACTGGCCGGTGATCTCATCCATTCCTGGGCTGTAAATATCACCCAAATGCTCACGACTCCCAAATGTGTCCTCCAGCCGGGCCCCTCTCCCAAGCTCAGCCTGCACAGCCCACGCGACACCCCCGCCCAGATGTCTCCTGGGCCTCAACGAGCCGCTCCTCCTGGCACCCCCCTCCTCGGGGACAGGCGCCCCTTGCCGGCTGCTTAGGGCAGACGCCTGGGAGCCCTGCCCACCGCCTCCAACCATCCTGTCAAGTCCAACTTGAAACACATCCCTTGCCTTCTGGATCCCCTACCCCCACCCCACCCCTCAGGCCTGGCCAGAAAGTGGCAACTCCATAGTCCCTTCCCGTGTTCAGGCTTCACAGTGTACACCACTGCCGGAAGAGTCATCTCAGCAAATTAGACCCTGCCCACTCCCCCTTGAGACAAAGTCCAAAAAGAGGCATGCTCTTTCACACATACACACCTCCGACTGTTGCCTGTGCACCCTGTCCCCTACCTCACCCTTCTACAGCACCTTTCTTGGCAGCCTGGTTTGACCATTGTTCCCACTCCACCGCATGCCCCCTCGATTTCTCCCTCCGGGGAGGGGGGTGCGTGCAGCGCCTCAAGAGACAGGACCCAATTTATGCATCTCAGGCTGTCGGCTTGGCTGCAGTACAGCACGTGCCCCCACCCCTTCATAGTCTTCTTTGCAATCACCAGGGCTTGGCTTCTAACCCCCCCATGGGCCAGCTGCTGGAAACAGAAACAGAAAGTGGCCCAAGGCCAGAGAGTGCCTGTCAATGAAGAGCAAGCTCAACACAGGTAGTGAGCTCGCCATTCCTAAAGGCATGTGGACTAAGAAAGGCCCCTCTGCCCTGCCCTGAGAGCCACTGAAAGTGCCAACCAACATCTGCTGCAGAAGGCAGCTCGGGCCCCTAAAGTTCTTTATCAGTGGGAGCTTTTGGGTCCCGACTCAGGTTTGGGAAGACCTAGCCTTGCTTCCCAGCAATGTCCCTCCCCCCCACCCCCCACCCCCGGATTCAGAGGCTGGCTTGGTCTCCTCAGATAGGCAAGAGCTCTTTGTGGGGAAAAGTGGATGAAGATCCCTGTCCACCAGGTGCAGGCCAGCAGCCTCCCAGGGTACTGGGAGTGCTGTGGGGAGGCTGTCTTCTTCACCGGCTGTACCCCGAGCCACCTCAGCCAGGGCTACGAGGGGTGAGCATGGTGTTGGAGGATGACTCCTAAGGGGCAGACCTGAGGCTAGCAGTGCTCTCACCTGTGACACCGGCTCCAGGTGCAGCATTCCCAGCTTTGGGATAAAGCAATGACGCCCAGGCCTGGAGCTCAGGCCAGAGTCCGCTGTGCAGAGGGGCAAACTGCTGATGTGAACACGGGCAGCCATGTGGGTATAGTGCTAGCACCAGCAGGCCAAGGCCTAGGGGTTTCCTGGAAGAGGTTCCCTGGTGAGGAAGGACAAGACCAGACAGGACCTTCGCACCCCAACTCTGCCCTGGGTCCCTCCTCAGAAGGTGGCTGCTGAGCACATTCCCCCACAAGCCTCGAGCTTCTGGATCCCTGGCCGCCTCCATGGCCATCTGGCTCCCCCAGTTCTCTCCCCCCAAGTGCCTGCATTTCCCCCCCCCCCTCTTCCTCCCAGCTCTTGCACTGTGGGAGAGGCAGCTCCCCCCCTTTCCTGTTCCCCTCACCACTACTTCCTCCCACAGTTTTCTGGCCAAGTGGCTCTTTTCCTTTTGTGTCTGAGGCCTTTCCAGCCCAGGCCTCCCGGAATCACACATGCACCTCTCCTTGTCTGGGCTGTCTTTAGGCACATGCATACACACGTGTTATCTGTGTGGCTCCTGCTCTGCCATGTGTGTCTGTTATGCACTCACGTGTATTCATGAGCATATGGCTCTTCAAGGGCTGTGGGGTGGTATGAGGTACCTACGCATGAAGGCTGTGACCTGGGGCAGCAATATATGGGTGCACACAGCCCCTGCATGGTCTCCAGCTCTCCCCCATTCCTCAGCAAGGGGAGCATGGTCTTTACACATCACTCCCAGCCTCCTCCTGGCCTGGACAATCCCTGAATAGAAGTCCTCATAGAACCCAGCATGTTCAGAACCAAATAGAGCCGGGCATGTAGTCAGCCCAGCTCTCAGAAAAGTTGGCTGAGCTCAAGGATGTCAGCTATGGGGCAAGCTCGCTGCTGCAGCTGGAAGGTGGTGAGAATGTCACCTCACTCCCATGTGAGCCCCACCCCCACCCCCATCAGCGAGGGTGGGTAGTTCTATGTCCTCTCCGGCCTTCTGTGCCAGTGTCTGAAGGAGGGTGCTATGCTGGGACCCACCCTCGTTTCTCACCACCCACAGTACTGCAGCCCAAGAGGCCACAGCTTAAGAAAAGAACTCTTTATTCCACGTCATCCGATATTTTACACAAGTAAAATAAAATTCATATCTCTATATACCGCGATCCGGGTGGGAGGCGGCGTTCTGGAACAAACGCCGCCCCCGGAACCCTGTAAACATGATGGGGTGGAGATGGGGGTGGGCTGGTAGGGAGGCATCTGTCAGGGAGGGCCTGGCCTGGCCCACAGAGCCTGTCCCTGGCTCTGGCTGGCGGCATGGAAGGAGACCCCATATGTACACACACCTGGTGGCCGGTGGCTGGTCAGCAGGGCCCGAGCACTGTCCAAAGTACCAGTGCAAGGCCCAGAGGAGCAAGGCTGCATGCCAGAGTAGGCAGGGCACCTGAGCCCTCTGCGTCCCCAGCTGCACTGCTTCCACTTCCTGCCTGGCCCAGACGGCAGTGGCTGCGGGTGCGATTCTTTCGGGAACAACCTGGCCTCCTGCGGGGACCAGTGGTCGGCAGTCCTGGTGGCTCAGAACCCCCAGGCCGCAGAGCAGTCAGTGGGGGCTCTGCAGAGCTGGGCAAAGTCCCAAATGGAGAGTCATTGATGTGCCGTGGGCCTGAGCCATTGGCTGGTGGAGTGTCACCAGGAGGCACACGTCCCTTGAGGGCATTTCCAGCAGAAGCTGGCCTCCCAGGTTCCAGCACCGAGGCTTTGTCTGCAGCGTCCGGCTGGCAGCACTTGGGGAGGTTCAGCAGCTCCTCATCAGTGAGCTGACTGGTCTGGATCGGACGGAAGGGCCCCGAAACCACAGCACAGCCCTCTAGATCGCTGGTAGCCAGGCGCTTAAGATCACGGCCTGCCAGGCGAGGGGGCAGGCTGCAGGGCACCTCTGATGAGGAACCTCGGAACTTCTGTAGCCAGGCCCAGAGTGGGCGTGCCCGGCAGTCACACACCCAGGGGTTGTCATTGAGTCGCAGGTACTGCAGAGACCTCAGGGGCACTAGGACCTCTGCAGGCAGCATGGAGAGATTGTTGGCAAACAGATAGAGGGTCATGAGGCGGCCAAGGTCCCGAAAGGCATGTGGATGCACGCGAGCCACATGGTTCTGGTGTAAGAGGAGGCGGTCAAGACTGTGCAGGCCACGGAAAGCGTGCTCGGGCACGCTGGGGATACGGTTGCCATGCAAAAAGAGGTGCGTGAGGTTGCCCAGGTCACGGAAGGTGTTATCAGGGAGTGCCTGTAGATTGTTGTCTTGTAGGTAGAGGTACTGCAGAGCTGCTAGTCCACGGAATAGGCCGGGACCCAGCTCCTGCAGGCCACATCGGTCTAGGTGCAGTGTGTGCAGGTGGCCCAGGCCACGGAACGTGGTGGGGTCCACGACACGAAGCTGTGCATTGTCGCTGAGGTCTAACTGCTCCAGGAGGGTCAGACCAGTGAAGGCAGTGGCATCAATCCGAGCCAACGTATTGGAATGCAGCCATAGGATAGTGAGGTTTCGGCATGAGTGGAAGCTGGCAGCTGCCACGTGAGAGATTCGGTTGCCGTGCAGGAAGATTCGCTGGCTGGAGGGTGGGATGCCAGCGGGTACAGCCTGCAGGCCCTGCTGGGGGCAGCTTGTTGTCACCTTGGGCTCGTTGTAGCACACACAAGCACCGGGGCATGGTGTTGCTACCCGCCAGGCCTGTAGCCATAACACCCATGCCAGCAGCCGGCTTCCTGTGGGCAGAGGAAAAGGTGATCAGACAGGAGTCCTGAGAGGTTGGAGTTGATGCTGGGCATTCAGGGGGCTGGAGAGAGTGCAAAGGCTGCCAGCCCTAGGAATGAGGGTAGCGGGCCTCTGCCTTCCATATCATATAGACAATACCGGGCTGTTCTTGGAGACAGCATATTCTACACTGGTGACCCTGTCTGGACCCGGCACACACACACAATGCCACCCTACCGCACACCTGTTGGCGTGACTGTTGCACTGTTGGTTACCCCACAAGGGTAGCTTAGATGGTCACCAAGAACACACATCCGAAGGCCTCTGGCATAGCTGCATGTACCATGCACAGAGCCCCTGAGACCTGGCTGCTGTTTGTATCCGTTGGTCTTAACTTCATCCTTGGCCTGCCCAGATCAGCCTACCAGGCTGCAGGTTAAGATGGAAGGGGAGGGGGCATCCAGATCTTGTAGAAACCCTGTAGGAGCAGCCTGAGACACATCCCGAGGCCTGCCATGTCCCTTAGCCCAGGCTGCATGATCCATGTCCTGCCTGGGCCCCTACAGCTCTCAATAACCTCTGGGCACCTGGGATTCTATGCCAAAATGGGGGATATGTTTGAATGGAGGCTTTGCAGCCCCTGGAGAGCTTTCTTTGCCTGAGGCCCGGGGTGTGGGGAAGGTGGGGAGGGAGGGAATAGGCTCCTACCCCAGGAGCCTCCCCCAGGCCCCCCAGGCCAGGCTGCTCCTCCTCCACACAGCCTCCCTTTTAAGCACTTCCTGCCTTGGCTGTGAACACCTTCTGCAGCCTCCTCCCCTGGCCTCATTCTCTGCTTCATCCCTTCCCAGCCTTCCTACCCATCCCTGTTGCTACACCACCCCCCTTCTCTTAGTGACCCCAAGACATTATGCCCTAGCCTAGGTCTCCAGGCCAAATAGACCTGGGTGTGGCCAAGGACCTGTACAAGCCACAGCAGACTGCGGCTAGGCTGGAGTGTCACATCCTTAGGAAAAAGCTTCTTGTCCTGTCGTCACTAGAGCCCCATCCCTTTTCAGTGCCGAAGGCTCTTTCAGGAGAGAGTCTATTAAAATGTGAATCCCCCTGGGAGGGTTATGGCTTATCAGCTAACACCTCCATTGACAGCTAACACCTGTGTTGGCAGCTAGCTAAGAGCTGGAGTCTGCAGACAGGAGGCCGAGGCTGGCTAACTGCTTGGAGTTGCAGCGAGAGGAAGGAGGAGGAGGAGGAGGAAGAGGCAGACCCGGAACCAGCTTGCCCTACCAAGCCTTGGCCTTGGCCTCTGAGGCGTCTACTTGTCACTGGGCCCCTTACCACAAACGATCCTCTTCTGCGTGTGCAGACTGTTGCTCTACATCCACAGCCCCACAGGCCAGGCAAGCCTAATAGCCCAGGCACGCTTTCAGGCTCTGGGAGTGCCTCTTCTTATACTCAGTGGTTTTCTGGGCCTGGGGTCATTTGTTGACAATCACGGTGGCAAGCCAGGCCCAGGAGCCTGCAATCTATGAATGTTTCTCTGTGGGCTGGCCATGTGGGGGGGCGGAGGGTTGCACATGGGCCTGAGACTCTGTCTAAGCAGCTCGCTTCCTCTCACACACACACTCTCTCTCTCTCTTTTTTTTTTTTTTTCCCAAGACAGGGTTTCTCTGTGTAGCCTTGGCTGTCCTAGACTCACTTTGTAGACCAGGCTGACCTCGAACTCACAGCGATCCGCCTCCCTCTGCCTCTGCCTCCCGAGTGCTGGGATTAAAGGCGTGCGCCACCACGCCTGGCGTCATACTCTCTTCTTACATGTCCTTCCTGGGACAGTGGGGCCTGGCCTTGACAGCACACCATGATGCTTTATTCTGCTGTCACTACAGAAGGCCATACCCTGCACAGCCTTTCCTGGCCCTGACCTCAGAACCCAAGGCTGGGCAAATGGGGGGAATTTTCATGCCATAGGTGACAGGTGGGCCGCATTATCAGCCCTGTCACACACAGACTGCCTGTCGCCTACAATGCCACGTGGCCAACTGGACCTCCTCACAACCACTGAAGGCACCACTTATCTCTCCGTGCTATCCACCACATCAGTGGGAGACTGAGATAGGGTATACCCCAGTTCTGAGGTTGCCCAAGGGCTGCTGAGCTGGGGTCAATGGGGGGTCTGGGGCTGAGCCACAACCGGGAGGTGGGCAAATGGAGGAGTGGCTGTGTGGTGCTCAGCCTTGCCAGGCAGAAGGGAAAAGGCGCAGCTGTGCTTCTGTTGGAAATCAACTTCTGAGAGGCGGCCGTTCTCACCTACCCTGTCAGCATAGGGGCTGGGGTAGGCTCTTCTGCTGTAGCCACAGTAATTGGCTCCAGCCTGGCCCCCCTTGGGGCCTGCCCGTTGGTCTCCATAGCAACCCCTGCGCTGAGCAAGCATGAGGGGGCATCTTTTTTTATGAGATAATCAAACCCAACTTTGCAGCATTGCTTGTGTTCACAGCAGGGCTTTGGGGAAATACCCAGCACCTGACCAGGCATTGTGAGGATGTCCCCTGACCCCACCCCAGGGCTGCCCTAGTCAGTCTCTCTCTCTCTCTCTCTGTCTGCCACCTTGCAGGCCTTCCTGGATCATCCCTGTGGTTTCTGCAGTGTCCTGAGCCACAAGGCCTCTGGACCCCTCCACACTCGGCCTTGTTTTCACTCCCAAACCTGCCCACAGATTCCCATGGGTGCGGCCTTCCTTCTGCGCAGCAGCCTAGCCCTCTTGGCTCCATGGAGCCTCCACCAGATACTCTCAACCAGTCTCATTCAAGTCCCCGTTCTCAGAAAGCACCTGGCATGCACATGTGGGCGGAAAGTGGTCCTGGGAGGGCCATCTCTCTTACAGGACCTGTGACCACTGAGCCGGCCTTATAAGCCATCCATAAAGTGGTATTTCCCTGTGGGTCTCCTCCAGTGCTTTTCCGTGGGGGAACTCACTGGATGTTGGAACTAGGTCATGGCCAGTGGGTTCTGGCTAGCTCGGGTCATCTAGGGAGCCATAGGGACATGAGGATGCAGCGGGAAGGGCTGGCTTCCTAGTGCACATGGTGCTGAGGCACCCCAGAGAGGACAACAGCTGGGTACAGACCCCTTCTCCACCTGGGGGTCGCCAGATCAGGCAGAGTACAGCCACCAGGCTACATGCACTCATCTGGCACCAATGGCTCTTTTGAGTTAAGAGCTCATATTCACATTCATTGAGGAGGGGGTGGGGGAGGGGGGAAGAGGGAGATGGGCGAGACAAAAAAGAGTAGGGAAACCGAGATGGAAGAAGGAGAGCCCTGGCAGAGGGAAGGAAGCCAAAGGAAGGGGGGGGGGAGAGCAGGGAGAAAGGGGAGGATCCAGAGAGGGTGGGAGGCTTCTGGGGCCTTGCCCAGCAGCCATTTGAGCCAACAGCCAGGCACTGCTGAGGTCAGCAGCTCACCTCAGCAGCCCAGTGAGCTGCTGAGCAGAGAGTGCCTTCTTTAGCATCTTCCCAGCCCACTGCGGTCCTGCACACACTCCACCCGCTACCCTTGCCTGGCCTGACATCCCATAGGATGCCCTCTTGTCCTCACCTGACGAGGCCAAGAGACAGTGCAGGCTCACAGCTTCACAGACCCAGGGCACTGACTTTCACCCCGCTACTGGCTGGGTGCCGGTGCCCTTGGGTCTGAAGTGTCTCTCAAAGTACAAATACCTACACCATGGACTTTGGAGAGAGTCTAACCAGGTGTACTACTTGAGGTGTAAAAGCCTCAAGTCAGTGCTATAGAGGAATTCACTCCCTTGCCATCATCAGCAGTCTGTTTTCCAATTGGGAACCTAGGCAGTGAGGAGTGAAACACGGCTCCCATACTAAGGCAGTTTGAAAGGAAGGGGAGGTAAGGGACAGGGCACATGCTACCTGGAGGGCTGTCAAGGAAAGCCTAGCCAGCTTGTGAAGGACAACTGCTATGTGGCCAGGGCAGCCACTGGGCGCTAGACTGCTGGTCTGTTGCACAGGCACTGGGGCATGGGGATCTCCCATGCTGTCTGGGGCTGGGAAGGCAAATCTCCACAAATAAACTGAGCTAGGGTCCGAAGGCTGTAGAAGGGGCTGAAGCGGTTAGAAGAGACCACAGTTACAAGGCAGAACAGCTCAGCATACAAGACCAGAAATAGTTCTGGGAGAGGGTGGAGGGACCAATGTCATCCTCACACTGCAGAGAGTCAAGGCATCCTTCTCTGGGCCCATTCCCCACTCCTGCCAGCCTATCACTTCTGAGTCACGGCCTCCATCGGTACCCTCATAGTCACTCATTACACACATACACACACACACACACACACACACACACACACATGCACGCACACACATGCACACATACATACATACACACACATACACACGGCTCACCTTTCATCCATCATTGGGCCCACAGACACATGCAGCGACACCTTGTGTTCACCCTGTGCTTCCTGGGCCCTCCCCAGAGCACAGTGATAGGTACAGGAAGGTGGAGGCAGCTTCCACAGAGGACAGCCCACCCTGTGTCTCCTGAAGGTGTGGCCACCGGCCTCTGCTACCTTGCCCTAGTCCCTTGAGGCCTTGTTCCTTATTGATCATGACTATAGAACAAAACTGGCAGGCCAGGTCGATAATAGGCAAGGTCATTTACTGTGGTAGGCAGATACCAGACTCATGAGAATGTGCCTCAAGGCCCAGCCCTAAGCAGTGGGGAAACTGAGGCCTTGGATGTGTTCTGGCTACTTCATGCATTGCCATAGGAGCAGAGCTGTTGGAAACGGCTTCTGACTGTATCAGGTCATCCTCTTGTCCCCAGAGATGTCACAGAAACCTACCTGCCTCTGCCTGCCGAATGCTGCAATTAAAGGCATGCCTGGCTCTTTCATTTGTATTTTTGCGACAGAGGGACACAAAGCTGCCTAAGCTGGCCTTTAACTTGTGATGCTCCTATCTCAGCCTCCCAAGTAGCTGGGATTATAGGTGTGTGCTACCAATCTCTCCTAGGAATTCATTTTTCTGTCCCAGACCTAAAAGGCTCCAGAGCCTCTCTGGGTCCAGCAACACCCTTTACTTGCCTCCATGACCTCGCCCTGTGAACCTTGCTTGTAGGCTGATGGTACCAAGTGTCAGATGTTCTGCCTGGCTGAAGCCCATCCAACCCAGAGATCAGTGTCCCCTCCCTGACAAGAATCTGGTAACCAACAAACACCAGCTGCCTAATTACACGCCTCTCACCCCGAGGCCTCTGCGGTCCCGCCACTAATTCCATCCATCTTCCAGGGCAGGTTTCAGTCCCCAGGGACACTAATGATGAACCAACCAGTGACTGGCATGTCCCTACCATAGGCACCCTCTGAAGGAGACCTCCTTAGGCCATAGTCCAAGCCCCAGGGCTGCCACACAAATCCCCCTACTGCCTCTTGCCCATCCTGATGCTGTCCTGGATAGAGTGCTCGGCCTGGCTGGGTCTACAGTGCTGGATTCCGCCTTCTGTGTCTCGTATCTATTTCTGGGACAAGTATCCCAGACAGAGGCCTGGATCACCCATCCTGTGCCTGAATCTGCTGCTGATTTGTGAGGCTGTGAAAATCAACACATGGGGTAAGTATAGGACTGGGGTGCCTGTGATACTTGTATGTACTTGGCCTCAACTAGAGATAAGAACATATACTAGGGACAAGCAATAGAGGTGGGAAGGCAGACACAGGAATGTGTTGTTAGTACAAGCAGTATGCAACACAAGATGAAGGTTTAATAGAACCCAGTACCCCGTGGGCTCACAAGCAGAAATGGGTTGACACATGGAGGCTATGCAGACCTTGGGGCCGAGCAGAGGGTCTGCCGTCCTGACGTGGCAAGAAGCAGGTGACACCTCCTACGTGTTCTTGCATTTGAAAACACGATCAACCAAGCAGGCACATATGTGCATATACATATACGTATGTACATATGCATATACACATACATATACATATCAGTACAGTTCTTGAGGCCATCATTAACGTGCACCTCCTGGCATCCACTCTCTTGGACTCACTGACTGTGGGTCACTCTTCAGGACAAAAGCAGACAGACAGGACCCCCACTAGAGATGGCCAGTTAATGAAGCGTCAACACTCCTCCTAAGCTGGGCTGCCCCAGCCTCCAGAGACCTCTGTCACAGAGCCAGTGGCAGGACAGGCAGGGAGTGCCATCGGAAGTAAGGGATCCAAGAGAGAATACAATCGTCTTCAGCTAGATGTGCCCATTGGAATCACCCTCTGAGGCTGGAGCACTGAGTCCATGGATCTGGAGGAAAGGCTGAGGAGCCCTGGATGACCTGGCCCACGACCTGGCTGTTACATCAGCAATAAGTTGGGGTTTTTTGGCATGCAGCCACATCTATGTGTTTACCCCACGATTCATGGCTGCTTTCAGCACAGTGACGCTAGCACAACACATGGTGTGGCCCACCATCTTACAGGAAGTTTGCTGACCTGCTTTGTGACTGAACGCCTGCTATGTGCAGCGTTGGTCTCTGCCACACTCACAAGGACCCAGGCAAGGCCATTAAACCTCCTCCTGACTAAGGAAAAGGAAGTCAAGGGTCAGAGGAAACCATTCATTGTTCCTGCCAAGCCCATGTGGCTGGGTGGGCTGAGCACAGTGGTCCCTCACCTTAGTGCAGGGTTAGCATAGAGGAACTGTGAGCAAGATCAGCATTGGCGGGGGTGGGGGGGTGGGGGGGTGTTGGAGGTAGAGTGCGAAAAGGAAGTAATAAATACCGAAACCCCATTCAGGTTACAGACAATCTAGTATCCTGCTCAAAACACTGCCAGGAGGTGTGTAACTGAACACACATAATAGAGTACAATTTGGAAATCAAACAGGGAAGGCGAGGCAGGAGGATCATGGGATCAAGGCCAGCCTGAGAAAGACCTTGTCTCAAGAACCCAAAACAAGCTGGGTGTAGTAGGAACCACCTTAACCCCGCACTTGGGAGGCAGGGGCGTGAAGATCAGGAGTTCAAGGCCAGCTCCACTACATAAGTGCAAGGCCAGCCTGTCTTAAGAACAAACAAACAGGGCCAGGACAGGTGGCTCAGCAGTTCTGAGCACCTGTCGTCCTCGAGGAGGAGCCACTTTGGTTCCCAGCACTCATGTAGCAGTCCCAATTGTTTTAAAATCTAGTTTACTAGCATCTCCTCCCTTCTTTTGATCTCTAAGGGCCCGAGACATGTGTGTGGCTCACACATATACATGTAGGCAAAACACTCATACACTTAGTTAAAAAAAAAAAAGAAAACTTTAAAAAAAAGAAAAAGCAAGGCAAAAGACCACACCGCTTTTAAGAAAGATGAACAGCTGTCCCCAGGGGTCAGGAGGAAGCTGTGGGGGTCAGTCCCCATTTGGGAGGGAATCATAATGACTCTAAAGAGGAAACGAATCTGGAGGAGGTGGGCTTGGGGTTGGGAGGGGCGTGGCTCAGGCGGGGGGGGGGGTCCCCTGGGATGTTGGCCCTGCTATGCCAATATAACCACCTCCGGGATTGTGCAGGGCTCGCACGACCCTTTGCTGTAACCTGCTTCAGAAGCTCTGGCCGGATCCAATGGAGCTGGCTCTCTGACCACTAACACCAGTCCTTAGACTGGTTAAGAATGAAAGCATGGTCCATGGTCAGCCCTGATAAACTTCCCAAGATGTGAAGAGCCTAGCCTTGGCTAACAGACACTCACAATTAAGAAAAAAGGATTTATTACGGGACAGCATACTTGGTCCAGGAAAGGTGAAGGCAGGAAGGTCTGGGCCACTTCTGATGACAGATGCAGACCCATGGCCAGGATCATAGACTGAGAGTGAGCTGCACATAGCATCCCCGTCATCACCAGCGTTGTCGTCACCATCACCATCACTCGGTCACCAGCAACTTAGTTACCGTTGTTAGCATCACCACCGCGGTACTCAGTGTCGTTACTGTGACAAGATCATCGCTGTCATTACCGCACCATTGTTATCACGGTCACCGTGTTAGTCAGCTTTCTGTCACTGTGACAAACTCTGAGTCAACACTTTAGGAAGGTTCATTTCAGCTCACAGTTTTGGGGTTTTGGGCCCATGGCAAGGCAGAACATGGCAGGAGTGCACAGTAAAGAAAGGTGCTCATTTCATGGCATCCAGAAAACAAAGAGAAAGAAAGGGAAGGCGATGTGGTCTTATGTGCTTTCAAGGTCACATACTCAATAACTTAACTTCCTTCTGCAAGGTCCAGCCTTCTATATATTTGCCACTTCCCAACATTACGATGGATGGGGCTACGTCTCCAGTACAAGAACCTTTGGGGGATAGTCAGGATCTAAGCGGTCACTATCATCACCACCACCACCATCTTTACCATCTACCATCATAAGCACTATACCAACTACAAGCAAAGCACCTGGATAGAAAACAGCCTGAGGCAATTGAGGCAAGCTTGGAGTACACGTGGAGAGCAGCCAGCTCCACCCACACAAAGGCAGGGAATCACAGGCCACTGAGCAGTGGGCTTGGCCCAAGGAGGTTCTAGGCCAGCATCAGAGGCTTGAAGCCATTCAGTGCAATCTTTGATGAGCAGCTGTTTCCTAGGGAGGCGCTGTCATCGCCACCATCACTCCAGCCTTCCAGGAGGCTCAGTAGCAGGGAAGGACAGTGGAAGGAGGAAGAGAAGAAGGGAGCATTCTTGGGCAGCTTGCTCCTGGGAGTTTCATGAGCTTCCTGCGGTACAACACCCATGTGGTGGCTTGAATAAGAATGGGCCCTATAGACTTATATATTGGAATGCTTAGTCATTGCGGCCCAGCACTGTTTGAAATGATTAGAAGGACTAGGGGGTGTGGCCTTGTTGGAGGAAGTATGTTACCTGGGGGTGGGCTTTGAGGCTTCAAAAGCTCATGACAGGCTCAGTCACTTACTCTCTGCTTGGGGATCAGGATGTAGCTCTCCAGCACTGTGCCTGGCTGCTGCCATGCTCCCTGCCATGATGATGATGATGGACTAAGCCCCTGAAGCTGAAAGCAAGTACCCAATTAAATGCTTTCTCTTACACAAGTTGCCTCAGTCATGGTATTTCTTCACAGCAATAGAACGGTGACCAATACTCCGCACTGCACAGTGAATAGGTGACCATCACTCCTAATCCATACATAAAGGCCCTGAGGCAAAACCCCAAGAGGGTACCAGTGAGGCCAGTGGACAAGGCACACCACTTGGGTCCCAGCATCCCTGCAACTGTACCCAAGCCTCCAAGGACCACAGGGCAGGAAGGCCTCCTTGATCCACTCGCTACACACCTCACTCTTGGCTCAAGCCTTCTTCCTTGGGCTAGTTGAGGACTGAGGATCAAATGTAGGTTCCACCCATTTTTTGAGTAGCTGGAGAAGAGACCCCCTGAGCCTGTCACCACACCAGCAATGTAAGGATCATGCTAAGCCAGCACCACCTTCCCAAGACCCTTCAGCTCCACTGAAGTGTCCCCAGCCAGGGCTGAGCTGGGGCTTGTGTCCTGCCTCCCCAGAAGTTAGTCTATGGCTTGATACCCAAGACTGATACAGCCGGCCTGTGTGTCTGACCTTGGCTGCCGTGATTTGGATGAGGAGTTGGAGAAGGTGAGGCACAGATCAACACAGAGGAGCCAGGGACTGTTTGCTGTAGCAGTCACAAAGCCACTCCAGCTTGGCCTCACTGTTGTCCCTGCTCTGTGCAGAGAGTGCTGTGCCTGTACTGAAGGGCAGCTGGCAGCTAGGCCGTGTCTAAAACACACTTGGAGCTGTGTCCTGCCTTCTCTAATCATCTTAGCAGGCTTGCTGTCCTGCAGCGGGGAGGCCTGCACAGCCTGCCGCACCTTTATCACCAGGCACCACTGTTCTCCCCACTCCACCCAACCATCGTCACACAGTAGGCTCAGTGAGCTACATACAGACACATGCTCGCTCCCAGCCCCCACCTCCAGGATGACAGTGACCAAGGAGCATGCCCCACGGAGAGTATGGAGTGGAGAAACAAGCAGACAGGGTTTCTACTCTTGACATATGGGGAGGCCCAGGGCAGCTCCTACTTGATGGCTCAGAAGCTGCCAGTGGACACGTCCCATCTCAGCAGAACCCTGAACCTGCTTCCCCTGAAAGGATGAGCACCAACCATCACACGTGTGAAAAAGGCACCGGGGCAGACAGCAAAGGAATTGGAGAGGTGGCAGATGGAGGGTCAGGAATAGTCAGAAATTAAGGGGAACTTCTAATTAGCCCACCCAGGGATAGAAATGGATTTAAAACAAGAACAGGGTGCTATGACCAAGGAGTCACCAGTGAACAAAAAGGAGTGTCTAGAAATTAAATATAGAATCGCTAAAATTAAAAGAATCAATAGAAGGGTTGGAAAACAAGGTCAAGGAAATCTTCCAGAAAGAAAAACAAAAAGAAAAACTGAATGAGATTTGGTGGGCAAATATAGGTCAAATGTGTTTTAGGGCAATTCTATGAAGAGAAAACAGAAAATGGAGGATTAAAAAAAATTATCTAAGAAGTAATACCAGAAAATTTCCTAGAGCCAAGGACCTTCACTGGGTATTCATAGCAAACTTCAGGCTCCTGGGGGCCAAGAGATTCTAGGAGGAAAAGCTGGCTGTAAGCAATGCAAGCTAGCATGAAGGCTGGCTAGAGTACCCTGCGTGCCAGGTAACGGCAATGCTGCAAGATTCAGAAGAAATGCTTTTAAAATACAGAATTCGGGTCCCAGCCAGTCCACCCTGAACACATGGGAGAGCTCGGATGGCCCTCTACTGTACCTTCCTTCCAGGTGCTTCAGCCAAAACAAACACATATACTCATGGAAGTTGTGTGCATCCGATGAAAGGGGAAAGCCATGGGATACGGGTCAAGGGCCTAGGATGGGACCCCCAGGGGAAAGAGCTTGCTCTCCTATGAGATGGGACGAGAGGAGAGACAAATAACACCCACGGTCCACTGTAACCCGAGGAAAAATGAAGGACGTGTGAAAGAGAGGAGGACGCGCATCCTGAGTTGTCGAGCAAACGTGGGTTAGAAAGCAGAAGAAAGCAGAGCGCTGGCATCGGGAGCAGGGACATGCTGTCATTGGTGTGGGCCCCTGATCAGCCAAGGGTGGCCGAGCATGTACCTGGGTCTCTGACCCACTCTACCTTCTTCCTTATGGGACTTCTACAATCCAGACACTTGAAGGGATGCTACAAGGTGCAGCCCTGCAGTCACTCTCCCTCGGCCAGCTCAGGTGCCCCTCCACGTGCACTCGGCTCTGGCTCTATCGCCCTGGCCAACCCCTACCCAGACACTTCACACACATGCTGTCACAGTGCTACCTTCCTGTTCAGGCTTCAGTCTTCATCTCAGGCTGTCATGGGGTAGGGGGTGGGGGTTGTTGGGGGCAGCTGAAAGTCAGCAAGGGCCATCTTGTATTGGAGGAAGGGCTGCAACCCCTGGGCCTCAGTTTCTCTACATCTCAGAGCCCAGGCCTGCAACAAAGCCCACAGCACATAGGCAGGGGCAATGTGGATAAGTAATTGCTCTTTTATTAACGAGTGATAAATTATTCCTATATGATTGTGTGTGATAACGCTTGCTTATTTGAAATCAATTTGGAATGGAAATTGTTGGCGGCTTCTCACCTGCGCGGGTGGAAGCCAGGCATCGCTGCCTCATACAGAAAAGGAGGTCACTGTATTTTGGCTACATCCTGATTCTGCTGCATTTAGGGTGCTATGGCAGGCACGGGGGGTGGGGTGTGGGGGGGTGGTGGCTATGGGGATGCGAAGCCAGGGAGACCAGGTACCTCTAACCTCCCTTCTGGGCAGCACCTCTGTCCAGGGTGCAAGATGGGTCAGCTCAGCCACCCGGTGTAGCTCTCCCACTATCCCTACCTGCAGCTCTGGTAAAGTGCTTGCTGTGCCAATGTGAGGACCTGAGTCAGGATGCCCAGCACCCACAGAATAGCCAGACACGGCAGTGTGACCCTAGCATTCCAGCACCAGGAAGGTGGGGACAGGAGGATTCCCTGGAGCTCACTGGTTAGACAGTCTAGACAAATTTAGCAGGCTCAGGGTTTGCTGAGAGCCCCTTTCTCAAAATTAAGCTGAAGAGTTCCACTACCAGTCAAGAACCCAGGCTCCATTTGATCCGCGGAAAGAACCAGGACAGCGGAGTCCTCTGCCTAACAAGCCCGAGGCCCTCCTAAGGACCTCTTCAGTGACCACAGCATGGCTAGCGGTGTCAGGGGCCACTCCCAGATCTGGCTGCATCCATCTCCCCATGTGATTCCTGGGGACCTTGGAACCCTGACTTTCACTCCCACGGGTCACACTCAGTCTCTAGTTTGGTCACCCCTCAGGCCACTGGTGGCTGTCACTATCAAGCTCCAAAAAGCACTTGCCTTTTTCCTGGCCACCGTCTTAGTGACTCCACAAAACTTGGCCCCATTCTGTCCCCTCCCTGGAGCCCAGGGCAAGAGAGTCCCTAGAGAGCCAAGGCTTTCTGTTCCAACATACAGAAGCCCAGTAACCAGGTCCTCTGTCAACACCTGTTCTTGGGAATGCGTATTTAAAACCCTGAGTCCAACGGACCAGAGATCCTCCCTCCAACCAGGCCCCAAGCCTCAGCTGTTTGGGGCAGCTGCAGCCAGTCATGACTTGGCCAGTGGGTATCAGAGGCTTAGGCCCAGGTCTGGCTGCACTCATCTCTCCCATGTGACCCTTGAGGGTTTGGAAGGCAACAGTGAAGCTGGGTCACCCTTAACTCTAGCTATACCGGCCAGGTCAGTCATCACTGATGCTCTGGGAACCTGTGGGCTTCTTATTTGTGAGGCAGGAGATGGTCCCAGGGTGGTACACCTGTGAGACATACCCCAGAGTCCCTCAGTGCCAGAGTTCCCGTTGGATCCACAGGCCGTAAGTGACTTAGCAGAACCATGCCTAGTGACAAGGAGCTCTGTGTCCCTGTTACATGCAACTACATGCTCACTATAGGCAAGCGGCAGCCTCTGTGTGCCTGTAGAGATGGCATTCCCTGAGGATGCCCAGGGCTGAAGAGGCACTGATCTTTTCCTGCGGAGGGAGGTGGGGGCTGGGGGGTAGGGTCGTGCATACAAGTTCTGTGAGTGGTCCTCAAGAATGGCTTCACGAGGCTGGAGAGATGGCTCAGAGGTTAAGAGCACTGGCTACAGGCCGGGCGTAGTGGTGCACACCTTTAATCCCAGCACTCAGGAGGCAGTTCAAGGCCAGCCTGGTCTACAAAGCAAGTCCAGGACAGCCAAGGCTACACAGACAAATCCTATCTTAAAAAAAAAAAAGCACTGGCTGTTCTTCCAAAGGTCCTGAGTTCAATTCCCACCAACCACATGGTGGCTCACAACCATCTACAATGAGGTCTGTCACCCTCTTCTGGCATGTAGGCCCACATGCAGGCAGAATACTGTATGAATAATAAATAAATCTTTTTTTAAAAAGAGTGGCTTCACTTCTGTTATGGATGATGTTTATACTGTCCCTTCCCCCACCACCACTTTTTGTTTTTGAGACAGTGTCTTATACTGTCTGACAGGTACATAGAATTACTATGTAACCCAGGCAAACTCATGAGGATCCCCTGCCTCAGCCTTCCAAGTAGTGGGAGTACAGAGTGAGCTACTATGCTCAGCTTCCCCCCAAAACATATGCCCAGAGTGCCAATCCCCAGTGCGATTTTATTTCTTTATCATTTATTCATTTATTTGCTCATTCATTCATTATTTTGAGAGCACCAGAGCCTAGCCTCTCTAGGGACCCTCTTGCCCTGGGCTCTGGGGAGGGCACAGATAAGGCCATGTTTTGTGGAGTTACTAAGACTGTGACCAGAAAAAAGGTAAGTGCTTTTTGAGGCCTGATAGTGACAGCCACGAGTGGCCTGAGTGGTGCCTGACCTGGGCAGTGGGTGTGACCTGTGTAAGGTGAAAGCCTAGAACAACCTGGAACTCTGTTGTATTTTCCTTTGTGAAATGTTTATGCATATGGGGCATACATACAGGTGTGGTGCCTGTGTACCATGTGGGTGCATAGCCCACAGAGGCCAGAAGGGGGCATTAGATTCCCCCTGGAGCCAGAGTTACAAACGTTATAAGACACCAGGTTGGTGCTGGGTGCTGGGAACGAAACACGGGTCCTCTGGAAGGGCAGGCTGTGCCCTTGGCTGCTGAGCCAGCCCTCTAGCCCCAACCTGGAACCGCAGATCTTTCTCCTTGTCCCCCAAATGTTGGGGCTTTATGAGTGTAACCAGTATATTTATTCTACCCATGATACAGAGGAGGTTAGTGGAGGTGGGCAGGGTTGGATAAGGACTTAGGGCGAGGCTTTGAGATGAGTTAGTGGCCTAGAAGAAACCCAAGAGAGGCCATTTCCTACAGCAAGAAAACCATCTGCCAGTCAGGAACAAGTAGCTCACTAGAATCCAACTGTGCTGGCACTCTGATCTTGGAGCCTCTAGAACTGAGAGAAAATTAATTTCTGCTATTTGTGATGCCCAGTTCATGGCACTTCGTTACGGCAGTATGAGCTAGTACAGCCTCCTTCTCAAAACGCTGGAGATTTTTTTTTTTCAGGTTTTCAGACGTGAGGATGACCCAGTGAGATCCAAACATGGCTTGTTCTGTTTGGTCTTGTGTTGATGCCGGAACAGGCAGAGGGGGAAATAAGCAAACAGCCCTGTGCCCTGAGATCCCTGCACACCAGTCAGGTGTGTCCTGTAGGGCAAATCCGGAGACTATCAGGGCTTGGGAGCCCTGGATCTACTTGGAGGGGGGAGCTAACATGGGGTCCCTAACCTCGGAGTTTATTCTTTCATCTGGAAATGGAGGTCAGGAAACCTCATGGGACGCACACCTGGCTCACACCAGCAGGTGCACTGTGGCTGTGCAAGAAATGTCCAGCCCCCTAGCTCAGAGCTGCCAGCAGCACATAGCCTCTCCTGGAAAAGATGCCCTTCCCCTCTGGAGGAGAAAGCCCAGTCCTGCCCTTCCCTTACCTCCCGCAGGCCTTTGTTCAAGCAGCCCCAGGTCTCAAGGTGCCTTTTCATCCCTGAGCTCCGCCCATTACCTTAAGGAGCTGGGTCCTTCTCACTCCTTCATCACCCCTGGCCTTACTCCTCCCCACCTTCACACACGCGGGAACCTCTGTGGAGCCCTTCTGGGGTCAACGCCCACAAGCTCTGTCCACGGGGCACTAGCATCCAAAGCGTGATTGAGGCCAGAGCAGGTCTGTCCACTACCTGGCCAGAAAGGAAGCCCTGGGCTGAGAGCCTCTCCCAAGCACATTAGCAAACCCTGTGCTCCCCAGGGCTGTTGTCACAGCTGATAAAGAGGCTCCCATGACCTGAGGGTCTGGGGATCCCTGGGAATTCACCTCCTAAGGCTTTGGTGCTATCTTGGGGGTGGGGAGTTGCTGTGTGTGACTGAGGCCCTGAGGGAGGGGTGGGACTGGAGTAGGGAGGGCTCTGAGGAAGTCTAGCGTCCACCACCCGTCCACCTCACGCCACCCGCCACCCGGTAGCCAGGCCGTGGCTCTGGCAGCAGGTGAGGAATGAAGTGCATCAGGGCCACCATCTGTCTCGGCTGTGATGGGCTCTCTACTGACATGCAGGAGGTATGTAGATGGAATATCTTTATGGGAAGAGTTTTTCTTTCGCCAATTTTCCAACAGGAAGCCAGACACTTGTCACACCTGTCCTCGCGTCAGCCTCTGCCTGACATAAATTGGGGCCGAGGCCGGGAGATGAAAGACAGCCTGGACACGGCCCAGTGTGCAGGGACCACGTGTCAGGCCGCAGAACACACAGAGCCACGAGGGCGCCCTGCCGGGGCCGTGTGCAGCGAGTTCCTCCCCCTGCCTATTGGCCAGCCTGCCCTGGCACCCCTGCTTCCCACAGAGCAGGAGGACATCTTCTCTGACACCACAGCAACCAGGGCCCCCTGCCCTTGGCCAAAGTTCCACTTCCACCTGGGAGGGAGGAACCTCACACAGAGGGCAGGCCTCAGGGTTCATATCCACGCCCTGCCCCCCCCCCTCTCTCTCTCTCTATATATATATATATATATGAGCATCTCCTTGGAACCTGGGTTGGGGAAAAAAGATGTTACAAAGACTGGGTCACTGCCCAGGCTGGCCTGTAACTGGTGATGCCAGGCAGACTTTGCTAAGAGAGATGAGGGAGAGGCCAGTGCCACCTAAGGCCTTGCTGCAATGGGAGCCCACCCAGAGCCCAATCTCCTCACAGTGTGGCCAGCTCCATGTCCATCAGCCTTGCCAAGCCCAGGGCTAGGGTCCTCCAGAGGACCAGGCATACCCAGGGCCATGCAGATAGGCAAGGGACACTCTCGGTGGGGAACACCAACAGTCCTGCTACTTCCTCAGACAATGCTGAGGTTTGTGCCTACAGCCCTCAAGGAGACCTGAGAGGCCAGCCCTGCCAGGCTCCCATGCCGCCATCATGGGGGTGGGGTCATCTGCCTGCTCTGTAGTCTCTGAAGATGGGGGCCGTGGACACATCTCAACTACGGCAGATGAAGAGTGAGAACCTATGGGGCAAATGACAGACCGCCATGAGAGGGAGACCCTGGTCACAGCGCTGTGGAGGCAGAAGTGGCACACTCTGGGCGACCTTGGGCTGGCCTGCTGCCCTCTCTGGACTGCTATTCTGGAGGCTGGCCAGGCTCGGGACAGCAGCTGCCCTGTCTTTCTATGAAATTCTGTTTCCAGTCACAGTTTTGGGGTCTACTGCCTGGATTTCCTCCAAGGACCAAGAAGGAACACAAAACAGCCCTCTCATGGCCCTACAAGCTGAATAGAGGGACAAAAGTGTCCAAGTTTCCAAGGCCAGGTTCTTGCCCAGGGGAGTCAAAGGTATGGAGATACTCCAGCCCTGATGGAGATCCTAGTTTCTTTTCTGAATTCCCCCAGCTGCTGGGCCTGCCCAGAGCCAGTGTACCCCACCCTCACCCCACCATGCCCTCTCACCCATGCCTCCCCTCAAGACAACTGCCAAGGACTGTCTTGGCAGAATGGCTGCTGGGGGTGGAGGGCAACTCCAGACTTGGGCTCCTCCTGCACCCCCAGAGCTATGCAGGGGGCTTCTGGTTAGGGAGCTCTCCCGTTTTCTGTCCCGGAATGGGGGAAGGGTAGGCGGGACTGAGTAAGAGTCAGAGAAAGCACAGGAATTGGGGGCTGTATCTCCCACCAAGGGCTCCAATGCCATTCCAGCCTCAGTTTCCACAGCCGGTTCCCTCTGTCAATCCTAAAGATATGAGAGTGCTGCAGGCAGCTGGGAGGAGTCCCATCATCTGGATGACCAGGGACTGGCCAGCACGGCCAAATCAAACTCCCTGTGGCCAGCTGGCTTCCACCAGCATGTCCACCTTCACGCTATCCACATGCCAACAGGGAAGCTCAAGAGCCAACATCCGCCTTTGTTTCTGGAACTCTCCCCTGCAGCCATCCTGGCCAACTAGGCTGCCCTGACAGCCCTCAGGGCCACCAGCTTGGGTGTTTCCCAACAGATACAGCAGGAAGCAGGTGGCTGGGGAGGGTGCTTCTCTTTGCTGATGCGCAGTGGCCTCTTGGACTCCCTCTGTGGCTATCTGCTGGTGTGGATGCCCACTGCCCATGCTCCCTAAACGCGAGGGAGGGGCTGCTTGGAGGAGATGGGTAGGTACTGGAGCCCAGGTGACAAGAGATTCCTCCACGAAGGTGGAAGGGAAGGTTTCCTTCACGGGCTCACCCGGAGAGCAAATGAGCAAGGGTTTAGGTGCCACCAGGGGAGACTTCAGGCAGGCTCAGAAGCTAAAAGGAGGATGACACCACAGGCCTGGGATGGAATGGAGAGCATCAAGGCCGATGGCCGAGGGAGGGAGTGGCTCTGAGAATGGTCCGCAGTGAGTAAGGGTCAGGATGGACTTTTCTTCAGGGTTGAGAAGGGCGGGGGCAGAGATGATGGGTGCAGAGGGTATGATACCATCTGGCTGAGTCTGGGGAACCTGGGATGCTCAATGGAACGCAGCTAGAGGACTGTGGCGTCAGTTGGGAGGCAAAGTGGCCTCACTGGTGCCTAGCTACCCTGCATCACCTGAGAGATGCTCACGCTGGAGACCCTAAGTGGCAGCCTGGCTGGCTCAGGTGGGTGCAGGCTGAGTGGCCTTGGGAACTAAAGAGATCTAAGGGCCACACTAGCCTGGCACTTGGCAACCTGCCAGGCCAGATTGTGCTGCACACGGCACAGGGTGGGAGTGGGGCACATGAGGGTGGGGGCTGTGGATTCTCAGAAGGCTGAGGCTTCTCCTCCTCCTCCTTCTTCTTCTTTTTCTTCTTCTTCTTTTCTGCTCCCCATCCGTGTTTCCTGTGTGCCTACAGTGTACGGGGCCTACTCCTGGCCCAGCTGCCACGTGATGCTGCAAGCCAGCCCCCAAGTTACCATACATGGCTCCCCACCATCTCTCCCAGAAAACAGCACCCCAAATATTGAGGAAGACTCTGTTTTCCTGGTCCTCGGGGCCCTAAGCTGGAAGTACCAACTAGTAAGCAACCACGGATTACGGATGACACCTCCAGTGACCAGCAAATAGTGGTGAGGCCCAAGGTCACACAGCAAGCCAGCACTGCATGATCTGATCCTACGGCTGCCTGGACTCGAGAGAGGGGGAACTTCTGGCAGGTTCCCAAGCTGTCCCCATCTGGGCCCTGGCAGGAGGGTGAAGAAAGCCAACATCTTAACAAGGTCACAAAAGCTGGGACAAATTGAGAACAGTGTGGTGGACTGCAGGCAGGGCAGGGACAATCTGAGAGGGCTCCCAGGAGGCAGCGAGCACTCTCGAGCCTCACTCCGGTTTGAGACCCTGGGCCCTCTAACATGTTCAGCCCCATCCCCTACCTCAGTGGGCCCCCCACCCAGCTTCAGCCTTTGCCTGACATTTCCCGTGACATTTGCTGCAAAGAAATAGAGTCATAAATCCAAAGGTTAAATTTGCACATTGCCTTACAAAGCCAGGAGAAACCTGTCCCTCCATCCACCAGGTGCCCCATGGGTGTAGCCTGGTGTGGGACGGCCTGCCCACCCCCTGACCCCTCCACCCCTGCAAGGAACCCCATCACTATTTCCCAAAATGGCTTCTTGGGTACACCAGGCACTGGGTTTTCCTGAACAGTTTGGAGATGCTTGGCCCTGTGAAACCAAGGCCCTGAGGTGCCCTGTGGGAAAGTGCTGGGTCAGCAGCTCAACCCAGAGCAGCTCAAATATGATCATAAAGCCTTTGTTTGAAATCCAACAACATCCGGGCAGTGGTAGTGCACACCTTAGCACCAGTACTCAGGAGGCAGAGGCAGGCAGATCTCTGAGTTCAAGGCCAGCCTGGTCTACTCAGAAGAACCTTGTCTCAACACACCCCACTCCCTAAAGGAAGGAAGGAAGGAAGGAAGGAAGAAAGAAAGAAAGAAAGAAAGAAAGAAAGAAAGAAAGAAAGAAAGATCCAACAACATTCTGTGGGGTTCCAGTTCCCAGAAGGGCCAAAGAGCAGCCCTGGACAAGCTGCTGACAGTGAAGCTGTGTCACCTCCTGACACTTCTACATGCCACCTCTGCCAACCTCCATGAGCCAGGGTGCCGAATGGGCCTTACCTCCTGCCAGGTCCACCCGGGTCAAGACAGGGAGGCTGGCTTCTGCCTGGCTCAGCATCTCCCCAAGGACACTTGGGAAGCTGTGCCAACAGCCCCTGCTTCTTAACTCCACTTCCTGGGCCTCGCTGCCCTGGGGGGAAGACTATGGGTGCTGCCACGGGAACACCTCAGTCACCTCAGCCTCTAACCTTCCACAGCAGACAAGGTACCCAGGAACTGTGGGAACAGGGCTAAAAAGCTGGCCCTCCTTACAGCTGGAATCCCGGTCCATTTACCACATCACTCACCTGATGTGTATCAAAAGACTCAGATGCTTGGGGGTCGGGTGGGGCAGAATTAGACCCTAGCTGGAAGTTGGCCCAAGTGTGTGGGAAGGGGCACAACTCCTGGCCCTGATGCCCTTCACCGAGGACTTGCGAGGATGTATATGGGGAGCTGCGTGGCTGAAGGCGACGCAGAAGGCCAAGGCAGACTCACACAGTACGTTTTGATGCCTTCTCAGGAAGGGATTCCACACTCACCAGTTAGGCATGATTCACAAGAATAGTTCCCAATGTGCAAAGTGTTTAAAATACAGTGACAAAAGAAGAAACTGCAGTCCCAAACACCGGGTGTGACGGGACCCAGCCAGGCCCACGCACTCGGGGGGACAGGCGGGGAGGTGGGGGGCATGTCCCTCTACACCCACTGCTAGGCTCCCACGGCTGGCTATGTGGTCACCTGTCCTTTAAGACATTTAACCCTGGAGTCAATGAGGTGAGAAAGGATTCACGCCCTTTGTCGGCTGATCAGGGTAGGATCTGCAGGCCGCAAAAGAGCGGGTGCTCGGTAGAGGGTAGTGAGGAAATGCACCATCTGGGATTTGGCCACGTGGATGGCACAGGTGACCTTGGCTGGGTGTAGCCAGGCCACAGGGCAGGCATACTGAAGGGTGCAGAGGGTGCCAGGCCCTAAAGAGACATGCAAAACAGCCACCCCCAGCTCTTACGGATTTGAGGGTCCAGGCCCTGGCCCGGCCTGGGGTTGGAAGTTAGGACTCACAGAATGGGGGCAGGGCAGCATTGAACTCCACCGACCAGGTGCAGCCCAGTGCCAGAAGCATTGATAACTCTTACACAGACACACACACACACACACACACACACACACACACACACACACACCCCTCTTCCTTCTCCTGACCCCTTTCCTGAATGCACAGCCTGAGGTTCCTGGGAGACTTTCTGGGTCCTAGATCCAGGTCCGGAACTGCAGCCGGGCTCTCTCTGCCTCCTCTTCCAGATGGAGCCCTTCTCTCCAAAGGAAGGCACTGTGCCAGGAGGCTGGCAAGCAAAGGGTGCTAGAAGCCAGGCCTGGATGGGAAGAGCGAACTGTGGTTCCACAAACCCTGCCCCTCACACACAACTTACCGCTTGCAACAAACAAAGGCAACAAAGCTGGGCTTCTTCACAGCCCAGGAGTCAGCCCTCAGCCCTCTAAGATAACAGGCTATTAAGCACCTTTGGGGGGGGAACCTTCGTGGCAGAGGGGCCCTAGGCCAGCCTTGAGGGGTTCTCCTCCTCTGGCTAGATGGCCCCCACTATCATGTCCCTTACTCTGTAATCACAGAAGGTTGGTCCCACCAGAAGGAAGCAGGCTCCGCAGGGCCACCAGGGCAGAGCACAGGCGCACCACCATGAGTCCCCTGCTCACCACTGCCCTCGCCCTCGATACCCTAACATATCTTCCAGGAGGAAGGGGGGCCCTAAATTGGAAGGAGTCCCAGGAAAACCTCAGCTGACTAGGAGTTGAAAAAACGTATCTGGGGAATTTTAAAGAAGAAATGCTGGGGGCCAAAACTCCTAGGGAAGCAAGGTTTGGTGGCTTACACAGGCAATTCCAGTACTCAGGAAGCAGGGGCATACATGACTCCAAGCTTAGGGCCAGTTTAGGCTTTGTGGTCACACCTGCCTCAAAACAAAACAATAAAAACTCCTCAGGAGCTGGGCATGGTGGCACAAGCCGTTAATCCTAGCACTCGGGCCTGATCTCAGTCTCTGAGATCAAGGGCATCTGTTCTACACAGAGAGGTCCAGGCCAGCCACGGCCACAGCAAGACCCTGTCTCAGTCCAGGACAGACCCCATGCTCAGGAGGAACTGACCAACACAAAATGGACTTTTTTTTCTCCTTTCTTTTTGTTTGGTTCGGGCATTTTTCGTTTTAACTGATTTTCCTTCTTTCTTTAGTTTGTCTATTTTTATTTTCATTTTTTTGTTTTTTTTTCTTGGTTTTGTTTTATTTTGTATGAAAAAGAGCGATCATGAGGTTGGTTGTTACTGAGGGGGATATGGGAGGAGTTGGGGAAGAGAAAAGAATATAATCAAAACATATTGTGTGAAAAAAATTAAAACAAACAGAGCCATCTCCTTGGGAAATTTGGGCTGGCCCCACTTTGCATCATCTTAGAAACGCCACCAACAACCCCAGATCACAGAAGAGGAGGCCGGGAGAGGCTCTTTAAGAAAATACAGCATGGGCTTGGTGAGCTCCCCTCAGCCAGGTGGGACCTGCGCAGAGCACACCTGGCTGAGGTCCTGCCATGGAAGCACATTTTCCTCCCCTGATCTGGGGTAGGACAAGATCCGATGCAGCTTTAGAGACAGGAAGACAGGCCTGGGGCTTAAGGAAGGGTACCCCGCACACACCTGAGCCAGGTGAACACCACAGGGCAGCTCGCCAGAAGGTCACCGGGATGGAACGATAGTGAACATGCTAAAGGCAGGGCCTCGCGGAAGCCATGCTGGGCTGGACGCCCTAGTTGGTGAAGCTGCAGAGGCAGACAAGTGTGCCCAGGGTCAGGCCCCTTTATCATCTCAAGCTGGGGAATGCATCGTCCCTGCCCAGGTGGATTCCAGACCACCACAGGCCACCACTGCCCCAGCCCTGCCTGCTGGGAGAGCGGCTGGAAGCTCTGCCCCTCACAACTCAGGCTGGAGACACTGAACAAAACCCCTAAACACATTCCCAAGACGTTTGGTCCTGATTTTTGGCAAGGTATAGCCACAGCCTTCCTCAGTACCCAGGGGCACCCACACCAGCAGGCAAAGTGAAACAAGAAGAAGCACTTTCAGCCACTCGTGGTCATGCACACAATCACATATGTGCAAATACATACCATGTTACACACACGTACTTGCACACAGAGACCTAAGCACAGTGAAGGAGACTCCAGGACTTGTTCCTCTGTCTGTGGGTCTAGTAGCCAAGAGCCTCCCCCACTCAAAACCCGAGCGAGTGGGGTCCTGCTAAGGGGCCCCAACATGTGCCAAGTATGAAGATCCCAGCAATGCATGTGTGATCATAGGTGTGTAGGCAAGAGTGAGGAAAGAGCTATGCACCCTTATAGTCTGTGTGTGCACCCATAGTGTTTATTCATGTGCACACTAGGGCAGATTTCCTATGAGTGCGCACTGGAAGTGTGCAAGACTGTATGTAGCCCACGTAGACACGTGCAGAAAAACGTGTGTGCAGCCTGCGGCACCATGGACATCAGCAGGGTAGATTGGGTGGGCACCTGGGGAAGGCAATGTGTTCAGTTTGGATTCTCCAGGTAAGACGTGCCCAACCTACACGTAGCCCATCCTCCCTTGCCCCTACTGCGGGGACTTCACACCCGGATGGGAGGAGGGAATCCCACAGGGCTGCCAGGGAGGGGGTGTTTCGAGCACCAACGCCCCTCAATGGAGCCTCTTACTCTCAGGAGCCCTCCCGATCTCGAAGGAGAAGGCATTGCGCTCTCTCTCTCTCTCTCTCTCTCTCTCTCTCTCTCTCTCTCTCTCTCTCTCTCTCTCGTGTGTGTGTGTGTGTGTGTGTGTGTGTGTGTGTGTGTGTGTTTGTATTGTGTGTCCTCTTGGCTACCTAACCTAGAGATAGCGCTGGGATTGCCCTATCCCCACGCCCTCTGCTGCCCCCCCCCCCCCCCCCCCCCCCGATTCATCCTATTCCGTTTGACCCCAAAGAAACAGCTTTTTCTGGGCAGGGTCCGCTGGGCAGACGAGATACCCCATCTCTGCCTAGTGGCCACGTTTCAGCAAACCCCGCTCATTAACCCATTCGCCGCCTGTGAGCTCGCAGGTGGGACCCCGCCCTTCCTGCCCTCAGTCTCCACCCGGCCCCGGTCTAACAACTGGAACCTCGGACCCGCCATCCCTGGCCCCGCCGTCGCTGTCAACTTTCCCGCAAAGCCGCAACTTTTGCGGCTGCCGCGGGCTCCGCCCTCCCGGGGCCCAGTAGCTGGCGGCCAGCGCGCGGCGTGGCACTGCGGTGGCCCTCGGGAGCGACTGGCGACCCGTCCCCGGCTCCGGCAGCGCGGGCCGTGCCCTGCGCCCCCCCCGCCGTTCCGCTGCGGCCGCGCTCGGGAGTAGCGCGGACACTCACCTCCGGAGGACGCCCTCTTCATCTTCGGGGTCGAGCGGGGCGCGTCGGGCACTGGAAGCGGCTTCGGGGCGGGCGCCCGTCTGCGCGCGGCCGGGTCCGCATCCAGGCGCCGCCGCTCCGGCCCGGTCCCGGCCCGGCCACGGGACGAGGCTCGGGCGCTCCGCTCTACCGGGCCGGGCTGGGCTCGCGGGCTGCAGGCGCGCAGGGCGAGGGCGGCGGCGCGGACTGGCGGGGCGCTCTCAGCGCGGGGCCGGGAGCGGATGAATGTTTTATGGGATCATGTGGTTTGACGCGCGGAATCCGCCCGGTCTCCCCGCCGGCCCGGGCGGGGCGGGGCCTGGGCGGGGCCTGGCGCCGGGCGGGGCGCTCACCTGGGCGCGCGGCGCGGGCGCGGACCGGTGGGTACGGGATGCAGGACTAGCCGGCGGGCGACGGGAGAGGAAGCAAGGGTGCAGGGCACGCGGTCCAGGTGGCAAGAGGCGCTCAGCCACCCGGTGCACCGGCCACGCGCGGTCCCAGACAAAGGCGGCGCATTCCTGAAGAGGCGGCGGCCTCTGCAGGCGGCCGCAGGCACCGCGTCCCGGAACCGGCCGTGGGCGCGGGCTCGAGGGCGTGGCAGCACAGCTTGGCTGCCTCCCGAAGGGAGTCCTGGGCATCGGAGGGGCGCAGCACGCCTTTTGCGTGGTCCTCCTGCTTGCGCTTTAAAGCCCTTCGCTTGAGACTGTCCTCGGCGACTCGGTAAGACAATTGAGAGGCAAGGCTTAATAGTTAAAGTAGTGCTCCTCTCCCCAGCTTTGTAGCTCTCTCTACCTCCCTGTCCCAGGGAGAATGAATACTCAGACCTTGTCTGCCTCTGCCTCTGCACAAACCTCTGTTCCCTCTTGCCGTGGAGATTACAGAGTCCGAACACTCCTCTAGACCCACCCTCCACCAAGCCAGACCAATATAAGGCCAACAATACTAATGGCACCCTACACACACACACACACACACACACACCCTATTCCTGCTTGGGTGCTTTACCTGGAGTCCTTAAGTGCATTGGGGCGGGCGGGGTATGGGGGGGCTTGAGCTGCCTGCCAGGCCATTGCACGTGATCCAGGCAGAGAACTGGGTAGGGCTCATGGTCTTCCTGCCTTAATAGGGAAAGCAAACACCAAGTATGGCAATGCCTTTAGGGATAGAGACCACCGTGGTGTCTGCAGTGGCTTGTCCTCCGGCTGGGTCTGGAGGCTACACTCCTCAGCCCTGCCCCTGCTACTGCCCTGTATCCCCCAACAACCTCTCTACCTGCCTTGACCCAGTTGCCCTTGTCCCAATCTTGGATTTTCAGGTCGCTGAAAAGTGGGTTCAATTTCCAGCCACCTGGGAGATGGGGTGGAGCCAAGATGGGCGCTTACAGACACTTCTTCATTGGATAGTGGTCGCTGAGTGCCACCAGGTGACCAGCCCCTTAAGTGGCTCAGTAAATTCTTGCCCCTCCCCACCACAGGGGTGGGGTTGTCACCCAATGACAGACAGATAACCCAAGGCCAACCTCAAAGAGCCAGGAGAAGGCCAAGGCCTATCAGCTAGAGCAACACCTTCCTTCCAGCATCCTTGAATACAGCAGTGCCTCAAAGACCACCACATGTCATGTGACATGGCTGAGAGTCCTGGGCTTGTGGTCTCTGCACAGAGGCTTGGCCAAGGCACTTTTCTGCTGCTTTATTATCAGTGGCCCCACGCTGCCCACTAGAGAGGTAAGGATTATTACCCACTCTTTCCATTGCTGGGGCACAGTATAGGTGTGGGAGAGGAAAAAGCCATTGTTACCACGGAGACCTCCGGTGCCACAGCTCTCTCCACATCACAGATGGACATACCTGGGTGCTCCAGGCTGGAGCCTGGACCCCACCCCCCATCCCCACCTGCTCACAGGTCTGTGTGGTGGGAGTGGGGCTGGCATCTGTAGTGTGAACTGGGCATCCATAGTTAGGCAGTTCTTCTGTGGCCTGCAAACCCATTCTGTGGTCCATACTCAGCACTTTGGTGCTCCTTCCTAGAAGGTGAGTCTGCAGGACACTTAGATGCGGTCTAAGGTATAGGTGAGCTCTGAAGGGGGTCAGGTAGGGAGCAGAGTGAGCCGGATGTTGGCCATTCTGTCTCCAGGAGGACATGGCTTTCTGCTTAGGCAGGGGATGTGGGAGGTTTGGAGAGGCATTTATCAGGGTGTGGGCAGGTACTGGGCAGTTTGAGGAACAGAAGCCTTCCCCAGTCATGCACAGCACCATCACCACCCAGGACCACACAAGGAGGAGGGAGGGAAGGCAGCCCACAGCTAGCGAGGGGCTGGTGGAGGGCTTACTAGGGGCCTTCCTTGGTCCCTGGGGGAAGAGTCAGAGACCTGGTTGGGGAAGCCGGGCTATTCACTGTCCTTTTAATGATGTCTACACCACAGAGGTGCTGAGATGATGGCTCATTTGGGCTGGTAGGTGCGAATTCTCCCAGCCTCGTGCACATACGGCCCCGGGGGCTCGGGGCTCAGAAGAGGTTGTGGAGTCTGCAGACAGCTCTCCCCAGAGTCCTACCTGGGCTGGGCATGCAAAGCCAGGGTGGAGGTCTGTCTGAATTGCCCTTCACCCGCAGGGGTAGCTTGCCCAGGCACTGCCTCCTGGAGTGAGACCCGACACTGCAGTGCCCGGTACTGCTTCCCCTTCCTCCCCTTGCCCCAGACTCACCTCCATGACCTGTATGTGGCTGTCTGGCCTCAGCCCAGCTCTTTGCATGTGGACAAAGCAGATATTAGTGCTTTGGGGTGTGGTCAGTTCACCATCCCTTCTTTGTCTGCCTTTCCTGTCCTCTGAGAGAACTATGTCGTATCCCACCAGAGATTACCAGGATGACTCCAATCTCCAGATCCACTCCGAATCCAGCACGGGGGGCCAGGCAAGGCTGAGAGGAATGTGGTGCAGCCTTGGGCGGTGGTCACTGTTGCGAGGGCTTGGAGGAGCTTGTGGGCACAAGCCCTCCTGGGGTATCCTTGTAGGACACTCACACACCCCCTCAGGCTGTTGGTGCTCTAGGAAGGGAGGAAGGACTAAGGCTCCCTGGTCTGTGCTGTACGTGCTCTGGGCCACTCTGGGCCAGGCTAAGGAGGAACCAGGAAAGAAGCAAGAAGGTCAAGCTATGTGCCTGCACCTGTTGTGTAAGCATGCCAAGGCCACCAACCTGAGTGGGTGGCTGGGGATGAGACCTCGGTGCCAGGGAGCTGGGGGACATCTGCTCTCACCACAGAAGGTGGCATTGTGCCTGGGGCCCGAGAGGACACTGCCAGGCCTGCTAAATGCATGGTGCTGTTGGTCCTGTAGATGACAACACCACTACATTTTTTCCCACAGACGGGAAAAAGAGGGCTGGAATGTTTAGGCAGATGAGTGCTATGGCAGCTCCTCTTGGGATCACCCACACCTCTGTTCCCACAGGAGCGTCTCCCCATCCTCCATCTTGGGTTCCTGACCTTCTGCCGTCCTCGGCTGTGAACCTATGAGGAACCCCACCCTGAGTCCCTCTGCTCAACTTCGGTGCATATTAAGCCATAATTAATCAGCTTTCTCATCTCTTATTCATCAAAGGCACACACACAGCAGCAACCGGGGCTGGTGCAGGGAAGGGGCCTGGCATGTCCCAGAATCCCACTGGGCCTGCCCATCTCTCAACACTTCTGGACTTTACTCTGAGCCAAGGCCTCCTACGGGGCATCATCCTGGATTCCGCTGTGCTGAGCACACCTTCTGAAACATCATGTGTGACCCTATCTCTAAGAGGTTGCTAGGTAGGATACTGGGTAGGGTGTGTGCACTGCAGGGTCAGCTCTTACTCCAGGCAGGAGGGGTACGTACCGCTGCTGACCCATGGGCCTGTCCCTTCTTCCTGCTCCCATAAGGATTAGTGAGTCCCCCAAACTTCCAGACCTTGGACATGCTTGGGACATTGTGATAGTTGCTGTTGGGCGGATTCTCGGGCTTGTCTTCTCTTTGGGAATGGAGCAGGTACAGCTAGCACCCTGCAGAACTGGAGCTGAGTCCTGCATCCCGAGGGCACAAACTCTGGTGTTGGGATAGGGCTCAAGGAAACATGGTTGCAGGGATACCCCACATCATCACTGTGGTTTCCAGCCCCTCCTTGGCCCCCCATGGGGAACGTGGACTCTTTTCTAGAGCCACTCATCCAGAGCGATAGCTACACTGGGAGCAGGCTAGGAGCCCAGAGGGCAGTCAGAGCTGCGTCAGGGCACTGTCTGAGTGGACTCATGAGCTTGCAGCTGTGTGAGCTGGGGGTGGGGGGTGGTGAAGGCATCTCAGAGACCTTCTAAGGCCCACAGTGAAGGCTTTCCAGTGCTGCCGTCTTCAGCACTCCCACTGCCACCCACAGACAGTACAAATTTGCTTTATTTCCTAGACGGAGACTCCAGTGGTTAACCATAGAGTGTCCAACCGAGGACGTGGCTGGTCCAGGTTGACCCGGAACCTACGGGTCCCACTCACAGGGCACTAAGGAGAATCCACCTTCTTTTCCTTATTGCTTTTAGCATTCAGTCATTCAATGCTTTGGGAGGTTAGTTCACACTCCTGCTGCATCGCCACCTCCTCGTCCTTTCAGGGTACAAATGGGGACCCTGAGGCGAAGGGCGATAGATTTTAGTCTGGATTTCTCAGGTAATACAGAGCAAATGGTCTGTCTATATATGTAGTCAACTGGAAGCCCAAAGGGACAGGACAGAGACTGCCTAGCTGCACCCCATGTTCCTTTTGTTGTTGTTGTTGTTGTTTTGCTTTCTTTTGTTTTCAAAAAAAAGATTTCTCTGTGTAGCCTTGGCTGTCCTGGAACTCACTCTGTAGACCAGGTGGCCTCGGACTCACAGAGATCCACCTACTTCTGCCTCATGAGTGCTGGGATCGAAAGGTGTGCCTGGCTATGTACCCCATATTCTGTTCCACTTTCCACCACGCAGTTCTGCATCCTGAGAGCCATAGAACATCCCCACTGCCAAGCCTGTCCTAGACTGGGCCTCCCCTTATTCCTGCCCAGGCTCACCAGCCTGCCTTTCAGGTGAGACAGAGATCCCAAAAGCTGGTTTGGCAGCTGGGACCCAGGTTTGGGACACACTGCGTATAGAGCACACATTTTTTTCACATTCCCTGTCCACTGTAGGAGAGGCAAGAGGCACATATGGCTCCGCTGTGAAGACATCTCTTAGAGGCAAAGGTAGCAGACAGGCTTCTGAGTCTGGAGTGGTTTTAGACAGAATTGTGCTGACAGTTCAAGAGGACCAAAGTTTGCTGTCAGTCTTGTATGCATTTATCTCAGCTTATGATGAACAACCAGGGTCTGCCCATCGTATCCACCCTCTGCTCCACACCCCACTTCCTGCCTTTCAGCCCTGGCCCTTCCTGGTCGTGTGCTGCTTACCCCAGACAAGTCTCCTGCCATGGGACTGAGCTATGTGGCTGACGTTGGGTTAGTCAAGGACTAGGCACAAAGCCTTGAGTTGTTGGTGTCCTGGACCTCAAGATCCCAGCCACCACTCTCAGTCTGGGTGTGAGGTTTCCAGGAGGCTTCCCTTCCTAGCCTCATGCTCAGTTGGATTGTCCACAGGTGACTGTGTCCTACCTGTCTGAAATACTGCTTTGGACCAAAGAGCTCGCTGGGAGGCCTAGAACCATCTTTCCTTTGCCTGGATCCATTCGGCTACACCCTTGTCCAGACCCATCCACTGCTCTGGTAACGGTACCCAGGTGCACACATAGAGGCAACAGAGGCCAAACCACAGAGCTTTACAAGTCAGCTGCGAGCGTCTCTCCTAGAAGACTTCAGAGGCAAGGTCCTCTGCTAGGCTGCTTCTCTATCCCTCGGATGCGGCAGAGCCGGGGTCTAGCACCCTGGACAGCACCACGCCAATGCCATCCATCCTGGCACTGAGGGAAAAGGCCAATGTGACAACAGCTCAGTGCTGAAACCCACTCACTGAAATCCTGACTGCTTGTCCTTTGAGTGCATGAGCATCCATCCAGAGCCGTTCTGAAGGTTACAGGAAAGAAGCGATGCACACAAAGAGGGATGGGCGAAGGTGGTGAGCGTGAGTTATGAAAGAGCATTATCATAAAGCTAACTTTTAAAAAATTCTGACTCTGCCATGGATTTCTCATTTTTTGGAGGTGAGTAAGTGAATAAAAATATGCTTGATGGTGAAAGTATAAGCTCCAATGTAAAGGCCCACAGCTTTCTGTTCCGCGTGGCTGAACAGTACAGCACCTCGCTGAGCCTGGGGTCTGGCCTTGATTAGTTGCAGTGTATAATTTTTTGCTTGTTTGTTTGAGATGGAGGCTTACTCTGTATCCCTGGCTGTCCTGAAACTCACAATGTAGGCCAGACTGGCCTCAAACTCACAGAGATCCTCCTGCCTCTGCCTCCCGAGTGCTGGGACTAAAGGTGTGCGCCACGACGCCCAACTTATGTGTATGATATTCTTTTATTTGACACTTTATTTTTTGGTTTTTCAAGACAGGGTTTCTCTGTGTAGCTTTGCCCGTCCTAGACTCACTTTGTAGACTAGGCTGGCCTCAAACTCACAGCGACCCACCTGCCTCTGCCTCCCAAGTGCTGGGGTTAAAGGCATGTGCCAACATGTCCGGTTCCTATTTGAAAATTTTTACACTAAAGTTTTAATTGTTTGTTTTAAGAAAGGGCTAGAGAGATGTCTCCATGATTAAAAGTACTGGCAACTCTTTCAGAAGACCGGATTTAAGTCCCAGCATCCACCTGGCAACTTAAACCACCTGTAGCTCCAATCTCAAGGGATCTGATACCTTAAGGTCTCCGAGGTCACCAGACATGCATGTAGTGCACAGACATACATGCAGGCAAAACACTCATACACATAAAAAAGAAAAACGCTAAGAAGAAGGGGAGAGCCAGGCGTGGCGGTACACAGATGTAATCCCAGCACTCGGGAGGCAGAAGCAGGTGGATCACTGTGAGTTCGAGACCAGCCTGGTCTACAAAGCGAGTCCAGGACAGCCAAGGCTACACAGAGAGACCCTGTCTGGAAAAACAAAAACCAAACCAAACAAAAAGTGTACAAAGCCTAGTTTAGTGGGGTAGAGGCAGAGGCAGGAGACTCTCTGTGAGTTTGAGGCTAGCCTGGTTTATATAGTGAGTTCCAGGACACCCAGGGCTAAGAGTAAGCCTCCGTCTCAAACAAACAAATCACAAATAAAAGAACCATAATCTTAAATTACTCTTAGGAATTATAGAAAACCTAGAAGCCGTAAAGTGAGAGATGGGCATATTCAACCTCATAAAAATAAAAAAGCTGCTATATGGGAGAAACAAAATCAACAGATAAACGATAAAAGGAGAAAGTATTAGCAATTCATTTCACAAAGGACTGTTCTGGGTTATACGAAGGAAAATGGGCATAGACATAAAACAAACCCATCAATATATGTCAAGCCTCACTTAAGCTAAGCAAGAAGCATACATACATATCCATGGCACAATAAGACGCAACCTGCATCTCTAGGCTCTAACTCCTCCCCTTGCACACAGGAAGGCAAAGGGGCTGGTGGTGTCATCCTGCTGGGTTGCTCCCTCTAGTGGTTGGCTTAGAGACACCCAGAGGTTTGCTGGGGAGATACTGGAGGGGACATCTTCCAACTGCCAGGGAAGGAGGTTTCTGCTGTTGAGCTGGGCCTATGATGTGACTGCAGCAGGCTGTGGGAGAGTGTCCATCCACAACAGGAAACATTTAAGCAGGAGACAGACACTTGGCCCTCGGTGCTGCCACCACTGAAGCTGCAGTGGCGGGGGAGCCCTTGGCTGTCCCATCTGCTCAGAGGTCCATACTAAGCGCTCACAGCTGCTTGCTCGGCCTCTTTATCTTCATTAGAACCCTGTTAACAGTAGCCTAATTAATTAGCGCTTGTCCTGCTGTTCAGAAGTAGTGCCAGATTCAGCTGGGGCCTTGCCTGGCCCTGGTCCTGACTGTGAGCACCTCTGTCCTTCCCAATGCTGCAGCCAGCATTGCACACCCCGTGTGTCATCTGTGTCCAGGAAATCCAAAGTCCTCCCCAGAAATGACCTGGGTGTGATCTCTGCTTCTCTCTATCCTTCCAGCCTCAGTTTCTCTGATAGTGACATAAGGTGTATTATTTTTGCAGGCTGTGACAAAAATACTTACCAATGTGGTGGGAGGGTGGTGTGCGTGTGTCTGTGTGTGTGTACGTGCAGGCATGTGTGTGTGTGTGCATGCATGTGTGTATATATCTGTGTGTGCATGCATGCATGCGTGTCTGTGTGTGTGTGTGTGCATGCATGTGTGTATATATCTGTGTGTGCATGCATGCATGCGTGTCTGTGTGTGTGTGTGTGCATGCGTGTGTATCTGCGTCTGTGTGTGCTCTCTCTCTGTGTGTCTGTGTGTCTGTGTGTAGACAAGACCTCACTTGGTTTGCCAGGCTGATCTTGAACTCCCAGCACCCCTCCTGCCTCAGCCTCCCAAGTGCTGAATTTACAGCATGCATCATCATGCCTGCCTGACTCTTGACATTTCTGCTTCAGTAAGGACAAAGATCCTAAGAGATGGGCAGGTAGGCCATGTCCAGCCTCTATAAATGGTTTTATTTTTGTTTTGGAGGTGCTGGGGCTTGAACCCTGATCTTCTTGAATGCTAATCATCAAATGCTCTACCACTAAGCTAACAGAACTTAAGAAGAGGCAAGATGTGTTTTACCCTTCACAGCAGGGAGAGAATGGTGAAGCAGAGCAGGTCACTTTATGAAAGACAGGAGACCGAGAAAGGAAATACAGGAAGTGGGCAGGCCAAGATCTGGCCTCCAAGGTCATGGCCCCAGTAGTGACTTCCACCATGCCCCACCTCACGCCTTTCACCACCTCCCAATAATATCACAGTGTGAATCCATCCCACAGGTATGCCTAGCTTGTGAGCATCACAACAAGATGTTGCCACCTACAAAGTTCACACCAAGGTAGCAAGAATGGTTTAACTAACTTTACGGTTTTTGTTACGCCACATTCATAGCTGCCTTAGGGTGCGTGTCAACCCATCAGCCGCAGGGTGGACACACCTGCATTAGTCTAGAGTCACCACAATCCAGTCCCCTCTGGGACACCCTCACAGTCACACACACACACCCAACAAGTGTCACAGGTGACTAGGAAATCTTTCATTGGTCCCTTAGGTGGTTTTCAATCCAAGTTGGCAAGACTCACCACCACAGAGTGAGGCTTGTTTCCTGGGACGGAGAATCCTGAAGATGGAGAAGACCAGAGGAGGGATTCGAGAGAGGGGGTCCCGGAGAGGCCTGAGGCTACCTGGCATTAGTTCAGAGAAGCTCAGTGGTTAGAGCAGAGGCATGGCTGATGCATGGAGACCAGGGCCACTTGTCCACCTGTGTGGGGAACGGGTCTCCTCATAGCTTAATCTATATGTGTGTGTTGGTAGGCTCCAATTCTGGTGGCTTTTACACTGCTGTATGTTCCTGTGTGTCTTGGAACCTGGCTGAGGCCAGCTCCAGCCCGTGGCCAACCTTACACACACACACACACACACACACACACACACACACACATACACACACACACTTTGCTATTTATGCAGAAGACAAGGCGCCTTACAGACCTGAACACAGGGCAGCTGCTAGAGTGGACAGAAACTTAGCAAAGTGAAGCTATGCTTCCAGACCCGCCAGTCACATGACCCTGCCCATTCTGTGTCTTGACTTCTGGGTAAAGGCCACCTTTTCATCTAAGGTTAATGTGGAGACAGGAGGATAGCTGTGTGCACAGGAGGTGACAGGTGGGCATGAGAACTAGGGTTCTCACTTCTAGAAGCACACGATCCCTGAGGGGGCCAAATGTGGGAAAAATGGGTACCAAGGTGGGTCCCTCAGGTTCCTGGGAAGGGATGCCTGCCCTCGGATCATAACACAGGTAAGAAAGGGTGTCATGTGTGGTGGTGTCATAGCAGCAATCCACGGCATAGATGAAGAAACAGCCTTGGGAGGACGTCTCCAGCGCCTCTGGAGAGAGGGAGGTGCCCTGACAGGAAGTGGGTTTTTTTTTTTAACCACCTTAGCAGGCCTGACCCCCAGAGAAGGCCCTGAGAAGCCCAGGGGGAGAGTTGCAGACCATCTGCGGGAGGCCCAGATAGTCAACTATACATCTGTCCCTGTTCTTGGGGGAGTTTGGGACCAACAGTCAGATTGTGGAAGAGAAAAAAAAAAAAGTTATTGGGTCAGAAGTAAGAGAATGTGGAGAAGGAGTGATTTTGTTGCTAGGATTCTCGGTGTTGGCTCGTCAGTGATGGCAGGAGTGCGGCATTGACAGCAGGAGCTGGGTGTGTGGCACATGGGGGCTTCCTGTACTGTCTTTGCTGCAAATCTAGCACCAGTCTAAAAGAAAGGCTTATTTTAAAACTATGACTTCATTAGCAATACCAAGCAGAACCTGCCCCGGTCTTCCCAGGGCTGTTCTTGCCCCAGCTCAGGAAGTCTGTGACCATCACTGCCGAGTCCCTGTACCTCTCCCATGGGAGAACCATGCCAGCCTGAAGTCCCCTGAAGTGCTCTCCTTGGTGGTGAGAGACCCGGTGGGTTTAATCCATATGCCTGCCTTGCTGGGTTCCACATCGGGCGGCTTTCACGCTGCTGTTGCAGATCGTGGCTGAGGTCATCCATCCCCGCTGTGCACAGCCAGCCAATGCATGGCAGTGGCCTCCTCTCAGCTTTTGGGAGGGTGGGCAGTCTCACACCCTGCCACGTCGGTGAGGCTGGGTGTGTCCTGCCCCCCCCCCCCCGGCCTCGCTGGCTTTATTCCATCTCTCAGCACAAAACAGAGAGAGGTGAGAGATGTCTGGAGATCAGAAAGACCACATCCAACACCCCTTCCCCAACTGGAGCCCTGCCTGGGCTTGCTGCCTTCTCTGGCTCGTCTAGCTACCCCTCTATTTCTCTCACAGATGTGGGCAACGGGGCATATCCGGTTATGCTGACTCTAGCAGAGGTTTCCTGCCATCTGGAAGTTTGTGGAAGTGCAGGGTGGTTGCTCTGTTCCTGACTTGCTCTGTACTGAACCTGAGGGATTAGCCTGTTCAGGTTTGGGGTTAAGCCCCAGCTTCCAGGCCTCCAGACACAGTGAGAGACAACCAGACCCATAGTTTGGGGACCCAAGATGCCACAGAGGCTGGGGTGGGGTGGCTAACACATCATCCTCTCTCCTGCCAGGGGAACTGGAGTCTGACCTAGGCTGGAGGCCACACATGAGATCTCCTGAAGTCTGTAGCTCCTTGTGGGGTCTTGACAGCCCTGCTTTGCAACAGTTCACCTCCAGCATCCTTCCAGAAGTGAGAAGCCACTGCTAGGGCACTCACTGTAAGACACCAGCCCAAACACTGGGCCTGCTCAACCACATCTGGCTGGGTCTGTTTTCCATGTCTGCTCCTGGAGTCCGGGCTCGGGTCACCACCTGTGCAGCTGGTGAGAGTAAAGCCTGCTCTGACCCTGGCCTCTGAGGCAGGACAGATGTCTAGGATAGGTAAGGACTAGGCATGGAGCTCAAATGTTATGGGGGCAGTGCTGCCTGTGATGCTGGCTTTTTTCCATCCGTGTGAATCCACAGAAATCTTTTGATTGTCTCGGTAGAATGGCAGGCCTGCCTTGAGACTGGGGAGCTACTGGCTTGGAGCAAGAGAGCTAAATGTCCCTAAAGAAACACCCTGTTCCTGGACACATCACAGAGCCCAACTCCTCAGATAGCTATGGGCATGGAGAATCACTTTCATCACCCAAGAAGGGAAACTGAGGCGGGGTGGTCCCAACCTGTCGTGAGGGCCACCAGGAGAAGGAGACGCTCCTCCCTTCCTCTGCTCCTTATGGCAGGAGGGAGGGGCTAGCTGCAATCATAAAACCCTGCTGTAGACTTTTTTCCTAGTGCAAGAGTGAGGATGATTAAAGAATGGGTCGTGGGGAGATAAAACCCATGAGTGGTGCACAGGATGGAGAGACGGGAGCGGAAGAGCCTCAAAGGCCCCGCTAAGCTCTCAACGGGTGACTCAGAGACAGTGCCGACGTACAGGACATATGGGGAGGGGTAGCAACCGGCTCTGTTGCCAGGTTAGGCATCCCTACGCAGTTCAGCTTACCCCAAGCCCTGACACGTCAGCTGTTCCAGGGCCTGGAGGGATGACAGGAAGCCTAGGGCCATGTCCTGGAGTGTGGAAGCCCCGCAGGAAGCTGTTTGGTGCCACCGGATGACACTCTGGGCTCAGGAAAAGAAGATCTCCTTATCAGCCGGTACCTGTCAGCCAGCCATCACTGTGTGTCAGGAACTCACCCAGGCTTCAGGGTCACTAGCAGAGCCAGCCTTCCTAGGAGACTAGATGTTTCTGTTTCTTTCACTGTACTCACTTTGACTGTCTCTGTGAAAGCACATCCGCTTCTAAGGTAGGGCCCAGAATCAGCCATCCACACCAGGGTGTGGCATTCCACTGGACAAGGACAGGAGGCAGTTTCTGCTGGGAACTTGGGCCATCATTCCAGCTGCTCAGTCCCTAGCCCACCAGGAGAAGGTGGGAAGCCTTGAAGTGCCAGGCTTGTGACTGGCCCATCTCCATGACAACACATGGGCACAAAGGGCTGGGCTGCGCAAGGCTGGGAAGAGGACAAAAATCTTATCTATGGGAAGGGAGCACAGGAAACCAGGCTGTGGGCTGCCTCACCCTTCCCCCCACTCCCCCTCCCCAGTTCCTGAGGTTGTAGCCCCACCCTATAGGCCAGGGCTCTGAGGTAGCTCCCACCAGATGCTGAGCTGAACCCCGGGGAAGAACACAGACAGGTGAAGGGCTGAAACTCAGTACTCAGAGAGCTACTCCAAGTGAAGGAGGCCTGTGCCATCCTCCACCCTAGTGCCTATGCACAGGACACGTCTATGCACAGGACAGGTCTATGCACAGGACATGCCTATGCACAGGACACGTCTATGTACAGGACACGTCTATGCACAGGAAACGTCTATGCACAGGACAGGGTCCATATGGTTACCTGCTTGACCAGTGGTGAGGAGATGTACCTGCCGCAGAAATGGAACCTAGAAGGAAGGAGGCAAAGCCGGCTAAACCCCTCCTCCGGCTAAACCCCTCCACCGGCTAAACCCCTCCTCCCTATCTCCTTCCCTCAAACACACATGAACTGTGAGAGTGGGAACCGTTCAAAGCCAGTGCTGTGCTGCAGGGAGCCACTAGTCTGCTCTGTATATTCTCTGTCGCTCCCTGAGGACGGAGGAGGGTGTTAGAGGTCACCCACTCTCAAGGTCCTCAGACTAGTGAAAAATCCAGTCATGGGCCTGAGGGAGCTGATAGAACATAAGGCCTGTCTTTATCCACCGTCAGAGGCCTGGAGCCTGAGAGCACCAGCGACCTCAGCTTCCCTCTCTCTGTGCTCACCAGACTGCCTCCTGCGTTGCCACACATGCCTGGCTTCACCGCTGCAGAGACCTCTCTCTAGGGCTACTGGCTGGGATCACTTTGCTCTATGACATGCTACACTTTGGGATCTGAGGGAGGGCTCAGGGGACCAGGGAGAGCTGAGAGCAGGGGCCCTGGAGAGGCTGGCAGCAGCCAGAACACAGCAGGGGAGAGCCACAGACACAGAAGGAGGCACCAGGCAGGGCAGGGCAGCGTTTCTTGTGTGTGGTCACTTTTCAGGAATAGCTGCTGTCTCTCCATTCTGTGAGAACCTTCCCCAGGCTGTGGTGTCAGCATCACACACATTTTGAATGAGCTCTGGCCACTGCCTGCAGCTTGGGGTGCAAGGCCCAACAGGGCCCTGGCTCCTGGAGTGTGTGCTCACTGTTGCTCACAGTTGAAGGCTTTGCCTGCTCTTGTCCTAGTTCACTGAGGCAAGGGTTGCCATTTTCCTTTCATCTCACTTCAACTCATTCCAAAAATGAGGAAGCCATGACACCAGGAGGCCAGTAGGGAGAGGCAGTTACCACTGTGGAAGTCCAGGCCATGCTCGCCTTCTGGAAGAATCAGGAACTCTCTGAGCCAGCAAGGACTTCCATGCCCTCATCGTCTGTGTGGACAGAGCCAGGTGCTACAGCTACAGGAGCCTATAGTGTATCTCCACACGCTGAAGTGGTACCCAGTGGTGCCGAGAGCGCTGAGCTTCCTCCCTGCAGCCTCCCTACTCTAAGCTGCTCCCAATGGCCATAGGTGGTACCTGTGCGTAGCCCAGATAGGAAACAGACAGGGATGCCCTGAGAGTGCCTTATACTCAAAAGAGGGTGCAGTGGGGGCTACTTCCAAGAAAGTGGAGACCAGGAAGCTCAGTCCATGCGGGAGTGGAGTGCACCACAAACTACCAAGGGCAACAGGGCCAGTACCGGCTGCTCTTTCTCCTCCTCCTCCTCCTCCTTTCGTTTTTTCAAGACAGGGTTTCTCTGGGTAGTCCTGGCTGTCCTGGACTCACTTTGTAGACCAGACTGGCCTCGAACTCACAGCGATCGGGCTGCCTCTGCCTCTCGAGTGCTTGGATTAAAGGCATGTGCCACCATGCCCGGCTCAGTACCAGATTCTTTAAGTCACCAGAAAGCCGGCTGAGACCATAGGCCCTGGCATGCCACCCGTTGCTGCACAGGGCCACTCAGGCCCCATCTAGCCTGCCTGGCACACCGTGGCATAGGGAACTGTAGAAGGCCTGTGCAGGCTCCTGATGCTGACACAGGAGGCCCTGAGGACTGACGGCGTTAGGGACAGATGTGTGAAAAGGGTGAAATAGTGGGCAAGGCCAGTGCCTACAGAAATTTTGTAAGCGACAACTGGAGTAGCTAGCTGTCTGTCTCCAGGTAGGAACAGTCTCCCTAGCATCTGGACAAAGTTGAGAGCAAGGCAATCTAAGGCTTGGCGATCTCCAGGGAAGGCGCAGGAGAAGTGTCTTTCCATGAGTTGTCTCTCCAGAAGGTCAGTTCTGGTGGCAAGTTCAGGGACTTTGGGGATGCTCAGCCTGGCTCAGCCAAATCTCTAGTCCCAACCCAGCTAGCCTTTCCTCCAGTGGCCTGGGGCTGAGCCAAGCTGCAGGGAGCCAATTATCCCCACGGTAAAGCCACTGCAGATAATTGGAAAGACGGCTTTTGACTATAGAGGCAAGCTCTAGGGTATCTCCACTGCACTGGGACCTGGGAGACTTGGAGGCCCACTAAACTGCAGCCTAATTGGGGTAATTGGGGGCCCCTATGCCACTGTCTGTCTGGTGAGTGGTGACTTTTTCCTAGCAATGGAGTCAGGGAAGCCAGGACTTTAGAAGAGAGATCTGGGTTCCTTGTCTTTTCTACCGCCTCCTTTTTGGAATATCACAAGGTAATTTACCACAAGTTCGCAGCGCATGCCTAGACCAGCCCTTCTCAGCAGAGGCGATATCGGCACCTCACCCTGCCAGGGTAGAGCAGTGGCTACACTCCAACTCAGACTGCTCTCTCTGCATAAGGCAAAGAAACAGGAAAAACAAAAAGTGTTTCTTGGGGCTGGAGAGATGGCTCAGCAGCCAAAAGCACTGACTACTCTTCCAGAGGTCACAGGTTCTAGTCCCAGAGCCAACAAGGCAGCTCACAAGGTTCTGATGCCTTCTTCTGACTACCACAGGCACCAGGCACATACAGGCACAGACACGCATATGCATAAAACACATCTATCTTTTAAAAATGTGTCTTGCCAGGTGCAGTGGCACATGACTGTAGTCCCAGCAGTCAGGGAGAGGCAGGCAGATCTCTGTGAGTTCGAGGCCAACCTGGTCTACAAAGGGAGTCCAGGACAGCCAGCGGTACACAGAGAGACCCTGTCTCACAAAACTAAAATAGAAGCCAGGCGTGGTGGCGCACGCCTTTAATCCCGGCACTTGGGAGGCAGAGGCAGGTGGATCACTGTGAGTTTGAGGCCAGCTTTGTCTACAAAGTGAGTCTAGGACAGCCAAGGCTACACAGATAAATCCTGTCTTGAAAAACAAACACACAAACAAATGAAAAACCTTAAAAAAGAAAAAATGTGTTTCTTAATCAAACAGGTGGTTCCCTCCAGCCATAGTCACCTATATAATGCCCTAGAATTGCTACAATGCACTCTACACTGTGGATGGGAGAAAGACAGGCAGAGAGGAAGGCGAACAGCAGGAGGACTCAGGGGCACAGAGCGGGCCAACCGTGGGCTAGAATCTCCTCCCAGCCCCGGGTCAGTAGACTAGGTTGGGGACAAGACATGCAGGAACCTCTGGCTCCAAACTTTGGTCTTCAGGCAAGCAAGACTTCCCTGTCAGGTTTCCTTGGAGTGGGGCATCCAGAGGGAGGCAGAGGCTCTTGCAGGTTGACCTAGGGAGATCTCTTCCAGCTGACTGTATCCTGCAAGGACTGTGACCTGTGCTCAACCCAGGGCCTGTCTGGGGTGGGGCAAGGAGGAGGGGTAGAGCCATCAGGTGGGATTGCAGGCATACTTGAGCCAGGGCAAGATGGCGGTGGTGCTGGGAAGCTGCCTTCTGTGTGTCCTGAAAGCAGGAAGCTGGGCTGGAAAGATGACTCAGAGGTTAAGAGCACTGGCTGCTCTTCCAAAGGTCCTGAGTTCAATTCCCAGCACCCACACAGTGGCTCACAATCATCTATAATGTGATCTGATGCCCTCTTCTGGCCTGCAGGTATAAACGCAGGCAGAGCACTATATACATAATAACAAATAAATAAATCCTTAGAAAGAAAGAAAGAACGCAGGAAGCAAGAAGAAAAACACTTTGGCCTAGGGTCAGAAACAGGATATGCCACATAATTTGTCTCTAAGCAACAGAGCTAAGTGAGCCAAGGGGAACCCATGGGAAGAGTCCCATAAGGTGAGTTTGAGGAACACTTGGTTCAGTGTTGAGCTCTGCTTTTCAAAGTCTCCTTGGCCGTGCTGGCCCATGGGTCAGCCCCACCTCTGGGTAGCCCAGGGGTCTGTCTTTCCCCCTACCTGTCTATCAGCCACCCTTAGCTTCAGTGTCCTTGTACCGACTCAGACCATTGGGCCGCAACCTTCCTGGCCTGGGGTCTACACAACTGCACCACGCTGTCCAGGCCCAGACAGGACTGGCCTCTGCAGCCTAGGGAGCCACGTGGAGTTGGGAGCAGGATGGGTCCTCAGTGCAGCATGCGCTCCAGGAGGGTCCTGGTTAGGTTTTTGTCAGCTTGACAAAACCTAGAGTAGATTGAGAAGAAGAAATCTCAGCTGAAAAGATGTCCCTGCTGTTGGTAAATCTATAGACTTTTTTTTTTTTTTTTGCTTTCTCTTCCTCTTTGTCTTCCTTCCTCCTTCTCTCTCTCTGTCTCTGTCTCTCTCTCTGTCTCTGTCTCTCTCTCTCTCTCTCTCTCTCTCTCTCTCTCTCTCTCTCTCTCTCCTTTCTCTCTTTCTTTCTTATTAATGACTGATATGGGAGTGCACAGCCCACTGCAAGCATTGTTCATGGTGCTGGGTTCTATAAGAAAGCAGGCTAAGCGAGCCATGGGGAGCAAGCTGGCAAATAGCGTCCTCCATGGCCTCTGTCTGCTGCTGGCTCTGGGCTCCTGCCCTGGCCTCTTTTGATAATGCACTAAGATGTAGAAGGCTAAGTGAAATAAGCTGTTTCCTCCCTAGGTTGCTTATGGTCGTGGTGTTTCAGTACAGCAATAGAAACAAACCCTAACTGAGAAAAGAGGGTTGGGAGCAAGACAATTAGGGATGTTAGGGGGTGCTAGGGTAGGTGGGACCAGGTTTGGGGAGGTGTGTCCAGTGGTGACGATTGCCAGCAGGGGATGTGGGTCCGGCGAGGGAGCAGGGATGAGGAGTAACCAAGGTGGAACAAGGACTTGTTATACATATGGTCACCAGAGAGGTGACAAATTCTGACACCTCGTCCTGAAGGCTAATGGGAAGGAACTAGAACCGTCTATCTTGAAGGGTGAGATCCCCATCCGTGGATAACCACAACTCAGGTCACACTGCTCATACTCCTGGGTGTGAGGTGATGGGGGAGGGGTTCACCTCTATGGGGACCCTAGAGGGAAGGTGGCCTGTAAGGATGCTTATGCCTCATTCAGTGTGTAGGCACAGGCTTGCACAGGACCGCCACTCTGGAGGAGCCGTGCTGTGATGCCCACAGATGTTATATGTGGTCCCACTGGCCTTTCTTGCCATTTAGGTCTCATGCTGCATGCTGGGGTGTGTGTGTTGGGGGGAGGAGGAGCATAGATTTGGGAAGGCTGAGCCCTGGAGCTCCGCTGTTCATGTGATGGCCTCAGGGTGCAGAATAGAAAGCCTACACATGACTCTGAACCAGCCAGGAGGTTCAGGGGGCAGTGAGAAGGTGCAGAGTTGGTACTGGAGTAGGTACAGGGGACATGCGGGCAGCTGGGCCAGAGTCTGAGGGGTCCTCCATGTGGGACAAAGGCCCAGGGTCAGAGACAGCTGTTCAGGGATGCAGGAGCTGATGGTTCCATGGCCTTCTGCTGCCCTCTGCTGGCTGCCTGTGTCACTTCAGGCCTGGCTGCCTGGAATTGGAAACCCAATCACTTGCTAGCTCAGGCAAAGGTCCAGCAGGGTTGACTCATAGGATAGTTATCTGTAGAGGGTCACGAGCCTAGGCTGATCCCTGTGGCTAGCCTTGCCCAGCCAGCAGGGTCTGGTAAGCAGCCTGGTGGACTCTACTGGCTGCACAGGAGAGAGGGCCAGAGTGCTCAGCTGCCATCAAAGGTTAGCCCAGTGGGGGAGCAACAGAGTCAGGAAAGTGGCCGAATGGTGAGTCCCATTGAGGTTGTCCATTGTAATACTTCAGGAATCTCAGGTGATATCAAAGACAAGCCCTCCCCCCCCTTATATCCTGACCTTCAGTTACAGCCAGAACAGGGACTTCCAGGCCAGAGGGCAGTCCTTTCACAGCATGCTTGCTCAGTGTGTCAGAGCACTTTGGACAGAAAACTGAATTGCTTTTATCTTATCATTCAGTACAGATCAAGTTGAGCATCCCCAGCTGCAGGGCACGGGGTGTGGTTTTGTTTTTTGGTTTTTTTTTTTTTTTTGGTTTTTCGAGACAGGGTCTCTCTGTGTAGCCTTGGCTGTCCTGGACTCACTTTGTAGACCAGGCTGGCCTCGAACTCACAGCGATCCACCTGCCTCTGCCTCCTGAGTGTCGGGGTGTGTTTAAAGTGAGGCTAACACCAGGGATATGGCCAGGCTGAACTGGAGCCTAGCCCTTGCTCTAGGCTGTAGTCTCCTGGGTCCCTGGACACAGGTGACACTCGTGGAGCTAGAGTCAGGTTCTGGAGACTGTGGGAAGGTTTGGAGGAGCAGGAAGCAAATATCTCGCTTTGCTGATATTGGTCTAGTGTGTGCCTGTCTTTAAGGAGATAAGAAGTGAGGAAGTGTTTCCGTACCCGTGACTGCAAAGGCCAAGTCAAGGATGCAGATAGTAACCCAGAGGGATGCTGGGTAATGCTCTCTGAGTAGAGACAGAGAAGAGAAATCATGAGAGGGCTGGGACAAGAACATGGGAGCATTTAGAAATCTGGGAACCGAGAAAGAGCCAAGAAAACAAGCTGAAGTTAAAGACTCTCTTATGCTATACATTAGTCAGGCTTAAATAAATATCTTGAGGCTCCCTAACTTGTGCACAAGGTAATGTATGTGAATGCCCATTATTTATTAGAATTTCCTTTTCCCCTTGGGATTTTTGTTTATTTTTTTGAGGCTGGGTTTCTCCATGTGGCCTTGACTGTCCTGTCCTTTTTTAGAATACTGTATGATTGAAATGACCCAGATGCCCAGTGACATATAATAACATTGATCACTATTAAAAGTTGTAAAATAGCCAGGTGGTGGTGGTGGTGGCTTATGCCTTTAATCCCAGCACTCAGGAGGCAGAGGCAGGTGGATTGCTGTGAGTTCGAGGCCAGCCTGGAGAGCCCAAGACAGCCAGGGCTACACAGAGAAACTCTGTCTCAAAAAATTTTTTTAAAGTTGTAAAATGTGGCAAAAATGGATGGACTTGTGATACAAGTGTGTTTTTATGAATACATCTCAAAAAATGTAACCTTGGGGACCCAAGGAGCTCAGACCCAGAGCAGGGCTGGGATGTTGGGAGGTCGAGATTGAGGGAGCCTCAGGCGCTTAGGAGAGCTGAGGCCCCGAATAGGGCCAAGGGTTTGGGGAGGCTGGGACTGGGGAGGCTGTGGGTTCCTGAGGTGATAGGACTGGCGGAGCTGGAGCCTGAAAACAGGAGAGAGTCTGGCGTAGATCTGTGCACTCTGGCCTCCTCCGGCCCACTGTAAACTGGAGAAAGCCCTGTGTCACCCGCATTCTCCATGCTGTCTGTCCATGCTCACCCTGCTGGGAACAACCCGTAACTGAGACCTTTTTGGTGACTTCCATAGAGACCACCCTGATGCCATGTTGGCAAGTGCTTGGTGAACAGTGGCTACTGTCATAAAAATATGGGCACAGTTCCCCACCAGTTTCTGTGGGACTGGTGACCTCAAAGGATGCCCTCACCCCAAGTATGCAGAGCTGTCCACCTTGTCTGGCTCGCTGATGCCAACAGTGTCCTGCTGTCTGCATAGAGCACTGGCTGGGTCTGAGCGAAGGCCGACGTGTTCTTTGTGGGCAGGAGGCGAGTACTGTGGGTCTGTAGACCCTGCTGAACAGAACCCTCAGACCCCAAACAAAGCCTGACTTCCTGCCTGCTTTCCTCTTTCTCTCCTTCTATTTCTCCCTCCCTCCAGGACATCCATCCCAACTGTTGTTGCTTCCACCATGCCCACTGGCAGTCAGTGGAGACAGCTACTAAAGTCTCCTGATTCACCCCAGGTCCCCTCAGCAAACGAAGTCACATCCCTGATATGGCCTGTCCAGCATCTGCCACTTGGAGCTGTCCCAAGCTTATTCTGGGATGTTTATCTCCTGTGGAGATATGGATGGATGCTGAACTGGAACACCAGTAATACAGAAACAGGACAAGTGGAAATTCTCAGGAAGGAAGGAGAGACATGGCAGGTGACAGATGGGTAAAGCCTGGTACAAGTGCATCAGGAAGGACACTTAGTATTTCTTTTCTTTTAGGTTTTTCTTTACCTTTGGTTGGTTTTTTGTTTTGTTTTGTTTTTGGGTTTTGTTTTGTTTGTTTTGTTGTTTGTTGTTGTTGTTGTTTTGAGACAGGGTTTCTCTATGTAGTCTTGGCTATTCTAGAGTTACTTTGTAGACCAGGCTGGCCCTACACTCACATCTGTCTGCCTGCTTCTGCCTCCCAAGTTCTGGGATTACAGGTGTGAGGCACCACGCCCAGCTTCTCTCTGGCTTCTTGATGGCATTGGGGCTTCAGAGCAGCCATCCACACTGTTGTGCTTCCTCTCTTTCTCCGCATCTACCTGAAGCCGGCTGCTGCTTCCCAGCCAGCAAGGCAGCCATGGTGTTCAGAGCAGGTGCTGGTTCAGAGGGTGGGTGCTGCAGCAGGGCCGAAGGGCTGAATCAAGGCTCTCTCTGTTTACTTATCTTTTCAGATCTTATTTATAATCAACATATAATTATTGTGCATATTTGGGAGGCATAATGGATGTTTAGATACATGTATAATGAACAAATCAGGGCAATCAACACATCCATCACCTTGAACAGTTATCGTGTGTGTTCACAGCGGAAACATCCAGACTCCTTTCTTACAGCTGTGTTTGAAAGCCATGCCGTGGTCTTGTTCACCCTAGTCATTTGGCTGTGAAATAGAACACCAGAAATTTTTTTTGTTTGCTTGTTTGTTTGTTTGTTTTCCAGACAGGTTTTTTTCTGTGTAGCCTTGGCTGTCCTGGACTTGCTTTGTAGACCAGGCTGGCCTCGAACTCACAGAGCTCTGCCTGGCTCTGCCTCCGGAGCACTGGGACTACAGGTGTGTGCCCCCACGCCCCACCAGACTTCTGATATGGCTGCCACTAAGACCATGAACCACCCGTAGCGCCATTCTGCTCTAGGGGACTGTGTTTCAGTCTCCACGTGTGTTAACTGAGAATAGCGTTTGTCTGTCCACGCCTGACTTGTCTCATTTACTCGAACATCAACTGGGTTAATCTAGGTTGTTGCAAATGACAGGATTTCATTCTTTTAAATGCCCAAATAGTATTACAAGCCACACGAACCTTATCTATTCATCTGGAATGAACAAGTAGGTTTACTCTATACTTTGGCTCCTGAATAGTCCTGCAGAAAACAGAAACGTGCTATTGTCACTTATTCCATATATAGATCCAGTAATGGATGAATCTAGACCTTAAATTTCTTTTTTTCTGTCTTCTTTTTTTGGGGGGGGTGGTTTTGAGACAGGGTCTCTGTGTTAGCCTTGTCTATCTTGGACTCGATTTGTAGACCAGGCTGGCCTCAAACTCACAGCGATCCACCTGCCTCTGCCTCCCGAGTGCTGGGATTAAAGCTGTGCACCACCACTCCTGGCTTAGACCTTAAATTTCTATGGAACCACAAAGTCCCGGAGCAGAAGATCAAGGCTGCAGGCACCACGCTGTAATATAAATACTACAGAATCACAGTAGCCAATATATGGTTCTGGCCTCAGCAAAAGCACGTAGACTGACAGGGAAGAATTGAGAGCCCAGAAATAAGCCCACACATCTACAGCCAAGGGTCTTAATGTGAAAACAGACTTGGAGTCCTGGAGTGCCGCTCTACTGTGTGCTTGTATATGACATACCTACACAGGGGCCCATGGCCGCGGGGTGAGCCTGCTTCATGCCTCTCCTCAGCGCTCCACTGCAGACCAGGCATCCTGTTATACCCTCCGACACTCCCAACATTTCTAGGACCACCAGTGCTCCCAAATTCTCATGGGCTTGTCTGGGGTGGGCACCCCACATTCCACAGTCTAGGATCCCTGGGAAGGACTGTTGTGTGAGAGACTTCCTAGGGAGACACGACACACACATTTACTCACCCCAGAACAGGAACCCATGACAAAGTAAAGCAAGGATTGCAGCAAAGTCTAACTTGACCAACCAGTGGGCTTTTGTTGGGGCTACTAATAGGGCTGTGTGCAAAGGATTGCTTACAGGAGTGAGAAGCCCATGATGCAAACCCCCAAATCTGCAGCCCTAGGGCTCTCTTCACAAAGTTCAGGCTGCTCTACAGGCCTGAGAAGTCACTGCTCCCTTAAGCCAGGCTGGTCAGTGTTCCCTCCCCCTGCAGCTGTTTCACTCCTATAAAGCTGGAAAGGCCTTCCAGAATCATCAAGTTTCTGATTTCCCAGAAATGTGACTTTTTCTCTACCTGGGGTCTCCTCAGCCTGCCCTCGTGAGGTGTTTCCAGTTTGTCTTAGTCACTGTTCTATTGCTGTGAAGAGACACTGTGGTCATGGCTGCCCTTATACAGGAAGCATCATGGCAGGGGCGCGGTGGCACACAGGCAGACAAGGTGCTGGAGATCTAGCTGAGAGATGCATCCTGATCCAGAGAGAGAGAAAGAGAGACAGACAGAGAGACAGACAGAGACACAGAGACACAGAGACACAGACAGAGAGACAGAGACACAAGGAGACAGAGACAGAGAGAGACACAGAGACAGAGACAGACAGAGAAAGACTGGATTTGCTGTGGGCTTCTGAATCCTCACTCTTGCTGGGCATGGTGGCGCACATCTTTAGATCCCAGCACTTGGGAGACAGAGGCAGCCAGATCTCTGTGAGTTCATGGCCACCCTGGTCTACAAAGTGAGTCCATGACAGGATACCTACAGAAACCCTGTCTTGAAAAACCAAAAATAAATAAGTAAATAAATATTGAATCCTCACTCCTAGCAACACACCTCCTCCAACAAGTCCACACACTCTAATCCTTCTCAAACAATCCAAGCTCAGACTAAGCATGCAAACGGCCCTGTGTGGGCCTTTCTCATCCAAATCACTACAAATTCCAAGGACACTGCCCTGCAACCAGGATGCAGAGACCCCCAACACTCCATTGCTCTGTAAGTTCTCCAGGCTGTAGCCTTGGGAGGCAAGGCAGCAGCTTTCATCCCCCCCCACCCTCCCGCCCCCAGCCCTGCCATTACGCTTGCTGCTGCTCTCTGGGTGCAGGAGGGACCTCTTGATTGGCAGCTCTACATTAGCCAGTGCTCTCAAGACGGGGACGCCCTCTTCCAGCTACCTGCACCAATCCAAGTTGTTTTTTACCCTGTTCCTGCAAGGCAGTTCTCTCTGTGGCTCGGGGCCCACAGGCTTATGTATTCGCATGTTTGGTTCCCAGATGGTAGACCGTTTAGGAAGGATTGGCTTTGAGGTTTCCCAAGCCCACACCAGGGACAGTCTTGCTTTCAGCTATTGCTCCAGCACCGCCTTGCCTGCCTGCTACCGTGATCTCTGCCTTGACCGTTGTGGACCTCCTTTCTGAAGCTGTAAGCAAGGCCTCAATTAAGTGCTCTCTTTTATAAGCTGCCTTGGTCATGGTGTCTCTTAACAGTAGTAAAACAGTTACTAAGTCAGAAGCTGGTACCGGGGGCAGGGGTATTGCTGTGACAGGCCTGGCATGCTACTTGTTGGAGAAAAATGGAAGGCTTTGGGATCTTAGCCTAGGAAAGTAGTTGAATGCTGCAAGTGGGGCTTCTTGGGCCCTCCCAGTAGGGTCTTGGAAGACCGCATTGCTAAGAGCAGTGTGGACTACAGAGGCACAACTAAAGAGGTTTCAGAGGGGAACAATATTAGCATTTGACCTGGAAACCATTCTTATGATATTTTGGCAAAGAATGTGGCTGCTCCCTGCTCTTGTCCAAAAATTATGCCTGAGGCATAATTGTTTTGGACTCACATCTGTCGTAGGATGCTGTTATGTTTCTGCTGGGGGCTTTTTCCTTCCACCCGTCCTTAAGCTCCCAGAATAACTCACTAAATATCATACAAATACCTAGGCCAGATAGCATGGCTCTTCTCTGACTAGCTCATAACTTAAAATACCCATTGCACTAATTTACATTCTGCCACGTGGCTGGTTACCTGAGCTCAGGCACTACACTCCCCGTGTTCCTCACCTTGGTGGCTGAATCTCAGATGCTTGTCTCTATCCCAGAATCCCATCTGCTTGCCGGAAGTCCCACCTATATCTGCCTCAGCCATAGGCCATACATTTTTTTTTTTTAAATTTACAGGTGTTGCGTCCATACAATATACAAGAGATTCTCTCTAGAAATATCGACAGAGGCATTTTCAAGACAGCCTAGTAATGACTGTGTCAAGTGGTTATCAGTGACCATTCTTACGCAGACCCACAATAAAAATGAGAAAGCAGGGCAAAAGAAATACAAAACGTACAGTTTGAGGAGAAAAAAAAGCGTATCAAAAAAAATAAATAAATAATGTTGGAGCCAAGTCTTGTGCTCAAAGAGATGGAGAGTTGAAAGAAAAGCCTGGTGTGAAATAAAATAAATAAAAAGAGTGGTGCCCTTAGTCCAAGACCTCGCCCAGCCAACCCTGCCAGTTGTGAAAAGAGAAGGAATAAGCTGCTCCTTAAAGAGCAACAACAAAGGAAAGCTGATGCGAATGTAACTCCAGGAGGGGCCAGGTTCCAGCCCCAGCAGGCAGGAGAACTTGGCAGCTTCAGCCATGTGCCTCTGAAAGGAAGGATACAGGAATAAAAGGCTCAAGGAATCGGTCTCCAGTTAAGGAAGGCTACGGAGGCCAGATGTGCCTCTGGGGTGACCTTGCATGGGGGCGTCAGGGAAACCATTATGGGAAGCTGTGAAGGGAAGCCTGGACTGTGTTGGATGAAGATTCCAAGTCAGTGGAGATGCCGGAGCCACAGGATCCCTGCCGAGGAGAGCCGTAGTCAGGGTGTGGAATCAGGCCAAGGGAGAGAAGTGTGCTGCGGTGAGCACAGCTGCAGGGAGTAGAAGATCTGAAGAGAATTACCTAAGCCCTGGGAGATCAGACATGGACCTGCAGGATTTGGAGTCTTGCTTTGGCCCAGTAGTTCCTCACTTTGCCCCCCTTCCTCCCTTTTGGAATGGTAGTGCCAGTGTATGTTGGAAGTATGCAATTTGCATTTTGGCTTTGCTTTTTATAGAGAGTTAAGAGTTGTCTTGAGAGCCGGGCAGTGGTGGCCCACGCCTTTAATCCCAGCACTCAGGAGGCAGAGGCAGGCAGATCGCTGTGAGTTCGAGGCCAACCTGGTCTACAAAGCGAGTCCAGGATGGCCAAGATAACATAGAGAAACCCTGTCTCGAAAAACAAACAAACAAATACACACACACACACACACACACACACACACACACACACACACACACA
>OU015745.1:72961328-72984494 GCA_907169655.1 Acomys percivali | reverse complement strand
GTGCTGGCCAAGGTGTGAGCAACTGTGTGCATGTGGGGGTGGGGGGTGAGGGTGAGGGATGTGCTGGCCAAGGTGTGAGCAGCTGTGTGTGTGGGGGGATTGCTGGCCAAGGTGTGAGCAGCTGTGTGTGCATGTGGGGTAGGGGGATGGACATGCTGGCCAAGGTATGAGCAGCTGTGTGCACGTGGGGGTGAAGGGTGTTTGTGTGTGTGCTAGCCAAGGTGTGAGCATCATCAACTTGGAGCCACAGGTTCTTCCTTCACATTCGTCTCTCAGAAAGCCAAAGATGCAGGCGTGCGGCTGATGATAGACGCTGAGCAGAGCTACTTCCAGCCGGCCATCAGCCGCCTGACCCTGGAGATGCAGCGCAAGTTCAATGTGGATAAGCCGCTCATCTACAACACATTCCAGTGCTACCTGAAGGTACAGTCATCCACCTCCTGCCTCCCTGTCTTCCTGCCTGTCCTGTGTTTGACTGACTGCAGACCCTCTCGCAGGCAGTGTGGCCACCACCCTGCAGGGATACTCCTTTCAAGGAGCATCTGTTGGCCCCTGCTTTATGCAGAGGCCCAGAACAGCACAAGTAAAAGAGCAAGCAGGCTGCTAACCCTGTATTGAGTTCATCTGTCTAGGAAGCAGGCCCTGCCCAGTTGCCACACCCAGGACAGCCAAGGCTATAAAGAAAACCTGTCTCAAAAAAACAAAAATTAAAAAAGAAAACAATAAAAAGCCAGGCACAGTGGCACATGCCTGTAATCCCAGCACTCTGGGAAGTGGAGGCAAACAGATGAGGCTAGCCTGGTCTACAAAGTTGAGTCCAGGACAGCCAAGGATAAGCCAAGACAGAGAAATCTTGTCTCCTGAGGAAAAAAAGAAAGAAAGAAAATCAGTAGACTCCCCTGGAAGATTTGAAGGGCTGAAGAGGCAGTCCTGGGAGCACAGAAAAACTCCAAACCTAGCCCCTCAGCTTGAGGCTGTTAAGTTGCTGGGGGACTCATGTGGACACCCCTTGTTAGGCAGCAAAAGGGCATGATGTGTATGGGGACACTCCCAGACAGTTGGGACTCCGAGATACACTGTAACTCTAGGCTCTGGGTCGATCACCCACAGGGCCATCTCAGGCTACACAGAGGAGGCTGTGGTAGCCCCAGTCACTTTTCCTTTATGGCTGAGGTTGGAGGCCAAGTTTCATCCACATTTGTCTCCCAGATCCTTTGAGTGGCATGTCCCACAGGCAGTCCCCACACTGTCACCAGTTGGGGTCACTGAGACTTTGGGGCTTGGCTCTGCAGGATGCCTATGACAATGTGACCATGGATATGGAACTGGCTCGCCGTGAGGGCTGGTGTTTTGGGGCCAAGCTGGTACGTGGTGCATACATGGCCCAGGAGCGTGCCAGGTCTGTGGAGATTGGCTACGAGGATCCCATCAACCCTACATATGAAGCCACCAATGTCATGTACCACAGGTGAGAGGCTGCCTTCTCCCATGTCTTCCTGAAGCGATGCACAAGAACCCTGGTCCTGCGTGTAAGTGGCCTCCTTTAGGCAAAAGCTAGTTACTTGGGGGACAGATGTGCCATTTCTTTGCCTGCTGTTATGTCATTTTTCCAAGACATCAAAGCTGTCTTCTTTTGAGTATATGGTAGTACTGGCCTCAGTGCTGCTGACACAGCAGACACAGCTCATGCGTAGAATTCTTGCCTAACGTGCCTGAAGCCCTGGCTTTTAGCCAGCATGATGGCGCATACCTTTGATCCCAGCACTTGGGAGGAGCAGGAAGATCAATAGGTCAAAGTCATCCTTGGCTTCAAAGTGAGTTTGCAATGGGCCTGGGATACATGAGAGCAGGGAGGGGAAAGGGGGGGGGGGAAGAGGCCCATCCCAGGGGCCTGGCTGCCCTATGTGGCTGCCTCAGGCGATCCGCTTTTCAGCACACGTGGCAGGCAACAGTGGCACACCTGATCTTTCTGCTGTTTATATCACCGGCATCTTTGTGCAGTTGTTCTGAACTATGGGGAAGGCTCTGTTGCTGTGCTTTCAGTTTTGGATGAATTTATTAAGCATATAGCAAGTAAAAGGAACAAATAGCAAATTACAGGTAGAAAACAGCAGAGGGACAGTAAAACATTACCAAATCACGGGCCCACGATGCAGCCGGAACAGCCCCATCAGGAAAGCAAACAAAAGATAGCGAATGGGCCGTACACAGGGTCAACAGAAATGCCTGGGGCAGCCCTCCCCAGTGAGACGGGCTCCTGATGGGGAATCCCGGACACAGTCATCTTCTCTGCAGGACCAGCTTCTGCCTTTACCATGTTAAATGTTTTGTAATATTAAACAATGTTGATTTCTGTTGGATATTTTTAACTTCCAGCTGGTTTTTTTTTTTTTTTTTTTTTGAGACAGGATATTTCTGTGTAGCCTTGGCTGTCCTGGACTCACTTTGTAGACCAGGCTGGCCTTGAACTCACAGCAATCCACCTGCCTCTCTGTCTCCCAAGTGCTGGGATTAAAGGCGTGTGCCGCCGCCGCCGCCGCCACCACCACCGCCACTACCACCACTACCACCACCTGGCTAACTTCCAGTTGTTCTTAAGGATAATTCATTATTTTCCCGTCATGGTGGCAGAACCAAGGGGCCAGCCTCAAAGATAACAGGTTTAGAGCACTTCTAGACAGAAATTTGCTTTGATGTGGAGAGTGTCAGGGGCTACCCCATTCCAGAGCTAGCATCTCAGTGAACCCCAACAGCACATGACAGCTTACCTATATAACCTAGGTTACCAGGGCCAGCACGCGCAGTCCAGCGTCACAGCCCCCTCCCCCACACGCCCTGCTCCTTGGGCTCCACTCCTTCCTGCTGTTCCATTTCAAGAGTCTGCTGCACTGCAGGCAGTGCCACACGCCAGTGTTTACACAGAACACGCTGTCCTCCACCCTGCCTCTTCATTTAGTTGCTCTATCTCCTGGGTCAGCAGTCAGCAGCACAGGACGCCAAGGGTACATTTTAGGCTTCTGATTGCTCTAATGGGGCCTTGTTGGACATTGTGCCCCTGTGCTGTGTTGCACATGCAGCCACAGGCTCTGTCTGAAGGCACAGCTGGGGCATATTCCTAGGAACTGACCGGCTGGGTCAGAAAGCACATGTGCTATCAGCCTGCCAGTGTCTTGGAGGTGTAACCCTGAGACTGTGCTCAGGGAGACCCACCCTACCGAGGCCTGCACTTCCTTTTCTTTGTTTTTTTTTTGTTTTTTGTTTTTTGTTTGTTTGTTTGATTGGTTGGTTTTTCGAGACAGGGTTTCTCTGTGTAGCCTTGGCTGTCCTGGACCCGCTTTGTAGACCAGGCTGGCCTCGAACTCACAACGATCTGCCTGCTCCTGCCTCCCGAGTGCTGAGATTATAGGCGTGTGCCACCACGCCCGGCCTTTTTCTGTTTTTTAAGATTTATTATTTATACAGTATTCTGCCCACATGTGCACCTGCCCACTACACAAGAGGGCACCAGATCTCATTACAGATGGTCATGAGCCACCATGTGGTTGCTGAGAATTGAACTCCAGACCTTTGGAAGAGCAGACGTTGCTCTTAATCTCTGGCCATCTCTCCAGCCCTCTTTTATTTCTTGTGCTATAGGGCCCTTCCCAGAAGCACAGCTCCAGGTGCAGGCAGGCCCTGTGAGCCCTGGTGGAATGACGTCAGCCCTCCCTTTTTACACAACACTGCTGTTGGGAGAACGTGAACAAAGGTCTGCTCACCCCAGACACAATGCCAACAATGTATTTGTACTGGGGTTACATCAAAGGGGTGCCTCAAAAGCAGTGGCACCCATGAAAAGGCCGTCCCAGGACAACTCAACAGGAGCCAACAGTTTCACATACAGCAGCTGGGGAGGCCAGGTGCAGCCTTCTGGCTGCCACTGCCACCACCACCACCACATCCTCCTCAGCCTGGGTTTTGCAATGTCTCTTTCCTCTGCAGAGCCAAGAGAGGGTCAGGTGGTGGTTGGCTTGAAACCAAGCTTAGGTAGGACTGTCCTGACAGGTGCCTTAACTATGTTTTGGAGGAGCTGAAGCACAGTACCAAGGCTGAGGTGATGGTGGCGTCCCACAATGAGGACACGGTGCGCTTCACACTGTGCAGGTGGGTGCAGTGGAAGTAGGCTGGGAAATGATAGGGATGTGCAGGCAAGCAGGAGGACCGTAGTTTGATTCATGGAGCCCATGCAAAAAAAAAAAAAAAAAAAAAAAGCTGGGTGTATGGGCAGGGAGAATTTATAACCCCAGCGGGGAGGCAGGGGCAGGATCCCTGGGGCGTGCTGGACAGCCGGCCTAGCCTAATAATCTGTGAGCCTCAGGGTGACCAGACTGCCTAAACACTGGTGGATGGTCCTCTGGTCACATGCATGCACACACATGAACACTATAAGCAAGTCTATGAAATGCTGGCAGCTGTGCGGCCAGCAAGGGAAAATGAGGCAGGGCTGGGGCTGCCAGTCACTAGAACGAAGGCTCAGTGCTATAGGGGGCACAGGCGGGAGGTGGAGGAGGTGTCAGAGGCAGTGGAACAGGAAAGGGGGAAGGATAATTTTGCTGTCCTAGCCTTCCCTGTGGGCAGGGGAGTTGTGCTGGGGAGACCTCGAGCAGAGCCCACATCCCTACCCCACAGGGGACAGAGGCACATCAGGGGTCCTGGGGGGGGGGTTGATCCTCACTAGCCTATCCCCCTTTTCACAGGATGGAGGAGTTAGGCTTGCATCCTGCTGATGGCCAGGTGTGCTTCGGACAGCTGCTGGGGATGTGCGACCAAATCAGCTTCCCACTAGGTGAGCTGGGTTGTCCCTGGAAGGGGTGTAGTGGTGGGGCACACCATGTTGTGCGTGGGCATTCATCACTCTTGTGTGTGTGCATGTGTGCAGGCCAGGCAGGCTTTCCTGTGTACAAGTATGTGCCCTACGGTCCTGTGATGGAGGTGCTTCCTTACCTGTCCCGCCGAGCCCTGGAGAACAGCTGCATCATGAAAGGTGCTCAGCGGGAGAGGCAGCTGTTGTGGCAGGAGCTCTGCAGGCGGCTGCGCACCAGAAGCCTCTTCTACCGTCCTGCCTAGTCACTGCAGTGGCCACACCCACACCTGCTCCCCTCAACACGTTACCTCTGGGGCTTCAGGCAGGGCACAGTTTTGAGTTGGGCTAGGCCTACCCTGACAGGGTTCCCCTTTTTATGCTCAAGCCTTTGAGGTACTGAGGTAGGGACTGTGCTCCCAGGAGCAGACACACAGGTAAGGGCTCAGCTAGAGCCTTTGTAGCTGCCCTAATCTGAGTAAGCTTTGAGCACCTCCACAGGCTGCAGGGCCCCGATCAGAGCTACCTTTTGCCTAGGTCTAGCTCATCCTCCTGGAAGTGGGCAGAGGACAGACTGGAAAGCCTGCTCAGCCAATAAATGCTCCTGTAACTGGGAACCGTTGCCTTTCTCTTGCTGCCTGCACATGAGGTCAGCTGTTTATCAGAGGTCATTCCAAACCAGACACGGTGACAACACCTGCCTGGCTGCAGTGACACCCAGCTCCCCTCCAAGCCCCTCTGTGCCCTTCGCTCCAGTAACTCAAGTCTTAGCTGGGTCTGAGGCAGGGCCCCCCCCCACCTCCTGCCAAGCTCTTTCTTCAGTTTCATAGAGCAGGAGACAGATTCCTATGCCTTAATTGGGGGACCTGTTTAGGTGGGGATGGCAATGCAGGAAACAGGGTCTGGCTAGGTATCCCAGAGGGCTGCTGTCTTAGGTGGCTGCCACTCTGCTGGCTCCAGCATGGACACAAACCATGTGCTGTGGTCTTTATTTTTCTAGGCCATACAGGGCTTGGGCTTTGGAGCTTCTTCCACGCCCGGTGCTGTCAGGGAAAGGTCCGCGCCAGAACAAGGCAGACCCTAAGCCTAGAGGGATGTGGGATGTGCCCAAAGACGAAGGTGCCAGGGCCAACAGTCCCACTCAGCATTCAGTCATCGGCCCTCTCGTGACACCATTCCTGTTGCTTGGATCCCTCCTCTCCAAATCTGCACAGTGGGTGGCAGCAGGCATAGCCAGAGTCTAGTCAGCCTCTCAGAAAGATCACACCTGTTGACAGCTGGGCGGTCAGTAGCTCCCACACCGTGACAAGGCTGTGTTGACAGTCTCTCTAGGCAATGGAGCACACAGGGACGCCCCCCTTGGTCACAGGGCTGCCTTTCCCACTTGGCTGCCCCTCTGCTGTAGCTTCCTGATGAGTTCCAATAGGTTCATCTGCAGCGTCAGCTCCTGGGATGTAAGAGGCCCTGTGAATGCCAGCATGGTGCCCAATGCCCTTTTGCCGGGTACTGAGGTTAAAGAGTTGTTTTTCCTATGGACGGCGGCCATGGCCAGGCAGAAGGGGGAATCTGGGCCTTGGTGCCTAGTAGGGAGGGCCAGCAGTCTCTTGAGTGGCTTACCTAGAGTACCAACAGGAGGCTAACATGCAGGAGGGAGGTAGAAGCCTCTGCAAGGTAGGTGTTACCTCAGTGCTGGCATGGTCACCTTCCTGTGGGCATGGGGACTAGCCTCTGTGCCCTTCACAGGGCTTTCCACTCTACCTCTGTCCATCACTGACTCCAGGCTTCACTAGGAAGCAATGTGCAGATGGACTAGGTGTGCTGATATCTGCCTGTAATCTCTGCACTTAGAGGCAGGAGAACCTCAAGGTCAAGGCCAGATTGAGGGGTATAGCAGACTCTGTCTCAAGGAGAATAAGACAAGCAAAGCACACCCCTGCAGCCCTCACCCCCAAACAAAAGCTCCAGACAGAACTGAACCTTCAGGGGCCAGGGACACAGGCTGTGGCAGGGCTGGCTGGGGTGCTCACCTGAGGATTCGTGGTCACGTAGAAACCAGCTACCCCTGCCTTCTCCAGTGTGCTCTGCTGGTCAGCAACCTTGCGGTCCAGCTCCAGGACAATCTTGCGGTCCATCGCCTGCTGTTCCTCCCGGATCCGATGCTCCATGGCCTGCCATGGCTTGAAGTGAGGGTGGCTCCTGCTCGGGCATCTGCCCAGGGATGCCTTACCCACAACATCCCACCTGATGTTCCTCCCGGTCCCCCTTGCCCACCCACAGTGGGTCTGGTTACAGGGCTGTGGCACCCTTGCTTGTGGCTCAGCAGAGGAGCTCCATAAGGCTCCCCAACTATCCTAGCTGGAAATGCCTTTGAGGCCTCCCACTCACCCCTTGGAGCCACCACCCTCACCCCTACACTCTGGTTGGTTGATATCCTGTGGGTCTACATACATCTGACCCTCAAGCTCCCTCATAAAACAGACCTCTTCTGGACTGGTCTTGTCATCCCACAATTGCACTTCATCACCTGTGATGAGGGGACAGTGTCCCTGACTCAGTGACTCTAGTCCATGGAGATGCTTATTTGGAGGAACGGGAGTGACAGATGGGCTGTGACTCTCCTCTCAACCCGGGCACCCCTCAGTCAGTGTGAGGAGAAGCCATGAGGTGGAACTCTCCGAGCCTCCAGCAGCCCATCAGCTCAGCTTCTGAGCCATCCTCCGCCCCTGCACTGAGCCAGGTGGGACCCATGAGAAAGCAGGCCCAGCCATCCTGTTCCAACTCTTACCTCCAGCTCACGCTGCTGAGCTGCCTGGAGCACGGGCAAGTTGTGGGGCCGGCAGGACTGCTGGGCTTCCAGATGCTTCTGCCTCAGAGCCTGCCTGAGCACTGGGAGGGAACGAGATCTGTCAGCAGGAGCAGGTGCTGGGGAAAAGAGGGGCAGCTGGGCAAGAGGCCTAGTCCAAGGGGCCGAGGAAGCCCATCCTGGACAGCTGGGAAGTCAGTCCCTGGAGGACGGCTCTCACCCAGGACTCGCCTTCACCTCCAGGGCGCTGTGAGGGCTGTGTGGGTTAGGCAGAGCTCAGTACACCCAGGGCAGAGACAGGAGGCAGCCGGGTGAGTGAAGCAGGCGGTCCCTGAGCTCAGGCAGCATGGGTCCAGCTGTGCTATCTTGGACACCCTCCACAGGACATCAAGGGACACCTACTGACGTACTCAAGGGCCAAAAGCCTATAAAAGGAGGAAGGGGGCTTTGTCTCCCAGAGGTGCAGCTGTGTCAAATCACATTTGGTGCTACCCTGTGGGTAAGCAGAGCAGGTCCTGCTCGGCAGCAGAGGAGGTACAGGGATGTGTGGACTGGTACTATGAGACAACAGGGTTCTGCACTGGGAAGTCTGCCTTCTACCACCAAGCAAAGTACCTGGACCTGATCAACTACCACGCACATGGACACACACAAACTCTCAACTGCCACACACATGGATGCACACAAACTCTCAACTGCCACACACAGGGATGCACACAAACTCTCAACCGACACGCACAAACTCTCAACCGCCATGTACATGGACAGGCACAAACGCTCAACCACCATGCACATGGACACACAAACTCAACTGCCACGCACATGGACACACACAAACACTCAAATACCACATACATGGACACGCACAAACACTCTGCCATGACAGAACAGTGAGAAGGGAGCACAGGGCGGTAAGGAGTTGCTATCGCCTCACATCATAAAATGGGAGCACGGCTGGCTGGCCAGCTGTGGAAACCTAACACTCTCACTCCTAGAAGAGATTCATAGCACAGCTCCCTTTAGGAGGGTCCCTAAGGTTACCTTAAGTCTGACAGCTCGGCAGTGCCTACAATGTCCCTTAGCTCTTGGCTTTTAAGATGTACCTCAGTGATACCATTTATCACTGCTGTTTGAAACCGAGGGCTACCTTACAAGACCATCACCACAAGGGCAAGAAAGAGACTGCCTGACTATCAGGTGGCAGTGAACACAAAAAAGGTAGATGCGTGGAAACGTCTCCTTCAGTCCATTCATCAACATTGGCAACCGTCCCAGGTCAGTTCCCAGAGTCCACACTGGCTATCTGCTCAGGAGGGTCCTGGCCATGGTAGTGACCGAAGAAAGCAGGGAGCCCCATCCCAGTCACCCCCTTCTGGATCTGGCTCACGGCAGCAGAGGCTCTCCCTGCCAGGTGCACCAGAGCCTGGCCCAGGCCTTGGGAAGACAAATGGCAATGGCTTGAGGCAGGGAGCAAGAACAACTCAACCAATTCCAGAATCAAGTCAGGGAGAATAAGAATAGACACCTTTCCTTTCTGGTAAAGGAAGAAAGTGCTGGAAGAATGATGGGTGTGACGGAAGGAGCCAGGCAAAGCCGCGTACTGGTCACAGGAGGCAATCAGAGCACTGAAAAGAATGAGCAAAGAGGGGCCTGTCCCAGCACTGAGAGACAGGAGGGGCGCCAGGTCTAGACTACCCAGAAGGACTGTCTCAGGAAAAGAAAGGAATGAAGTTAAGTCATGTACTTCAGACTTGTGAACTAGACACACCATATACCTCTATCAAAACATACAGGGGAGAAAAAAGCAAAGGGGGCTGTATACATAATAAATAAATAAATCTTGATGATGATGATGTACGCAGAGCTCTGCCTGTATGTACACCTGCAGGCCAGAAGAGGGCACCAGATCACATTATAGATGGCTGTGAGCCACCATGTGGTTGCTGGGAATTGAACTCAGGTCCTCTGGAAGAGCTCTTAACCTCTGAGCTGTCTCTCCAGCCCCCCAAAAAAAATCTTAAAAAAACAAACAAACAAACAAACCACAGCCACTAAAACATTTGGTGAAGAAATAAGACTCTTGGAAAACTAAAGAGATTTCTCAACACGTTCCGAGGTCAGCATTACCTTCATACCCATAAAAGCACTGCAAGAAAACTGCAGGCTGATGCTTATCATAAAGACAAAACCCCTAGGATTTTCATGGATCAAATTCAATAGACAAGGATGGGAGATGACTCAGTCTGTAAAGTGAGTGTGGATCCTGAGCACCCGTGCCAAAAGCTGGACACACAGTGTGCTCTGTAAGCTCGGCCCAGGAGGGAGGCAGGCAGGCTGATCCCTGCTGCTCATTAGCCAGCCTGCCACATGATCCCATCAGTGAGTGCCACGTTCAGTGCTTCAACAAAAAATGGGGTGCAGAGCAACAGAGGAAGACGTCCTGTGCTGTGCTGGCTACTTTTGTGTCAACTTGACACAAGCTAAAGTCATCTAAGAGGAGGGAACCTCAATCAAGAGACTGTCTCTAAAACACTGAGCTGTAGGAAAGCTTGAAAGAGCATTTTCTTAATTAGTGATTGATAGAGGAGGGCCACGCCCACTGTAGGTGGTGCCATCCCTGGGCTGGAGGTCCTGGGGTCTATAGGAAAGCAGGCTGCACAAGCCATGGGAGCAAGCCAGTAGGCAGCACCCCTCCATCAGCTCCTGCCTCTAGTTTCCTGCCTGACTTCCCTCAATGATGAACAGTGACGTGAAGTGTGAGCCAAATAAACCCTTTCCTCAAGCTGCTTGTTTTGTTTTCTGAGACAGAGTTTCTTGGTGTAACAGCCCTGGCTGTCCTGGACTCGATTTGTAGACCAGCCTGGACTCGAACTCACAGAGATCCGACTGCCTCTTTTTATGTAATATAAGATGATAAGAAACAAGGTACCAGGCAGCAGATATATTATATGAGGTTTATTAAGTGAGCATGGAGAGAGAAGGAAAGGGGGGAGGGGTACCCCAGAGAGAGAGAAACAGAGACAGAGGGGGAGAGGGAGACAAGAGGCTGGGGCCACGCCCCCATGACAGGTAGGCAATGACGTCACAGGTAGGCAGACAGTAGGCCCTCAAGCTGCTTTTGGTCATGCTGTTTCATCACAGCAATAAAAACCCAAACTAGGACACCATGCCTATCTCTGGGGTCCACATGCATGGGCACACAAATGTACATACACATACATATGTACACACCCACATGAACACTACACATAAAACACAGGCATAAACAACATACGTAAAAGAACAATATATCATGACCGAACAGGATGCACTCCCAGAACACAGTTCATTTCAGGAATTTAGAAATCAACGTCTCACGGAAGAAACGGGGAGGGGGGGGCAGGGGCGGGACAAAAAACAAAATAATAACCAAAAACACCCCTTCCATAGGAACTGGAAAAGGTTTTAATAAAATCCAACACCTATCTCTAATGGAGAGATCCTGTCTGGCAGCACACAGACACTGCCTGTCTCTGAAAAGCGGAGAATGTTTGCATGTCAATGTAGCTCACTATAGAGACCTTGCTTAGCAGGTCAGAGACTCTAAAGCGATAACAAAGCCCAAAGATCTACAGCGAAGTATCAGCGGAGAGCACTGGACGTCGCCACACTATTCTTACCTAAAACGTTCGAACGGAGTCAAGCTTGAGCAAATAAACAACGGGAGCAGACTAATGTGATTTATAGAAGGAGACTTCTATGCGGACATCCGAGAGCAATCAAGCCTGATAGTCAAATGGGAAGGTGTTGGAATAACGGATTATCTATCTAACCGGTAACATAGAGCTGTCAACGGGCCTCCAAGCAGCGAGGCCCATCCTGCCTAGGAGGCTGTGGGGGGACTCTGGGGAACGCGAGTAAGAAGTTTCTGGACGGCAGGCTAAAAGGGTCAGCCTGGCTCTGCACCCCCACCCCACCCCCCACCCCCCGGCCCGAGGCTCCAGCGGCCGGGGACGCCCCGGGAAGGTCGCGCCACTCCCCCTCACCTCGGTGTTCGTTCTGCAGCCGCAGTCGCTGGTTGTACAGGCTCTTCTCGGTGAGATGCTGGATCTCCAGGAGCCCCTGCACGATCTCGAACACCGTGCCGTCGAGCAGCGCCAGGGCCAAGTCGCTGAGCGTGGTGTAGGACAGGCGCTGCTGAAAGGAGCTGCGGTAGACCGCCGGGTGAGCGTGAGCGCCGCGCCTCCCCCGCCCCGCCGCCCTCCCGCCGCCGCGTTACCTGGGCAGCTCCTTGACCAGGCTCTGCAGCGCTGACAGCAGCTGGTAGTGCCGCTCCTGCTGCCGGGCCCTGTCGGCCGCCTCGTCCCCGGCCACCGCGTAGCGGTCCATAGTGGGGACCCGGGCCGCCCCTCGAGCCTGTCTCTTCGGGCGCCCCGGCGCGCCCCGCCCCCTTACGTCAATCGCCAGCGCGGATGACGCATGCGCCCCGCCCCTACGGTCAGTCTCCCACTGGCTCTGCGTGGTGCGTCACTCACCATAAGACGCTCCCCTCCCCTCCAGGGAGACTCCTCCTGGACGCTTTGTCTTAGGAGAGGCATAGCCTGCTGAGCTCCTGGGATCTGCCTTTGGAGGTGCACGCCCAGGGCTCTGCATCCTTCTGTTTTAAAGAAGCCTGTGGAAAGCCTGGCGTGGTGGCCCACTCCTGTAATCCCAGCACTCAGAGAGGCAGAGGCAGGCGGATCTCTGTGAGTTCGAGGCCAGCCTGATCTAAGTGAGTCCAAGACAGCCAAGGGTACAGAGAGAAACCCTTACTTGAACAAAACAAACAAACAAACCAACGAAAGAAAGCCTGTGGGGTCAGCGCAGAGTATGCACGGAGGGCGGACGCAGGACGCTGTCCTCCACCCTGGGGTGCTGCCAGAGAACGGTACAAGGGAAGTTTGGCTTCCCTTTGGGGTTCTTAGTCTCATTAATAAAATAATTTAGGACAATTTTATTAAAGCCTAAACTCCACTCCCACAGGCAAGCTGGGAACCTCAGCAACTGCTTGGAAGTGGAGAATGGAAAAGGGTCTTTTTTGGCAAGCTTGCTCAACAGGTCCTTTACCCACTGAGCCATCTCCCCAGCTCCAGCAGTGTCCAATTTTCTTAATTTAGTTTGCAGCTTGAATAAGTGAAACAACCTTCAGGTAGGGTTTCTCGTACTAGCTGTTGCTGCAGAGCTTGAGCTTCTAGAATTAAATTCCCTCCTGTGGCTTTTTATTTTTATCTTTTAAAATATAACTCTGTTAGGGCATCCTGGATACATTCTTTAATCTTCCCTTGGGCCACAATAAGCTCCAAAGTAGTGAATTCAGAAGCCGGGTGGTCTGAACAAGAATTGACCCCACAAGCTCAGATAGTTGACTACTTGGTCCTCGGTTAGTGGAACTGTTTTGGGAAGGGTTAGTAGGTGTGGCCTTTGAGGTTTCAAAACCCATACCATAGACCGGGCATGGTGGCGCACGCCTTCAATCCCAGCACTCGGGAGGCGGAGGCAGAGGCAGGTGGTTAGCTGTGAGTTTGAGGCCAGCCTGGTCTACAAAGCCAGTCCAGGACAGCCAAGGCTAACACAGACCCTGTCTCAAAAAACCAAAACAAGAAAACAAACAAACAAAAACCAAAGGAAACAACAACAACAAAATCCCATACCATTTATAGCCATCCCTCCATCCATTCTCTCTCTCTCATCACCACCACCTCGTGCTTATGGATGCTTTGTCACCTGCTGCCCCAGGGCCATGCCCGCCTGTTTGGTGCCAGGCTGCCCACCATGAAGCTCGTGGACTCACCTTCTGAAACTATTAAGACCCTAATAAATCCTTCTAGAAGTTGTCTTTTTCTTGGTATCTGCACAGAAATAGAAAAGTTACAAAACCCCTGTACATAGAGAAGTAATTTGCATCAGTGAATATACTCTGAAGTAACTGTAATTCAGTGTTGACAGTATACTAAATTATGGTGGATCATTTAAATTATACATTTAAAAGTCATGATCTGAAGCAGGGGATGTGGTTTAGCTGGTAGAATGCTTGCCTAGCGTGCGTGATGTGCGGGTGCTGTTGTTAAATTATCAGGATTGCCTAATAATTGCCCCACATCGAGCACCACTTGTTGTTAATTTACCAGTATGGCCTATAATAATAATGTTTATTAAAAAAAAATAATAATGTTTATTATTAGGTCTATAATTATTATTACAAGAGTATTTTCTTTCTTCTTTCTTTCTTTTTTTTTTTTTTTTGGTTTTGGTTTTGGTTTTGTTTTGTTTTGTTTTTCCAGACAGGGTTTCTCTGTGTAGCCTTGGCTGTCCTGGTCTCATTTTGTAGCCCAGACTGGCCTCAAACTCACAGTGATCCACCTGCCTCTGCTGGGATTAAAGGCGTGTGCCACTATGCCCGACCCTACAATAGTATTTTCTAACCTGCTAGCAATCAATCAAGACGCAGACACTTGTTGTATTTTAAAATAGCCTTAGTTAACCTGGGGCAGGGCAGACATTAATCCCCTAAACTACTTCCCATAGTGGGGCAGGTATGGTATACTGCTTCCCATGCCATCTGCTTCTAATAATTTCTATCAAGCTACCTCCCATCTATGATCCCAAATACTTGTTAATGTTCTTCATCTGAGCCAAATCTCCATCCACACCTGCCATGTGCTTCTCTTCCATCTAACCCATGGTGGCCTTCTTCTCCTCTCTTCTCCTCTGGTCTCTCTTCTTCCCAAGATTCTCTCTGTCTCCCCAAGCCCTGGAACCCTAGCCACACCTATCCCATTTGCCCTGCCTAGGGTGTGACAGCCTTTTATTAATTAGCATCAAAATACATCAACCCAACAATTCCCCTTTTCTGTATAAATAAAAGGCCATTTTTTATATACAGTAAGAACAATTATGAAAAATTATAAAAACCAACACATAAGACTTACACACATAATGTCTAATCAAAAGGTATTTGGCGACCTTGAAGAAAAATTATCTGTTTTATCTTGGTGAGTCTAAAGTTTTGAACTGAATCAATATCTATCAAAGCTCAAATCTATCTAGACTTAAAAGTATCTTCTTTGTTGTTGTTTTTCTTATTTTGTTTTTCAAGACAAGGTTTCTCTATGTAGCCTTGGCTGTCCTGGACTCGCTTTTTTGTAGACCAGGCTGGCCTTGAAGTCACAGAGATCCACCTGCCTCTGCCTCCCAAGTGCTGGGATTAAAGGCCTGTGACACCTAAAAGTATCTTCTTAACTCCTAAACAACTAAGCTTAATTTTAAAATTATCTGGTCTTCAAGCTCATCAGAGACTTGAGAAGGAATAAAGTTAACTACCTGAGTAAACAGGAAGTGCTTCCAAAATGAAAAAAAATGACATTTGCTGCCTAAACAGTCACCCAAAACTCTATAACGTTGGAGCATCTTCTTCAGCCTTCTGGCCCAGTATATCTGACAGACATATTTGTGAAGCAGAAACTATTGAGGACTTGCTTACCCTGTCTTGGCAGAGTCTGGCCGTCAACTCTGCCTGCATCCAAGCTGCTCATTTTAAGCAGAATTTTGTCTGTGGCAGATAAAAGACCATTTTTTTTTTCCTGAGACAGGGTTTCTTTGTGTAGCCTTAGGTGTCCTGAACTCACTTTGTAGACCAGGTTGGCCTTGAACTCACAGAGAGCTGTCTCCCAAGTGCTGGGATTTAAAGGCATGTGCCACCATCGCCCGGCTTAAAAGGACATTTTTGTCCAGTGGCTTGTTTGCCACACTCGAAGCCATCTCTGCAAGCAGTTTCTTCAATGCTCATCATCTTCTTTGAGGTAGGCTGAGTGTTGTCATGAGTTAACCTGTCTTATTGTCAAAGAATCCTTAAAATAATAAAAAACATTTTTAAATGCCATATTCTGTATGTCTCTGAGGTTTTTGAAGACCATATCTAACTATTTTACCTTATCTATCTGTAGAATCATTCCTATCTTTTAAACCTAGGATGTATATTCCTGTGATAAAATTATAGTCATATTTGACATGATCATGAGTTGATCAACTAACAATTGACTGTATTACTTAATTATCCTAAACCGCCTGTAATAGCACTATCAGAGTTTTGGAAGTAAACCATGTATTAATTGAGTTGTATGTCTATAATACCTCATATTAGAGTAGAAATATAATGTGTGAAGAAGAAGAAGAATATTTATATTAATATTTATGTTAATAATAACATTTCAATGTATCAAAATTAAACTTATTTTGTATCAATATATAAAGTTCTATATCAATGAATTAAAATTAACCTTATTTGTGAGTAACAATTAAGGCCTTAAGTTGAGGAGTAGATTCAATAATCTGCTTTTTCTCCTATCATCCCTGTATATTTCTATATTCCCTTTTCTTTCTTTTCAGCACCTAACTTCATACCTCTCAATGGCAATGTACATCTATAGTCCAAGAAAGCAACCAAAAACTTACCCAAACCCCCTTAAGGGAAGTGGGGTGTCTTTCTCTTAAAGTTTCTTCAGGCTAATTTGGGGCAAATAATACCCATGTAGGGGCCCAAATAAAATTGAAAAAATTATTATACATGCTAGGAGTAGTATTTGCAGTCCAGTCTCTAAATGTTGAGAAATTACAGGCTTAACATATGTCCTGTGTGTGAGGGTCTGAAATGCTGGACCAACTGCAATCAAGAGCCTTCTTTGAAATTGTCCTGGGAGCTGTCCTTTTCTGATGAGGCACTTGGGGCTGGAACGTGAAGGATACAGGATGTCAGCATCTCATCATGCTGGGGGGAATGAATCCTGTTAGGTCTGATCCAGCGTCAGTGTCAGGTTCTTATGTTCTGAAAACATATAATTTCTCACAAGTATTGTACAGTCCTAACACTATAAATGTATGAGGTGTGCAGATGCACAGAACAATCAAGGCTGGTTCTCTGCTCTTTGTATGAGCAGAAGAAAGACATCTGTAAATCTTTATTCATGCCATATGAAGAATAGCATCTAATAATAAATCATGGGGATTCCATAACCAACAGGAAGCTTTGGCTATGCATAGACATTCATGTTTCAGCCAGTCTCAGAGTTATTCCCATGTAGTGGGATTAGCAATATAAGCTAACTGCTTGTTCTGCAGTTTGAATTCATGTAAACATAGACCGAAGTTAGCAGTCTCTCTTTTATCCAAATCTGTTTCATTTTGACCTCTTTCAAGGAGGAAATATAACATCCCCATTAACAATGAACATATAATTATTATCATATTGAAATCAAAACAAGATTGTATAGTTCTAAATGTCCTTTTCTAGGCTCTATGGCACCTGATGCATAGGCCAGGCTGCTACCTGTTTCCTGAGAGAATGCTTCCCATTTTAGAGACATGCCGGTTGCCCTGAGCAAAGGAAAAGGCATTAAGCTTTAAATAAACATTATATAAACTCCCATTTTATTTTAGAGTTTCTGTATACCCTAGGCATCTTGTACCTGGGTTTTCGCATTTGCTGTGTGTGTTTCTGTCTCAGCCCTTCTCAACATGGGAGGCATGCAGCTTGCATGTCTGTCTCCCCACGCAAACTTGGTCCTTACATTGACCAACAGAGCATGTCTCTTAGGCCAATTACCCTTTGACACCAATGCTCCCATGAAAGCTCCACTTTAAAAAAATATATAATGTATTAATTTATTCATATTACATCTCAACTCTTATCCCATCCTTTGTATCCTCCCGTTCCTCCCTCCCTCCCATTTTCCCCTTACTCCCCTCCCCTATGACTGTGACTGAGGGAAAGCTCCACTTTTAAGGAGATTGGCTGGCCTTTTTTTAGGGCAGTTACATCATTTTTTCTTACAAAAACCTAAGATTGATGTGTATCCATCCTTTAGATCAGTAAGGGCATATAATCCATTGTTAAGAAAAAGGAACTTAGATAGTAAATTTAAGGAAGAATTTGTCAGTTTAAATCCTAGGCTGTCTCTGCAAGTAACTTATCAGTAGGGTATCACGCCCTGTGGAGACCAGGTTGGGACTCAAGAGTTCCGCCTGTCTTTGTCTCCATTGTTTTGGGATTAAAGGCCTGTGCCGCCACCACCACCCTGTTCAACTGTTTCATCTCGATTCAGTCAAAATCTTTAGAAATCTCAAGCAAAAATCAAGCAAGGACACATGAAAAGTCTAAGTCTTGGGTCAGTTGTGCCGACTTAGGCTTCAGTTAGTGACATCCTGTCCACCATTCCTTGGAATTTAGTTATTGCTAGTTCTTTTTGGAGGACTCTTTCCAGAAAGTGCTGACAAACACCTTGTAGCTAAGACGCTCTGGATTCCAACTGCTCTCAACTCTATGGTGCCGAGTTTGTTTCCTTCTTCCTGTTTTGTTGTCAGTAACTTAGCCTCACATCTCCCGGCTCTCTGCCTTTTCCCCTGAACTTTTTTGAGAGGTTAAGGAGAAGTGTGACTATGACTCCCGCCCTCCTCTCTTTCTCTCTCTGAGTCTATGTAAGATCTTTATCAGTTTGTAGAGTCAAGTCTCAGTGGGATCAAGCCATCCAAGATTGCTGTCACCTTGGGCCCAGCCTAAGGCAAAGTTACATTCTCTTCACACACAGGGGTTCATTCAATCACAGTACTATATAAACCAGCCAAGGCTACACAGAGAAACCCTGTCTTGAAAAACAAAAAACAAAACAAAAAGACCCAGACTAACAGAACCCAAACAGGGGCACATGCCTGAAACACACAGTATTACCTTACAATGACCTCAACAGCTGAGATCAGAGTCACATTGCTTCTCTGGGTAACTAGACTTTCACCATGGTACCATGCCATCTGTGATATATGGAAGATACATGCCTCTACCATATTGTGTCACCAAGTCATGTTAGGTATATATGGCAGCTGGGAGAAGGGATTGAGACTGAGTCATATTACAACGCGATGTCCACAGTGACCCGGAGGAGAACAGAGCACTGTGTTGCATCGCATCAGGCCACTGTGCATGTATGGTACCTTAGGATGGTCAGGAATGGAGGATACAGTTACAGTTCATCACCCTGTTGCTTAGTATGACAGTTCAGAGACGGGTGTGCAGTGAGCCACAGTCTGTCATAGGGATGATGTGACATCATCTGTGACATTGTAATGTAACGGGCCAGGGCTGCAGTGTGTCCTTGTGGGGATGAAGAGCCTGTCTATTCTCAGCTGGGTCCCCACCCACATAACATAAAATGTCATGTTCAATATGAGCTGGGATACAGGCCTGAGATATGTTGTATATGTGTAAATGCAACGTGTCAGCAGTCACAGGTCACAGTCAACACACGGTAGGTACTGTGTGACAATGGACAGAAGGCTCAAATTGGCTTTCACTATGTCACAAGATATATGACAACTGAGGAGGGCACACCTTTTTGCCACTTTGTGTCACTAGATAACACATCTAATGTCTAATGTTTATCTAATAGCTATAAGAAAATCCAGAGAGGGACCAGCCCTATGCCATGTAACATCAAAGACCTCAAACCTCAGCTGCGTTATGTCACTGTGGAGTATACTAACAACACTCGTGCACCTGCAGCCGCAGTGACTGAGAGAGGGGACCTACACATATGTATCACACAGCCACTGGGAGAAGATGCAGTCGCTACTCACCTTAAGTTGTACTGTAACATGACAGCAGGGCAGGTGCATCATGACACTGGGAAAAGTAGGACATCTGCTAATGGAAATGTGGAGACCAAAGGCACACCTGTTCACTGTGTGTGAGGGCATATGACACAGCAGCCAATGGTGATGAAAACGCACGTCATGCTGTACCTGAGCTGTGAACATATGACTGGACTATGTACTAACATCAGGGTCTCTGAATGACTGGATGCAGGTCAAATCGATGAAATGTTATGTGCAGCAGTATACAGTGTATGTAGGATGTTGGTCACAAATGTATATATGTATATATATGCGTCTGTATATGTACACATATACATACAAATATGTACATACATTTGTGTGTATACGTTTAGTCTGTGTTTAAGTTGTCAGGTACATGAATGGGTGAGAACAAAGTATTGTTTAGAAAGATACGGTTCTAGTACAGCTTGCCTTATCTATCTGTTTATTTTGAAAAAGCGTCTGTGGGTATGGCCCTGGCTGTCCTGGAACTCACTATGTAGTCCAGGCGGCCTTGAACTCACAGAGGTCCTCTGGCCTCTGCCTCCTGAGTGCTGTATTTAACAGCATTAGCCACATGGGTAAGGGAGCCACACATCATCTCCTTGGGCTTAGCATTGTTCATCTGATTCCGTCTATGCGTGCAGGTCTTGCCTTTGTGCTTGTTAGGAGGCAGATTTTTGAATGACTTTATGTTGCACTCTCTCTATCTCTGTATGAAACTAGCTTCACAGAAAGTGCTGTGGGCACTGCAGTCCGTGTAGAAGACAGTCTGAGTGTAATGCTGACATCAGGCAATGCTGTGTTTACGAGCTTCCCACAGTGAGCACCATTAGACTCAGCTGACTGAGGGGCTGGTGTTATCTCAGAGGAACACTGTGTTTAGCTGCATGTGGTGCACATAATACATACTTTGGGGGATGTTCTTTAACTGTTAACAGCTTGGTACGTGAACAACAAAGCGTATTATCATCTCTGATAGAGACTTTCTTGAACATTGTACACCGCATGTAACATTTTGTTCAGTGACAATTGTTTTAAACACTGTCTCCCAGATGTATAGTGTATGAGCTACAGAATCCCATGGTCTCCGGGAAGGGTTTCCAGTGGATGAGAACACAGTGCTGCCACGTGTCGATGTACATCAGCAGCCGTGAGAGTTTTGAAAGCAGCAAGAGCATGGCTTCCCCTGGACCAGAGAGGGTCTGGACGCTCCTGAGTGGGTACCTTGTGATCTGGAAGGTATGGCTTAAGGCCTGTCCAATAAGAGGACAACTATGTCTGGTACTGGAAAGCTAGCCAGAACCCAGAGCTAGTGACATCACCACATGGACAAACATCTATAGTCATCACTTTACTTTTTTTTTTTTTCCCGAGACAAGGTTTCTCTGTGTAGCCTTGGCTCTCCTGGACTCACTTTGTACACCAGGCTGGCCTTGAACTCACAAGGGTTCACCTGCCTCCACCTCCTGAGTGCTGGGATGAAAGGCGTGTGCCACCAGCGCCCGACTACACCGCTTTCCTAAGCCAGCGTCATCACATCATTTTCCCTTTCCTTTCCCTCCCTCCAAATTCTCCCATATACTCCTTTCTGCTCTCTTTCAAATTCTTGGGCTCTACAGAAACCACAGCTGGTGGCGCACACCTGTAATTCCAGCACTCAGGAGGCAGAGGCAAGGCAGATCTCTGAGTCTGAGGTCAGCCTGGTCTACAGAGTGAGTTCCAGGACAGCTAGGGCTACACAGAGAAACCCTGTCTCGAAAATCAAAGGGGAGAAATCATGGCCTCTTTTATTTTTATTTTTATTAATTGTTGTTGCTGTCTCTCTGTGTGCGTTAAATAAAGTCTAAATACTTGTCCTTATATGCATAGGGAAGAGCAGCTGTCTGCAGGTCATTGCTGGCAAAGGTTGAACTCCACTGGTTAGCCGTCCTAACACGCTCAGAAAAGGGGGGGGGGGTGTGACTCTCTTGTTATCACAGAGGGCTCCTAAATCCCATCTGGTAAGAGATGTCACAGACCTGGTTGGTCCAGCTCTGATAAAGACTCCAAAGGCACCTCCAGATTACCAAAGGCTGTGTTCCCTTCCCTGATAAAGCTCTCGAAATATTTACTATAAACAGAAGCCATATCCTGAGATCTCCCCCTTTTTACAACTCTCAGGGCTTATAAGCCCATGATTCACAAGTTGGGGTCCGCCTTCTGGTTCTTTTTTTGGTCCCTATTTTCCCTTTTTGTCTTATCTTCGACTTCTCTTTTACACCGAATGCATGAGGCTTAGAATGCGCCATCAAATTTAGCTTCTGGCTTCACCGACTGTCTCTTTTCAGCTCGCGGTTCTGGGGACTGCCTTTGGCACCTTTAAGCCGAGGCACAATCAGGACTCCCCTATCCTGCTTGCAAAAGACACAGCGAGGTGTCTTCCCCCAAGCAGACGTGAGAGTCTGGATTGTCTCTGCCTGAGAGCACGAATCCTGGTCAGAGCCTCCTCTCACTCCAGGAGAGCCGCTACTGTGCCGCCTTCTTGGGGTACAGCGGGCTCCGTTATAGTCCTGCCACTTCAGACTCAAGGACCCACCCCTGCTCCTCCGGTTCTCCCTTGCAGCGGAGCTACTCACTGAGCAAGCTGCCCTGGAGCCAGGAGAAACGGAGGATTACAGCCCTCATCCTGAATGAAGAAATTTTTCATTTGAAATAGATGGAGACCATTTCAGAAAACTACGAGCAACCACAACGCTGTTACGGAGCCCAGTCCCAAGGGCTATATCTTGTGTTGTGCCTGTTTCGTGAGAGCCCCCACCCCCACCCCGCCCCAAAACCCCCGAAAGGCCACCAGGAGACGAAACTGATACAAGCACAAGAGCATCTTTATTCTCCACTCAAGCCAGGTTCGGTTCATCACCAAGGCAGTGGTATCTGGAGACGAAGCCCCAGCTCTGAGCTCAGCGTAATTTATAGGATCCTTTCCCTCCCATCACGCCCAAAGCAGGGCCGTTCCAGCCTGGCAAGCGCCTATTGGTTAGGATACAAAAAGGGATATTGCGCTTTAAAATGATTGGTTGTGAGAGGGCGCCAAAATCACAAAGGGTCTGGTTTCCTTTGTTCTCCTTCTGGGCCGGTTTCCCAGCAACCCTATCTCCTGTTGGCAGAAAGGAATGCAGCCAGACTGGTCCTTCCTGGCAGCTGGCCAGACATGCCTTATCATGCCTGGTCTTTCCTGTTGGCCTATTTCTTATCCTTTGCCCCGGTGACCCTGAAATCCAATTTTAGTTCTTCTGGTCTCTCAAAAGAGGGAGAAATAGTCTTCCCTGAAGAGAGCACATGTTTGGTTATTCACTATCAAACGGTCAGCCCTGAAAACACACATAGAAGGAACATACAGAGGGCTGGAGAGGTGGCTCAGAGGTTAAGAGCACTGGCTGCTCTTCCAGAGATCCCGAGTTTCAATTCCCAGAAAGCGCATGGTGGCTCACAACGATATATAAATGTGATCTTGTGCCCTCTTCTGGTGGGCTGGCACACATGCAGGCAGAACACTATATAAATAGTTTTTTTTTAAAGGACGTAACATATAGACCAAGCAGGTTGTACACAGCAACAACAATAACAACAGCAAAATTGATGGAAAAAGAGTTATGATTTTTTTTTTTTTTTGAGACAGGATTTTTGTGTAGTCATGGCTGTCCTGGACTTAATCTGTAGACAGGGCTGTCAAGTTCAGAGATCCAGCAGCCTCGGTCTCCCATGTGCTGGGATGAATGGCATGTGCCACTAACTCTTGTTTTTGCGGAGTATGGTGGTGCATGCCTTTAATCTCAACACACACACACACACACACACACACACACACACACACACACACACA
>OU015745.1:72927734-72961318 GCA_907169655.1 Acomys percivali | reverse complement strand
CACACACACACACACACACACACACACACACACACACACACACACACGTACACCTGCAGAGCAGAAGAGGGGATCAGATCACATTACATATGGTTGTGAGCCACCATGTGGTTGCTGGGAACGGAACTCAGGACCTCTGGAGGAGCAGTCAGTTCCCTTAACCGCTGAGCCATCTCTCCAGCCCCTGAATCCAAGTTCTTCATGTTATCCCTCACATGTGGATCCCACCCATGGTGCACGCCTATGTGTGTGAAACAGCTGCAAGGTAGAACAGTCTAGAAGGTGCAGCAAGGGTGTGCTGTTGAGGCCTGCTCTTTTTGGGTAGCATAGCTATAGATATTTTTACTTCAGGCTGAGCAGCCTCATCATGTCAGCTTGTTGCTGATGTGAAAGAATCTCTATACACGGTCAGGTTGACCATAAACTATGTTTATCTTCAGTCAAACTTATGATCCTCCAAACTCATTGCTGTGCTGTACCCACTAGGCAAAGTGAATGGAGGATTTGATGATTCAGCAACCATTTCAGGGGAAGGAATGAAGGGCCCACATGAACAACAGTCAGACTCCATTCTGTTAAAGGGCTGCCAGACTCCATTGTATCACAAAAGACCTCCCAACTCTGGCCCAGAAAGAACTCCCTGGATGACGTCAAGCTGACTAAGAGCCAATGTTTATGTTCTAAGGGGAAAAAAATGTCTCTACCTCCGGCTCTGGGTAAAAGTTCCTGCACCAGGTTCCATCAACCACAAATCATGTTTACAAAGGAGCATATCGTATGGTCTTGATGGTCAGCAAGAATTCCCCACCCACACTTGCAGCTGTCTACGACCAAACTAGCCAGAACAGGGGTCAGCAAAACTTGCTTTGTTGCCAGGCATGGTGGTGCACACCTTTAATCCCAGCACTCGGGAGGCAGAGGCAGGCAGATCGCTGTGAGTTCGAGGCCAGCCTGGTCTACAAAGCGAGTCCAGGACAGCCAAGGCTACACAGAGAAACCCTGTCTCGAAAAACCAAAATAAACAAACAAACAAGAGGGGGAGCAAGCAGCCAGTTGACAGGGAGTGAACATAGGAAAAACCATGGAGAAGTCCCTGGTAGCCCAAGGAAGTCCGGAGGATGGATAGAAAGCTGCACAGGAAGTAGAAAGGAGGGGCATTCAGTCAGTTTGAGGGCTTTTAAAGGCAATGTGGAGAAGCAGAAGGGTCTTTTTTCTTCTAGATTGGAGAATGAAGGTCAGCTGGGTGCTTTCTCTGCCTCTCTGAGCTAGCAGACTTTCATTCCAGCATCTGGCCCCTGAGTCTTTATGGTAAAATAGAACATGTGGAATTTTATTTAAAAACAACATAAACACAAACTAAGCACGAAGAGTAACAACAAAAAAGGTGACCTAGAGCCAGGCGTGGTGGCACACACCTTTAATCCCAGCAGGCTGATTGCTGTGAGTTTGAGGCCAGCTGTGAGTTTGGTCTACAAAGTGAGTCCAGAACAGTGAAGGCTACACAGAGAAACCCTGTCCCGAAAAACAAAAACAAAACAACAACATCAAAAAAAGTGACCCAAACCCACAGGAATAAAGGTCCCAAATGACAAGGTGTCAAGGAGAGGCCTGGGACTACCCAAATTCTATCAGTTTTCACTTAGCCTAGTTTTAGTTAAAGTGCAGTTGACTACAGCCTCCTAGATTGGTCTGGTGGTTTGAATAAGAACGGTCCTCAGAGGCTCATATATTTGAATGGTTGGTCAGTAGGGAGTGGCACTGCTTGAGAGGGATTAGGAGGTATGGCTTTGTTGGAATAGTGTTTCTCTGGAGGTGAGTGGTGAGGTTCCTAAAGTCTAAGCCAGGTCCAGTTTCTCTCTCTTCCTGCTGCCTTTGGATGTGGGTTGTAGAATTCTCAGCTACCAAGCCAGGCATGGTGCCACACGCCTGTAGCCCCAGCACTTGGGGAGCACAGACAGGCAGATCTCTGTGAGTTCGAGGCCAGCCTAGTCTACAAAGTGAGTCCAGGACAGCCAAGGCTACACAGAGAAACCCTGTCTTGAAAAACAAACAGGGGCTAGAGAGATGGCTCTAGTAGTTAAGAACACTGGCTACTCTTTCAGATGTTCTGAGTTCAAGTCCCAGTATCCATATGGCAGCTCACAACTGCCTGTAACTCTAGCTTCTGATTTTCTGCATATAAAAACAAAAGTTAAATAAATTATAAACAAACAAACAAACAGGCTGGGCGTGGTGGTGCACACCTTTAATCTCAGCACTCAGGAGGCAGAGGCAGGAGGATCTCTGTGAGTTCAAGGCCAGCCTGGTCTACAAAGTGAGTCCAGGACACAGAGAAACCCTGTCTTGAAAAAACAAAAAAAAAAAGAAAAAGGAAAAACAAACAAACCAACAAAACTTCTCACTACACATCTGCCATGCGCCTTGCCATGAGAATAATGAACTAAACCTCTGAAATTGCAAGCCAGCCTGATTAAATGCTTTCTTTTTACAAGAGTTGCCACGGTCATGGTGCCACTCTACAGCAATGGAACACCGACTGACTGAACAGTCAGATTTGCGACCTCAGCCTTGGCTGGAGTCAGGTGGGAGGTTTCAAAGGCAAAATCCACAATTTATTCCTGAGTATATGTGCACTTCTGCAGATGTGAGATAATGTTCTGGTCTCCTGCATTCCTGGAATAGTTTACATTTCTGCAATTGTCTTAACAGCCTCAGGTTGCTGACAGGGCTGGCCGCAGGCCTCTGAGATGGTTGCTATGGTAAAATGGAGTCCTCAGTTTCTACATCCCGCAGATGTACATTCTACATCTGGCTCCTAGAATCACTTGTCAGTTCACATTCCTGTGGGGCTAACGGTTGATAGCGTACCTGTGTTAACTCCCATATAGAGTCAGCACAGGTAAGATATCAACCATATCTGTCGTACATATATACATATACATACATATATCAACCTATCATATATATGTATAATATATGTATATACACACATATGATGATATATATATATATATATATATATATATATTTGTATGTGTTTGCGTATGTGTGTTTGAATGGTTACCTCCATCTAATTGTGTGATATTTTTAAATTGTGAGTTAACTACAATGGTGATTTTTATTTATTAGATACAAAGGAAGTAAGTTCTTATCTGTCCATAATCAATTAACGTAACTTTAAGATGTTTTATACAATCCTCATGGCAACCACAAATACCTATAGGTGCTAGACTTTGGAGGATTAGGGGGTGCATATGACAGATTTGCTAGCTTGCCAAGTATTGCAAGTATGAAACTTGCCAAGAATTAATAAAATATCAGGCAGAGAGAGAGAGAAGAGGAAATGCAGAGGCGGAGTGGGGGGAGTGGGGACCAAAATGTCTGCATTATGCAGTGAAGAGCCTCTAGGGGAGAGGAAGCCCCACTCCTGGCCTGGGAAGTTCCGGGACTGAGGGATGCTGGGAGAACCTGGAAGCTAGGTCACCTTTGATTAAATAGGCCCTTTGCCCTTTTGTTGGGGTCTGGATCCCAATTGTAACAACGAAAAAGGTGACTTCAACCCACATACCCAGACAAAGAAAGGCAGATCTCCCAGGTTCCTACTCCACAGGAAAATCTGTCAGATCTTCTGGGCATGGTGGCTGAAGGCTCATGCTGCCCTGGGACCTGTGCCCCCAGCAACCACAGAGTAGTCTAGAGTGACTGTCCAGGTAGCCAGTGAGTCTGTCCTTTTTAGTAGAGTCAGGAGATTCTTGGTCTGTACTTTCTGCTTACCCTGGTAGAATCTATCCTTCTCTGTAGCGCCCTTGATACGGCGAGGCTCTGAGGATTGAAAAGAGGACACAACAGTGGATCATTCGTGCTAAGAGAATGCCTTCCATTTATTGCGAGTAACAGAGTTGCTTGTATAGAGGAGGAACCAGCAATCGGAACAGCACTGTGGAAAGTCCCCAAGAGGGAACAAACCAAGGGCCAAATAATGAGACTCAAAACAAGGAAAATGAAGGCAACCAGTGGAGCACAATGTTTCAGCTGCAGAGAAAAACAAGTAAAGGTCAGCACCAGCACAGCTGCGGCTCCTCGGACTTTTCAGACCTCTGATGGTACTGACTGCGGACCAGACTAGTGACAGCTTTGTCAGTTCATAACACCAACCAAGGCTCCAGCTGCCTTCCCTGTCAGCTTCACACGGGCCTCACTCTCCCAGAGCTGCTGCTAGGCCCAGACACAGTTCACCTTGCTACCAGACTCTAAGAAGAGATAAACTCACAGAACAGATTTCAATGTTTCCACTACTCCTTTTAAAAAGGAACTGGCAGGCTGGGCGTGGTGGCGCACGCCTTTAATCCCAGCACTCGGGAGGCAGGGGCAGGCGGATCTCGGTGAGTTCGAGGCCAGCCTGATCTACAAAGCGAGTCCACGACAGCCAGGGCTACACAGAGAAACCCTGTCTCGAAAAACAAAAAAATAACAACAAAAAAAAGGACCTGGCTTTACAATAACTGCTCAGCCATCAACAACCTGTGTCTCGTGGAGAATGACTGGACAGAAAAAAGGTGTAAAGTTTACGTAAGGCCTGAGGATACAAAAGCTTAAGTTTTGAGGCTCTAACAAAATGATTTAAGGGTCTGGAGAGATGGCTCAGTGGTTGGGAGCACTGGCTTTTACTCTAGGGGACCTGGGTTCAATTCCCAGCACGCATATGGCAGCTCACAATTGTCTGTAATGCCAGGGGATCCATGGCACCAGCTAAGCACGTGCTGCACATATAGATGCATGCAGGCAAAATACTCATTCACATAAAGTGAAACAAATAAATATTAAAAAGAAAATGTTTTAAGAGGTGTAAATGCAAGTTATAGAGGTGTAGGGACATGAGAGATTAAGGTGTAAGGGTCTAAGAAGGTGCGCTAAGGCGTATACATATAATTTGTAAATTTATAAAGGTGTAAGAAAATGACTTGAAGTATGTAAAATGAAAAACGTTTCAGGGCTCTCTCCCTCTCTGTGCTATTTTACTAAGACTTCAAAAGTTCAGACTTTTAACATCAGTCAGTGGAGTGCTGATAAGCAGCTACTAATCTAACTCTGGTAAGCAACGGACCACTATTATCATGGTCACAAGCTCAAGATTTAAATTTTCCTTTGGTTGTCTTCTAAGTATAGACTTAAAATGTTTCTCATTGTGCTAAAAACACCTCTTTAAACACACTCAGTTTTCTGGATGGAGGAAAGAATGTTCATGCTTTGAATCCAGAATGATTTTTTTGGTCTTCAAGGCTCATTTACTATGACTCAAAGGGGTGAATCTGTTGCCTTTTCTACAATGCAGATTTCAGTACAGATTAAAAACAATGACAATGCTAACATATTTAAAGTTTACTACTTTTTTTTTGTAAATTTAAACAATTCAGCTGGGTAGCTGCACACACCTTTAATCCCAACACTTGGGAGGCAGAGGCAGATCACTGTGAGTTTGAGGCCAGCCTGGTCTACAAAGTGAGTCCAGGACAGCCAAGGCTACACAGAGGAACCCTGTCTTGAAAACAACAACAACAACAACAACAAAATTCTTGTAAGCTTCAAGGAATGGTCTTGAATCCACCTCTAATGGGTTAAGTGGACTCCAGATAAGGACTGTCAATCAACAGCCTAAGGTTCCCACTTACTGCCGATTCCTGAGAGTAGGATCTCCCCCACTTTCCCTGGTCTTGAGATTCATGTCCCACAACTACCAGGACCATGGGCCTAAAAAGATCAAAATCCTCCCCAAACTCCTTAGCTTTATCTTCTGTCCCTAATACATATCTGTTCCAGGATCCTGCCAGGTCCAGGGGGTTCCTAAAAGTCTGCATCCCGGACAGCTTTAAGGTGGCTAGTCCCAGGTGGTCCAGCCTCACAAACTGCTCCAATGGCTGCCTGCCTGTCCTTAACACCAGAAGGTCCCACAAAGCCTGGACAGCACAGGAAACAGGCAGCTCTCCCAGGACTTACCCAGCATGAATGCCAGCTTTCCGGGGTCCCCAAAGATGTTGATGCTCCCAAACAGCAAAATGCAGTCTAAAGAGCAAGGCTCCCCCCCACCCCACTTGTACTTCACCAGTCACCCCTCCTATTTAGAAAAACAAAAGAGAGGCAGCTAGAAATCAGGCGCTCTCCTAGTCTGCCTTTAAGGACTCAGTGCCAGCAGCTAGGCCATCACCAGTCGCTGAATGCTCTTTAAAATGTCCTCACCGTCACAGACGTCTGTCTGTGTCTGTGTCTGTGTCTCTCTCATGTTTCAACTATGAGATGAGATGATCTTTTACTGCTCTCACCGCCCCCCCCTCCTGCTTCCCCCCCCACCAATCTTCTGGGTGAGATCTGGTGTGTGGTGTGATCTCTGTGGTATACCTCAGCCCTAACCGGCCAAGGGACTCTGCCACAAACCCTAATAAGTAGCCAGTCTCTATACAAGGACTTATGGTAACTCAGAAGCAACAGGAGAGGGCTACACACACACACACACACACACACACACACACACACACACACACACACACACACGGAAAGACATAGACCACGACACAGACACAATGCTCAGTAGTTGAGCGGCTGTCAGTTCTCATATCCTTTAGGTCAGGGGCACGTTGTATAGGAATGTATGACTGGCCTAAGTGACCGTAGACCAGTCTTCCCAGGATAGTCTTATCAGTCAAAGCATTCTTAGGAATGCTTTCTTGGGTGCTATGACGGTAGTTTAGTGGCCCTGTCTTCCCTAGTAGAAGCAGAGAGTCATGGTCTGGGGGATTTAATTTTAGGGCTCCTGGTAGCTATAGTGTTTTGTTTTTCTTTTGTTCTTTTGATTGGCTGGGGGTTTGTGGAGATCCAAAGGGATGACCGTTCACATCTACAAATGAGCATTAGGATGCGACAAACAGGGAGACAGTTGCTTTACCCAGGAACAATTTGGTAACCATGAAAATAAGCCGTTCAGTCAGCTCCCAGTCCCCTTCAGGAACCCTTTCTTCAAGTTTTTGTAAATCTGATTCATTTTCTTTCTTTTATTTTTTTTCTTTCACTTTTTTGTTTGTTTGATTGATTGTTTGTGAGACAGGGTTTCTCTGGGTAGCCCTGGATGTTCTGGAACTCGCTCTGTAGATCAGGCTGGCCTCAAACTCAGAGATTTGCCTGCTCTGTCTCCAGAGTGCTGGCATGAAAGGCATGCGCCACCACCAGCCAGGTGACATTAGGCCTTCTTCAACCTTATTTATCAAACATACTGTATACCCTTATCTAAAATGTTTAGAAGCTTAGCACTGACCACAGTTGGTAAAGACAGAAGTGATTGGACATACATTTCTAAGTCAGTGTCTATTTACTTGAGTAGACTTTTATAATCTTAGGAATTTATAAACTTTAATTAGGCATAGCTTAATCAAATATATGCTGTTGGGCTTTCCCAAGATCCAGACTTGTGACCTGAGTAAACCTCACCTAGCGGCTCCACCCAGAAGGACTTTCTCCCACTATGTTTCCTTGTTAGCCACCGGTCACGGTCATCCCTTCCTGTCTGGCTTCTGTGTGGTCAGGGAGTCACACACGGACTGTGGTGTGTCTAGCTGTCAATTTGGGCCTTCTGTTGTCTGGGTCGTGCCTGGGAGCTCATGCTCCTGGGAGATGGCAGCGGCCTGAGGCAGACAGCCTCTCACACAGGCCCGGAAAGGTGGTATGCAGTGCTTAGGGCACTCAGGTTGGTCCAGATCCGTCAGAGAAGACGCTTGCTGGCTTGTTGTGCGCCCCCTAGCGGCTATTTCTAATTACTCCCCCCCCTCCTCCAGATTTCTGTCTGCCCTGAGTCTGTTTCCTGTTCCAGACAGTGGTATTCTCTGCAGGTGGACCGAAGCCTTGGTTCCTCTCTGTCATGTGCCTTCACTGTCCCCAAGAAATGGGCAGGCATTTAAGAAAGCATACCGTGTACCATCATTCCCCAGAAAGCATTAGGAAGAGCAAAACCTGAGGGTCTGGGACGCCCAGAGCCATGTTCCTGCTTCTTGTTATGACATATTTATGCGCACTAACATCTTCCGCAGGGTGGCCCCCATCTGACCATGGTCAGGGTCTCTGGATGGCTGGGCATCTCAGGCCAACACTGAGGTTTGCGTGTGGTTTAGCAAACAGTTAGAAGCAGTCCTTTATCTTCGTTGGTCTGACAGATTTGATACATTTTTGTGCTTTTATAACTGCCGCTAAGTAGAAATAGTGAGTGTAATAAGTAGCGTCAGTTAGTGTAAATCTCAGTGGAGCTACACTTCAGACTGCCTCCTAGTCTCAGCGTTGCTCCTCTGTTTTCATGATTTATTTAGCGCTGTTCCCTCCTAGCGTCTGGTTCACTTTCTAGGACACTATCAAAGCAGTCACCAGAAAGCCCGACCTGTGAGAAGGTGCGAAGGAGGAGGAGTCCTTCCTCCTTAAACTTCCTGTTTAAGACGCCCCGCCTCCGCCGAGTCCATGTGCTCCACTGCTCCACTGTGAGCCATGGGAGCACTACCCAGGTACTCCACCAAGGATAGCAACCTAGACTGTAGTAGCCCATTTACACAAAGACTGCAGGGACGAGTGGAGGGAATCTGTGACAGGGAGGCCCCAGCTCTGCACCACAGGCTCAAGGCTGCTATCTGAGCATCTAAATCTTGCTGGTGACCTCCTCGGCTGTCTCTATAAACACGGCAGGATCAAGAGCAATCTGTATTTCGACCTCAGAACCAGGAGGGAACTAGAGGCACCCACCAAGTAACTCGGGGAGCCGCACTAGGCTGCATCTTGTCCCTGGAGACACGAGGACCACACTGTGCTTTGTGGACTGGGATTCCTCCTAGGAGAGAAACTGAGAGCCCCCGTGAGCGGCGCTTGCCAATCATGTGGGCGCATACTTAAGTTGGTGGTACCCCTTTGCTGGCCTTGCTGCTCTTTCCCGCTGTCTCCCGACAGCCCCAACCCCTGTAGGGCAGCCGCTACTAGGGGGCGCCAGACCTCTGAGGGCTGGGTCTGCCCGCAGTCCTGACTGGAATGATTACAATAAACGAGAGCAGAGCTTGCAATCTCAGCTCTTGAGAAGGATCAGGAGTTTATTTTTTAATATTTATTTATCATATGTACACCAGAAGAGGGCACCAGATCTCATTATAAATGGTTGTGAGCCACCATGTGGTTGCCGGGAATTGAACTTAAGACCTTTTGGAAGCACAACTAGTGTTCTTAACCTCTGAGCCATCTCTCCAGCTCAGATCAGGAGTTTCTTATATAATGTGTTCAAGGCCAGCCTGGGCTACATATGAGACTCATATACAAAACATCAACCAACCAACCAACCAACCACATAATCAACACAAAACCAGCTGGCACAACAAATTGAAGAGCCAACCAATCAAAAAAGGCACAGAATATTCTTTACCTGAGGCAGTCTTGTTCTTCATGAACCTTCCCAGCTCATCCACCTTCTGAGGCAAACTCAGTCTGAGCTCTTGGGTTGGTGGAAGATAGTGTCTCGCTATGAATACATTTTAAAGGTTTTGTTGTTCAGACACAGGGATGTGCAACCAGTGGCTTTCAAAGAGAATAAAAATAATTTGGTTTTTGGCTTGCAACATTTTAACTTACCATAATCATCAAATTACTGTAGAGTTTTTTTTTCTTTTCTTTTTGACTTTTTAGACCCAGAATTAAGCAACATGGTTCCAACCCTCCCATCCAACCACATACCCTCAGCTGGATATGCCTGTTGTGTGCACTGGCATTCAAAGTCCTTTTACAGCAAAGGTTTGTTTGTTTGCTTGCTTGCTTTGCTTTTTGTTTTTTCCTTAATGAAATGGTGAAGGTACTAATTTAGGTTCACCTCAACAAATGAGGGGAGCAGTAGGATGCTTGGACATCTGACATCACCTCAGAGAGCAGGGAGGGCAGGACGAGGAACCTGGAGCCCTGGTTCCCAGCAGTCTCCTCCAACGGTGGCTCAGTGACAAGAGAGTAACATGGTAGTGCCATGTGTTGCAGCCTCCAGGGCAGACATACTGTGCTGCCTCACAGGAAGGCATCTTGTCTTCGATACTGTGCCAGCGTGAACATGGTGGCGGCTGTGTTGGGTACTGACCCCATGGCTCCTAGTTCCCTCCTTCAGTCCTTCTCTCTGTCTCCTTCCCTTTCTTTTCCCATTTCTCCCTCTTTGAGTCTCCTCATCATACTGGTTTTGCTCCTGCAGTTTGAGCTACCCCTCTTAATGATGCTCTCCTCAGGTCTGAGGCGCAGTCCTGTCCTTCCCTTCTAATTGCTCCCCTGGCTCCAGGCCTGATTGCCCCATGGTCGTGGGGGCTTTCTCTCCTAATAAAGCCCATTTAGAAAGGGAAATGAGCTTGGCTCTCTTCCTCAGCAAACCAACCAGCCTACATTTCTCCGCTCCTTGACAGTTTCTAGAAGAACGCCACAGCCATGTTAGAGATTCTGTAAGGCTGCTTGATGGAATGTGACTGTGGGGAGTTTGGGAATGTTGCTGAGCTCAAAATTATCTTTAGGCCCCTCAAGACCCACTCATTGCCACCTCTCCCAATTTAACATCCTTGTCACATTCACTCGAAGCACCCGGGGATGTATTAACACGCTCCCAGCAACCCAGAGCGTAAGAATGTTGTGAGTGGTGTCTGAGACATGCAGAGAGTTCCTGGATTAAATTATGAAAGAGAGTATTTAATTGGGGTCCCGCTTTCAGAATGTTAGAGTCCATGATAGCAGAAGGAAGGCCAGGTGGCAGGAACAGCTGACCGCTTGCCCCTTGATCCACAAGCAGGAAGCAGAGAGCACACTGGGAATGGCTGAGTCTTCTGAAACCTCAGACTCTGTCCCCAGTGGTGACACGCTTTTTCAGAAACCCTCCCCCCAATCCTTCCCAAACAATTCCACAAACTAGGGACAGAGTATTCAAACACATGAGTTTCCTGAGGGGCCTCATTCAAACCTTGACGGTGGCTTTCCGTTATAACTGTGAAAACTTCATTAAACCACTTTCACCCTTGGGATGGCCTGACTCTGTGTTCCTTGGGCCATGGTCACTCATATTTGGCTTCAGAAGGGATGGTCCCTTACTCTCTTTGGAGTGAGGGCTGTGTTCTGTGTTGACAATGTGTGACACAACCTTTATCTTCTGGCAGTCTCCGGGGTTTCTGCCCCCCAGCTGTCTGCAGCTATGCTGAAGATCTTCTGAAGAGAGCCGGCCGTGCCCCTTGCTTTGACTATCAGACTGTTGAGGTAAAAGACCCACAGCGACTGCAGAGTGTTCCCCGAATCTCTTGGTGGGGAGCAGAAAAGGCTGGGGCCCGGTGGCAGCTAGATGGGGAAGCTGTCTTCGGAAAGAGGTTTCACAGTTTAACAACTGCTCAGACTATCTTTTTTTTTTTTTTTTTTTTTTTTTTGAGACAGGGTCTCTCTGTGTTAGCTAGCCTTGGCTGTCCTGGATCTGCTTTGTAGACCAGGCTGGCCTGGAACTCATAGCGATCCCCCTGCCTCTGCTTCCCAAGTGCTGGGATTAAAGGCGTGTGCCACCATACCCAGCCGTGCTCAGACTATCTTGAGGGGCACGCTGTGAACCAGCAAACAGGCTTAGCTGGGCCCCAGTTTGACCAGCTCTGCTTTACTGGTGTGAGCTTGCCTTCTAGCCAGACTTCCCAGATCCATGTCCCGGAAGATGGACTGGCAGGTCACTGGGCCCCTTTGTTTGCTCCTTCTACCACTGTGGTCACGTTACAGAAATCTGTTTCTCAACACTCTCTGCCCCTGCAGTTGGCCCCCTGGGGACAGATGGCAGAGTGGAGCCCGCCAGTGCTGCCAGGACCCCAGGTTCTGGGTCACACATGCACTCTGAGCAGCTATGCTCTGTGGCAGCTTGGTGAGCCCTGAGGGGCAGGCCCTGCTCACTCACACATGTTCCAGTGCCGTCGTTATAATGGAGGACACCCTGGGCTTACAGAAACAGAAACTCATCGGCCCTGGTGGCACTTGAAGATTTAAGATGCTTCCCTGAGGAAGGTGAGCTCGGCAGCTCTCCCCCATCTTTACACGCATGGGGGTGATGGGAGCCCTAGAGTGGGGTTGTGCCACACAAAAGAAACTAACCCTTGGTGTCCTTTACCCAAGGGTGGGCCTGATTTATCCTGATCTCTGATTCCAGGGCCGTCCCCTCTACTGAACAGCATGGTAAATACCGTAATGAGGATTTATTTATTTATTTTGGTTTTTCAAGACAGGATTTCTGTGTAGCCTTGGCTGTCCTGGACTAATTTTGTAGACCAGGCTAGCCTGGAACTCATAGCAATCCGCCTGCCCCTGCCTCCGAGTGCTGGGATTAAAGGCATGTGCCACCACTGCCTGGCTAGGAATGAGGAACTTTTGCGTTAATCCTTTACAGGAGTCTAATGAGGGAGGAAACTTTTTCCCGTCCGACTGAGAATGGTGCACAAAACCACAAGCAGATATTATCAGCCTATGCTCCTATGCTGCTCCCAACATCTTTGACTTGGGTATGGGCTGGGTATTACTTTCAGTGTCTTTTTTTAAAAAAAGATTTATTATGTATACAGTGTTTGTCTGCATGTACACATATACTCCAGAAGAGGACACCAGATCTCATTATAGATGGTTGTGAGCCACCATGTGGTACCTGGGAATTGAACTCAGGACCTTTGGAAGAGCAGCCAGTGCTCTTAACCTCTGAGCCATCTCTCCAGCCCTGCCCTCAGAGTCTTACTGCTTCTAGGAAATGGTCTTAGGCTTAATTGACCCACCTTATACATACATCTATTCTGAGTCAGCAGCCTGAATGGGTCAGGAAGAATAAACAAAGAGAAAAATAACAAAGTATACCCTCATGTCCAAAGCATAGTAAGATTGATTTACACTGTTTTTACTTTAAAAAAAAAAACACACACACACACACACACAACACTTTAGTTTTAAAAAACTTGATTTTGCTGGGCTTGGTGGGGCATGCCTTTAATCCCAGCATTTGGGAGGCAGAGCCTGGCGAATCACTGTGAGTTTGAGGCCAGCCTGGTCTACAAAGTGAGTCCAGGACAGCCAAGGCTACACAGAGAAACCCAGTCTCAAAGGAAACAAAGACAAAACCAAAAAACCCAAACCAACCAAACAAAAAACTTGATTTCCCATGTACAGGTGTTTTGTCTGTCTGTATGTTTGCACACAATGTGGGTGCCCTGTTCCCCGGTGCTGTCGGCTGGAACTAGAGTTACAGATGGTTGTGAAATGCCATATGGCTGCTGGGAGCGGAACCGGCGTCCTCTGCAGGGCAGCACACAGCACTGCTGAGCCATCTTGCCAGCCCCTAGGCTGCTTTTCTTAAGGGTCAGTCGTCCTGAACAGGGTGCGTTCACAGTATGTAAGCTGAACGGGTACGGCTATCAGCTGGTTACAGGTTCAGGTGAGGTTTGATTTGTGAAGGCAAGCTTCAAAGCAACAGCGTTTCTTGGAAGTCACTCGTACAATAGTTGTCACCTGACACTGCCCTGTCAGGGCAATACCTCAGGTCAGTAGTTTCCAAGTCTCCGCAGTTCTGTTGAAGGCTAATGGGTGTGCGGGAGACGTTTCGGTCAGTATCGATGTCACCAGCCCCAGTTTGGCCTGAGTTGATGACCTTGAAAGTGTAAGGGAAGTCCCCATGATGCTAAGGGTGGTTGTGCTCCCTGCCCAAATACCAACAGCACAGCTCCACAACTTTCTTAGTTGCCCACCGACTCCTGAGAACAGATGGGGCACCTATGCCTTGTGGTTGTCCAAATTATCTGCCTAGCGCAGCCTACCTACAGAACTGGGCCTGGGGCACTCCATCCTTTGCTGGTTTGACTATAGCTGCAGAGAAAAACACTATAAAAGAGACCGCCAGGTGGCGCCCCAAAGCCAGCGAGAACGCCAGCTACAAAGCCAGAGAGAACGCAGCTGGCTTCAGCTACCCTGACACTCTCTCTCTCTCTCTCTCTCTCTCTCTCTCTCTCTCTCTCTCTCTCTCACACACACACACACACACACACACAGATTTTTTTCTCCAATCACAAAGACACAACTTGTAAATAGGTATTTACCCAGACCCAGTGAAAACCTGTAGCCATTTCCGGAGAAGTAAAATTACCACAGTGAACCGAACCCTCTGAAATTACAAACCAGGAAGAGTCTTCTCTCCCTTGAGATGTTCCCTCTCAGGTATCTTGTCACAATGATGGGAAGAGGAACTATATAAAGCTGGAAAGTCAGCTGTTTTGTGGCGCACGCCTGTAATCCCAGCATTTGGGAGGCAGAGGCAAGCAGATCCCTGTGAGTTCGAGGCCAGCCTGGTCTACAAAGCAAGTCAAGACAGCCAAGGCTACACGGAGAAACCCTGTCTTGAAAACAAAACAAAAAACCAACCAAACAAACAAAACCCAAAACCTGAAAACTCTGCTTGTCCTGGAGACAAGGCTACCATTGCCCAGACAAAGCCTCCTGAACCATAAAATGCCAAGAAGAGCTTACACATCCATGTGACAGGCGAGCCCTGAAGTACAGGTGCCCACAGGCTTAAGAGGAAGCACCTCCAGATTCAGAGTCCCTCCTTCCTACACATCCTCTAACCTGATGGTGTCTAGCTCAGGCTACCCACCTGCTCTGAGTATTTGTCTGAGAAACCTGGCCCCTCAGAAGCACCAGGGCTTACCTGCTGCTCAAATCAGAGCAAAGGGGAAAGGCTGCTCCCTGAGGAAAGTGGGGATGGAGTGGGGACCACGGCAAGTGAGGACACAGTGATGCTCTGTCTGGGCTGCCTTTGGTCCATGTCTCAATCACTACTGCAGGCTCTCATGCGTCTGCAGCCCCCCATGCTGCGTGGAGCAGGGAGGGCTAGAGTTTAAGTGCTTCCAGGACACACAGAGCCCTGTGGTTGCTGTGGACACAGAAAACAGCCGCGCTGGTATTAAACTATCCCTTTCAAAGGGGCAAGTGACCTGAAAAAGGTTCTTGCCAACAAGTGTGAGAAAAAATAGCTAAAGGGAGGCTTGGTTGTGTAGGAGGTCTTGAGAGGCCACAGAGGACATGATAATGCTGTGGGGTACCCACCAAAGAAGATTGCTTAGGCATGTGTTGGAGCCAATAAAAAGTCTATTAGCCTCTACACTAGGTGTTCAGGATCCTAGTGTAGGTCCCAGCCTTTCTTGGGGTGAGCTTTTAAGCACAAAACCTATGTCCTGGGTTGACACATCACAGGTATTTATCTTTATCTTTTCTTTTCTTTCTTTCTTTCTTTTTGGTTTTTCAAGACAGGGTTTCTCTGTATAGCCCTGACTGTCCTGGACTCACTTTGTAGACCAGGCTGGCCTTGAACTCACAGTGATCCACCTGCTTCTGCCTCCTGAGTGCTGGGATTAAAGACGTGTGCCACCACCGCCTGGCGAGTCTTGGTGCTTAAATAAATTAATGATCTTATAGAAGGTTCCAGCAAACAGATGCAACAAACCAAGGAACTATATGCATGAGCTTGACAAAGTCTCCAAAGTTAGTGGAGCAGTGACTAGAAGGTAAAAACCATTCAGGAAAAACTCAGCAAGGAGATGGAAATATTGAAAAAGAACCACACAGAAGTAGTTGAAATGAAAGAAATTGTCACTCAAATGAGGTCTACCTTAGAAAACATATCAAGAGGCACGTCCATGCAGGAGGATGAATCTCATGGGTGGAGGACAAAGTGAAAACAAAACACAAAAGACAGAACCAAAAAAAGAAATGAAGGCATATGTACAGTATTTCCAAGAAGTGTGGGATACATTCAAGAGGCCAAACCTGGAGATTCAGGGTGTAGAAGTAGAGATAAAACCAAATGGAATTGCCATGACGTTACAGCAGAAAACAGCCCAAGCCTGGTGTATGAGGTAGGCATCCAAACATGAGAGGGATTTAGAACCTCAAACCGGGGAAGAAACTCTCCATGACACATCATAGTCATGATGTGAAAAGACAAAGCAAAGTTGGGCACAGAGGCGCACACCTTTAATCCCAGTACTAGTGAGGCAGCTGCAATTGGATCTCTGTGAGTTCAAGGCCAGCCTGGTCTACATAATGAATTCCAGGATGCCCAGAGTTACATCATGAAAGCCTGTCTCAAAACAACCAACCAACCGATCAACCAACCTAACAAACAAACCAACAACCAACAAACAAAAAAACCTAAGAAGAAACAATACTAAAAGCAGTACGAGAAACACAACTCTCCCAGAGACAGGAATGTCAGACACCAGGTTTTTCATCAGCAGCCACAAAAGTCAGAAAAGTATAAAAGGAAACATTTCAAGGAAGTGTCAGTAGTTCTATTACTTTTACAATAGGCTGTCACGATAATGCTTTGATTATTACTATGCAAGGTTATCAGACCAAGCTAATCTTTGCCTCAAGATGACATCATGCTACGTCTCATGGGGGGAAAAGCGCCACACAACAGGTGGAGCAGAAAGTGGGTAAGTGAATGGATGAGTGAATGGGTGGATGTAAAGGTAGGTGATTAGTGGGTGGAAAGGCAGATAAAAAACTAAACAGATGAGTGTACAACTTGTGTGAGAAGAAGGATGAATGGATGTCAAGAATAGAGGAGAGCTGGTTAGCTGGTGAGAGACGTTGACAAATGAACGGATGGACAGTTGTACCAGCAGAGGGATGAATGAGCAGAAAGGTGTGTATGGATGGGCAACCCAGACTCGGGCTTTCAGAGAGCAAGCTCTGAGCCTGCCATGAACCAGAACACTGTTGCCACGGAGCAGGGTGGCTTGGGAGCTGTAGTCCAGGGATTCCACATAGTCACAGGCGGGAAGGGAAGACGTTGCCACTTGAATGATTTTTCAGGCTCTGGTAATGCAGGAGACACAGGAAAGACCTAGAAGTGACCCTGCTCTCTGCTCTAAGTCCCCCGCCCTGCAGCCCCACTGATGACCCCTCTCATGGTGAGTGAGTCCTGTCACTGTGCTGAGCTGTATACATGGTGCCTCCTGTCTACTCCACTGGCTGAGGGGTCGTCCCAGAAGTGACCCACAGTCTTCATATTCCTGTGATGTGCTCCAGGGCATAGGGAGCCACTGTGGAGCATGTGGGGCTGGGAACTGTAGCCCTAGATGGGGGGAGAGAGAGATCCCTGAATCTAATTTCTTTTTTGACCACGACTGCTAACAAATCGCAATGACCTAACTACTAACAAGCCCCCCTGAATAACCGAGAACCATCCATGCCACCTATCAGGGCGCTAGCATTTACATATCTTCTGAAATTTTCCCAGAATTACAAATGTTGCACAATTGCAGAAACTATCTGCAGCTGGCAAAACCAAACCTCTGCTAGAGCACGAGGCAAATCATAGTTGCTTTGAAGCAGCCCCATACACCCACAGCTGGGATTAAAAACAAAAACCAAAAAAACCCAAAACAAAACTCTGGGTGGTTTTGTTTTTTGAGACGGGGTTTCTCTATGCAGCCTTGGCTCTCCTAGACTCGCTTTGTAGACCAGCCTGGCCTCGAACTCACAGCAATTCGCCTGCCTCTGCCTTCCAAGTGCTGGGATTAAAGGCCTGCGCCACCATGCCTGGCACCAAAACTCCGGTTTTTAAAAGGAAATTCCCACTACACCAGTGTGTGTGTGCAGAACAGGTCTCTTGTGTTCAGGGAGGGTTAACAAGAGCAATGACCCTGTAGTTTAGTTGACGACCAACAGAGGAGGGTCACAGTGGACAGGTTTGCTTTATCACTCGGTTACCTCAGCCTCAGCACTCCAACTGTGAAGTGGAGGCAATTACACGGTATGGCGTAGGCATGTTTGGAGAACTACCCGGTGAAACAACAGCTGGAAGTGCTGATGCGCTTCTGTGAGACTGCCTCTATGAAAGTAATGGGAAAAATAATAAAAAGCCTATGAAGGCGTGGTTGGCTGTGGGGGCGTGGCTGGCGGAGGAGGCGTGGCTGGCTAAGGAGGTGTGGGTGACTGCGGGGGCGGGGGCGGGGAGGGACGGTAAGGGTGGGTGGGGCCTGGCTTCCACCACATCTTCCACTGGAAAGCAGATGTCTGTGCCTTCAAATATTGAGCAGCAAAATGACTCTCACCTGTGGCATGCGCCCCAAGGCCATTCTAAGGATCTGGAATGCATATGACAGCTCATGTGTTTGGTCCCCAGTGTCTCTACCCCATCAGTGGATTAACCCACTCACGGATTCATAGCAAGGTGGGCTACTGGAAGGTGCTAGAAACTAGGAGGTGGGCCTAGTGGAGTAAGAGGGTCCCTGGGGGTGCATCCTTGGAGGTGCCATCGCGCCGGCAGTCCTTCGCCCTCACCCTGCTTCCAGGCGGCTGTGGTGATGAGCCTTTCTGCACCATACCTTGCTGTAGGCACAGAAACTGTCTGCTCTACCACGCCCTACCTTACTGGCTCCAGTGGTCCTGGACTCAGTCCTCTGACGTCTTGAGCCAAAGCTTCCTCCTTCAAGTTGGCTTAAAATATTTTGTCATAGTGTTGGAAAAGCTAACAAAGACGCCGGAGACACAAAGAGGATTAATGATTCTCGAGTTATCGTCTGCAACAATCCATACGAAATCACTTAATCACTTTCAAACCTAAGTGTAAGGCCCAGCTAAAGCGCCTATGTTTAAGAGCCTGTAATGCAAGAATGGCCAGTGGGTGGCGCCAGAGCACACCCAGCCTTCCTCCTGGCGACAGCTGTTACCAGGAGGACAATGCACAATTTTTGCAGGACCCTTTCAAGCATGATCGCTTCTCTTTACAGGCGCTTCATGGCCAGTGGGGTCAGGTCGAGCTGCTTTGGAAGCTCTTGAACGTTCTTCTGGAAGTCTTGAATCTATTTCGACACAAACCTACAATCACTTGGAAAGAGGAAATGCCACTTGAAGATTTGCCTTGATCAGACCATGCCTGTTAGGATTCTCGCCTACCTGTGATGTCATTGCCTACCTGTCATGGGGCGTGGCCCTACCCAGGGCTATAGAAAAGGACAGACCCGCCGTGTGTGTGTGTGTGTGTGTGTGTGTGTGTGTGTGTGTGTGTGTCCCCTTTCACCCTCTCCCCTCCCCCCACCGCTCTTACTTCTTACCTCTTCTCTTTCTCTTCCTCTCTCTTCTTCTGCGGCTGTCTGTCTGTCTGTCTGTCTGTCTGTCTGTCTGTCTGTCTGTCTGTCTGTCTGTCTCTCTCTCTCTCTCTCTCTCTCTCTCTCTCTCTCTCTCGGGTACCCCTCCCCCCTTTTCTTCTCTTCCCATACTAATTTAATAAATTTCTCCATATAATATCTGCTGCCTGGCATCTTATTTTTTTGTTTGTTTGTTTTTGAAACAGGGTTTCTCTGTGTAGTATTGGCTGTCCTGGACTCACTTTGTAGACTAGGCTGGCCTCGAACTCACAGCGATCTGCCTGCCTCTGCCTCCTGAGTGCTGGGATTAGAGGCGTGCGCCACCACGCCCAGCCTGGCATCTTATTTTTAAATCGTTAAAATACCTGTGAGTCATTATCTTGGCTGTCCTGGACTCACTTTGTAGACCAGGCTGGTCTCAAACTCACAGTGATCCACCTGCCTCTGCCTCCCAAGTGCTGGGATTAGAGGTGTGCTCCACCACACTTTCATTTCCTTTTCTTTTTTCCTCTCTTCTTCTTTTTCTTCTTCTTTTCTCCTTTTCCTCCTCCTCCTCTTCCTCCTCCTCTTCTTCCTCCTCCTCTTCCTCCTCCTCCTTCTCCACCCCCTCTTGAAAAAGGGTTTCTCTGTGTAGGCCTGATTAGAACTTTCTCTGTAGACTAGGCTGGCCTTGAACTCACAGACATCTGCCTGCCTCTGCCTTTGGAGTGCTGGAATTAAAAGCATGCGCCACCATTGCCCAGCAAGTTATTTTCTTTGTTTTGTTTTGTTTTATTTTTTTGAGACAGGCCTTCTTCTTAATTGCTAATTGACCGACAGCCAGCCCATTGTGTGCCTCGGTGTTTATCACACCAACAATATAGTAAACTAAAACAGAAATGAATTGTGCTAATGTGCAAAGTAAAAGCATGCACTCTAGGAAATGAAGGACCTGAGCCCCGTTAATTCTGAGTCAACAGTTGAAAAAATACTATGAAGATATAGGCAAACCAACACAGCTAGCCTTCAACTCCTACCGAGACCCTCTGCCTCTGTCTCTGCCAGGATTAAAGATGCTATTATGCCTGGTGGCTAACAGACACTTCATATTTGACAAACTAAATCCCCACAGCACCACTCCATTTCTTTCTCCTTTTCTCTCTTCTGTCCTCCCCAGCCTTTGAAATCGTGTCTTGGTTTACAGATCACCACTGAGGCCGCCCCCATCTCTTGGAAGTAAGTGCTTTTTTTGGGGGGGGTTGTTTTTTTGTTTTTTCTTGAGACAGGATTTCCCTGTGTAGCCTTGGCTGTCCTGGACTCACTTTGTAGACCAGGCTGGCCTTGAACTCACAGCGACCCGGCTGCCTCTGCCTCCCGAGTGCTGGGATTAAAGGTGTGCGCCACCACCACTGCCCTGCGGAAGTTCTTTACCATGACCAGCGGGTGCCCTCTGAGGGCTCCCCTTCTCTCCTCAGCCTGTTCACTTTTTTGTCTTTCCCTCTGTCCTGTGATTTTGAGTTATGGACTATGCAATTCAGTTTGTTAGAACAGAGTCTACCATGCCGTGTGCTCAGCATGGCCTTTTTACATCTACATCTCAAGGGCCTGGCACAGTGCACAGACAAATGCACAGTGCAAATGCCCTGTAGATGTGCTCAAGATGGGAGATGTGCTAAGTGAACCGATGGTGCATCCTTACCACCCAGCCTGGGCGTTCCTCACCATTGCACTGAGGAAGGTCCCAGGAGTCCACCCCTTGAAGGTGTTGTCTGCAGCATCTAGGAGTTCAGCCTGCTGCAAGGCACTCCAGAGACCAGCTGTCTGAGAAGACAGTCCAAAAGGGAGCTGGCAGAGCTGGGGCCTGAGCTCTCCCACCACAGGCTTCCAGCTGGCTGCGCTGCCAAGGGCTCATTTTTTCAGCTGGCAGTCACTGGGGTAAAACTGGCCAACCAAGGGGAGGCTGCAGTGTGGATCCTCAATAGGTCCCAAAAGGCTAGGCTTCACCTTCAATTTGGTGTCAGTAAGAGGGGCTGGAAGCATTAAGGGGTGAGCTGGTGAGTGCTTTTGTGTTCCTGGGGGAATACGGTGGGAGGGAAAGCTTTCCTGGTGACCTACAGACTCAACAAAGTGCTGGGCTGAGGGGATAGCCATGAAGTACCACACTTGGGCTACCTTACAGGGGACCTTACAGGGAAGCAGCTTAAGAGTCCATCACATAGGCTGGAGAGATGGCTCAGCGGTTGAGAGCACTGACTGTTCTTCCAGAGGACCTGGGTTCAATTCCCAACAACCACATGGCAGCTCACAACTGTCTGTAACTCCAAAATCTGACACCCGTAGACATACAATGCACATAAAATAAAATAATTTTTAAAAATATTAAAAAAAAAAAGAGTCCATCACATGTGTAGTCAAGCAAATGCGATGCGTCTGTACCATGGAATAGTATTCAGCCTTAGTAAAGGAGGAAATCCAACCATTTGTGACAGGATGCGCAAACCTAGAATATATTACGCTAAGTAATATAAGCCTGTCCAGGGGACAAATGGCAGGATTCTAATTCTAGGAAGAGTCCACAATAGTCAAAGTGCTTAGCATCCTTGAAAAGTGTTGTAGAGCAACAGCATGTAGAGCAACAAGGTCTGGAGAGACGGCTCAGAGGGTGAAAGCACTGGCTACTCTTCCAAAGGACAGGGGTTCGATTCCCAGCACTTGCATGGTGGCTCACAATCATTTTTATTTTTATTTTTTATTATTTTTTTTCATTTTTATTTTTTTAATGATTTACTATGTATACAGCATTCTGCCTGCAAGCCAAAAGAGAGCACCCGACCTTGTTATAGATGGTTGTGAGCCACCATGTGGTTGCTGGGAATTGAAATCATGACCTTTGGAAGAGCAGTCAGTGCTCTTAACCTCTGAGCCATCTCTCCAGCCCTTGCAATCATTTCTAACTCCAAGAGATTTGATGCCCTCTTTTGGCCTACAACCACTTTCTATTCTTTTTTTTTTTTTTTAAATATTTATTTACTATTATATATACAGTGCTCTGCCTGCATGAACACCTGTAGGCCAGAAGAGGGCATCAGATCACATTACAGATGGTTGTGAACCACCATGTGGTTGCTGGGAATTGAACTCAGGACCTTTGGAAGAGCAGGAGGTGCTCTTAACCACTGAGCCTTCTCTCCAGCCCCAGCTACAAGCATTTCCAAAATGTGGGAGTTTTATGGGACATGAGCTTTATCTCACATGATGTAACATCTGTGTGGTTTGTCTCTAAGTATGGTGCCTCAGGTCATCATGGGAATTCCTTCAGACATCAGTGTGCTGGCTAAGTGCACTATTTGAGACTCGACCCCACTGTCTGCCAGTTGCTCATTTCCACCCTTCTGAGTGGGCAGGCAGCTGGCTTCGTCAGGGATCAGCCACTCACTCGCGTGCAAACTCTGAACCCACTGTTATCTTTCCTGTGTCCTGTACCAGGTGCCTTTGTGGAGACGGCAGCTGATCTTGCTGGCAGTAGCAGCTTATGCTCCGGCTCCTAGGGAGCCTCTGGGCCACAGCAGGGCTGAGGGCAGCAGGCCTTGCACTTTGGTGTGTGTCTTAGCCACTGTCCCATTGCTATGAAGAGACACCGTGATCAAGGCAACTTATAGAAAAACATGTAATGGGAGGCTTTGCTTACAGTTTGAGAAAGTGAGCCCTCGATCAACATGGTGGGAAAAATGGCAGCAAGCAGGCAGGTATAATGCTGTGAGCACTCGCATCTGATCTGCAAGCAGGAGTCAGGGAGAGAGAGGCTGGGCCTGATGCGCCCCCAGTGACACACCTCCTCCAGCAAGGCCACACCTCCGATCCTTCCTAAAATAGTGCCACCAACTGGGGACCAAGCGTTCAGTGTATGAGCCATGGGGGTCACCCGTTTCTGATGGCTTTTAGTCAAAGCTGGGAATAGTGCTCAACCCCTTGGTGTCAGGACTTGCTTGCTAGTATTTTGTTATTTTTGAAGATTAAACAGAAAAAAAAAACTGAAAAAAAAATATGTCTTGTATTTCATAAGCATTACCTACAAAATCTTTTTTTAAATTTTTTTTTTTAATGTACACCAGAAGAGAGCATCAGATCTCATTATAGATGGTTGTGAGCCACCATGTGGTTGCTGGGAATTGAACTCAGGCCTTTGGAAGAGCAAGCAGTGCTCTTAACCTCTGAGCCCATCCTACAAAATCTTAAGTTATGTGTCTGGAAGAATTAACAGACTTGTTGTCAAAGTGATTTCTAGATGGCTGTGAGTTTACAGCTCCTGGAAAAGCCAGCTGTGTCATCCGCTGCCAGGTGTGGCAGATGTAACAGTGACGCCTACCTTATGGGTGGATACACTGCAATTTAGACTAAGTGGATTTCTCTGGATCACATCCCGTGGCAGTAATGCAGGGGGGAGAAACCAGTTAGTCCTGAGAAGGCAGAGATGCCTCTGACATCCCTGAGTCATGCCCTGGATAGGAAACCTAGGACTTGCCATCAGCTACCCAAATCCTCCTGCTTTAAGGTGGTGACACGGAGATAAATGGCTTCTTGGAGAAGGGACCTGGTCTCAGAGAATGGCCCAAATCCTGTGTCAACTCTTGGTTATTTTACCCTGAACTGACTGACTAACAGACAATGCCTTTCTGACAGATGCAGGCTTACTGAACACTTCCCCACCCTTCTGCCACTGCCTGGGTGGGGACAGGGACAGATCCCCACTGCCTTTCAGTACTGACCACTCTGGAGGGGCCAGTGAGTCATCTGTTGGACTCCTAACTGGCTCAGAATTCCGAGCATTCCAAACCAACCGCACGCATGGCAGTTGCATATATAATTAGCTTCTCCCTAACTGACCATATCTGGAGACAAGCAGTTAAGCTCAGAGAACCAGGGAGGTGGCTCCAGGCATGAGAGGTCTCAGGGACCGTCTCTGGGCTCCCAGAGTCCAATCTACAGGCTAAACATGTGGACAGAGGCCAGGCTGAGAGCTCACAGCCTTTGCTTAAGGAGTCTTGGTCTTGATATGCAAATTGCAGCCACTGTAGCAGCCTCTGCAGAGAGTGGTGGGGCAGCCTCTGTGGCTCTGTCCAGATGGCCTGCTGGCACAGGCGGTAGCTTTCCTAGACTGCAGACTCAGTTTCTTGTGTGGCTTATGTTTCGATATTTTTAGCATCTTTGCTTCTTAACCCACAATCTTAGAAAACAGGTTTAAAACAGGGGTGACTGGTGACACACTGGCAGCAGAAGGCCATAGGAAGTTACTGTGTTTTCCAAATTCCTGGTTCTCTGGCTCTTGATAGCCTGGGGGGAGTGTGTGTGGGGGGGGAACCGGATGAATCTAACAAGCTTTAGGAAGAGGGGTCTCGTAGTGTGCTGTGAACTTAAAGTATAAGTGTGGCTGATTGAAAAGAGGCAATATAGTAACGTGTCCTCAGGTTGCACTTTTTTATAAAAAGATTTATTTATGTTTATGAGTACACTGTCTTCATGCACATTAGAAGAGGGCACCAGATCTCATTATAGATGGTTGTGAGTGACCATGTGGTTGCTGGGGATTGATCTCAGGACCTCTGGAAGAGCAGCCAGTGCTTTTAACCTCTGAGCCATCTCTCCAGCCCCCACACTTTTTTTTTGCATTTAAAGTTGTTTTCACCATTTCAAAGACATATTTACAACAAGACAAGTTAACTCCTGGCAACACTCAGCCCACCCCAAAGAAGACAATGAGCATCAAAGAACCTCCCTATAGAAACAGCCCCAAATGTGGTAAACAATCTATTGGGCCGAACGTTCTCCCCTCCACCAGATAGAACTCTACCCCAAAGTGGGCAAGCTTGGATGCAGGCCACACGTATGAGACAATGTGCCATGGGGCAGACACTTGACCTGTCCTCAGTTCCTGCTCTGTGTTGTTGGAATGTTCTTAGGGCCTGCTGTGTTTTTTGAGGTGTGATACAGAAACCCCAAACAAAGCCTGAGCAGCGAGTGCTTCAGTTGTGGTGTGCGTGAATACCCAGCGTCATGGGCCCAGAGCGTGAGCCAGACAATTGGGATGGCAGTGTCTCACAAGCAAGTGCGGGTGGGAGAAGTTACAAGGAAGATATGTTACTCTCCAGGGCTCCCATGGATCTGAAGCGTGAGTCAGACACTTGGGGTGGCAGTGTCCCCCAAGCAAGTGCGGGTGGAAGAAGTTACAAGGAAGATATGTTACTCTCCAGGGCTCCCATAGGTCCGAAGCCTTTTGTAGCCTATGCACAGGACAGTTATCACATGATCTCCTGGTGACCCTCTGTGTGTGAGTTGAACAAGGGTTGCACCCACTGTTTGGAGAGGAGGCGACAGGTCATAGACACGAAATGTTGGTCCCCTGGGAACAGAAGTTTTCACACTTGAGTCCTCTGACCGTGTTCTGACCAGAGGCAGGGGCCTGCTGCACTCCATTTCTGGAGTTTTATCAGCCCCAGGTGGCTATTGGAGACAGATGATGTCCCTTTTGAGGCCTGGGCCAAGAGAAGAGCAGTAGCTAGCCCAGACATGGCCCGGGGTCAGCTGCGACCAAATGAACTGTGGTTCCTTCCTGACACATGTCCACTGCTGACCTGGCAGCAGGTTGAAGAGGACCTGGCTGACAGCAGTTCATCCTAAGTACGCTCCCTCCCGACCACCTCCCTCTTTAGGCTGTGGTCCGGGGTCAGAGACATGGCTCCCCTTCTGGAGAACCCTTAATAGCCACTGCACTGGAGATCCCTCTGTGCAGACTGTGTAGCTTCTGCTATAAACACATGTCCACTCCACCCCCGCCCCCAGAGTGCCCAAGTGGAGGGATCCTGCTCCCGTCACCTTCGAGAGCATCCGACCCTGGAATCGACATTTCTTCCCTCCCTGAACTTCTCTGATAGTCAGTGGCTGGCATCAGACTTGGCAAATGTGGTTTAGGCACAGTTGGTCTGAATTCACTCTTCCCGTGGTACTTGCTGTTGATGGTCCCAAGAAAGAACAGTGTGGCAACATTTCTTCCACTTAGACCCATGCTCTGTAAGAGAGGCCATCCTTTCTGCCTGAAATATTGGGTAGAGTTCAGATGCAGCTCCCTGGCACGGGATGGGGGGGTGCTTTGTAGAAAGATGCACCCGTCAGCTGCTTTGATGCTTATTATTGCACAGTAGGACTGCCTGTGGAATACTGGTCTCTACATGTTTATACACCTGCTGCCGACACCTGGGTCAGCATAGTGGTCTAGTTCGATCACGATGGTGGTCTCCTGCCCATGGAATAAAAATAGTGCCTACCCTGAGTTAGGACGCGCGCACTCTGAGCATAGTTAGCTTGAATGGGCGTAGCGGTGTGCTGGGGCCTGAGGCTGAGTGGGACATTTCCCAGGGCTTTCTGCTGTAGAAGGAAAGCTGGTGCAAGGTGAGATGCCAAGAGACGCTTGGCAGGCATCGTGCTCACAAAAATTAAACTAAGGTTTACCTTGTGTAGACTGCTTGTGTTTTGAGATATATAAATATATATATACACACACACAACAACAGTAGATACATCTGGCTTAAGGTTAAAACTTTAAATTTGTAATGTATTTCTGAAACTAGTTCTAAGTCTATATAAGTAAAAAGGAAGCCATCGTGAGTTTAATCTGTCTGGCAGGACCCGAAGGAAGGTCCTGTCCTCTGACCTTAGGCTTGATGTGAATGTCTCAGTTTGGGGACCTCAGGTGACTCCTCCCCCACGTGACACTCTGAGCATTCGTGGTGCAGGCACAGGATCTGGTCACTGGGGACAAGATGAAGGAGCAATGGCACCTTCTAGGGATGCTGGGTAGGACTACAGGCCTCCTGAGCCCTACAAGGTGCCCTTGGGAGCCAAGGCCAGCCTTCCCCCCCCCCCCCCCCCAGTAAGGACACGTTGGCTACAACCTAAGTTTAGGGAAATGCCTGGTTCGGGAAAAAGGCTTATGAGAGCTGGCAGTGTGGCAGAGTCTAGAAGCTTCCGCCGCACAAGGGGGAACAAGTGTGTTCTTTTAGTCACAGGGAATGCTGCTGAGTGGGGTGCTGCCTGTCTGCAGGAAGTAGCCCAAGTCTGTAGACATCATCAAACTAGGCTGACGGGATGTTTCCAGATAAGCGTATGGGAAATTCCACTAAACATTGGGCCTAACTAATAGGAATTCCTTTTCTGCCAGCAACTTTTCTCTGTTTAGGGCTTTGCCGCCTAGAAATCTGTTTCCAGGAGGAGCAGCACCTCGCTTAGGGTCCTCTGAGGAGCTCACTCCCCAGCCCGTCCAGGTGGGCCACTCCACTTGACAGGGAACCCGTCGACGCAGGTGGAGGAGGTCTTGCCAAGCTTGAGATGGAAAGTACAGGGCGCCATGAGGCACCCTGAGACACAGGGCCTCTGCTGACCACGGAGGAACCAAGACCTGGGCTGTGCACACAGACCGTTTCCAGAAGCTCTTTCCTTTTCCTGAAAGTAATTTTCTCCATTGCCACCAAAATGTGTCTGTGCCTGTCAATAGAAACAATAATGCTGTGGTAGTTAAACTATCTAAGACATATATAAAAATATATATATGTGATATATATATACTAAAAGTATTCCGGTATAATAATGCAGGAAAATGACATTTAAGATAGAATAAATCTAAGTGTCACAGAAAATGAAAAGAAGACAAATCATTCGTGAATCCTGCCCCCAACATGTCCTGAGTTGACCCTACTGTGGTTACCTTGATTTTTTCCATGTGCTTTATTACACACATATGAAAAGTCTATAGAAGCCCAGTAGCTTCAGTACAATGAGGCGTCCCCAGAGCTTATGCACATCCAGCTGTCTTGGATGCTGCAGTGGCTCTCTGTGGGTACCAGAATCTGCTCAGCACCCACAGGAATTGCCATGTTGGAGCAAGCTGGCCGCTCTGCCTGCCTGAGAGGGAGCGTGGTCACGTCTCTCTCCTTCTGATTTCTCCAAGAAGCCCAAAATCGCCTCAGCACTGCCCACCCTACTTAGTGGTAAGGGCTGTGCCTAAGGCTTTACCATTTCCTGTCCTTATACAGTTCGTTCTTTCATTCTGTTGACATCCTCATGCCCTCTGTGAATTCCAAAGGGCGGGGTGGGGGGTGGGGGGGGTGCACAGAGCAGTAGGGTGAGCCCAACTGTTGCAACCCACAGCCTAGTCCCTCAGCTTGCTCAGCACCACACTTTAGTAATATAGAAACCTAAGGGGAGGAGGTTCTGGAGGGGAGGTCTTTTTAGGCAGTGAGGCTCCAAGGTCTTTAGCTGCATGACTGAAGCTGAGCACTTTAGGGAGAAGACAGAGTGGGGGGTGGGGGTGGGGTAGCTGAGAGAGGAGGCTGAGAGAAAAAAGCCAGGGAGGAAGCAGATTTCACGCAGGTTGTTGCTGTTTCTTCACCGGTTCACAAAGTCACGGGATGCTGATGGGGTGCCCCCTGGGAAATGTTTCAGCTGTGGTGATTATTGCCTACCATCCTGAAATGTTTAGTTCTCACATCAACTCTTAAGCATTTGGAGCCACTAGAGATGACAAACCCAAGATTAGAGGTACCACGACCTGTTCAAAGGCCCCTGACTTGGCAAGTAAGCCATGGAGCTGAAGCCACACCACTTGGGACCCACTGGAGTTTGCACTGATCCCCAGGGAGGTATATCTGAAGGCGTTGGAACTGTGGCACTCAGGAACACGGTGCAGCGGGTCTCAGAGGACTGGAAACCTCCTGTTGTCCCCCCCACCCCCACCCCCGATTCCCAGCGATTCCTTCTGGGTCTGGCTGTTTCTAGGAGGGGATGGGTCAATGCAATCACCAGTAGCCCCTTCCCACCCCATCTCTAGCATCCTGCCTGGGAAGAGAAGGATTCTGGGCAAGATGGATACAGGCCCCACACAAGCAGGCAAGAGAGATAAGGCTGGGTGAGTTGGAGGCTGGCATGAGCTCGGTTTAAGCTTCTTCCTCGTTGCCTTATGATTCTGGGGCACATTCAGCAATCTCAGGGGAGACCTTCTCATCCTCACTGGTCAATAAGATCCAGAGAATGAGTTTATTAAATAGAGAGTAAACTGCCGGGCATTGGTGGCTCACGCCTTTAATCCCAGCACTCGGGAGGCAGAGGCAGGTAGATCCCTGTGAGTTTGAGGCCAGCCAGGTCTACAGAGTGAGTTTCAGGACAGCCAAGGATACACAGAGAAAGCTTGTCTCGAAAAACAAACAAAAAAGAATGTATAGTGTGGGTTCCTTTCTCCGGGAGGCTGGGCTGAGAATCTGGCCACAGAGTTTTCTTCAGCCTTCTGGAGGCTAGCTGAAGAATGCTCCATCCTGAGAACCAGTCCCAGAGAAGACCTTCTGGGCAGGGAGGAAGCGCAGGGAAGCTGTCCTTAGCCGGCTTGAGACAAGAAAAATCTGTGTCCCTTCCAAAGCCAGCTTTTCAGTGAGTTCAAACAATACATGACAATTCACCTGTATCGCAGACATCGCACCATCCAGGCCTGGTGGTGCTCTGTAATCCAGAAGTTCTGAACGTGGAGAGAGAGGCTTACTCCCACCTCCACTTCGCACATCCAAGGGAAGCTGTCAGGAGGTTCAAGTTTGCATCTGCATGTAGCTGGTCTTTGCTATTTTGTAGGTTATTTTTTCCCAACCTTTATCTCCTCCTCATCCCCGGTTTCACTAGATAGGTGAGAAACAAGGATAGAGAAGAGAAAGAAGGAAACAGAAAAAGAGATCCCTGATTTTAATTTCTCTCCTTTGATTTCTTCTTTAACCACAGCTACTAACAACCTGACACCAACCTCCCTAAATGATGAACAACCTCACATGCTGCCTCTCAGGGTCCTTACATTTATGGACCATCTGAAAAGTTCCCAGCATCCCAAACATCACACAATCACAGAAATCATCTACTGCTAGCAAAACCACACTTCTGCTAGAGCACGAGGCAAATCATCGTCAGCTGCTGCAGCAGTCTGAAGCAGGCCCACATCCTTGCATCTGGGATTAACACAAAAGCACATTCTTGTGCTTTTCTGAAGAACCCAAAATTTCAGAATTCTCAAAATCAATAAATTTCCTCCGTTCTGTTTGAAACCATTAATTGTGCTGTGCATAGCGGAAAATTGTAAACAGAGACACTTTCAATGAAATAAGTGCTTTTCTGGGTCGTTGGCCAAGGTTTTGAGGAGACCTCTCCTGCTCAATTCTAATCTTTTTTTATTTTGTTTGTTTTTGGGCTTTTTGTTTGTTTGCTTTTGGGCTTTCAAGACAGGGTTTCTCTGTGTAGCCTTGGCTGCCCTAGACTTGCTTTGTAGACCAGGCTGGTCTGGAACTCACAGCGATCCTCCTGTCTCTTCTTTCCTGAGTGCTGGGATTACAGGTGAGCGCCATCACGCCTGGCTCCATCTTTATCAGTTTTGATGCTATCCACAGCTTTTTGTTTCCTGTGGAATAACTTTGCACTGATATCTTTTTACACACTGTGCATTATTTTAAGTAGGCACTATAAAAACAATTTTTTCTTTATTCTCATAGAAGGGGAGTAGTTTTAAAAAGCAGTCTTTTAAATCAACTTCTCTCTCTCTCTCTCTCTCTCTCTCTCTCTCTCTCTTTTTTTTTTTTTTTTTTTGCTTTTCGAGCCAGGGTTTCTCTGTGTAGCCTTGACTGTCCTGGACTCGCTTTGTAGACCAGGCTGGCCCTCAAACTCACAGCAATCCACCTGCCTCTGCCTCCAGAGTGTTGGGATTTCAGGTGTGCACCACCCCGCCCAGCTTAAATCAACTGCTATTATAAGCCATGCCTTAAGTAATAAAGAAGGTAAAGGAATATTCCACACTATAAGAGACTCGTTGGTTGGATTACTCTAATCCCCACTCTTAAATATGCTAACATTCTCCATTTTCACGATTTCGATTTCTTTTTTTATAGTGAATACTGGAAAATTCCAAGGACTCTTTTATATGCTGACCCTCCAGCTGCTCTTGTACTAGCTGTTTAAGTACCTGCAATTTTTTCCTCAGTTAAAGGCCACTGATCTACCCATACAGGTTTATTAGTCAACCATTTTAAGTGTAGGACCAGTGATACTTCAACAGTGCCCCCCCCCTTATAAATTTGGAAACTCAACTCATGTTGTGTCCTGTGTTTGGACAATTGGCACAGCCTAGGGTTGTTTTTGATGACCTATATCAATACCTTCCGTAGGAGCATCTACCATTTCACCTCTTAGTTCATCATGGGCTGTCTCTGGGAATTGCAGAAATATTAATCTGAGTACCCCATTGTTGTAAAAGACTCCTCCCCCATAAATTTATGGACATAAGGCCTTAACTTTCCTATTTGACCTTCTGGTCCCTCACATTGCATGCATCTGAGATAAATTTCCAATTCCTAGAAACTGTGTATAAAACCTTTTGAAGTAGCCATTCCAAATTTTGTGAAATGATAGTTACATCAGTTTCTGTATCCACAAAACCTCCTATTTAAATACATTTGCTTGGCAATTTTAATTTTGGCCTCTGATCATTAACACCTATTTGCCAGAATACATTTTCTAGTTCTTCCAAGGCCTCCTGCTCTTTCTACAGGAGCAGCTTTGCCTCTGGCGTAGGGAAACAGTAGCAGCTGAGCAACCCTTTCACCTATGTTAAATTGCATCTCTCTTTTTACATAGGCCATAATGTTAATTTCTCCTTTGAATTTCCCATCTATAATTCCTGGGTTCACAGTGAATCCTTGGGAAGTTCATCTACTCCTTCCTAAGATCATCCATACTGTCCTTTAGGGCAAAGGACCATAAACTCTAGTAGTTATAACATTGAGGTTTTTGACATAGAATAAGTTGTTTATCTGTGGCTAAGTCTAGAGCAGCATCGCCTTTAGTAGCGTGCATTTAATCTCCAATGCTGGTCTGCATGTTACTCCTTGACTGAAATGGCTCATAATTTTTGCTTTGGGGTCCCAAGCCATTTTTCTAGATGGTAAGAAGTTGTCTTGAATATCTGTTTTGGATCTGCATTCCTGAACCCAATAGCAGCCTCTGCTGTATTGCATACACACCCCAGGAAGCCTTGGGGTCCTTTCTGTTTGGGATTTAGGGAAACCATTGCCCTCAGAAATAGCTTGTTCAATTTTCTGGTGCAAAGTACTGCATTTCTCAGTTAACACACTGGACATTTTGAAATCTGAGGCTTTTGGTTTGGCCATAGTCTCTTTGCAAATGACCATCTTTCCCAAAATTGAAGCACTGGGAATTTTGATATCAAAGACCTCTATCTATAGGCTGACCTATTATATTAGGATGGTACATGTTAGAACCAGTATTGGTCTTATCCCTCATCCATTCAGCCATAAGCGCTGCTCATAAATTTAATGGTCTAATAATATTTTTACATTTGGTATTTGAATTTTCAAATGCCAAGGTCTCTATCAACATCTATCTGCCTTGTGTCAGGGCCTATAGCATTGTTCACAGTTGAAACTAACCTTTGTTAAAAAAATTCACTGAAGGCTTCTCCAGGGTCTTGTATAATCTTTTAAATGAGGTGGACTTTTTCCTGGGATCCTCAACTTTGTCCCAAGCTCTTAAAGCCACTAAGTGACATTTTTCTATACATATAAAACTGAATCTGTTCTTGTATATCAGAGTACTCCCTTCACTCTATTTCCCATCACCCTGTTCCATTGTTCAGCATTTGAAACTTCTTCCCTCTACTATGTTAACCATTGCAACTACAGACCAGTCTCTGGTACAACTGCCAGCAATCCCCTCCAGTCTTGGGGACTAATTCTATTTTGAGTAGCCAAATTATTTAGAATTTGTTTTGCATAAGGTGAGTGCATCCCTTATGAAACCATAGTCCCTTTACTGTAGAGCACCTTCCTATCTCATCATCACCTTGTTCCACACATTAGCTGGCATATGCTGTACGCTAATGGGAGAGCGGATTGACCTTGTCACCCTGAGCCACCCCTCCTCTAACTCTGAGCTTGGTTCAAAATTAACCCTTTCTTTTGAAACAGGCTGTTTCAACCAGATTACCCTCCCTATTTTTCAGCGTTTCTCTGACATGAAAAGCTTGCCTTCTGGCACAGTTTCTTTCCCTCTTTCCTCCTCCAGGTGTCCCTTGCTTACCAACTGCTTCCACCTCCACCTGCAATCTGTCTGGTTACACAGCCAACTCTGTGACCCTATTGTTTTCCGATTTCAGCCATTTTGTTTGTCTGTTTCTCAGGCCCTTCCATTTATACCTGCAATTTTTCCAACTGCTCATCCAGTCTTTCAACTTTTTTTTGAAACAAGATATATGATGAAGAAGAAGAAGAAGAAGAAGTAGAAGAAGAAGAAGAAGAAGAAGAAGAAGAAGAAGAAGAAGAAGAAGAAGAAGAAGAAGAA
>OU015745.1:72911071-72927724 GCA_907169655.1 Acomys percivali | reverse complement strand
AAGAAGAAGAAGAAGAAGAAGAAGAAGAAGAAGAAGAAGAAGAAGAAAGAAGAAGAAACCAGGCTTGGGCGGTGGTGGCACACACCTTTAATCTCAGCACTCAGGAGGCAGAGGCAGGCAGATCTCTGTAAGTTCCAGGACAGCCTGGTCTACAGAGTGAGTTCCAGGCCAGCCAGGGCTACACAGAGAAACCTTGTCTCAAAAAAAACCCAAAATGAACCCCAGAAAGTTTCTTCTGGGAACAAAGCAGGGATATCCCATCAACAGCAGCCAAAATAAGTTTTTTTTGCAGGCTTCTTGGAAAAAAATCCATTCCTTTATCTCCTGCCACTTTCTCTATGGCATTTGACATCAAATTTCCCACATTTATTGAGCCCCATGTTGGCTGCCACTTGTAGCTTGTCTTTGCTACTTTGTGGGTTCTTTTTTTCCCCATCTTTATCTCCTTGGATTTACCTCCTAACATTAGATAGGAAAGAAACAGATATAGAAGGGAAAAGAGAAAGAAGAGAGACAGAGACAGAGAGACAGACAGACAGACAGACAGACAGACAGAAAGACTGAGAGAGAGAAAATCCCTGAATTTCTTTCCTTTTGTTTCTTCTTTGACCACAGCTACTAACAAACTGACACCAACCCCCCTAAATGATGAACAACCTCACATGCTGCCTCTCAGGGTCCTTACATTTATGGACCATCTGAAAAGTTCCCAGCATCCCAAACATCACACAATTGCAGAAATCATCTACTGCCAGCAAAACCACACTTCTGCTAGAGCACGAGGCAAATCATAGTCAGCTGCTGCAGGCAGTCTGAAGCAGGCCCACATCCTTGCATCTGGGATTAAATGAAAGCACATTTTGTGTGTGTGTGTGTGTGTGTGTGTGTTTGAGAAACCAAAATTATTTCACAATTATCAAAAATGTCATTACACCTATCTGCAAATTATTTCCCACCAGATTCCTCTTGAGGAACAACATCCCAAACTCAGTTGTACATCGCTTGCACAGAGTTCCCAGGAGGTGCTACCAACATAGCTCCAGTTAAGGGCTTGATGTTTGCTGTGGCAAAGGCGGGAAAAATATGCCTCCAAAAAACCCGCCATCTTTAAACACCAGGGCGAGAGATGATGACTGTACATGTTGCACACTCAATGCCAGAGGCACAGACCTCTTTTTACTGGGCCGTCGGACTATGCAGATGACAAACAGACTCTTGCATACATCCCCTCTTTCTTCCTGACTTAACACCCAGTCTTGGAAGCCACGGATGAAGTCTGACTGCTCTTGACACTGTTTTCCACTGGGCCCTACCTAGAGAGTGGTTACCTGCCTGAGGGTCTCCTTTCTCATTTTGGAGCAACAGTGCTCCGTAAAGCTCCTTTTAAAAGACTTTTGTTTAAAAGAATTTTTTTCCTTTTAAAAGACTTGCACACAGAAGTAGTAAGTAGTAAGTTGCTGTAGAGTAACCTGCCCCAGTTAAGATCAAAGTGGCTCTCACAGCACCATGGTTCTTTCTAGGGATTCGCTGTGGGTCACACTCTCTCTAGGCCTGTCCAGCCAGAGGTCATTAACAAGATACTGCAAACAGCTGCAAACCTTGAGATGAGGGAAAGGTACCAAGGCAAGCCCTGTGCAGCCTTGCTGCCTCATCTCCATTGGGCGGTACATCCACTTTGATGCCCCATTGTGACAGGGATTGCCCATATTAGGTGAGCTTGGAAGAAAGCATGCCATGCAACTAATGAGTCAAGAGACACAAGCAGGTTCCCCAAGCAAAGACTGTGTTCTTTTTTTTTTTTAAATAAAGATTTATTTATTTATCATATATACACAGTGTTTTGCCTGCATGTACACCAGAAGAGGACACTAGATCTCATTATAGATGGATCTCATTTTAGATGGTTGTGAGCCATCATGTGGTTGCTGGGAATTGAACTCAGGACCTTTGGAAGAGCAGCCAGTGCTCTTAACCTCTGAGCCATCTCTCCAGCCCCGAGATTGTGTCTTAATCGTCGGTGGCATGCAGCTCTATGGGGGCATTTGAGATGGGGCAAGTGTGGCCAAGGATTAGATTCTAATTTACTTTTGATTAATTGAATATTTAATTGCTTAATGAAATACATTAATTACTAAAGCACATTTATAAAGTGGCTACACTCCATAGCACAGACCTCCAGAATTCGAAGATAAGAAAGACACGATTCTCTGTCCCTGGGTTTCCCTTATAGAGCCTGCACGTATGATATCAGCACATCAGAGTGGTGGGAGGTGGAGGGTAGGGTAAGGTCACTGGGGTCCCACCCCCTTGGCCCTGTACTAAAGTCTGAGCAGGTAAATGCATAAGTATGACCAAGCACAGGGGACTGGGTGAGGAGAGAGCTTTCACATACCCGAGGGAGAGCCCAGCCAAGGAAAATTCTCATCAGAACTTCATGGGGTCAAGCAGCACGGGATTGAGAACAGTGATCAGAGCCCTGAGGAGGGCACTCCTGCACTAAGAGTTAACAGCTAGGACCAAAACCCCTGCATTTGTGAACAGAACATAGAGGGCTTTGTTTGCTTGGTTTGGTTTTTCGAGACAGGGTTTCTCTGTGTAGCCTTGGCTGTCCTGGACTCTGTAGTAGACCAGGCTGGCCTCGAACTCACAGAGATCAGCTTGCCTCTGCCTCCCGAGTGCTGGGATTAAAGGCGTGTGCCACCATGCCTGGCAGGACTGACCATCTTAACATATGCCAAAGATGCCATCAAGATGGCATCATTGGGGCCATACAAGAGAACAGCAGGGACCACCAGGAGTGTGAGACCAATCCTGTTGCTGTATGAAATGTGTTCTGCCCTTGGGGCCCATGGTGCCTATCTTCCCTGCGACTAGCTGCTCTACAAGAGTGCTGTTGGAGTGGTGCATGTGGCCTTCAGTTTAAATGTGGCTCTGGGCAGAACAACCATTGGCTAATAGTTTCTACTTAGGGGCTGGTTTACAGCTGATATCTAAGAGCCGGTGAAAAACAGGGTCTGGGCACTATCCTGGCTCCCAGGAAACAAGGCCTTCGGGCTTGTCTGTCCTGACCCTGGTCCTGCCCTTCAGTATTTGCTTTTTCAGTCTAGGGAATAGAAAACTGATGTCTACACTACCTCCCACCAAATTCCACAAAGGAAGGGGATTGATTAAAATTGAATGAGATAATGGCAACAAAGCTATATCATATAAATGCAGCTTTGTTGGAGCAGTCCAGGACAGGGAGAGGAGGAAGAGCAAGCGCTGGGGGTGATGGGAAGGGAAGGAGTGAGAGCAGGGAGGTGGGAAAAGGGGCACAGGGCAGCGGAACCAAATTGTCTGGATTGTACAGTGAAGGGTCTCTGTGAGAGGAGAAGCCCCGCCCCTAGATAGAGGGCAGGGCCTGCTAGCCACGCCCTGCAGCAGGACTTAACATCCCAGCCTTTAACGGGGTGGGGTGGGGAGTGGGGGATGGGGTGGTGTGTGTGTGTGTGTGTGTGTGTGTGTGTGTGTGTGTGTGTGTGAAGAAATCTGGTCTTTGACTATTTCCGGCTGACACTGGGGCATTGATTTGAAGTTGGTGGAGGAGGTAAAAGGCTAGAATGTTAACCAAGTCTGGGAGGAGCAGGCTGCTGTGTTTGCTGTTCAGGCTCTGTGAGACCATCTGCGCCTAGGAAACTGCAGATCCAGCTGATGCCATCTGTGAGGTGTAGGCCAGGGCACCGGTATTCGGGATGCAGCCCCTGGCAGTGTACTGGAACTTATATGTTACAGGCAGAAGATAAAGTACATTTGAAACTTTTAGGGCCATGGTCTCTGTAGTTAGGGGAGGGGAGTCCCAAAACCAGGGACCCTCTGAAATGGGAATTTTGTGGGACACTTAGGCTGTTGATTGACTGTGTGTATGTGAGACCTGTGAATTTGAGTGGATTTCCTGAAGCTTACAAGAATCTTTTAAAGTTTACAAAAAGAGACGATTTGGCTTGGGAGACAATTTAAAATCTGATTAATGTTAAAGCTCTGAACAGTCTAAATACAACAGTAGCATAGTGGGGGCAGATTTTTTAATATAGCTTAAATCCCTTTCTTATTACCAACCTTAAGACATCTTCTCCCCCTCAAACACTTCTTAGATACTCAGACCTTATCTGAGAAAGCAGCTGAAGCCTTGGTTTTTGATATTAAACTGATCTTCAAAACCATCAGAGACCGTGAATGATAAAAATTACCGCAGGGAGCATAGTCCAAGTGCCTATGTATTGACTGACATGACAGGGGCTTACCCACTATCCGGACGGCCTTCCCAGTGGGCTCCTGTGGTGTTGATAGGCAGAGGTCCTGGGACAGGATCGGTTTTTTGGCTGCCAGGCCCAGCTAATTTGAGAGGCTTTTTTGTGAAGAACTTGGGGGACTGACTGACGTTATTTTGTCTAGGCAAAACAGGGCCATGAGCTCCCCACGTGTTCCTTTTGGCCACAGTTCACGTGGGGTTTTAGCAGCAGGCAGGCTGGAGTTGGAGGAGTTCTGCCCATATCACAATCCAGGGGAGTCATTGTGCCCAAATCTTCTGGGAGACCTTGGCGTCACCACTAGAAGGGTCTCTGTCATAGCAAGCTTTTAAATTTTTTAAAAAAGTTTTTCTTTTTTTTTCTTTGGGTTTTCTAGACAGGGTCTCTCTGGATAGACTTGACTGTCCTGGACTCGCTTTGTAGACCAGGCTGGCCTTGAACTCAACAGTGATCTGCCTGACTCTGCCTCCCAAGTGCTGGGATTAAAGGCGTGCGCCACCACAGCCAGTTTTTAAGGTTTTTCAAGACAGAGTTTACTGTGTAGCCTTAGCTGTCCTAGACATGCTTTGTAGACCAGGCTGGCCTTGAACTCACAAAGATCCACCTGCCTCTGCCTCCTGAGGGCTGGGATTAAAGGTATGTGCCACCATGCTTGGCCATACTAAGTTTTATTAAACATTTAAATATATATATATTCTACAGATTCTCTGGCAGTTTGAGGACCATCATCTACAAAGTATAGCCGTGCTATACAAATGATTTTTTAGTTAATCTATCCTAGCCTTACCCTTAAAAATGTAAAGCAAGAGACTGTGTAAATAAAGCTCAAGCCTGTAATTAGCTGCATCATTACAGACTGAACAGCAGAAGCTTAAAAGACAGAAGCTGAATTTGGAGTTCAGCAAGGATTTGAATGTGGCTGGCAGCCCTCAGTTAAGATGGCTGCATAGCCACGACTCTCCCACAACAAAGATGGAGGCTAGTCATGTGACTGATCTCTGTCAAGCTGGTGATGGAGTCAGTGCTCCATCCACTTCATCCCAAAATCAACATGGCAGTCAGCCATGTAATTTAAGCAGGGCACAGTAGATGATTTTAAAAGTGCCAGTGCGAGCTGGGCGTGGCAGTGCAGGCCTTTAAGCCCAGCACTCGGGAGGCAGAGGCTAGTGGATTGATGTGAGTTCGAGGCCAGCCTGGTCTACAAAGTGAGTCCAGGACAGCCAACGCTAACACAGAGAAACCCTGTCTCGAAAACAACAACAACCAAAACCAAAACCAAAACCAAAACCAAAACAAAACAACAAAAACAAAAACCAACCAAGCAAACAAAAGAACAAAAAACAAAAAATGGAATTAGCTAATGGTGACTATATTATATAAACACAGGTTTCTTGGGGCAGCATGGGAGGGGGAGGGGAGAGACAGCACACGCTGGGGGTGATGGGAGGGGAAAGAGAGAGAGCAGGGAGGTGGGAAAGGGGCAGCAGAACCAAAATGTCTGGATTCTCTAGTGAAGAGCCTCTGGGAGAGGGGAAGCCGCGCCTCTAGGCAGAGGGCAGGGTCTGCCAGCCACGCCCTGCAGCGGGATCTAACAGAAGGTACCTGGCATACCGCAGTAGCTGAAGAGGAAACCCAACCTTTAAGTCATCTCTCCAGCCCCGTCTCTTTTTTCTTTTTGGTGGGAAAATATTGATACCAACAAAGCAATCCAATTCTATCAGTGTGCAATGCATCTCACTATCTACCCTCAAGCTAGAAGTTGCCTCATTTTGTATTTTCATTAAACATCTTGGTAGGCGTTTTTACAAGGACAATTCTAAAGCAACCTAGAACGCACTTCAAGGTCTGTCAGGCAGCGACATGAATGGAAACCCTGTGCCCCGTGGCTGACCTGCCCCCTTGCAGCAATACATAACCTTTCTCTAGTAAGGAAGCAAGTGCCCTTTGGCCTTGGGGCACATCTTGTGGCTCTTTTCATGACACACCGAACGTGTTGTCTAGGACAAAAAGAAAAATATCTCAGGGTTACTGAGGCAAGGTTTCAAGAAACAGGCTTAAAGGGAACAGCTGTAGGGAAGGCAGCATTCCCTCCCTGCCCACCGGAAATATGGGCACTGGAAAAAAAAACCACGAGCTCAAAGGGCCCTGGCCCTGCTGCACTAGCTCTTTGATCTCCTAGCAACAGCCAATTAGCACTGGACTGGACCTTCAGTGGAAACCCAAACCGGGCACTCTCCTCACTCAACAAGGAGAAAACAAAGACGATCAAAAGAATCACAATAATACTTAATTAATCTTTCTTTTGTTTTCCACTATGATCCTTGCCTCGGGTTTTGATCTCACCTTTCTGGAATGGTTTCAGGAGCAATTTTCATCATGTATGTTAGCTACAATAATCTGATAGCTATTATTTGTTTTGGTTTTTGTTCTTCGAGACAGGGTTTCTCTGTAGTCTTAGCTGTCCGGGGCTCACTTTGTAGACCAGGTTGGCCTTGAACTCACATTGATCCGCCTGCCTCTCGAGTGCCGGGATTAAAGGCCTGCGCCACCACTGCCCTCTGATAGCTATTATAAATCAACACAAAATCTACAGGGCTGCCAATACAAGTGTACTTCCTGTTTTTGTTACTGAACCGCTAAATGGAGATAAATGGAACAGGCAAGACAGAAAAAAAAAAAAAAAAGAAAGAAAGAAAGAAAAGAAAAGAAAAAGAAAGTTGGAGCCGCAGTGCCCTTGGCACCTGTTTTGTAGCCTCTTACCTTAGGACACCAGACCCCTTTATGCATCTTTACTGATAAGTCTTGCCAAGCTGAGAACCCCCTACTTTGGGAATGCTGGGAGGGAAAAGGACCTATAAAACATCAACAACAACAACAACAACAACAACAACAACAACAACAAGAACAAAACAAAACAAAAAAACCAGACCCTGCAAACCACTGTGCTGGTGACAGTCACTGCCCTGAGCAAGTTGTAATAAAGATCCTCTGTGCTATATATACATTGATTTTTGCCTCCGAGAGATTTTTTTTTTTAATACTCAAAACAGGCACCACACTAGGAGCCATATCTGAAGGGAATGGATGGTTGGAATAAAACTGCTGTGACTGAAGTCCCTTCCTCACCCACACCTAGGTGTGGCAGGTGGCTCCCAGTTGCAGGAAGAAGGTCTGCCTCTCACTGCTGTTTTAAAGGCAAGCCAGGCATTAGTGCTGCTGCTTCAGGTCCCGCAAAGGCCTTGCGAATGCGGCCAGACAGGGCCAGCAACAGACTAGACAATCCTTCGAGGTGATTAAAATAGTGGAGGGAGCCGGGCGTGGTGGTGCACGCCTTTAATCCCAGCACTCGGGAGGCAGAGGCAGGCGGATCGCTGTGAGTTCGAGGACAGCCTGGTCTACAAAGTGAATCCAGGACAGTCAAGGCTACACAGAGAAACCCTGTCTCGAAAAACCAAAAAAAAAAAAAAAAAAAAAAAAAAAAAAAAAATAGTGGAGGGAGCAGAGACCCACCCAGGATGCCTGCAGACTCTGTCCTGATCATGTCTCATTCCCAGATGGTCAGGATTGATGCAGAAACTTAGAATCTCTCCCAGAAAATAGGGTATTAAAAATGGGCTTGAGGTCTGAAGACAATAACCACACAATCCAAAGCATTTCAAAGTAAAACATTTTCTACAGAACGGTACATAGCCAAGGAAGCATTACTCCTTTTTTTTAAAAAAAAATATTTATGTATATGAACACTATCTGCATGTACACCTGCATGACAGAAGAGGCCATTAGGTCACATTATGGATGGTTGTGAGGCATCATGTAGTTGCTGGGAATTGAACTCAGGACCTCTGGTAGAGTAGACAGTGCTCTTAACCGCTGAGCCACCTCTCCAGCCCCCGAAAGCATTATTCTTAGTGCAGAAAGTCCTGTGCCTCACAGTGAGTGCTCAGAACTGTCTCACACTCTTACATACCTGGCTAACTTAAGTATTTTGATCATAGAGACATGCTTACTGGAGGAGGGATTTTTGCAGACAGTGTTTGTAAAACAAATTTCTTTAAAAAATAGAGTTTCTTTTGATTTTTTCCCCCCTTGAGACAGGGTTTCTCTGTATAGCCCTGGCTGTCCTGGACTCACTTTGTAGACCAGGCTGGCCTTGAACTCACAGAGCTCCATCTGCCTCTGCCTCCCAAGTGCTGGGATTAAAGATGTGCACCACCATGCCTGGCTTCTTTTGACTCTTAAGCTTTTGACACAAAAGACAATATGTTTCATTTACATCCCCATAACTTTCCCTCTTTCATAGCACATTTTCATTCTTTAAGTTCAGTTACTGTTACAGTAATTTGTATTTGTTCAGCCTACAAAGCAAATAACTGACACAGGGAGACTGAAACGTACTTTAAAGCTGCCAGCACTTCGCTGGGCAGAGTCTGAACTGATTCTAATCTACTCATAAACTAAACAAACTACTCTAAACCTTAAACACACATATATTCCAAGCACTTGCCACTGTGACCCCTGGGCTGGTCCTCGTCAAGTCCCTACCATCCTCCTCCAACCGTCAAAAACTCCGTCCCTTCTCTAACCATCAAACTTTCTCCTCCTTTCCAGGAAGTCCTGGCTTCCACTTCCTGTCCTTCTGCCCAGCTGATTGGCTAAACAGCACTTTATTGATGGTTGATACATTCATTCAGCATTCCTCCACAATTCCCCCTTTTAGTCTAATTAAAAAAAAACAAACCCTTTTACCTATACATTTATGTCATTACACCAATATACAACATATATACACAAGAACCACAAAACAATTGCTATATTTATGTTATAATGTTTCACTGTCTTCAACCCCACCAGAGACTTGAGAAGGAATAAAATCAATTAGCTGAGTAAATAGGAAGTGCAGGTTAGCAGCTTCCAAAATGAAAAAAAAAAAAAATGACAGAGACACTTTGCTACCTGAATAGTCACTCGAAACTCTTTAACATGTTAAAGCATCATCTTCAGCCTTCTGCCCTACTTTATCTGACAGACATGTTAGTGAAGCAGGGACTATTGAGGACTGTCCTACCCTGTCTTGGCAGAGTTAGGCCGTTAACTCCACCTGCATCCAGGTTTGCCCATTTCAGGCAGAATTCTGTCTGTGGCAGACAATAAGGACACTTTTTTGCCCAGTGGCTTGTTTGCCACATCTGAAGCCATCTCCATATGTAGGTTCCTCGATGCTCATTACCTTCTTTGAGGCAGGCTGGGTGTTGCCAGGAGTCAACCTGTCTCATTTTCAAAGAATCCTCAAAACAAATAAAATTCTTTAAATGTCATATTCTGTAGGTCTCTGAGGTTTTTGAAGACTTAATCTAAATATTTTACCTTATCTATCTATTAAACCCAAGATGTATAGTCTTGTGATAAAATTGAATAGTACAATGAATTAAAAATAAACCTATTTTACATCAATATCTAACATTCTATACCAATGAATTAAACTAGCCTTGTGAGTAACAATTAAGGCCTTAAGTTGAAGAGTAAATTCAATAATTTACCTTTTGTCCTATCATTCCTATATATTTTTATATTTTCAGAGAAAAATCCCTGAGTTCAGCCTCATTCTTTCTCTACAAAGCCAATAATAAATCAATTCTCAATGAAGATAAAGCTCCATAGCCCAAAACCTTACTCAACCCCCCCTTTAAGGGAAATGGGATGGCTTTTTAAAGCTTCTTCAGGCTGATTTGGGACAAATAATACCTATATAAAGGCCCAAATAAAACTAGAAAAATGGTTGAACAAGCTAGAGATAGCATTTGTGGCCCAGTCTCTAAATGTTGAAAAATTCAAGCTGACTAAAAGTGTTGTGTGGGACGGTCTGATATGCTGGACCAATTGAATGAGAAGCTTTCTCCAAAGCTGTCTTGGGAGATGTTCTGTTCTGAAGACAACATTGTCCAGCATTGTGAGTTTTAATTTGCTTAGGTACACCCATAATAGCCATGACTTCTAGTAAATGAGTAATAATAGAATCAGCCTTTTTAGAACTTAAAGCCGTTGCCCGTTGAAATCCTGAATACGTGTCTATAGTATGGTGTACGTACTTCAGTTTTCCAAACTCTATAAAATGAAATACATCCATTTGCCAAATTTCATTTCTTTCATTACCCCTAGTGTTACTTCCTTCAGGTGATGGAGTTTGGTTACATATAGAACAAGTAGGATGCTTTTTCACAATTTCCTTGGCCTGTTGCCAAGTGATAGAAAACTCCCTTTTTTACTTCTTTACTATTAACATGGTGTTTTAATGAAACTCTGAAGCTTCTAACACACTTCCGATCAATGGTTGATCAATCTCATCATTACCTTGTGCTGGTAGGCCCATGTAAGATCTTATATGGGTTATATACCATAGATGATTTCTATTTCTGATCACTTGTTGTAATTGAATAAATAGTGAAGTTAATTCAGAATCATCCTGAATTAGGTCAGCTGTTTCTATATTCAGCACAACTCTTTCAGCATACTGAGAGTCAGTAATTGTGTTAAGAAAGTCTTTAAACTCTGCTAAGACCAGCAGAACTGCATATAATTCTGATTTTTGAACGGAATCATAAGGACTCTCCACTACCTTACTTATATTTTCTGATTTATAACCTGCTCCTTTTGATTCATTGGCATCAGTGTAAAATGTAGGAGCACCAGAAATTGGAATCCTCTTCACTATACGAGGAAGAATCCAATTAGTTCTTTTTATGAATTGAGATTTCTTGCTTTTGGGGTATTTGTTGTTAATTTCTCCCAATAAATTCACTACAAGACCTTCTAATTCTTGTGCCTTTGTAGGTTGCCAATCAAAACCCTGATAACCTTATGGATTTCCCACATCTCCTGGGAGTTTTCTTATGAAGACTGGGAAAATCATTTTTGGTTTTTTTTTTTAACAAATAATGATGCCTTGTAGTCTTGTTACAATTTTTTGTTCTATATTCTGACCTTTTTTCTTCAGTTTTTATCTCTGTATTATTCTTAGTTATGAGTCTTTCTAATTTCTAAGGTTTGTTTCCAAATTTCATATTTTTCACTTTGCTTTGTCTCCCATACTCTGGTATTTTCCTCAGTCCAATACCTAAAATTTTTTCTAATGCCTTTTCCTTTGAAGAATTATAGAAAGCTAGGATGAGTAAAATAAAAATAGTATTCATAATCAGTAGCACAATTTCCTTCTCTCTTATTTGTATCACAGCATTATTTTAAAAAGCATTTAACAAGGCCCAGACATTTTGTGTCAGTGTGTCTTGCATCTTTAAACTACCAAATTATAACAAAGTATAACTTTTCTTTTTGAGCTATTTCTTCCACCAAACTATAATAAGGTATCCTTTTTCAAGGGTGTGGATACACTGAATATGCCAGGGGAGCCAATTTGTTACAATCATCAAAAACCCCCACCCGTTCTCCAACTATCAAACTTTCTCCTTTCCAGGAAGTCCGCCTTCCACTTCCTGTCCTTCTGCCCAGCTGATTGGCTAAACAGTGCTTTATTGATGATTGATACATTCACTCAGCATTCCTCCACAAGTTACCAGCATCTGACTTCTCTGCTTTAAAGTATGGCGCATGTACGTACGATACACATTGTGCTAGTTATTGCCATCTTAATTAGTTGCTAGACTAATTATCATCTGCATGGATTACACCACCTCCTATTACTATCATGACTCCTAGCATCACAAGAAGAGAGGCCAAGACCCCTTCTTAGTGTTTTAATTGTCATTCCATAAGATTAGAAAAAGGCTCACTTACTGCTGAACATTCAGGTAACTCATTGGGAAAAGTCATCTATGACCCTGACCCTGACCCTTCACAACAGTGCTCTGATGAGGAGCCATGCTGTAAAGAGGGGAGAGCACATACAGGTGCCTTGCCTCACACAGATGCCTTTTCTGCTAACATCACAGACCATCTATTTTCCCCTGTGATTTGTCTTGGCTACTTTTCTATTGCTGTAATGACACATGTGACAAAGGTAATTTCTAAAAGAAAACATTTAGTTGGCTCATAGTTTCAGGGGGTTAGAGTCCATGATGGGGGAACAAAGGAACAGTTAGGAGCTCACATCTTTATCCAAAACCACAAGGCAAACATCTTTATCCAAAACACACATGGAACGGCAGGAGACTTTTGAAATCTCAGAGCCCACCCCCTGACACGGTCTCCTCCAAAAAAAGACCATGCCTCCTAATCCTTCCTAAAAGGTTCTTCCAACTGGGGACCAAGCAATCAAACATATGAGCCTATGGAGACCATTCTCATTCAAACTGTCAACTGGAGGCATCCACCCATCTGCTAGAATGTTCCTAGTGTAATCCACAACTCTTTGTTGGTTTGAGTGTACATTTTCACTTATGGACGAGAACCAATCAAATCCCACAGCTGTTTGGTTCTTAGCTTAAACTCACTGGGGCCTCCACTCAGCACTTTGAAGGACTCTAGATAAAGCTGAAAGAAAGCCCACAACCTTTCTGGAGTCAGACGCTTCCTTTTTCAATGAGACGGCTGGGATTCCCTGAATATCTGGAGTAATGGCTCCCCACAACGCCACCTGACATACACCCTGACAGTGCTTAGGTTACTGTGCGCTTGCTTATATCGCTACAAAAGCACAGAGGCCCTGACTCCCAGACACGTCTCCCAGGAATTCCAGTTCCTCTACTTTTGCAGGCAGGAAGCAAAACTAGTTCTGAGGAAGGGGACTCTAATAGTTCCAAGGGGCAGCTGGGTGGCACTCCGCCTTAATTCACTGATGCACTCTACCCACTCCAGCTGGCAGTCATTGCCCTATGGCATGTCAACCTCAACAAGCTTTTCTTACATTTTTAATTTCTATCACGTGTCTTTGTTGTTGTTGTTGTTGTTATGCCTAGGAATCTCTGGTTTATAAAATGTTTACAGGAGAAAACTAGATACATGTCAGATTGAATAGTTAGTGTGGAGGGTTTTTTAGTGATGCAATCAATCATGTTTCCCCATAATTAGACTAAAAGCAGTTATTTTTAAATCCTAATTTCAAAGTATCTCCTTGTGACAAGATTGTCCATTTTCTCTGAGCCCCATTGTCAGCACCTTTTTTGGTGTGTGTGTGTGTGTGTGTGTGTGTGTGTGTGTGTGTGTGTGTGTAATCCCTCCTGTATGTGTGGGCCTCTGGGATCCTCAGTGAGCCCTTTGAGTTCAGGGAAGTGTCCCCTCCTGTACCTCACTCTAGGGTCTTGCTCCATCATGCTGAGCCCACAGGAGCAGCACAGATGGCTGATGGGATTGAATCTTCTCCACTCCAACATCTCTCTCTTCTCCCGACTTCTGTCGGGCTGCGTCAGGGTCAGAGCAGCAGCCTTGGGTCCAATTGTGTTGAGCTTGGACTTTCTGCCTCATGTCTGTGCTAGGCTGGCAGAGCTCAGGGCATTACTTGAGCTCATGTTGAAATGAGACACAAGGCTTGGGGGGGAGGGGGGAAACACTTCTCCCAGGAGTGTGCTTCTCTTAGGCTGATACTCTTCATGGCCTCTGCAGGAGTGGGTCCTGGCCCAGAGGAAAATGTCTCTGTGGGCAGCACGTTCTGGACAGGGCTTCTGAGGCTAGGATCCGTCTCTCTGTGCTCACCCAGGAAACATAATGCTTAGGGTTTGGGGTTTTCATGGATTTGTGCCTGGAGGCAGCTTTGCTTGCTATGAATCTGGGCCCTGGAATAGAAATTAGGGATTTCTGTGGTGGGGGTGGTCGTGGTGGTGGTGGTGGTGGTAGTGGTAGTGGTGGGAAAGGCTTCAGAACTAAAAGATGGAACAACATTGACCCCAAACACTGTGTGTGTGTGTGTGTGTGTGTGTGTGTGTGTGTGTAGGATCCTCTGATTGTCACTCACGTACTGTGTGTAGGGGTCAGTTTTGAGGCCGCCTCTTTCCCCTAGCAGCACATGTAGGGCTCAAGGTCATTGTCAATTCTGCTGTGCTACTGGCTGATCCAAGCAAACACTGAGCTCAGATTATGAGGCTATCTCTCTCCATCCAGGCTCTCTGGTGCTGCTAAAAGTGCCAACCTCAAGGGAGCCAGGCTCGCCTAGGTCAGTATTCAGCCTCAAAGGGCATTGCTGAGTCAGACACTGAGCAGCTTAAGCCCGCAGAGACACTGAGTGTGTGGTTAGCAGCTGCAGACCCAGGGGCAATGGGAGTAGGGCTCTTGGAGGGAACAGCAAAGGCTGGCTAGGTGCTGCCATGCACAGCTGAGGTGGCATGTGTGAGTGAAAAACTCTCATACTTAGGTTGTGCTGCCTGGGACAGAGGCAGAGCCAGAGTAGGAGTGAGGACAAGACCTACCGCTGAAGAGTCTACCTGAGGTGGAGCTTCATGTGGCTTCCTGTTGTGTTAAGACCCCACTTGTGGACTAGCCTCTGTGCCCAGGGCTAAAGAGAAAAAACACTTCACATTTGGCATGGAGCAGCATAGACTCCTGGCAGACAGCAGGAAGTTAGCCATGCCTGAAGTCAAGCTGCCGCAGTATGGGGAGGGGGAACCAAAAGGACTGGGCAGGAGGAGAAGGATTGGAGTCTGCAGGAAACACCAGAAGGGGAGACTGGGAAGGCAGAGCAAGGTCCACTGCAGGTCCCAACTTCAGATGCTGTCTGGGGAGTAAGCCACACCTACACATGCTGGTCAGTGGGGCACCACTGAGGGCAGAGGCAGTGATGGGCGGGAGAGGGACGCTGATGTTTGAGTGTTGGGGGATGGTCTGATGTATTTTGATGCTAATTACTGCTTGCTGTCTGTGTGTCCCACCTTTTGCTTAATAAAAAGCCATCCCACCTGGGCAGGGCAGAGGAGATAGGTGGGGGCTACCAGAGACAGGAATTCTAAAAACAAAAACAAAATAAAACAAAACAAACAAACAAAAACTGCTAAGAGGAAAAAGGAAAGAGACCTAAAGGGAAGAGAGGAAGGTGGCCATGGGTTAGATGGAGGAGAAGCACATGGCCGGTGTGGATGGAGAATTTGGCCCAGATGAAGAACATGAGCAAGTATATGGGATTATAGATGGAAGGTAGCTTGATAGAAGTTATTAGAAGCAGATGGCATGGGATTGAGACAGGGATCCCATGCCTGTCCCCCTGTGGGAGGTAGTTTAGAGGATTGATATCTGCCATGCCCCAGGTTAACTAAGGCTATTTAAAAATATAACAAGTGTCAGTGTCTTAATTGATCGCTAGCCAGGCCTACTGATAAACATGTAATTATAAAAACAGTGTTTGAGGAGGGAGGGGTTCTCAGAGGAAAAGGAGCTTACACACAGGAATAGAGGATTCTGTCTTGAAGACTTCATGGCAGAGCAGAAGGCAAGACCGGCACCTGCAGCCGCTGCTGCCACCATCACTGCTGTTGCTGCCGCGGCTGAGGCTGAGGCTCTGGAGTGCAAATAGCCTGACTTCTCCTCCTCCTCCTCACTCCTAGGCCCCCAGATGTCTTCAGTGGGGGTGGGAGTAAGGAACAGGTGAGGGCAGAGTTGACCCAGTGATCCAGGGGTACAGGGGGTGCAAGCTACCTCTCTCCCTCGATAAAGGGAAGGAAACAGAAGCCAGCGAAGCGACTGGGCCTAGGGTTAGGAATATGCACAGAGACATAGCTCTGAGAGAGGAAGGTGGCCAGGGGAGCCATACTTTGTCTCAGACACAGGACACCTTGAGGCAGCCACTACAGTGGGTCCCAGGAGACTCCTCTGCCCTGGGGTACTGCTTCCTTCTGTCCGTCTGCTGCTCTTCCTCCTGGGCATAGGAGGCAACAGGTGGAGGCGCCACCCCTCAGAACAGAAAGGGGGTCTGGGTGTCACAGAAACACTTGTGGCCTCAGAGTCACCTGTCTCTCCCTGTCTTGGTACCTTGCTGGGTGGTGAGGGCACAGCTGCGGGGGGGTGGAAGCAGCCTCTGGGGGGGCCTCACCCGTTCGGCAGCCGTGGCACCTTAGAACCATGTTGCAGGTGTCATTTCCTCCATCTGTCCTGTGATGGCGTCTGCCACCTACACTGCATGCTCCTCTGGGACCTGGCAGAAGATGAAAGGGACACTGGGGCCATTGAAGCTCACTTTCTTCCACCGCCACCACCATCTGTAGGAGAGAGAAACACGTTTATGTGTTGATCCCAAGCATGGGATGGGGAATAGACTTGGGAGAGAGCAGGACGTTTTTTCCACTTAGAAGTCGAACCACTTCGTGGGGGCGCTTGGATGTTGCCAGCTGAAAATATCTTAGTAGAGATTCTGAGAGGAGATATATGTAAGAGCCCAAAACAAGATGGAGAGAGAGAGAGAGAGAGAGAGAGAGAGAGAGAGAGAGAGAGAGAG
>OU015745.1:72864157-72911061 GCA_907169655.1 Acomys percivali | reverse complement strand
GAGAGAGAGAGAGAGAGAGAGAGAGAGAGAGAGAGAGAGAGAGAGAGAGAGAGAGAGAGAGAGAGGGAGGACTTGGTTTTTGGCTGTTCGACCCTGCACTTCAAGAGGCTCCGAAAGAGAACTCCTCCAGGCTTTGGGCTCCGGCTGAGGCTCCTGGTTCCAGCCGCTCCAGGCCAGCGATTTTCAGCTGGCTGCTTTCCAATTCCTGCTTCAGCCTTTCTGTGTGGGCCTTGGCTTCCTGGGATGCTGCCTTCAAATTCTGGATTTCCAGACCCTGCTTGCTTATCTGCTCTTGTAGCAGGAATACTCCCTCTGATTTTTTTTTTTTTTTAGTCAGCTCACTTGCCGTAGACCTAACTTTCAATTCCAGCTCCTCTTTCTCAAACTCCATTTCTTTCAACTGGGCCTCAATCTGGGCAACAGAAACAGGAGCCTGGAGAGAGGCTGTCTCTGCAGGGTGAGGAGGACGAGCTGCACGTAAGTGGGACTCTGAAACAGGCTGGATGGGCTGCTGTTCTGCATTGTCCAGCGAAACTACTAATCCTTGAGCCGGAAGAGCAGGTTCCTGCTGGGAGCTGTCTGTCTACAGACTCCTGGACGGTAGCTGGTCCCCAGTTTTTCATTTTCCTTCCTCTGCTCATCAAGCTGCTCCTGGAGGCGAAGGCAAGCAGCCTTCTGCTCCCCTCGAGCGTGTCCTGGAGATGTTTCTCTTTCTCTTGCGTCTTTTTTAAAAACCACTTTACAGGAAGTAAAGGCTTCTTGAAGCTTCTTTTGAAGTTGTTCCTTTTCTTTTTCAAAGTCTAGTATCTTTCCCTCCAACTCTGGCTTCCAGTGTTCCCCCCGCCGTCTTCACTGGGCAGGGCTGCTCACCACCGTTTCTTTTACAGGCGCTGCAGAGCCTTCATCCCCAGCATCTTTGGCACCTGTGGTTAATTTCTCAATAGTTGCTTCGTTTTCAGTGATCTCTGTTTTAAAGAAACGTCTATTTTCTCGCCACTTAGAAGCCCCACATTTTTCTGGGTCATGTTTGTTCTCTCTGTCTTCCTCTAGCTTTCTCCTCTCACTCTGCCTAAGAGGAGTCTCTCTCCCAGGCTCCTCTCTTGCCTTGGCTAACTCTTCCTCCTGCGCGCCAGCTCTCTGGAGTAGCTGCTTTCTGCTAGTCAGCGCTGCCTGGAGCTTTTCAGCCCCTTCGTCCTCTCGCTTTGTTTCTTCAGGCGCTCCAGCTCAGCGGAAGTACAGAGCTTGAACAGAGCCATGTCCTCACTCCAGAATGACAGGGAACAATTACTGAAGGAGTCGAAGAATCTGCAACAGCAGTACCTACAGATGAATCGACTGTGGTCTGGGACTGTGAGAGCCACGGGACTCAGCAGCACGTGCTCATGGAGCAGATCCACAGCCTGAGTATAGAAACCAGATCTAAGGAGGCGAAGATGGAAGCTTTGCAGAGAGAGCTGGACGATGGGCAGCTGTGGTTCTCCGAGCAGGGCACCCAGATAAAAAGCCTGCAGAGCCAGTTGCAAAGAAGGAAAGTAGAGTGTTAGCAGCGGCAGAGTGCGTGAAGGACATCTCCAATGAGATGGAAAGACTGTCGCAAGCTCTGTCACAGAAGGAACTAGAAATAGCCAGGATGAGCCAACTCTTGCTAGAGAAAAGGAGAGACGTGGAGACACTCGAGCAAACCGTCCAGGAGAAGGACCAGCAAGTGACAGAACTTAGCTTCAGTGTGACAGAGAAGATGGTTCCGCTTAAAGAAAAGAAGTTCTCTCTTGGTGTTGAAATTAAGACTCTGAAGGAGCAAAGAAAGACCAGGTAGAAGATTACAAAGTTGTTTCCAACCTTATACATAGTCACGATGAGTTGAGGTGGGGGTGGGGTGAGGGGAGTATGGGGGCGTGGGGCAGGGGGCATGGAGGGGGGCTGGTGAGCAAAGAGAGGCTTCTGCAGGGTTGGAGATGATCTCCCTCATTCTGTAGACTGGCCATGGCCTTGGAAAAGGACCGCATTAGGTTTTGAAGCTCTTCTGGCTGTGAAGATGAGTAAAGCAATTGCTCATCTTGGGACATGAGCTGCTGGTTCAGTTTCTTAAGGTGGGACAAGCTGTTCTCAGCGGATGCTCCTCAAGAAATTGGCAGAAGATGAAAGGGACACTGGGGCCATTGAAGCTGACTTCCTTCTTTCCTTCCACCACCACCCACCACTATTGTTGTGGTGGTTATGACTGTGGGAATCGAAGCCGGGGCAGAGCTGTGCTCCTCTACGGAGCAGTGTCCCCAGCCTCGCTTGCAGATGGAGGAATCGAAGCTGAGGCAGGGCAGGGCTCCACTGCGGAGCGGTGTCCCCAGCCTTACTCATAGATGGGATGAGGCTGGGCTTTATCTGTAGCAACAGGAAACCTTGGGTGGAACCCAGTTCATCGAGTTGTGCTTACTGAGTCTGGGAGCTCACAGGTGAGGTCGCGGGGTCCTTGTGTGAAGTCTGTGGATATTGCATTAACCCAGTGGACTCTTTGCTTTTTAAGGCCCCATGCCTGTACTTCCATTGAAGATCCCCAGCAGGAATGTCCCCGACACTGATACAAGCCAGGACAGAGGACAGCATGTGTTAACTTGGCACTTACTATGCACCGTGCAGACAAAGCAGGGGGTGGAGATGGCTCAGAGGTTAAGAGCATTGACTGCTCTTCCAGAGGTCCTGATTTCAATTCTCAGCAACCACATGGTGGCTCTCAACCATCTATAATGAGATCTGGTGCCCTCTTCTGGCCAGCAGATGTACATGCAAGCAGAACACTGAATATATAACAAATCTTTAAAAAAAAAAAAAAAAAAGACAAAGCAAGGGAAAGAAGAGCTGAGTGTGGCTGGCTGCTTCGGAAACTTCTAGGCTGCACTTGTATTTAGGATATTTTCCTCTGATGTGTTTAGTTTGCAGACCAAGTTTTAAAGCAACTTGGTAGGAAGCAATTTCTTTAGTATAAAAACACCCAACATTGAATACAGAACAAATGCATCCATAGGACAGAACCTGCCTCTAGGCAATTGAACCGTTACCTAGTATTACTGAGCACAAGAAAATGGCCTCAGGTGACGCCTGACATTTGATCTGGGATGTAAGCCAGCTTGCTGCAGTTCCCTTGAGTATCAGAACCACAGGCCACTGCCCCCACAGACAGCCGTGCAAGAATCTGAAACTCTCACTCAGGTACAGGGTCACTGGGTGACACAGAGCTGGGGAAAGGAGCAGCCCACAGGGAAGGGTGCACAAAAATCACATATACAAAAGAGCCTGTATGCTTAGGGCTGTGTGGTGCCCCGTGGGAGAGAATTTGGAAGTAACCCACCAGGAAGGAGAATTTCCAGAGCCTGGGATGACCTGGGAATTGGGAAATATTGGGTCTTGTTGGCGCTTGCATAGCTGGCTAGAGACGACAGATGTCAGCCAAGAAGTCATTTATAGGCATCTCCCTAGTGTGCAAGCAAAGCCTAAAGGGATGTAAAACTCATCAGGACCTACTAAGGCTTGCGCCAAAAGAGAAAAAAGGCACATGGCAGGCCAGGGTGAGGGTGAGGATTAGCACAGTGTCTGGCTGGACCACTGTGAGTACAAGAAACCACAACCCACATTGCCCAGAGGCCCCATTATTGAGCCTAGGTGTCTACAGATATGGCCACTGTGTGACGCCCCCCCCCCCACGTGTCCTTTAGGACTTGTGCCCCGCAGTGAGTGGACCCAATGGGCAATGAAACGTAGGCTGTACAAGGAGGTGAGGATTTTGCTCCTAGATCCAGGCTCTGAAAATGAGGTGAAAAGTGAATGGGTGGGGCGCGATTGTCACCTCTGTTCTCTGGAACAACCATGTGCAGAAAGACTTCAGCAATATCCTCTGGATCACCCATTCTGGTGAGGTCTTCAAAGCCAGGAGTGATCAGTAAGAAGAGAAAGTGTCACTGTAGAGCCCGAAGCAGGTGGATGGCTGTGCCCTGCCCAGGGGCCCCAAGCACGCGGAGCACCCGTGTGCAAAGCTTGTCCTGTCCCTGGGTCTCTTCCTGGTGGGACAATGCCCCAAACCCAAATCACCTCCCAACAGATGCCCACCAATCAGACCTGATGCCTCGAGGCTGAGAAGCCTGTGCGTCCGTGGAAAGGCCAGACCCCCTACCACACCAAGGGTGTGCGCGGAAATAGGAAAGAGCTTTTATTTCCTCTGGTCCATGCTCCTGCCTCAGTCTCAGAGCAGCAGGTGTGCCCAGCTCCCTCCTCTCCAGAAAATAGTACCCACTGGATCTGCAGAGTTGATGATCTCTGGTGGGGCGGGGCGGTTCCCCACTTGCAGTCTCCATTGTCATACATGATCTGATCTTTGCACACACAAACATCAATAGTTATTTGATGATACTTCACCCATGTCTCTTCACCGGCGCAGGTCACAGTGGGGGATATTAGTTTGGTTGTGATTTGTAGCCCAAAGTGGCATGTGCTAGAGACTTGGCCCTTAGTGTGACAGTATTGAGAGGTGGTGAGATCTCGGAGGAGTAGGTCTAGTGGATGGTAGCAAGTCCCTGGAGCACTACCATAAGAAGGGACTAATAGGGCTGGAGAGATGCCTCAGAGGTTAAGAGCTCTGGCTGTTCTTCCAAAGGTCCCAAGTTCAATTCCCAGCATCCGCACGGTGGCTCATAACCATCTATAGATCTTGTGCCCCCATCTTGAGATCTGGTGCCCCCTTCTGGCCAATGGTGTATAAATAATAAAGGTGGAGGTGAGTGAAGTTTCTGCTTCTGAACTTGGGGAGCAGATTTCTGGGGCCTGCTGGGAACAAGACTTCTAAAACGCACTTATGTCTGAAAGACTGTGGTGCAAGGCCATTTTTGCTGGCTACAAGCGAGGTCTCCGGAACCAAAGAGAGCACATGGCTCTTCTTAGAATTGAAGGTGTTTATGCCCGGGATGAAACGGAATTCTACTCAGGCAAGAGATGTGCTTATGCGTATAAAGCAAAAACCAACACTGACTCCTGGAGGCAAACCAAACCAAACCAGAGTCATCTGGGGAAAAGCAACTCGGGCCCATGGAAGCAGTGGTTTGGCTCGTGCCAAAACCCGGAGCAACCTTCCTGCGAAGGCCACTGGACACAGAATCCGTGTGATGCTGCACCATTCCCGGATTTAAACTAATGAAAAGTAAAAGTGGAAAAAGGGAAGAAAGAAAAGAGAGAGGGAAGAAGGGAAGGAGGGAGGAAAGGGGGGGGAGAGGACTAAAAGAATCTTCTCTGAGCCTGGCTAGTTCTCACATCTGGCCTCCCTCTCAGAGTTTCCCATCCCCCACCATGATTTCATCCTTTATCCAAAGAAGACCTTTTCCAAAATGCCAATACCACCGCCATGCTTGTCAGTCCAGAACGGTTGAGCTGAACATGCCTTTACTTATAAAGTGCCCAGCCTCGGGTATTTTGCTATGGTAACAGAAACCAGGCTTAAGACAATGGGTCACACAAGATCACCATATTCTGATGTCTGAGTTCTCAATCCTTCCCTGGGCTCTGTGGACTTGAAGGCCTTCAACACTCACTGAAAACAACTGCAAGTAAAAGATGTGAGCTGGAACAATATTTTCCTTCCACTGGCCCAATATCTCACACTCAGACAGACCACCCTGCGATGCATAGGCTTCGAGATGTAAGTTCAAGGAACACATTTCTGAGCGAGCCTTGGACATCTGCAGCTCAGGGTGTGCTGTGGATGGGACATTTTCTCTGTGTAGCTCAACATGGGCCATGAACTGCTTCAGATGTGGCTGGTGCGAGCAGGTTCTAAGTGTTTTCATTCTTTAAATATACTCTAGGTCTCTCTGCTCAGTGGCTGCCACACTGGATAGCAAAAGTCTAGAGACCCAAAGATGAGGAAGATGTGACCTCCCTCCCCTTTTGTCCCCTTGCAGAGGAGTTGAAGGCCAGGTCTAATGTCTCCTTTGTATGTACTCGCTGGGAGTTTGCCTGAGGCCCCAGGGATGTGAGCACTGTGAAGACAGCACCCAGCCTAGAAATATATCCAGCATAGCCATGTGTGTGTGCAGATAACCAGCCAGGCTTCAGTAACCAAGTCTAACCATGGTCGCAGCAGCAGGAGTGGAGGCTGCAGGCCCACAGCACTGCTTCTCTTCAGGAGTCCACATGTATGTCCCCACCATGGACCAGAGCCTGGGCAGCTCCTACCTGTCATGTGGGGGTCCAGTGGCAGGAGAGGTTAGCATGGCAACCTTGATACATCTGAGAAAGATTCCAGCCTAGGCCAGGCTCTCATCACAACTCATGGGGCCCAAGACAAGCTGCTCAGAACCAAGTTCCACAGTGAGGAGGACCACAGGAGGATGCAGCCCCTGCCCTGCCCTGCCCTGCCCGTGGCTTGCCAGGCCAGGGCTCCTCTGTGCCTGAGTGAGAAGACACAGATAGCATTTGGTGCTGATGATCCTAAGACGTCATCAGAGATGCTCCTTGGTGCTGTCTCTCTGGCCACATGAAGGAGCAGGAGGACCACTTAGGCAAGAGAGCAGCACCCCCACACCCCCACAGTGCTGAGCTTCCCACCCCTGCTCTGCACCTAGCTTGTGCCGTGCACCTCCCTTCAGTTTCCATGTGGCAAACATCTGTCAGCCTTGCCTACACTGGTGGCAGCTGCCAGGTAACTTTTTAGTAGCTGGCAACGAGTCGAAAATCATCCTGGTTCCAGGCCTGCTAAGGCTTGGGCAGCTGGTAACCATTTTCAGACTCATGGCCTGCCAGTTTGAGCTAAGGAAGTGAGCCACGGTCTCGTGACCTCCACAGGTCTGCTGCCACCGCCAGAGTCATGCCTGTTACACAAGGAGAGGAAAAGGACTTGGGTGTGAAGGATGCTCATCTCTCTCACCAGGTGTTATGAAGACAGCCAAGCTGCTCCTTCCAGTGGCCGTGGCCACAGCGTGCTTGTTCTCAGGAGTGGCCTAAGTGTGCTTGGCTCACCCTGGAGGACGATGACCTTCCAGCTGACTTCAGGCTTGTTAGAGGATGCTTTTTTGTGCGCTGTGCATTGGAGATGCTGATTTCTGTGCCCTGAGATCTGGTTGCTGTCATTTCTGTGAAGGCTCTCCTGTATCAATATTGTGGAAACAATGCTCCCCCAATTATCTCTGATTGGCATGGGGTCTCAGGTAGGGACCAGAGAGAAGAGAGAAGTCCTGACCATAAGAAGGCGCCATGAGGAGCTCACAATGAGGACAGAGCGGAAGGCCAAGGCAATGGGGCTGGCAAGTCAAAGGTCCCATGGCTGGGAGGCAGCCAGACCAGCATGCAGGGGTTAGAATAGATGCACTTTCACCTCACTGTTCATTCAAGTCAGGATGGGAACTCAAGCAGGGCAGGAACCTGGAGGCAGGAGCTGGTGGAGAGGCCATGGCAGGGTGCTGCCTACTGGCTTGCTCCCTATGGCTTGCTCAGCCTGCTTTCCTACAGACCCCAGGAACACCAGCCCAGGGATGACATCCATAGTGGGCTGTGCCCTCCCCCATCAATCACTAATTATGAAAATGCTATACAGGCTTGCCTACAACCCAGTCTTATGGAGGCATTTTCTTAATTGAGGTTCCTTCCTTTCAGATGACTTTATTAAACTTGTATCAAGTTGACATAAAATTAGCCAACACAGAGGGTCTCCTCCAGAACTTCAGAAAACCTATAACCTGGAGACTCAAGAGTCCTAGGACAATTGCATCTCAGGTGCAGTTTCTGGGCTACATAGTGACATGTTTGAACCTAGGACTCTTTTGTGGAAAAAACACACCAACTGTAGGAACCAGGCCTGACTGGGCTGCCTGCCTGTCTTGCTGTTTCATGTCCTGTTTCTAGCAGCTTCCATGTCTGTGTTTATCTTGGTTAGCTAGTCATGTTTACTGCTCTGAGAACTCACCCCTCCCTTCCTTGAGACTTTTCCTCCTGTGTGCAATCACCTCTTGAGGGATTTCACCTGGGAGGAGGATTCCTGTTTTGCTGCCTATAAGAAGGCTCTTTGGAACTCTGAAGGGGAAGGAGAATAATAAACTGCTGCTGCTCTCTTAGCATGAAGAACCTGCTGTGTTAGTGTGTGTGTGTGTGCATGAGTTAAATCCGCAGTCCCTCATCCTTGACTCAGTACCGCGGTGGCGCAGGTGCCACAAGTGGAGGTCTCACCGAGATCAGGGAAGGAAGGGAGGAAGCTGACGGATCGCCCAGGGAAGCTGGCCAGCGCCTCAGGGAGGTAGGAAACGGGCATATTGGAAATGGGTGCCACAGGTTCGTCCACGGTTTTGGTGGATCAAGTAGTGAGACTGTTAGAGGATCAAGGCCCTGGGATTAAGCATGAGAGTGTTAAAGATTTTATAAAAACAATAGAATTGAGTAGTCCTTGGTTTATGGTATCGGGAGAGCTAAATATCCAAGACTGGGATCAGGTGAAGTCTGATCTCCAGAGGACTTTACGAAATGAAGAGTCCAACAGTGTTCCTATCGCTACCTTTTCATTATGGTGTCTTGTTAGAGATGTGCTTAGGAGCGAGGACGAGAAAATAAGAGAGCAGCTAGGAAGTTTGGAACTTGCCCTAAATGAAGTGCAGGAGGAGCAATCTGTAAAATCTTTGGCCCCGTCTGAGATTGCCTCTGCTATATCTTCTTCTAATTCTGAGGAGGAAGAGGCAACTTTAACCTCTGAGACATGGGCCCTAAAGAAGAAGGTGAAGGAGTGTAAGATTGAAGGAAAAGAAACTAGAGGAGAGCGGCCCCCGGCGTATAACCCAGATTATCAAAGTCAATTATCTTTGGCAGAGCCTTCTGCTCCCTCTCAGGGAGTAGTCTTTCCAGTAATCGAAGTGCCTCACCCAAGTAACGCAGAGCAAACGCAGAGACAGCATGAAGCCCTCCAGTTTAAAGACATAAAACAGCTTAAGGAGGCAGTTATGGCCTATGGTCCACATGCCCCTTTTACGATTGCCATTTTTTAGTCCTTCATAGGACAATTCTTAACACCTAGTGATTGGCAACAAATGTGTAGAGCAGTCCTCAGTGGGGGTGATTATTTGCTCTGGTGCAGTGATTATCAAGAACAGTGTATTCAGACCGCCGCACATAATGCCGCGGCTGGGGTTCCACAGAGAAATGTGGATATGCTAGCAGGCATGGGTTTGTATACTGAACTTAGTGCCCAGATACAATATGACCCAGCTGTGTATGCGCAGATTGCAACTTGCGCCACGAGGGCTTAGAAGTCCTCGCCTAATAAGGGGGCAGGAGAACAGCTGTCTAAAGTGGTCCAGGGACCCTCGGAGCCCTTCCAGGAATTTGTTGATCGCCTTATGCAATTGGCAGGAAGCATTTTTGGAGATGTGGAAGGAGCCATGCCTATTATTAAACAATTGGCCTTTGAAAATGCTAATAAGTATTGTCAGGAAGCCCTTCGGCCTTATAAATATAAAAGTGTGAATGACTATCTGAAAATCTGCTGAAGTATAGATACTACTCACATAATGGGACAAGTAATAGCTTCTGCTGTTCAGGGATGGTCACCTTCTGGGGGAGTCCGGCCGAAAACATGTTTCAGATGTGGCCAGATAGGGCACCTTAAGAGAGAATGTACTCAAAGGGAGACTGGACAAGCTCGAGATAGAGTTGATCATACTAAGGCAGGTTTGTGTCCTTGTTGCCAACGAGGGTATCATTGGGGGAATGAGCGCCGCTCTAGGACAAATAGGCAAGGGAGGCCATTGCAGGGAAATGGACCCCGGGGTCAGCTCTGGGCCCTGTCAAGACAGGTGTGCAGAGCATTGCAGACACCTGCCCTTCAAATGATTCAACCTGTACATTCTATCCCCCAAAGAAACCCATTTTTATCCGAGATCTTACCCGGGGGACAGCAGGCAGTACAGGATTGGACCTCTGTACCTCCACCAGAGTCATATTAACACCTCAGATGGGCCCCCAAGCCATTAGGACAGGAATTTTTGGTCCCTTACCTGATGGCTCACTGGGACTGTTGCTGGGTCAAAGTAGTGCCCTTATGAGAGGTCTTAAAGTTATTCCTGGAGTCATTGATGCTGATACAAGGGGAGAAATAAAAATTATGGTGGAAACTACTAAGGGTATTCTGGTGATTCCCCAAGGAGCCCGTATAGCGCAAATAATCCTAGTACCTCAATTCCGGACAACCAACCCATTTTTAAAGGAAAAGAGAGATGAGGGAGGGCTCGGTTCTACTGGGCCAGTAGCTTATTGGAGTGCAACCCTTAATGACCGCCCTGTGCTTACACTGAAAATTGATAACAGAGACTTTAAAGGCCTACTGGACACGGGAGCAGACACCTCTGTCCTTTCTCTCTCCTATTGGCCTACGGCCTGGCCACTGCAACAAACAAATACCCAATTGCAAGGAGTGGGACCAGCCAACACTCCTTTTCACAGTACTAAGATGTTGACTTGGAAGGAGGAGGAGGGACATCAGGGAATATCTCAGCCATATGTCCTCCCTCATATTCCTATTAATTTATGGGGAAGGGATATACTGGAAGGAATGGGGGCTGTGTTGACCACACAGCCAGTACAAAGAATGTTAAATCAACAAGGATTTTGTCCAGGACAAGGTTTAGGCAAAAACCTACAGGGCAATAACTGTCCTGTTTCAGACCAAGAGAGATAACTCTCCGCCATCCTTCTGATAAACAGGGGCCATTGTTGAACAGCCTCCAATTCCCACTATTCCTATTAACTGGAAAAATGATACCCAGATTTGGGTTGAACAATGGCCCCTGTCTAAAGAGAAGTTGGAGGCTGCCAATGTGCTTGTACAAGAGCAGCACGCTATAGGTCATATTATACATTCTACATCCCCTTGGAACACACCTATTTTTGTTATCAAAAAGAAATCAGGAAAATGGAGATTGTTACAGGACCTTAGAGCTGTCAGTGCTACGATGGTACTTATGGGGGCCACTCAACCTGGCCTCCCTGTTCCAGTAGCCATTCCTAAGCATTGGCATATGATTGTAATTGACTTGAAAGAGTGTTTCTTTACTATTCCCCTACATCCCAATGATTCACAACGGTTTGCCTTTAGTGTTCCCTCTGTTAATTTGCGAGAACCTTATAAAAGCTATCAATGGGTAGTATTGCCTCATGGTATGGCTAATAGTCCCACCATTTGTCAGAATTATGTGGTATCTGCCATAGAGCCTGTCAGGATGCATTTCCCTGCTGTATATATTATGCATTATATGGATGATATTTTGCTGGATGCACAGACAGAGGAGGAGGTATTATCTGCCTTAGCTGACTTGCAGGAGATGCTGAAACAGGCTAATTTACAGATCTCACCTGAGAAAATTCAAAAGCAATTTCCTTATCAATATTTAGGTCATCAGTTGTTGAAGAATGGTGTTAAACCTCAAAAGATTACTTTAAGATTGGATTCCCTTTCCACTCTCAATGATTTTCAGAAGCTTCTGGGAGATATTAATTGGATTCATCCCAGTTTAGGAATTACTTCTGGACAGTTAAAACCACTGTTTGATATTTTGCAAGGAGATCCTGATCCTACTTCTGCCTGACATTTAACAGCGGAGGGTCGTCCTTGCATAGAACTTCTGTAAAAGGCCCTATCTCAGGTCCGTGTTAATTATATAGATTATAACCGACCATTATTGCTATTGATAGTCTGCACAGCCCATGCTCCTACTGGAGTTTTTGGCAGAACGGGTCTATCTTGTGGGTACACTCGCAGGCTTCACCTGCTAGAGTAGTAATTTCCTATCCTCAAGCTGTAATAACACTATTTTTTAAGGCCCAGAAATCTATCTAGCCTGCATATTTTTGGAAAAGAGCCTGATAGAGTAATCGCTCTTTTTTCTTTGGCCCAAATAACGTGGCTTCAAAATAATAATGATGATTGGGCAATTTTTATGTCTTCTACCCTCAGCAAATTTGACAATCATTATCCTCCAAATAAGTTAGTTGAAGTTTTTAAAATGCACCCTGTTGTTTTTCCTAAAATTATACAGAAGCAGCCTATTCCTCATGCTAGGGCGGTCTTTACTGACGGGACTGCTAAAGGTATTGCAGCAGTCTTTTCCCGGGAGGTAATCAAGTGAATTATGGTCGCCACCCTTTCTGCTCAGGTGGCAGAATTGCAGGCTGTTCTTTTAGCTCTACAGTTATTTCCTAATACAGCTGTAAACATTTATTCTGATAGTAAATATGTAACTCAAATTCTCCCTCCCCTGGAAACATCTGCCTGTGTAGCTCCTATTTCTTCAGTACGGGGTCTTCTCTTACAGATTCAGGGATTAATTTGGCTGAGACAGGATCCTCTTTTTATTGGACACTTAAGAGCGCACACATCCCTACCTGGACCCTTGAGTGAGGGAAACAGGATCGTGGATGCCCTTACTCAAGAGCCCATAGCTCTGACAGCAATCACAGGGGTAGATAAAGCTCGGCAATTACACCATAAATTCCACCTCGACCCCAGGTCCTTACGTTATCACACTGGTGTTACCAAAGATCAAGCCACCCAAATAGTTAAAAACTGTCCATCTTGTGCAGAGTTCCTTCCAATTCTGCAAACTGGGGTCAATCCTAAAGGGCTCCTGCCGAATCATATTTGGCAAACGGATGTAACTCACTTTCCCAGCTTTGGTAAATCACAATATGTTCATGTGTCTGTAGACACATACTCAGGTTTACTTTTTGCTTCAGCTCACTCAGGGGAAAAGATATGAAACGTCAAGGAACATCTGCTTTTGGCTTTCGCCTATATGGGCACTCCCAGGCAAATAAAAACTGATAATGGCCCTGCATATATTAGTGCTGGTCTTGCCAAGTTTCTAGATGACTACGAGATCATTCATAAAACTGGGATTCCATATAATCCCCAGGGACAAGCATTGGTACAACGTGCACATCGCACCATTAAGGCTTCTCTTGCTAAAATAAAGAAGGGGGAGTATGGAGGAGACTCCTCCCCGCATTCTCAATTAGCATATATTTTGTATATTCTCAATTTTTTAACTGTGGATGATTCAGGCTTATCTGCTGCGGATAGACATTGGAGACCTCCCAAGTCACATAAAGGACTGGTTAAATGGAGAGATCTTTCCACTGGTCAATGGAAGGATCCAGATCCTATACTGGTGTGGGCCTGAGGGTCTGCTTGTGTCTTTCCACAGGACAATGAAGTACCAGTCTGGGTTCCTGGGCGTTATGTGCGTCCTGTTGTTCCACAAGAGTCAGCCCAGCCCTACAGGAGATTGTTTGGGCTCTGGTGAAGAGCCCCGCCCCCCCATCCTGATACCAGTAGGTCTGAGCAGACCAGTATGGCTGTATTTGGCTAATTGCAGCCTGGACCGGGCTGCTATGCCTGAGGATTTGGAAAGGAGTAACATTATGGGGACATTTCATATAAAATATCATAAGTTCAGCTATCAGTGCTGTAGCACCTCTCTTTTTGTTGTTACTAATGACTCCCTTGAGGGGGAGACTTTAAATGGTTCCCTGCAGGTTTGCCATCTAAGAAGCTGCTGGAATGATGAGAAGACTGCCGTGGTGGCATGAGCACCTGGAGGGTTCCCTTTCCTGTGACGCATGACAGCTGGCAAGGCCTGGTGATCTATCATGAAAGGACAGATTTTGGATGTACTGCTGCTGTTATCGTTACCACTGCTGTAGCAGCTGCTGCTGCCACCGCTGCAGGCATTGCCATTTCTCAGTCTGTTACTACTGCGCACACGATGGATGAACTCTCAGGAGAGGTGGCCAGTGCATTGGTTACTCAGAATTCTCTAAATTCTATGATACAATTGGCTATCTAAAATCTTAATCAGTAAACAGCTTTATTACAGGAGACTAGAGTTCCACCTATTATGGGGGATGCCTTTATAAAGGGCCTACAGATGTGGGAAGCTTGCTAAAAAGCTGAAGTGATGCTATCGCGCTAGGCATCCTGCTATGTGGCTTAGGAGGCTTTCTGTTCTGGAGCCTCTGCCGCATAAGAACACAACAGGCATTTCAACAATTCCATGCCAAACAGGTCCTCGTGCCTTTGGCAGGGGATAGCCCTACTGCCCTGGCTTGGCTGAGCCTTGATAAATGAGTATCCAATGATGGGTAAGACCATGGAGGTACCTATCCACCTAAGACAGGAGGGTTTTGACGCACAAAGCCTTTCCAATGACGGGTAAGATAGGAAACCAATGTCCTGGTGACCTAAGACAGGAGCTCATTTGTATTTTATATAAAGGGGAGACCTGTGGGAACCAGGCCTGACTGGGCTGCCTGCCTGTCTTGCTGTTTCATGTCCTGTTTCTAGCAGCTTCCATGTCTGTGTTTATCTTGGTTAGCTAGTCATGTTTACTACTCTGAGAACTCACCCCTCCCTTCCTCAGAGACTTTTCCTCCTGTGTGCAATCACCTCTTGAGGGATATCACCTGGGAGGAGGATTCCTGTTTTGCTGCCTATAAGAAGGCCCCTTGGAACTCTGAAGGGGAAGGAGAATAATAAACCGCTGCTGCAGCTGCTGCTGCTCTCTTAGCATGAAGAACCCACTGTGTTATTGTGTGTGTGTGTGCATGAGTTAAATCCGCAGTCCCTCATCCTCGACTCGGTACCGTGGTGGCACAGGCGCCACAACCAACAGCATAATTAAACTTTTCTAAAATAAGCTGAGTGTGGTGGTGCATCTCAGCACTTGGGAGGCAAAGACAGGTGGATCTCTGTGAGTTTAAGGCCAGCCTGGTCTACAAAACAAGTCAAGGACAGCCAAGGCTACACAGAGAAATCCTGTCTCCAAAAACCAACAACAACCAAGCAAACAAACACAAACACAAACAAAAACAACAACAAAAACAACTTTACTAAAATAGAGCATGTTCTAAAAGACTACTTATAGACTGAAGGGCTCGTCTCAGTGGTGGTGGCTTGCCTAGCATCCCCGAAGGCCTAGGGAGCCTGCAACTCTGAGGTGGAGGTTTGACTTGTGTGCCTAAAACCCTGGAGTAGGATGCAGCTCAGTGCTTAGGGCCTGACTACTGTACACAAAGCCCTGTTCTACACCTAACGTCACATAAGTGCAAACTTGTACAACCACTTTGAAAATCAATATGGTGCTTTATCAGAAAATTGGGAATAGTTCTAAGTAGTGGATGTAAATGTTTTTGTTTTCATCCCAAGTGCAGGGTGGGAAATGGATTTGTGTGAGGGTGTGCGGTGTTGGTTTGTTGGAAACAAACACATCTTCCTCACACTGGCAAAACCGAACACATGTGATTGTAGGGACTACTGACTATGGCCACAGCTTTCTGTCTTGAAAGTGAATTTCTACCTTGACTTCCATGCTCATTTACAGCAGGAAGCTGGAATCATCCTGCATTGAAGCCACCGAGACTATTGCGTAGCGTAGACCAGTGAAGGATTCCACAGCACACACCGCCCTCGGGGTCCCGGCTGTCTGCTTCAGTCACACAGAGGATATCAGAACAAGAAGCTGCTGTGCTCTGCCCTGGTGTACTTGGTGATACTGTAAAACCAGGTGAGGAACAGTGTGGCCAAGTAAACGGAACCCAAAGACAAGGATGGAGCAAATCTATGTATCCCAAGAGACAGAAGTTCTTCATGGCAGAAATGTGTCTAGGCATTTTCAAAATATATCTTCAAAGGGAGGGGAAAAAAAACCATACTGCTGAGGAAAATGTTTGCTCCACAGCCTGTAAAGATGCTAGTTTAAGTCAGTCTAATGTGGCAAACTTCTCTGTTTTCTCTTGAAGTTCTACTGTGAAAGAAATTGCCTATCACTGTAGAGACCAAACCAACGCCATTTTGTGTTCAGGGCCTGAGAGCTTAGCCTGCCCCACCCCCACACTCCTAGAAGTTTCTAGAGAGAGTGACAAACATACAGCTAGTAAGTGTTCCTAGGAGCTAGTACCTGGGGTTAACCAATCGGAGCCACAGGTCACTATGACCAGAACAAACAAAAAAATTCCCCCTATAGTCTGGTCCCCTCATTTAGCCCTGGTCCCCCAGTCAATCAGCTTAAAGGGCAACTTTCCTGTACCCCTCTAGCCTATCATGGAACAGCAAGGTTTGGAAATGGCTTGGAAACCCCTCCCTAACCTCCTCCTTCACCTGTAGTTTTTTTCCTTTAAAACCCTGTTCCCCTAGCACGAAGGGCCGCCATCTTCCCTCCTCACGAGACGCCTGATGGTCCAGGCTCTGAGCTTGAAATAAATGAAACCCTGTGTGATTTACATCTGGCTGATTCCTGGTGGTCTTTGGGGGTTTCACAACTTGGGCATTACATCACCTATGTTACATGCATTCAGAATATCACATCTTTTTTTGCATTTTAATTCTTTTTATTTTATCATCTTTTTAAAAATTTTATTTTATTCTTGTTACATCTCAATGGTTAGCCCATCCCTTGTATCCTCCCATTCTTCCCTCCCTCCCATTTCCCCCTTACTCCCCTCCCCTATGACTGTGCCTGAGGGGGACTAGGATCCTCCCCCTATATATGCTCATAGGGTATCAAGTCTCTTCTTGGTACCTGCTATCCTTCCTCTGAGTGCCACCAGGCCTCCCCATCCAGGGGACGTGGTCAAATATAGGGCACCAGAATACGTGTGAAAGTCATACCCCACTCTCCACTCAACTGTGGAGAATGCCCTGTCCATTAGCTAGATCTGGGTAGGGGCAGAATATCACATCTTAGTACATTTGAAAGAGGAAGAAAATGTCAGTGGTAAAGGAAGACAGAGTTGTACAGTGTCACCCTAGGAAATTTGGGGAATTCCCTACCTAGGGACCCCAACTCAGGCCAAACCCAGATTTGTGGATTTAATGCTGAGAAGAATTGCAAGAGTATCTGGTAAAGTAATGCAGAATTGTGGGTTTTATTCAGGGTATCTTAATATAGTCGTAGGCTATGTTATAAGAAATAGAAGAAAGAAGCACCCAGAAGAAAGAAAAAGACACTGAAAGTGTTAGCATGGGCTTTTCAAAGAACAAGAAGCAAGAGTAAAATACAGCCAAGTGTGGTGCCATCTCAATGACTCTCCGTTTTCCTTCCAAAAGGTTGCTAAGAAGCCTTTCCCTCTTTTCTCTTTTGCTAAGAGACATGTAAGATGCTCTGGAGACAGAACTGTAGCTGCAGTGAAACCAGACGCCATTAGGGCCGCTCAGGGCTTTGGTCCATGCTCCCCGACATCCTTCCCCCCCCCCCCCCCCCCGGGGGGGAATTGCTAGACATGTGCAGCTTCTTGCCTAGGAAGGAAGTGGGGCTTGAAGATGTTGTTGACTGAACCCGAGTACTTGCTCTGTGGCTAGGAAAGGCCTCGGCTGGATTCCAGTGTGTGTGTGAGGGGCCTTCTCTACCGTCTCATGGCCCCTCAGACTCTTCCACCTCTTATAGAAGGTTTCTCCTCCCAGCCCCAAGCTCCTGGAACTATGACACCTGAGACTCAAGATAATTAATTACAAATACCTAGACCATAATAGCTAGGCTCTTCTCTGACTAGCTCATAACTTAAAATAACCCATTATAGTAATTTATATTCTGCCACATGGCTAGTTACCTGAGCTTAGGCACCATGCCTCCGTCTTCCTCACACTGTGCTGGCTGAATCTCATGCCCCTGGGACTATCCCAGAATCCCTTCTGCCTTCTGGATGTCCCATTTATATCCTGACTCAGATATATATATATTTGGAGCATTGGTATTCAATCTTCTTTAGTGGTGTGGTAGAGTTCAGCAGTGAACCTATCTTTCTGGAATTTTCTTTCTTTTTTTTTTAATTCATTATAATTTATTCATCTCACATCCTGATTATTGTCCCCTTGTTTGTTTCGTCTCATTCCCATCCTCCCTCCTTCTTCTGCCCTCTTCCCCTCCCCTAGTCCTCTGACCACAGCCTATCAGGTCTCGTCTGGATAGCCTGCATCCCCTTCCTTTGTGTACTCATAGGGCCTCCCCATCAAGGAGAAATGATCAAATCATAGGCAACAGAGTTCGTGTCAGAGATAGTCCCTGCTCTCCCTACAAGCTTGGAGAATGAGCTGACCATTGGCTGTATCTGAACAGAGGGGTCTCTGTATGCGTTGTTCGTGGTTGCTGCATCACTTTGTGCAGGCCCGCCTGGATCCAGATCCACCAGCCTTGATGGTCTCCCTGTGGGGCTCGTGAACACTCTGGGTCCTTCAAACCCCCAATTCTTCCATACAGCTCTCAGCAATCCGCCCAGGGTCTGGCTGCGAGTCCAGTATCTGTCCCGTTTCCATGCTGGGTGGAGTCTCTCAGAGGACATCTATGTTGGGCTAATATCCACTTATAAGTGAGCATATCCCATGCGTGTCTTTCTGGAGCTGGGTTACCTCACTCCGGATGATCTTTTCTAGTCCCATCAATTTGCCTGCAAATTTCAAGATTTCCTTGTTTTTAATAGCTGAATAGTATTCCATTTAGTGTACCACAGTTTCTTTATCCACTCTTTTGAAGGACATCTAGGTTGTTTCCAGATTCTGGATATTATGAATAAAGCTGCTAAGAACATAGTTAACCAAATGTCCTTGTGTGGTGGACCATCTTTTGTGTGTATTCCTAGGAGTCATATAGCTGGGTCTTGAGGTAACCCTATTCCCAATTTTCTGAGAAAGTGCCAGATTGATTTCCAAAGTGGTTGTACAAGTTTACACTCCCACAAGCAATGGGAGAGTGTTCCCCTTTCTCCACAGCCTTGCCAGCATGTTCTGTCACTTGAATTTTTTATCTTAGCCATTCTGGTAGGTATAAGATGGAATCTCAGAGTCATTTTGATTTGCATTTCCCTGAAGACTAAGGATGTTGAGCATTTCTTTAAGTGTTTCTTGGCCATGCAATGTTCCTCTGTTGAGGCTTCTCTGTTTAGTTCTGTATCCCATTTTTTTATTGGACTATTTGGTTTGGTGCTATTTAATTTCATGAGTTCTTTATATATTTCGGATATTAGTCCTTTGTCAGATTAGTGAAGATCTTTTCCCAGTCTATAGACTGTTATTTTTTTCTGTTGACAGTGTCCTTTGCCTTACAGAAGCTTTTCAGTTTCATGAGGTCCAATTTATTATTTGTCGATCTTAGAGTCTGAATTATTGATGTTCTGTTCAGAAAGTTGTCTCCTGTACCAATGAGTTCAAGGCTCTTGCCCACATTTTTCTTCTAACAGATTTAGTGTGTCTGGTTTTATGTTGAGGTCTTTAATCCACTTGGACTTTAGTTTTGTACAGGGTGATAAATATGGATCTATTCACATTTTCTATATGTAGACGTCCAGTTAGACCTCCACCATTTGTTGAAGATGCTATCTTTTTTCCATTGTATGGTTTTGGCTTCTTTGTAAAAAATCAAGTGTCCATAGGTATATGGGCTTATTTCTGGGTCATCGATTTGGTTCCATTGATCAACCAGCCTGTTTCTATGCCAGTACCATGCTGTTTTAATTGCTGTTGCTTAATAATACAACTTGAGATCAGGGATGAAGATACCTCCAGAGGATCTTTCATTATACAGGATTGTTTTAGCTATTCTGGGTTTTTTGTTTTTCCACATGAAGTTGAGAATTGATCTTTCAAGATCTGTAAAGAATTGCGTAGGTATTTTGATGGATACTGTTTTGAATCAATAGACTGCTTTTGATAAAATGGCCATTTTTATTATGTTGGTCCTCCTAATCCACATGTATGGGAGATCTTTCCATCTTTTGATATCTTCAATTTCTTTCTTCAGAGATTTGAGGGTTTTTTTTCATACAAGTCTTTCACTTGCTTGGTTAGAGATACATCAAGATACTTTATATTTATGGCTATTATGAAGGATGTAGTTTCCCTAATTTCTTAGCACATTTGTCATTTGTATACAGGAGAGCTACTGAATTTTTAAAATTAATGTTGTATCCAGCCACTTTGCTGAAGGTGTTTATGAGCTTCAGGAGTTCTCTGGTAGAATTTTTGGGGTCACTTATGTATGCTATCTTATCATCTGTGAATAGTGATACTTTGACTTCTTATTTTGAGTTTTTTACCATTTAATTGAAGTTGGCTATCAGCTTGCTGTATATATCCTTTATTATGTTTAGGAATGTGCTGTGTATCCCTGATCTCTCTAAGATTTTAAACATAAACAGGTGTTGGATTTTGTCAAATGCTTTTTTGGCATCTAAGGAAATGATTGTATTTTTTTCTCTCAGTTTATTTATATGGTGGATGACATTGATGGATTTCTGTATATTGAGCCATTCCCACATGCCTGGGATAAAGCCTACTTGGTCATGGTGAATGGTATTTTTAATGTGTACTCACTTTGTGAGCATTTTGTTGAGTATTTTTGCTTTAATGTTCATAAGCGAAATTGGTCTGAAATTCTTTCTTTGTTGGGTCTTTGTGGTTTAGGTATCAAGGTGACTGTGGCCTCATAGAATGAGTTTGGTAATGCTATTTCTATTTTGTGGAATAGTTTGAAGAGTATTGGTGTTATCTCTTCTGTAATGGTCTGGTGGAATTCTGTGCTGAAACCATCTGGCCCTGGGCTTTTTGCGGGGGCAGTGGTTGGGAGACTTTTGATGACTGCTTCTATTTCCACAGGAGAGATAGGACTGTTTAATTTATTTACCTGATTTTGATTCAACTTTGGTAAGTGGAATCTATCAAGAAAATTGTCTATTTCATTTCGATTTTCAAATTTTGTGGCATATAGGCTTTTGAAGTAAGACTCAATGAGTCTTCAGATTTCCTTGATATCTGTTGTTATGCCTCCCTTTTCATTTCTGATTTTGTTGATTTTGGTATTCTCGCTTTGCCTTTTAGTTAGTTTGGCTAAGAGTTTGTTCTCAAAGAACCAACTCTGGGTTTTGTTGATTCTTTGTTTCTACCATATTGATTTCATCTCTGAGGTCAATTATTTCCAGCCATCTACTTCTCTTGGGTGTGTATGCTTCTTTTTTTCCCCCTTAGGGCTTTCAGCTGTGCCATTAAGTTGCTTGTATGAGATGTTTCCAATCTCTTTATAAAGGCAGTTCATTCTATGAGCTTTCCTCTTAGCAATGCTTTTTTCGTGTCCCATAAGTTTGGGCATGTTGTACCTTAATTTTCATTGAATTTTAGGAAGTCCCTAATTTCTGTTTTTATTTCTTCCCTGACCCCTTTGTCATTGAGTGGAGAGTTGTTCAGTTTCCATGTCTGTGTAGGTTTTTTGTTATTTCTGCTGTTGTTGAGATCCAGCTTTAGCCCATGGTGGTCTGATAGAATACAGGTATTATTTCAATCTTCTTGTATCTGGTGAGGCTTGCTTTGTGACATGCTATATAGTCAATTTTGAAGAAGATTCCATCAGGTACTGAGAAGAATGTATAATCTTTTGTGTTTGGGTGAAAAGTTCTGTAGATATCTGTTAGGTCCATTTGATTCATAACATCTGTTAGTGTCATTATTTCTCAGTTTAGCTTTTGTTTCATTGACCTATCCTTTGGTGAGAGTGAGGTGTTGAAGTCTTTCACTATTAATGTGTGGGGGTTGATGTGTGGTTTAAACTTTATTAATGTTTCTTTTACAAATGTGGGTGCCCTTGTATTTGGAGCATAGATGTTCAGAATTGTGATGTCATCTTGGTTGAGTTTTCCTTTGATGAGTATAAAGTGTCTTTCTTCATTTCTTTTGAAGTGGGCAGTGTGGAAAAGGTGTCAGAAGCTCAGTACCTCTCCACAAGCTCCAGAGGCAGCTACCAGGGTGACTGGCCATGGTGATGGCATCAGCAGCGAGGTGGGAGACGCACCCCTAGCAAGCCGGGTTATGCAGGCAAATTCAAAGTTTAGCTGCAAAGCAGTACATTTCAGACAGTTGTGGTGGAGGAATGGAGTGAGAGTTTATTTCATGAATCAGGGACATTGTAAACCTTGGGCATTGGGAAGGTTTGGGCATTGGGAAGGTTTGGGGGGGGGTGTTTGATTCTCTGGGGCCAGCAGTACCAGGGCTACTTTGTTTACATGCAGCAGCCCAGTCCTATCATAAGAAGGGGAACACAGTGGGAATCTGGGTGGGGCACTCCAGGTCATTGGCCAAAAGCTAAGGTACCAAGACATCTCATTAGCATGGGACTGAATTTCCAGGAATCCCCAGGGCACACTGAATGGATTTCTTCTAATCAGGATCTGGGGTTTCCCTAGATTAGGCAGAGAGCAGGGAACCCAGTTGAGGAAGGGAGTCTGTCAATTAGCACAGAGCTCAGAGGCTTAACACCAGGGTCCAACATCACCCATTGGAAAGTCCCCAGTTCCCCTAGGGCCTGGGCCCTTGAATTTAGTTTCTCCCTCTGATTAAATAGAGTCTGAAAATAGAAACGATAGTACCTAGAATAAGTTTCTTTTGCTCGTTCCCAACCCCTGTAGAGCTGGGGGGGAGCTGGGTACTGACTGAGCTGTACCCTTGCTAGGTGGCAGCCGTGTTGGATCAGTGCCTAGATCTACTCTGCCCCATTCAGGGCACACTGGAGGAGACAGCCCTGAAGAACAGGTGTTGGCAGCCTGGAGGCTTCGTAGTGGCAGCTGGCGCAGGACCAGGGCAGGCAGCCAGACACACGCTTAAGCCTGGGTGTCTGAGAAGCATTGAGACCATGTGCTCACAGAGCCTGCGTGCCTGCATGTGCTCACTGCTCTATTCTGCTCCGTTCACATCTTCCAGCTACTCAGGTCATCTTATCTTGTTTTATTTTCTGTTATTGTTTTCCTAGGAATAATGACATGTATCCTAATCATTTCATAGTCTAATTAAAGAGTACATCATTAACCAGTTAAATAAAATGTAGAAGTTCCAGAGGACCCCAGATAGTATCAAGCTGCAAAAACTAGCCAGCACAGACCTTACGTTTGATAATCTTTTCCATATAGCTGGCCGCTTTCTGATTTAAGGTTTTCCTTATCTTTGCCTTTGAGACGATTGATCATGTATCAGGGTGAGGCTTCTGAGTTTCTTCAATCTGTTTCATGAATTTGTGAAATTTCCAGTTATTCTTATATATTTCCTTTATCAACTTCTTTCACTCTTTCAGGCATTCCCAGGGTACAAATGTTCACACCATGTCTTAGTTAGGGTTTTATTGCTGTGAAGAGACACCATGACCAAGGTGACTCTTATAAAGAAAAACATTTAATGGTGGGGGTGGGGGTGGGGGGATGTGTAGGCTTTGAACTTTTTCAAACCTACTTTATTTGGGGTTCTATAATGCTTATACATTCCTTCCAACCCACCTACCCTAGATAAGAAAGAAAAGAGATTAATGGGAAGTTTTTTTTTTAGAATTGCAAATTCTGATAATTTTTAAAATATTTTATTAATTTATTCATATTACATCTCAATTGTTAGCCCATCCCTTGTATCCTCCCATTCCTCCCTCCCTCCCGCTTTCCCCCTACTCCCCTCCCCTATGTCTGTGACTGAGGGGGACCTCCTCCCCCTGTATATTCTCATAGGGTATCAAGTCTCTTCTTAGTAGCCTGCTATCCTGCCTCTGTGTGCTACCAGGCCTCCCTATCAAGGGGACGTAGTCAAAAATGGGGCACCAGAGTTTGTGTGAAAGTCAGTCCCCGCTCTCCACTCAACGGTGGAGAATGTCCTGTCCATAGGCTAGATCTGGGTAGGGGTTTGAAGTTTACTTCCCGTATTGTCCTTGGCTGCTGCCATAGTTTGAGCAGGAGCCCTGGGCCCAGATCCGCCCATCATAATGTTCTTCTTGTAGGTTTCTAGGACTCTCTGGATCCTTCTATTTCCCCATTCTCCCATGCTTCTCTCACTTAAAGTCCCAATAGGATGTGCTCCCCTCTGTCCCACTTTCCTAGTAAGTGAAGACTTTCATGGGACATGCCCCTTGGGCTAGTGTCTAGATATAAGTGAGTATATACCATTTGACTCTTTCTGCTTCTGGGTGAACTCACTCATTATGATCATTTCTAGTTCAATCCATTTGTCCACAAACTTCGGGAATTCCTTGTTTTTGATAGCTGAGTAGTATTCCATAGTGTAAATGTACCACAGTTTCTTTATCCATTCTTCTACTGAGGAACACTTAGGCTGTTTTTATGTTCTGGCTATTATGAATAAGGCCGCTATGAACATGGTTGAGCATATGTCCCTGTTGTGTGGTGGAACATTTTCTGGGTTTATTCCAAGGCGTGGAATAGCTGGGTCTTGAGGAAGTCCTATTCCCATTTTTCTGAGAAAGCCCCAGATAGATTTCCAAAGTGGTTGTACCAGTTTGCATTCTTTTCTTTTTCTTTTCTTTTTTCTTTTGTTTTTTTCTTTTTTTCTTCTTTTTTTTTTTGGGGGGGCTGGCTTGAACTCACAGTGATCCCCCTGCCTCTGCCTCCCGAGTGCTAGGATTAAAAGTATGCGCCACCACGCCCGGCTTAATGGGAAGTTTTTAGACTAAGTTCCTTGGAGTGATTCCACTTTTTGTCGTCAGAATCCCAGTAGACCCATTAACAAGCAGTGCAGCAATTCAGCAAAGGCAACTGCAGCCTCAGCAGCAGGAATCCAGAACCTGGAACCTTGAAATGTTCTCTGGAGTGTTTCTAATAACTTTTGAAGCAGAGTGATGAACAGCCAAATGAAGAAAACCAAAACCAAAACCAAAAAGCCAATCCTTTTCGGCTCCTAGACTCTAAGGAGGCTGTGAAATGATTAGGGTACATGTCATCATTTCTAGGAAATCAATAACAAAATAAAAATAAGACAGGATGACCTCACTAGGTAGAAGATGCGAATAGAGCAGAATAGAGCACTGAGAACATTCTCACACACACACACACACACACACACACACACACACACACATGCACACAAGCACACGCACACATGTGCATGCACACACACACATATATATCAGAGTTGGAACTAGGATGCTTATCAGTTGACAAAGACCAAGCCCTTGCAAGAGACAGTTTCTCTTCTAGTGGGCAAACATCACATGTCCTCTCACAAGTCTGTTTGCAGGAGACAAACACCACACACTCTCACACAAGTCTGTTTCACGTCCTATACTTGGGATCAAAACAAAAACATATTTACATCTACTACAGGGCTGGCTTACAGTTTCAGAGATTTAATCAATTATGGTCATGGCAGGCAGTGTGGCAGCATGCAGGCAGACATGGTGCTGTAGGAGCCAAGATTTCTACATCTTGATCCATAGGCAGCAGGAGACTGTCTCACTGGGTGTGGCTTGAGCATATGTGAGACCTCAAAGCCCGCCCCCACAGCGGTATACTTCCTGCAACAAGGCCACACCCCCTAATAGTGCCACTGTCTATGGGCCAAGCACTCAAACAAATAAGTCTATAGGGGCCAATCCTATTCAAACCACCACACACTGTGATGGTGTTCCACACATCTCTGAAGCAGTGTTAATTTTTGTTCAGTTTTCCTTTCCCTTTGTGCCATCAATGTACACATTCTTTTTGTGTGTGTGGTGAGTACTTGATTTATTTTTTAGCAAAATATAATATAAAACAAAAACCATCATGTCAAAGTTGAACAAGACAAACTAACAGAAGGTAAAGAGCCCCAAGGGAAGCCCCAAGAATCAGAGACCCACTCGTTCACACAATAGTGCCACAAAAACACTAAACTGAAAGTTATAAGTATGTGGAGAGGACCTGGTGCAGGCCCCCGCCGGCCCCCGCAAGCCCCCGCAGGCCCCCACAGGCCCCTGCAGGCCCTGGGCTTGCTGCCTCAGGCCCTGGGCTCAGATGAGCCTTGCTTGGCTAATCCAGAGGGCCTTTTTCTCCTGATGTCCTCCATCCTCTCTGGCTCTCACACTCTTTTCTCCTCTTCATCAGGACTTCCTGTGCTTCAAATGTGGCTCAAAACTGTGCAACTGGTTTTTCTCTTGAGACCCTCAGGATTAACATTTGAAACTGGTTTTTCTCAAGTCTCAGGATAAACAACAGGAAGTTTCAGTACCACCCCCCAAATGCCTCTCAGTTCTGTCTCTCCCTGCATTCCTCCCTCATCCCCATTCCCCACCCCACATCTGATCCTCCTGTTCCTGCCCCTCCCACCCCAACCCCATCCATCCATAAACCTATTCTATTTCCCCTCCCAGAGAGATTCATGCACTTTCTTTTTAAAATGACTCTGCTGGGCACTCATTCCTTCTACTAATTCCAAGAGTATTTGCCTTAGCTTCTTTGAGAGTGGTTATAATAGACACTTTTTTATGATAATTCCTTCATATAGATCACTTCAGATCTCCCCTCAACTCTGTAAACATTTATTGTGTTATTTTAGATGGTGTCTTGGACAATTTGATGATTCCATTGTGAGACTCTGGCTCCAAGGAAGATCACGAGAATGCCTGTTTTCCTTTTCCTATTTTTTTTTTTTCGTTTTGTTATGGGTTTTTTATAGTTTGTTTGTTTGTTTGTTTTTGAAGACAGGGTTTCTCTGTGTAGCTCTGGCTGTCCTGGACTTGTTTGTAGACCAGGCGGTCCTCAAACTCACAGCGATTTGCCTGCCTCTGCCTCCCTGAGTTCTGGGATTAAAGGTGTGCTCCACTACACCTGGTTTCCTTCTGCTACCATCTTTTTGGACCAAAGATGCACTTCCCCCTGCCAAAAGTGTGTTGGGGGGGGGATTAGGGTGCACCTTAAGGTCTGATTGCTGTTTTTACTGTTTTTCTTGTTTTACTGCTATAAAACTGGGTGCATCTAATTGTCAGGTGCGTCTTATAGTCCGAAAAAATACGGTATTTCAGTAAGCACCAGCACAGTGAAGATTAACTGTCTGTGTGTCTTGCCTGCAGTGACAGATGCCCCTCTATGAGTGCCATTTCAGAGCATTGCTATCCAGTCCATGTGACTCTCTCTATACTTGAGCTAAATCTGCATGTCGAGTGGTGGTTTATATTCCAGTTTAGTTCTTGATGCTTTTGTCTGCTTCTTTGGTCTGGTCCATGCCTGTGCAGCTCAGCATCTGCCTAGGACTTCTGTAAATCCATAACAAACTTAAATATTCCCCCCTTCTTATAGGTAGCTCTTTTCTCTTCAAAATTCTGCTCACATACACAAGCTTATTGTGTGGGCTAGTTTTATGTAAATTTAACACAAGTGACAAGAGTCAGTGGAGAGGAGGAGGATGTCTCTATTGAGAAAATGCCTCCATAAGATCAGGCTGGAGGCAAGCCTGTAGGGCATCTCCCATGTTCTTCTCTCTCAGGATATATATCAGCCCTTTGCTGTTCTGGAGTTTCCCTATCTAGGTCAACTCTCAGGAAACAATGAGAGAAAATAAAGGGAGGCATAAGAGCAAGTTTTCTCCTGTTCTTCAGACGGCAGAAGTCTCTTTACTGATTCTGTGGAAGACATCAGATTCTCAGGTTTTAGGTCTTCTCACCACTGCTGAAACTGGATTTCAGCTTTATGACTGAGGAGAGACACACAAAATACATCTCTCATACTTCGTTTCTTTAGATTGTAAGCACAAGTTGGTCTTGGTGGGGAGGAAGGCTTCTTCCTTCCCTCTGGTGGCAGCCATTGGGTGAGCCAAGATGGGAGCGTCCAGGAGCTGTGGAGGAAGAAGCAGTCCCATGTGATGTGTTTTCTCCTGAGGGCCGCTGCTGGCAATGCCGGCAGCTCTGTGTCATGCACAGGGCTCCCCGCCTCATTTCACCTTGATAAGGCGCAAAGGTTAAGACACAAGGCCAAGCAAGGTTATGTCATCGACAGGATTTGTGTCCTCCGTGGTGGCTGCAAACACCCAGTTCCTAAGGGTGCAACTTAGAGCAAGGTTGTCCACCATGGTGTTAACCAGCTGAGAATTTCCCAAAGCCTCCAGCCTGTTGCTGAGGAGAGAGCTAGATGCCATTGTGGGGCTTGGAGAGTCCTGAATTGGTATTGGGTTGGTGAAGGTTCCATATACACTGGTCACCTGATCTGGGACACTGCTGGAAAGTCTGTATCAGCTGGGTTCAACAGGTGTCAAGGTACTTTTCCCTTGAAATTACAGCTAAAGAAAGTTTTAAAAAAATTTGTCTATCTTAAATGTATCAAAATGTGTAAATTTATTGTGTTCTGTACACCTTGGTTATAAATTACTGGTTATTGAAGATGGTTAAAAATCTTTAACGTCTATAACAAAAAGGTTAACTTAAACTTGTAATTTAGAGTTGCAGCCATTCTAAGCAGCAAGTGCCAAAAGCCAACAGGTCTCTAAAGGTACTTTTAAATTAAGGTTTTCATATAATTCTTGTCCTGTATTTAAAACTAGACTTATAAAAGATAGGATTTAAAACAATGTTTCTTTAATAAGGTATTAAAGCTGTATATCCAGGCTATACAGCTTAAGATTATACTGTGAACTCTTATCTAAGGATTTATAATTTGCTTATTGAGTATGATGTTTAAAATTTAAGTTCAAACTCTTGTTTAGAATATATAAGTGTGCATATGTGTGTGTGTGTGTGTGTGTGTATGTGTTTGTAACCCAGATGTTTTAGATAGCAGCCCTGTGGATCACTGATCTGCAGCCTGCCATGTGACTCCACCATCTTGAGATAGGCACGTGATATCAGGCAATTTTAGAGCCTCTTGGTTCTGACGAGCTCTCTGCTCGCTATAAAGGCTGCTTTGCATTGCTTTATTACAGATGTTGGAAATGGGTAATTCTAAATATACTTTTAAGTTGGGATATAAATTTTAGAAATATTCAATTGTTCACATTGCTAAAATTTGGGTTTTGACTTCTAATTTATGGTTCTCAAAAAGGTAAAAATCACTGCCTTAGAAAAATGTTTGACCTTATTTTCTGACTATGGTTATGTTTTTTTGTTTTTGGTTTTTTTGTTTTGTTTTGGTTTGGTTTTGTTGTTGTTGTTTTGTTTTGTTTTTTGTTTTGTTTTGGATTTTGGTTTTTCAGGACAGGGTCCTGGACTCACTTTATAGACCAGGCTGGCCTTGAACTCACAGCAATTCACCTGCCTCTGCCTCCCAAGTGCTGGGATTAAAGGCCTGCACCACCACTGCCTGCCTGGCTATGTTTTTAAATTGTTTTAAAAATGGTCCTTTGGCCTATGCATACACTGAGACTCATAAGAGACAGAATGGATTGGGCACATAGAAAAGAGAGCAGCTGCTATTCAGTGCAGTGGGAGTTTTGCTCTCCAGTGGCATACCTCTATATCACAGAACGGTGCTGTGTAGTTGAAAATCTCCTCAGCCATTTCCTTATCACTGTCAGATCCAAAAGAAACTCAGAAAAAGCAAATGTCTATCTGTGGTGCCTGTTAGCATTCCATAGCTCACGCTAGCTTCCAGGGTCACAAGTACCTGTGGCTCCTATCAGCTCTTCTCACTACATCTGTTGTAGGAAGGGTTTTTCCTACCATGCCCAGGCTCCTAGAATAATGAGTCACGAGACTCAAAATATATTTACAAATACCGAGACCATATAGATGGGCTCTTCCCTGACCTGCTCATAATTTAAAATAATCCACTTATTCTAATCTTTATTCTGTCATGTGGCCGGTTACCTGAGCTCAGGTGTCATGTGTCCATCCTCTTTTCATCTTGATGGCTAAATCCCACGTGCCTGGCTCCCTCCCAGAATCCCTTCTGCCTGTCGGTGTCTCACCTATTTCCTGCCTCAGCCATAGACCATAGATTTTTTTAATTGACAGGTGTTGCACCCATACAATACACAAGAGTTTCCCTCTACACCCATCTCCTACCCTAAACTTCTCCAGCTCCCGGACTTCACAGCCCCCCCCCCACCCCGTTTCTCATTCCCTTATAACCCGGTTATACTTTTTGTCTTCTTCTCTTGGTCCTCTCCCGCCCTGCCTCCCCCCCTCTATCTCCTTTGCCTACATGCTGTCTCCTGCCATAGCCGGGTCCAGTTTGCTGACCATTTTCAATTCACTGCTTTCCCCCTCTGCTCTGTACGCTCCCTCAAATCTGCAATAAAAGCCGTCCCCTCAACCATGCCTTGGATCGACCATGTCCTCAGGTTATTTGTCCACTATTCTGTATGGTGATAGTTGATAAATGAACAGAGAGAGATTTCAATGCTTACCCTGCCTCTTTACTATTCAGATAGTCCCCCAAGATGACTGAGAAGAGGTGACGAGGAGGGTTTTGAAGTGTTTGTTTTACAGGTTTGAGATGTTTTCTTTTTTATTATTTTTTAAGATTTTATTTATTTATTATGTATACAATCAATGTTCTGCCTGCATGTATGCCTGCCTGCCAGAAGAGGGCACCAGATCTCATTATAGATGGTTGTGAGCCACCATGTGGTTGCTGGGAATTGAACTCAGGACCTCTGGAAGAGCAGCCAATGCTCTTAACCTCTGAGCCATCTCTCCAGCCCAAATAGTATAACTGATACTGCCCCTAGGTTGTTTTTTCTTTGTTTTTGGTTTTCGAGACACGGTTTCTCTGTGTAACCTTGGCTGTCCTGGACTCGCTTTGTAGACCAGGCTGGCCTCAAACTCACAGCAATCCACCTGCCTCTGCCTCCCAGAGTGCTGGGATTAAAGGCATGTGTTACCATGCCCGGCTTGCTTTCTTTTCTTTGAGACAAGGGCTCACACTCCATAGCTCAGGTTGGCCTTGGATTTCTACCTCTTTGTCCAGAGAGCTGGGACTGCCACACCCTCATGCTGTCAGTATGGATGCGATACTTTTGTTCTTCTTTGTGTGTTTATGGCTTGTGTATATAGTAGGTGTGCATGCAGAAGCCCATTTGTGTGTGTGTGTCTGTACATGTATGTTCTACTGTACGCATGTGGAGGTCAGAGGTCAACTTCAGATGTTGGTCCTTCATCTTGTTTGAGAGAGGATCTCTTTCTTCTTTGCTGCTTCAGATGCCAGGCTAGCTGGCCTGAGGACTTCTGAGGACTCTCCTGGCTGGACCTCCCAACTCCCATGGGAGCTCTGGCATTGTAGATGTGAGCTACTGCACCCAGCTTTTACATGGGTTTTGGTATTTGAGGAGAAAGCTGGAAAAACCTCACTTCAGAGATGGAAGCTTTAAAAATGAAAGTTTCTGTGTGCATAGGAAGGTGGCCACTTTGGGACCTGAACTGAGTTCCTGAAGGGAGAGTGGGCAGCATTTTTAAAGAATGGGAACACAGCTGGAAAGATGGCTCAGCAGTGAAGAGCACTTGTTGTTCTTGCAGAGGACCTAGGTTCGATTCCCAGCACCCACATGGTGGCTCACAACCATCTGTAACTCCAACTCTGACACCTTCCCTAACTTTGGGGACTAGGCACACATATGATGTACATCCACACATGCAAGCCAAATACTCAAATGCATAAGATAAAAATGTTTAAAATTAACAACAGCAACAACAAAACCAAAACAAAAGAATGGAACACAAGCCGAGGGGGAGTGGGGCGATGTATTGCATTGACAAATCATGTTTTGACACGGGTTTAGCAAGGAAGTGAACACGGGTGGCTGGGCTGTATCCAGACCATCTGGTTTCAGGAGCCTTGCCTCAGCTTCGCAGTCAGGCCCGCTCCTGGACTTTGGCCCAGAATTTAGAAAGACAGGAAGACAAAAGCATGGGCAAGCTGAAAGTCAAAACATTTCTGATTTGTGTGACTTAGTTTTAATGACAAAATAACAGTGGCTTCCCTCTTTACATCCTTTACTGATAACAGATGAACATGAAACACCTGAAGAAGCAAGTGAAGAGCGGGTTCTGGGCCTTGTCCCCTGTCAGTAAGATGGAGGTTGTTCCTGATGTGACAGAGGCAAACAGAACAATGAAGAGACAGTAAGAGAGTGTGGCCAGTCACAAATGTGGAAGGACATCTGGCTGCTTCTTCCTGGTCTCAGGGACTCACATGAATCCATTGGCTCGCCTTCAGCACTCATTCCCTCACTCACCGCCCGTCCTGTCACCTAGAGTGTGTCTCACACACATGGAGGATCCGGCCAGCTGGGAATTTGCAGGCTAGGGTCAGAGTCTTGCTAAATAAAATTGGAGCCGCGAGGCAGGTGCTAACTGTAATTAGGAAAACAGGCCGTTTGCCCACTGGAGGAAGGTAACAACGGAAGAGTGGCCAGGAAACGGTTGCCCAAGGTGGGGGTGGGGGGTGTGAGATTGCTCTGCATCAGTGCAGACAGAGGGAGGACGCAGTCCAGGGACAGGAAGTCCTCCCAGCACAAACAGCTTGAATGAAGGCTTGGAGGCATCCAAGGAAACCAGGCTCCTGACCAACGGCAGTTAGCTGAGCCCAGCAGAAACGGACAGTGCAGGTGAAAGGGACAGAGAACAAGATTTTCAGAATGGGATCTGGCCAGAGTCAAAGGCTGGACGATGAGGAATCTGAACTCTGTCCCTTCAGTCTGTTCTTTCCATACACCACACGCAGTTGTTGTGGGTCTGAGCCAAGATAAGCCACAATGGTAAAATACATATTGGATTTCAAAGTTGGAGTGCCAAAGAAAAAATAATGTTCACACGTGCCTGTTACAATGGTTGCTCATTAAAATGATTATATTGAAGATAAATTGTGTTAAATAAGACATATTTTAGAAATTATTTCACCTGTTTCTTTTTACTTTTTAAAAACTAATTTTGGAGATGGAAAGTCTCACTTTGTTGCTTTCTGGTCTCAAGGAATCCTCCTGCCTCAAGCTAACACATAGCTGGGACATGTTTAGTCACCTTTTAAGAGAATTAATCAATCATGCAGTGGTTCTCAACCTACCTAATGCTGTGACCTTTTTAAAAGTTCCTCATGTTATGGTGACCCCCAACCATAAATTATTTCACTGCTACTTCATAGCTGTAATTTTGCTACTGTTATGGATTATAATGTAAGTATGTGATACACAGGAGCTGATCTGTGACCCCAAGGGAGTGGTGACCCACAGGTTGAGAACCCCTGCACTAGCGGGTCAGTGGGTAAATGGCACACTGCCCACGCCACTTCCTCCAAGAATGACTGCCACTACTCAGGTTCGATTCCCAGCACCAACATGGTGGCTCACAACCATCTGTAACTCCAGTCCCAGCAGATCTGATGCCCTCTTCTGGCCTTCAAGGATACCAGGCATGTATGTGGTTGATGCCTTGACACACATATAGGCAAAACATTCTTAAAATAAAATGATAATTAAACTTTTTTTTAAGTGTGGTACTAGCAAATGGGAGCTACAGATGTGGCTCGCCCATGTGCTTAGAACACAGGAATAAATCAGAGGTGGAGTGAAGCCTGGGTGAAGAAGCAGCAAGACAGAGGCGAAGTTAAGGCCACAGCAGGGTGAGAGATAGGAAGTCCAGCGGTGGCTGGGCGAGAAATAACTCGAATGAAAGAAAAGGAACAGACACAGTAGAAGAGCAGGCCATACTCATGACAGATATGTGTGTTAAGCATTTCATATAGATTAGTCAGCGTTACGCAGTCAAGGCGGTGAGCTTCGTGGGTACAGGTGTTTGCAGCCAAGTCCTGCGACCTGAGTTCGACCCCTGAGGCTCACATTATGCAAAGAGAGAAATGAACCCTTCGGGTTGTCCTCTGACCTTCACATGTGTGCCACGGCACATGGAGCACGTGCGCGCGCGCACGCGCACACACACACACACATAAAGTAATAACAAAGTAATTAAAATGTTTTAAACCAGCCAATGTTATTATTATCCCCTTTTTGTATACAGAAGACGCTGGCTTCGAGTCAGACACGGGTAGTCCATGTCTAAGGCCTCATTGTCCTTTGGCAGGTGGGATGGGAGGAGCCAGATGGTGGAGGAGGCCAAGCCACTGCTTCCTGGATTCCTTGTCACACAGCACCGAACCTCAGAGAGTGAAAGACAAGAGCAGGAGGGGGCGTGTAAGGGAAAGACCACAGAGCCGTCCTTGAAAATCACGACCCCAGGAGCCTTTCCTCAGAATGAAGGCCACATACAAAGAACTGAGGAAGTGGGGGCCTGAGGGTGCTGGAGGGTGACGTAAGCTGAGACCACTGAGATCAGAGCACCATGGGCCACAGGAGGCAAGAGTGACACGTGTGTCCACCTCTCAGGAGGGGACCCCTGGGATCATTTAGCAGTGGTGGTGACACATGCCTTTAGTCCTAGCACTTGGAATGCAGAGGTAGGTGGATTTACTGAGTTCAAGGAAAGCCTGGTCTACTGAGTGAGTTCCAGGACAGCCAGGACTACACAGAGAAACCCTGTCTCAAAAAATAAAAAAGAAAGAAAATAATAAAAGAATTATTCCGTGTGTGTGTGTGTGTGTGTGTGTGTGTGTGTGTGTGTGTGTGTATTTTAGTGCTGGCTGGCCCATCACTTCCCCCACACAGAAGGCAGATGCGTCACTCTCACCTTGGGCCTTCACTGCTATCTGGGGCTGTTATTTCTTACACTGGGGAGCAAGAGCTCTGTGCTGGTAGCAGAGGCCAGGGATGCTGCTCAGCACCCACAATGCACAGGACAGGCAGGCCCATGATGGAGGTCTGTCAAGCCCAAAATATCACTAGTACCAATGAGGGGAACCTGCTCTAGACCTGTCACTTGACACCTGCTCTCCAGCAAAGTGGAGGCCCAGTGATGGTGCTGGCTGTGCTCCTTTACTCTATGACTGTGGAGACCACATTAGGAGACTCTGTCCTTGGCAAGGAGGTCCCCCGCCAAGACGTTTCTGTCATCTACTGCCCATGATCATAGTGAGTGGGGCTCAGGCAAATGCTGTTCATGGTGCCTGACCAGACTAGTCGGTTTTCAGGGACTTTGACCTAGCCAGTTCTTAAGTTGGTTCTGAGATAACAAACCAGCCTAGCCAAACTCGAAAAACAGCTTTAATTCTATAATTCAGCGTCTGATGGGGCTCAGAGCAACACTGCAACACTAGGAAACGCTGGGTGGCTCCATCTTCTTGGCTGTGCGAAGCCCCGAGCTCTACCGGTCCTCCCTCTACCAGCCTAGCCAAGCCAAGCAAACTCCGTCTTCACTTCAGGGTCTGGATGTCTCCAGAGCCTGGGATCCCGAATCTGTAAGCTACTTTTCTCCTCCCCGCTGCCTCGCCATCCCTTTCTCCTTTTCCTGCCTCCGGAGCCCCGCGGCGCAGTAATACACAGCCTCGTCCTCAGGCTGCAGTTCAGAGATGCTCAGGTACCCCAGGTTCCCGGCCACGTATTTGGATCCGGAGAAGCGAGGGGGGACCTTGGGACCCTGGAGCTTGTCTAAGTGTGAGAAGTATCTCAGCAGGAACCTGGGAGGGTGGCCCGGCCTCTGCTGGTACCAGTAAATGCTGTAAATGCCGATGTTATGGTTTCTGCTCAGGGTACAGGTGAGGCGGATGGTGGTTCCCAGGGAGGAAGAGGCTGATGGTGGCTGATGCAGCATCGGCTGAGGGCCACAACCTGGGAAGACAGGAACAAGCCCGTCACTGAGGCAGAGCGCGACAAGAGAAGAGGCAAGGAGGCTCTGGGCCCCAAGGGTTCCCTTACCTGTGAGCCGGGCCAACAGCATGAGCAGGACAGGAGTCCAGACCATGGCTTGAGACCGGCAGCCCCTGCCACCCAGAGCCACTGCTCCTGGGGCCCTGGTCAGCTGGGAAGCGCCCTCCTCCCTCTTTGAGGAGAGGCTCCTTGCACTCCTGGTTCCTACTCACCACCCTCCCAGGCCTTCTGGGCTCTGCATCGTCACTTACCAGAATGGTCTAACGGCAGCCTTTGTGGCTCCGGGTTTAACCCGTGGAAGCATTCCGAGAGGAAACACCTGCTAGAAACCCACGCGCCAGAACCCAGGAGCTGGCTGGTGGGCCATCTCCCTGAGGGAGAGTCACCTCAACTCCCCCGTGAGAAGCTGAGCCCCACGGAAACAGATTTCCTGTTGAACTGGGTCGAGAGGATACATGCTCAGGGTGGTAAAAACACCTCTCCCTTGGGGTTCTAAGGAAGAGAGGGGTGTTCTGACCCCTTCTAAGCTCCAGAAGAGCCTTCAACCTGGATCTTACCCACCAAGAACAAAGTGGCTTTAAAATGAAAAGGTAGCAGGGAACTACACATGTGCCTGCTACAGACTAAACTGTACGTCATTGTCACATTGAAGCTATGTTCTCCAATGTGCCTGTATGTGCAGATAGGAGCTATGAGAAGTAGTTAGGTGGGGGAGTGGGGCCTGAGTCAGTTAACTGGCATCCTATGAGCGCAGAGACATTGAACAGAGGCTGGGGATGAGACATGTCAGGAGAAAGCTCCATCTCTATGTCAAGCCATCTTGAGTGAGATCCTTCTGCTAGAACACTCAGGAGGAACCTGCTGATGGCCTGTTTTGGGGCTTCCAGCCTTCAGAGAGAGGAGAGAATTAATTTCTGTTGCTTAAGCCACTCAGCATGCAGGGCCTTATCCCCTGCAGCCTCAGGAGACTGAATACAGAAGTGGGACATGATGTCATTCAATTGGGTATCAAATAAACAACAGAAATTCATATTCTGCACATCTCAAAGCTGCAAAGTCCAAGTTCAGAGCTTTGGCCCATTCTGTCTGCTGAAGGCTTGTTTTCTGGCTAGCTCATTCCTGCATCCAATAGCCCATCCATGCATTCGGCTTGTGTTTGTAAAAGGTGCTTATATTGCCTGGCTCCCACGAAAAGCCTCAAATCCTAAGGGTCAGACTGGAGATGGACCCACTTGTGAACATCAACACTACAGCCATCCCTGTGCGCCCCTCTCACCACTGACACAATCAGAGCTTTCTGATCCCGATGATTCTCAGGGAGGAAATGTGGCTGAGACAGCAGAGGCGCTGAGAGCACACTCGACTGTAGAGACACCCTGCTCTCAACTTTGCTTTTGCACACTTAACCTCCCCTTCTAGGAACCTTATGTTACCTACCTGGAAAGATCGGCTTCTAGTGGACACTGAAAGAACCAGCCCCCTTAAGGACCCCCATTAAGGCCAAAGTCTGGGAAAATGTAAAAGTCGGCCTACCCAGTCCTCCCTTAAAGACCCCCATTAAGGCCAAAGCATGTACATTTCTGGAGGGTCCAGCTTGAACCAAGGACAGACAGATGTCAGATGACTGTGTGTGTGGCAGGGACAGAAAAAACCTTGAAGCGTCCAACTTGACTCAAGGCTTCAGTCTGTGCTCAGGGTCCAGCTGGACTCAAGGACAGCCAGCTGTGTTTAAAATTTCCACTACCCCTCCCCAACTAAAAAAGTTCCTAAACGCCCCCTGTGACTGCTTCAACCAATCTTTTCCATAGGTCAACTGGCCCCTCCACCCATTATCCAACCACGAAACGCCAAGACTTGTAACTCCCTGCTTGCAGCTTTTCTGCCCAAATGCCAACCAATCACATACTGTAAAACTCATTTCTTTGTCTAAAACCTATAAAAAGCCCGGGCCTCTGTTTCTCGGTATCTGCAGCTTGAAAGAGCTGGACAGACCCCCATCGCGATGGCTCAATAAATTTCTATTCCTATGCATTTGCATCGACAACGGACTCCATCTCTTAGTGGGGACTCCAAGAATAGACTAGAGATCTCTCTAGAGGTCTCAGTCTTACAACACCACATGTGAGAGGGAATGTTTGGAGCCTCCTAAACCCTACAGGAGATGGTCCTAGCCCCTAGAACATTTGGGGCTGGAAAGGGGTCACACTGTTGAATGGTGCTTTCTCTTGGCTCTGTAACCTTATCCCAACCTCAGGCATGCCCTCATCCAGCGTCTGGACTCACAGTCAGGTAAGACAGCTTGATGCAGTTGATATATTCTTCTTCTGGGATGTATACAACCCTTCTTTGGACCAAAACAAAGTCGTTGAGCACAGTGATGGACTTCAAGGTCTACAAGACTTCACAGTTACCGTAAGCCCATTCAACCCTTCTGCCTAGTTTGCAGATACTTTATAGACTGTTTTTTGTTTTTTGTTTTTTTTATCCACTGTTGTATGAGAGTACCCTATGAGTTGATACATTCCATCCCTCAGGGAAGCTCCTTAAGTCACATGATGTTTTAAAGGGAGGCTCCTTAAGACTCAGGAAGTAAACAACTCAGAAGCTTCAGGAAGTCCCTGAAACTAACCAGATTCTCTAGGCCCCTCCATCCTCAAACTTACATAAACAGTAAGGACTGTTGAGAAACACTCAGACCAACAGAGCCAAGATAAGTAAGAGAGGCCTTCTTCAGTCTTTCAATCTGCCTACAAGTTGTTCAATGAGTAGTGATGGTTAACATTACATTTAAGGGTTTAATTACTATACTTAAGATATATATGTGTATGTCTTTCAAGCCTCAAGGGGCTTACAGGGACTCTCAGGATGCCGGAAGCCCTTGTTTGAGTCTGAAAGGGCTGGGTCTGGAAATAGGGAGGCCATTAAGTTGTAAGATTTTGTCTCTCTGTCTTATGCTGTATGAATTGATATGTTACTTCTTGTTTTTAAAAATAATTTTAAAACAATGGGTCAATGTCCCCTGGAGGGGGAGACTTGATGGCACTCAGAGGAAGGATAGCAGATTACCAAGAAGAGACTTGATACCCTATGAGCATATACAGGGGGAGGTAATCCCCCTCAGGAACAGTCATAGGGGAGGGAAATAAGGGGAAAATGGGAGGGAGGGAAGAATGGGAGGATACAAGGGATGGGATAACCATAGAGATGTAACAAGAATAAACTAATAAAAATAAATAAATTTTAAAAAAAACAATGGGTCAAAAATCTCCAACTCAGAAACCCCTGCTGATCCTGTGAGTTAAGGTTGTGGGTTCTGTTTTTTTGTTTACTCTGTCCCTTGTATCTGTTTCTGGGCTCCCATTCATCTTCCCCAGGATTGAATGTGAGAGTCAAACCAAGCAAGTGAAAGAGAGTATGAGTGTGTGACAGCTGTGGCACTTCCTTGCAAGCGCTTGTCTCAGCTCACTCTTGAAGCAGCCCTGTCTACAGCCAGGCCAGGAACTCTGGCACACTCCCCTCCCACCTTGCATAGCTGGGCTGAGCTGATACAGGCACCTGTAACCCCCAACTCTGGGCAGCCTATGTACTCCCACCTCATTAATTACCAAATCCATCACTGGCCATCCATGGCCCCATGCTCTGTTTTAGTTAAACAGATTTCCCTGATCCACACCAGCTCTCTACTAGGTGTCACATAGAAAACTGAGCCTGTGTCTTGAGTGGATGTAGCAACTGGCAACTGTCAATAAAGTGCTGTTTAGCCAATCAGCTGGACAGAAGGACAGGAAGTGAGAAGCAGGACTTCCTGGAGAGGGGGCAGAGCCAAAATTGACAGTTGAGAGGAAGAAGATAGTTGACAGTTGACATGGCAGGGGGAGAGAAGCACTGAGGATCAGATTAGCAAGTGCTTGGAATATATGTATGTTATGAGGTTTAGAGTAGTTTGTTTTAATTTAAAAGTAGATTAGAATCAGTTTAGATCCTGCCTGGCATGTAGTGCTAACAGCTTTAAAGTACATTTCAGACTCTGTGCCAGTTATGGCTTCGTAGGCCGAACCAATACAAATTATTGTAACAGTGGCCCATGCCTCTAATCTTAGCACTTGGGAGGCAGGCAGATCTCTGTGAGTTCAAGGCCAGCCTGGTCTACAGAGTGAGTTCCATCCAGAGCAAAGAACCCCTGTTTCGAAAAAATAAAAATAAAATAAGAAAAAAAAAAAAGAGAAAAGAAAAAAAAAAAGGATCCTGGTTGCGGCGGGGGGCGGGGACCTCAGGGGCACACCATCCCTGCAGCTGCTGTCACTGTAGCCCATGCCCTCACTTGCCACAGCTGTTTTGATGCCAAGGCTCAGATTGTTCCATCTCTGAGCCTTCTTTTTTCTCAGCTTGCTCTGGTCCCTTCCCCAGCACTGGACTCGGTTTTCCAGGGATTCGGATGTCTTTTAGGTCATGGTCATTGTGGTGGTTTCAATAGTTATGACCCCCATAGACTCGTGTGTTTGAATGGTTGGACCATAGGGAGTGGCACTACTAGGAGGTGTGGTCTTGTTGGAGTAGGTGTGGCCATGTTGAAGTAGGTGTGGCCATGTTGGAGTAGGTGTGGCCATGTTGAAGGACTTGTGTCACTGTGGGGTTGGGCTTTGAGGTCTTATATATGCTCAACCTACACACAGTGTGGCAAACAGTTGTTTCTGCTGCATGAGGATCCAGATGTACAGCTCTCAGCTCCTCCAGCACCGTGTCTGCCTGCATGCCACCATGCCGATGATGGACTAAACCTCTGAAACTGCAAGCTAGCCTGAATGAAATGTTTTCCTTTAAAAGAGTTGCCATGGTAATAGCATCCCTTCTCAGCAATAAGAACCCTAACTAAGACATTCATAGTGAATCTCTGAGTGACCTCAGACCTACAACAGGCCTGCTACCCACGCTGAAGTGGACTCTGGTGAAGCGTCTGTCTTTGAGTCGTTTCTGCTCCTGTAAGTAACCCCAATAAAACGGATTGGTTCCCCAAGTTAGACGTTGGTGGTTTCCTTGCTTTGGGCTGTTGTGCTCTCTGTCAGGGATGAGTAAACATTTGTTTGTGTCTCCCCAGGAAGAGGGTCACACAACAATTACCTCCTGCTTCATGACAAGCCACCCCAAAACACTGCAGTTCCAAACAATGATAGATCAATTCTGTGGGCTACAGAGCAGCCTCCTGGCTCCACCTGTGATCATGTGTGGTCAGTGGTGGCTGCAGCAAGTGCTCTGCAAGGTCCCAAATCATAGCTCAGCCTTCTTCGTGCAGCTCTGATCTCAGCAGGACCTTCCCACCCCATCCAAGTGCCCCTGCGCTCCCCAGTTTTCTCCTGTATGTCTTTCTTTTCCCTTTCCTTTCTATGGAGAATCTCTGAAGGCTTTGCCTCACCTCCTCCTTCCCTTATGGCTCTTCTTGCATGGTGCCAGTCACACCGGCCCCAGCCATCTGCCACCATCCCCTGAGCCTCCCAGGACAAGGCTCCTGAGCCTCCAGTGTCACATGACAAGCTACAGTGATGAACAGCAGTAAACAAGGGTTTGGTTTGCCTTCTGGATTCAGAGATTCCAGTGCGGAGTTACCTGTTCCTGGAGCAAGACAGCACGACACAACAGAAGTGGGGGCTGGAGGAAACCCATTCACCGAATAACATCTGAGACAAAAAAGAGAAAGGCCCGGGGACTCAGCACCCCTTCAAGGACTTACCACCAGTGACCTAACTTCCTTCGCTTAGGCCCCACATCTTTTTTTTTTCCACTTTTCTTTTTCTTTTTTAAAAAATTAATTTATTCTTGTTACATCTCAATAGTTATCCCATCCCTTGTATCCTCTCATTCTTCCCTCCCTACCATTTCCCCCTTACTCCCCTCCCCTATGACTGTGCCTGTGGGGGACCTCTTCCCCCTGTATATGCTCATAGGGTATCAAGTCTCTTCTTGGTAGCCTGCTGTCCTTCCTCTGAGTGCCACCAGGTCTCCCCCTCCAGGGGACATAGTCAAATATGAGGCTCTAGGGTACGTGTGAAAGTCAGACCCCACTCTCCACTCAACTGTGGAGAATGTCCTGTCCATTGGCTAGATCTGGGTAGGGGTTTGAAGTTTACAGCCTGTATTGTCCTTAAATATCCACCGACTCCCAAAAAAATGCCACAGGCTGATGAGCATAACACATGGCCCTTGGAGGACACTTAAGATCCAAACCATTAGCAGCAGTTTCACCTGACTGCCTCAAGTATATATCCAAACCACAGGAAAACAATACAAGAATCCCCAACACTATATGCAATTGATTTAAAGCAAGCAAGAAATAAACCCTTTCCAATACTGTCAGCAGTCAGACAGACCTCTTTCATCTCGTCCTGCGCACACAAGCTTGCTGCGCGCCCACTCTGTCTTAAAACCCTGGGCCTTTCCTTCTGCAGCTGGGTCCCAGTTTGGTGTGCTTTGCACTCCTGTAATTCCTGCATGGCCTCTTCAGCAGCTGCTTTGCTGCCACACAGAGCCAGCTCTGAGCCATGGCAAGGATTGTGTGACGTGATGCTAGTAAACTGGGGAACCTTGACACCCCCTGTGACTCAGGGTTCCCCTGGGTAGAGACCAGATGCCTGTCACAGGCTAATGACTTCTTTCAGAAGCAGCTCAGAGAATTCTCCAAAGGGGGCTCATACAGAAAGAAAGGTGGGACAAAGGGAGCGATGTCCAGGATGTTAATTTGAGGGTCATATCCTAAGCGTCAGGACTGAAGCATACTTTCCTTCCTACACCATGTATGTAACTCTTTGCCTCCTTTTGTTGTCATGGAGACTTGACTGCTCCATGTCTGTTGCACTGGCTGACATTCCCCCAACAATACTGATGGTAAGAGTGGTTGTTCCTGATCTCATCCTTAAAAACACCCCTAGCTGTCCTTCTCTATCTGTTTGCAAGTCTTTCTTCAGAGTGACATAGCCCTTGTCCCCTGCTGCAATCACCACCTCTAGCTTTTATTGGTTGTATTTTCCCATGTATCCCTGCCACATACTTACCTACTTTCCCCTTGAGAACAAGTTTTGGATTCCTTTTTAAGGTGTATTACTTATTTGTGTGTGTTCGTGTGTGTGTGTGTGTGTGTGTGTGTGTGTGTGTAAGTGTTGGTGTGTGTTCCTGCATGGATGTATGTGTAAGTTCATGAGCTATCAGTACATAAGTACTCTCCACCACATTTTCTGGGACACAGTCTCTCACTGAGGCTGGAACTCAGGGCTTCTGCTAGAATGACCAGCCAATGACCTGTGGGGATCCTCGTGTCCCCACACCCCAGTCTGGGGTTACAGACACTTAGGGACATGCCCTTCATTTTATTTGGGAATTTGTGGGAGGGTTTGTTTTGGTTTGTTTTGGTTTTTCAAGACAGAGTTTCTCTGTATAACAGCCCTGGCTTTGTAGACCAGGCTGGCCTCGAACTCACAGTGATCCACCTGCTGCTGCCTCCCCAGTGCTGGGATTAAAGACGTGCGCCACCGTGCCAGCGTTACATGGGAATTTGAATTCAGGTCTTCATGCTTGAGTTTGCCATCCACTAAGCCATCTCCCTAGGCCATTAGCCTGTTTCTCATTTTTAAAAATTTGTTTTCATTTAAAATATATTACATTTCATTAATTCTTTGAGAAATCCATGCATATAAACAATGTGTTTTGATCCTATTCATCCCCCCCCAACACCCCAGAACCACTTTGTGCTATCCATATACTCATGGATGTGAAGCCACGCACTAAAGCATGGCCAACCACCAAGTGTCACACTCTTAAAGAAAACTGGCTCTCCCTCCATCAGCTGTCAATAGCTCCTCAGCTAGAGGCAGGGGCGCATGTGCCCTGCCCTAATCCATCCTGGACTCTTGACCGATTGATGTTGTGCTGGCAACCACAGCTAGTCAGAGTGTATAAATGCAGTGTTCTTTTCATGTCCCATGACACTGTTTCCCCATGGTCCTCCCTGAGTTCTGGCTCTGATCCTCTTGCTGGCCTCTTTCCACAATAGTATCTGAGCCTTGTGGGAAGAGAGGTGTGGTATACATACACGCCCTGTTTATGGCTGAGCACTACGCAGTCTCTTTTGGCCAGCTGTGAAATTCTGCATTAACTACCATACACTACAAAAATAAACTGCTCTAATGAGGTCTGAAATGAATATAGAGATATGCGTTTAGTGGACATTGTGATACTCTGTCCATTTGTATAACAACAATAAGTTAATCCCTGTGAGCTATCCGTCAATGAATCCTTGGTATCAAGCTTGCATTTCCTCCTTAAATCTGATCAGAGAGTGCTTGGTAACCCCTATAACATTTTTGCCAATGTTGTATCCCTGTGCATAGCTTGTCATGAGCTGTTCCTGTAGCCTGTAAGGTCTGAAGTTGAGTGATATTGTTAATGACTTTTCTCCCCTAGAAACCAGCATAGTACCTTCCAGTAGTATAAAAGCTAGCTGACTTAGTTTGCTTTTTGTTGCTGTGATAAAGCACTGACCAAAACCAACTTGGAGAGGAAAGAGTTTATTCACCTTACACTTGCCTGCCACAGTTCACTCGGGGAAATAAGGGCAGGATCCCACAAGAACCCAGAGGCAGGAACTGAAGCCGAGGCCATAAAGGAGTGCTGCTTGCTGGCTTGCTCCTTCAACTCATGTTTACAGCTCTCAGGATCACCTGCCCAACGGCGGGATAGCCCCGGTGGGCTGTGCCTTCCCACATCAATCATAAACCAAGAAAATGCCAACACAGACTCGCCTGTAGGCCAATCTGATGGGGAGCCCCATGAGTCTAACTTGTGTCAGGTTGGCAGAGACACTAACTAACCAACACATGAGCCATAAGAAAGAAAGCTCCCTCGTCAGTACCAGCCTAATTTCTCCATGTCCTGTGGACAATGTTGTACCTTCAGCATTAAGATCTTACTGTCAGATTTTAGTGGGAAGCTAAGGACAACAGCAGTAGCCTTTGCTGTTTGGGAATCTCCAGGACACACTGATCCCCCACTTGAGAGGCAGTATCCCCCATGTAGTACTAGACCCTTTTTTTTTTTTTTGAGACAGAGTTTCTCTGTGTAGCCTTGGCTGTCCTGGACTCACTTTGTAGACCAGACTGGCTTCGAACTCACAGCGATCCGCCTGCCTCTGCCTCCCGAGTGCTGGGATCAAAGGCGTGCACCACCACCGCCCAGCTACTAGACCCTTTCTTAATTGTGTTGTTAAATTATTAAAATATGAATTCTTTCTGTATTCTGAATATGTCACTTGTCAGCTGTGCTTTCTCAAGTTGGTAGCTTGTTTTTCATGTTTCTAATGGTAGCTTGCTTAGTCTGCCATCTCTGTTGCTTAAAGGGAAGAGCTGAGCCTAGGTGAGGCTACAGATGTGTTTTTCACATTTTCAGAATCTTTGAACTGCAAGTTCCTGCTTGCATCGGTTACAGGCCGGGTCTCCAGGATGATGCCTTCCTTCTGCTCCTCGAGAGGTGAAGAATCGTATGCCTTACAGAGAAGGGTGTAAGAACCCAAGCTCCATCAGCAAGCCTTTTATAACACCCTTGATCCATCTACAGAGATGGCGTCTTCATGACCCAAATAACTCCCCAAAATATCTCCCTCCCAACACTGTTGTGTTGAGGGTTCCACATGAGTTTTAGAGGAGACAAAAAAAATTCTGATTGTGCCCCACAGGGTACAGAAGGGTAAAAATTTTTAAGTTTGGGTAAAGCTCAGCTTCCCTGTTTATCTCCTACTGGTTAGTTTTTGCCAACTTGACACAACCTATAGACTCCTGGGAAAAGGGGCTGTCAACTGAGGACTTGCCTTCACCAGACTGGTCTGTGGGACATTCTCTTAGTTAATGCTTGATGTGGGAGGGCCTGCTTCCTGTGAAGGGTGCCAACCCTGGGGCTAGTGTAAAAAGGCTGGCTGAGTGAGCCGTGGAAATGAACAATAGTTCCTGCCCTGACTTCCCCTCACTGTGGACTGTACTCAGAAGCTGAAAAAGACCTTTCTTCCTCAGTCATGGTGTTCAACACAGCAGCAGAAATAAACCAGAGAATTTTCTCAAGTGCGCTGGAGCCCTCTGAGAACACAGCGTGTGCCCCAAACACCATGAGAAAGTTTGTCTTTTCTTCTATATCTTTGTTTATTGAAAAGAAAAACTGTCCGTCCTTGTTGAATTTTATTTTATTGTAGTGCTGGGAGTTGAACCCAGGACCTTCACATATTAGGCAAGCGCTCTACCCTGTGGTTACAATCCCAGTCCCCAGTGAATTTTTGGCCAAAAAAAAAAGTTACCTGGCCAACTCTGCATGCTATCCCATGTGTTCACATGCCCATCCTCAGGCAAATGCCTTGCTCCAACACTTGATTTCTGGAGCTTACAGCAGGGTCTGTAGTTAGGTGGTGCTGGTACTTAAACTTCATAGTTCTCAAAATAGATTTAGGAACTAAATGCCTGGGTTTTCTAACAGATTTGAGGATTAGTTTGTCAATTCCAACAACAACTGTTATGATATATAAATTACACGGAGAGCAACAGGTGTGGTACAAGATAGTTTACTTTGAGAAGGGCAAGGGAAAGAGGAGAGAAGCTATAATCTGAGTGAGCCCTGGGAGAGACAGATGGACAAAGTGGGAGGGAGACAGACAGAGGATCAGAGGGACAGGCAGAGAGAGGAGGGAGGGAGAGGGAGGAGGGAGGGAGGGAGAGAGATGGTGCTGTGCTGCCTTTATCTGGCAGGTGATGACATCAGGTTGCTAAGCAACATAGAGGCGGGCTGCCTATATGCTAGCAACAACTCCTGCTGAGGTTCTGATAAGCATTTGACTCTGGTAGTTACCATCTTTTAGAGTTTTATTTCTCTCTCTCTCTCTCTCTAGTTGGACTCTACATTTTAAATTTTTGAATTTTTTTTGTGTGTGGATGCCTTGCTTGAATGTATGTTTGTGTGCCACGTTCCTGCAAGATCCCCTTGGAGGACAGAGAAAGGTGCCAGATCCCCTGGAACCAGAGTTATAAATAACAGTGAGCCACCATGTGGTTACTGGGACTAAAACCCAGGTCCTCTGCAAGAATAGCCAGTGCTTTTGTCGGCTGAGCCATCTCCCCAGCCCCTCTGTTAGGGTTGTTTAACTTCATTTGTTTCAGAAACCTGTCTGGCATAAGCGCTCTGACACAAATGAGGATGGAAGAGAGGAGATGTCTCAAGTGGTCGGTCGGAAGCAAGGACAGCTCCAAGTCCAATCTGCATTCTTGTTATATACTCTAACACCACAAGGGGGCGATCAAGCAGGCAAGCAAGCAGGACTTTTCCCAGAAGCAGACATGGCAGTTAGCACTTTCCTTTTCAAAGGCGTGTGTGTGTGTGTGTGTGTGTGTGTGTGTGTGTGTGTGTGTGTGTG
>OU015745.1:72837702-72857772 GCA_907169655.1 Acomys percivali | reverse complement strand
TGGGGCTGGGGTAGGAGTTGCTCTGTATATGTATCCATTGGGGCTGGGGTAGGAGTTGCTCTGTAGACGTATCCATTGGGGCTGGGCTCCACAACTCTGCATTGCGACTGGATATAGTTTTCTGTAATGGCCTCCATCTGTTGCAAAGAGAAGTGTGGTGTCTTGAATAGGTTTGGCCTCCATAGACTCACATGAATGAAAGCTTGACCAATAGGAGTGGGACTATTAGTACTATTAATGAAGAGAGTTTTGATCAAATGTTGTAAGCTGAGAAAGGAAAAGTACAAAATGTCTGGTTCGGGGGTAAAGGAGCACCAGGAATGGAATGGAGCTAAATCCTGTGTTCCAGGAGATGAACAGAGTAAATATATTAAATGAAATTAAGGGAGTGGTGACCTCATGGCAAAATCGCCACCTATTCTAAATTCACTATGCATTTTCAGTTGTACAAGGGCTAATTATATCGTGTTAGGCATTATTACGGCCCAGTTATTCTTTTCATCTGGACGTAAAGAGATATGACTGTGTGTCAGGTTGACAAGGGGTAGTGGTCAACTTGACTGTCTGGAATGAACTACAATTCAGAAATGGAGGACACGCCTGTGATCTGGATCTTGAGGCTGGAACACACAGGCTTTTGATTCCGACCTTGAGGCATAATAGCGACACTTATAAAGATCTGTAATGAAAAAGAATTCAAGAGAAGCTTAGCTTTAGGAACGGTGGTACACATCTTTAACCCCAGCACTCAGGAGACAGAGGCATGAGGATCTCTGAGTACAAACAAGGTCAGCCTGGTCTACAGAGCAGAGCAAGTTCCAGGACAGCCAAGCTTAGGCTGTGGCACACATGAGGATAAGTCATGCAGGCTTTGCTTGACAAAGTTCCAGAGACCTCCGACTGTCCAGCATGATTTCTAGACATCCAGAGCAGCTGTTGAGGCTTTGCTTGTCAAAGTTCCAAAGATCTCCGGCTGATCACCACTGCCCCCAAATATTATGTATGCTCCAGGTGTAATGTTGTTTTAAAATCTGCTATTTCTCCTAAAACTTTTTTTTCTTTATTTCTCAGCCCTGAGGAAAAAAATCAAACAGGGAAAAGTTTTTCCCACAGAGAATGTTGAAAGAGGACATCTGGCCAAAAGCTGGAGACAAAGAGAGAGTTTTTTGCTCTGACTGTGATCACCCAAGCAGAAACTGCATGAAAGAAAGTTAAGACCTGAACATAGCAGTACCTGGCTAGATACTGTTAACTGTAGAAACGTTTTCGTAGAATCTGCTTTTAGAGTAATGGAAGGTGGGGTTGGGACGTCATTCTTTACAGATATTTTACAATAGAGGACCCCTTGGCAGTTAGCCTAGGCTTGGATAGCATACCTGTTGGTCTGGGACTGGAAGTAGGTCAAGTTTTTTCTTTAGAGAATTTTTAGCTCGAGCTACATTGCTATGACAGCCTTGTAAACACATTGGCTTTAGCCCAGGGAAATTTATGATTAAACTTTCCCATGTATTTTTTTAAAAAATAATGATCAGGTTATGCTGACCATTGCTGATTGGTTGATTTTTGTTGTGTGCTTTGTTGTAGGTTATAGAACTTTTTGTATTTCCTTGTTACTCTGTTGATTTTTGATTGCCCTAGTGATTGGGTGATTGTAAAATGTAGGCTATGACCTTTTCCAAACCTACTTTATTTGGCGTTCTTTAATTCTTTTTTTTTTCCTTTGTTATCTGCCTGTCCTAAACTCACTTTGTAGACCAGGCTGGCCTCGAACTCACAGTGATCCACCTGCCTCTGCCTCCCAAGTGCTGGGATTTAAGGTGTGCACCACCACAGTCGGGGTTCTTTAATAATTCTTCTTTTTTAAATATTTATTTATTATGTATACAGTGTTCTGCTTGCATGTACACCTGCAGGCCAGAAGAGGGCACCATATCTCATTGCGTATGGTTAAGAGCCACCATGTGGTTGCTGGGAATTGAACTCATGACCTCTAGAAGAGCAGTCAGTGATCTTAACCTCTGAGCCATCTCTCCAGCCCTCTTCTTTAATTCTTATACCTCCTTTCCAACCCCACCTACCCTAGATAGGAGGGAAAGGAGGTTTATGGGAACACGAGAAGTAGACCTTTTTTATACTCTGTTCCTTGGAGCAATTGCCCTGGCATAGTCGGCAGGATTTCAGCAGACCAGCAATTCCACCAAAGTTGCTGCTGGAACCTGGAACAGCAGCTGGACTTGGGAGCCCTGTAGCGTTCTCTGGTGTGGTCCCCTCAGGAGCGTCTAGAAGTGGAGTGATGAACAGTCAAACAATACCAAGATCCAAAAGCCCCACCTCCTGTTTTGGGGTCATATATGTATCTCCTCTCAGAGTCTGTACTAAGAAGCGTTTCAGCAGACAAAAACCAAGCCCCCTCATGAGGTGATTCATCTCCTAGTGGATAAATATCACCTGTTCTCTACAAGTCTGTACCCCACCCCACACTTGGGATCAAAACAAAAACATGTTTTATCCACAACAGTAAAGGATGAGGGAAAAAAATTCATGATATAATCTGTAATGGGAAAAAATTGAACTTCATTTCAATAAAATACTGGGGTTGGCCCAAGGAGAACAGGCAAGCAAGCAACAGCCATGAGAGAGTGAGGTAGAGTGAGATGGGGAACAGCAAGCAGGAAAAGATGAGTGACAAGGAGCAGGGAGCCAGACAGACAGCAAGCGAGATGGAGACGGAGACAGCCAGCCAGAAGAAAAGTTCTCCCGGGCTTTAAGACCTTCAGCTTGTACCACATATGCCTGAGTCTCCGAGTATTTCTTCTTCCTCCATTCCTCAACCTCGCCTCAACAGCTGGTTCCTCTAGCTAGCTGTTCAACCAACACTTGGTTTCCCTTAACCAGCCGTTCACCGCCTGCTCAATTCTCCCTACCGCAGACCCACCTCTCTTCTCTCCTCTCCGCCGTTCCCAGAGCTGGTCTTGGGAGTGGCATTAGGCAGCAAAGGAAACCATGGAGAACAGAAAGCTAGGGAAGATGTAATTGAACAAGGGGCCATGTCGCAGCCTCAGCACGCAGCAGAACTTGGCCGCTTCAGCCATGTGGCTTCTGGCTTTAGAATCAGTGATAGAATTTCCCTCGTGACTAAGGAAAGTTGCTGAGGCCACCAGGTATGTGGCAGGGGTGTCCCTGCATGGAGGCCCAGAGAGGCCATTGTGTGATGCTGTGAAGGTGAAGCCTAGGTTGCCTTGGAGACCCCAGGATGTTAAAGATGCCAGGCCTCTGGGATACCCACTGAGGGAAGCTGCTAAGAGGGAGTGGAGCCAGCCCAGGAGAAGGAGTATGCTGCAATCCACAAAGCTAAGAGGAATTGAAGATCCGAAGAGCATTTTGACATCAGACACAGAGATGCGGAGTTGGGGGTTTGCCCAGGTAGTCTTCAGTCTGGCTTTGGTCCACTACCTCCTCACTGTGCTCCCTTCCCTGCGTTTTTGAAATGCTAATATATATCCTGTGCCATGCAATGTTGGGGATTACAATTAAGAGATTGCATGAATCTCAGAAGAGACTTTGAACTTTGGATTTTTAAACATTATTGAGATTGCGATAGTCGATAGGGACTTTTGTATGTAGACTAAATGCAGTTTGCATTATGTTATAACTAGCCATGGCCCCCATAGGCTCATGTGTTTGAGCAAGCCTATGGGGGACGGGGAGTGCAATGTGGTGGTTTGAGTAGAAATGACCTCCATAGATTCATGTGTTTGAAATCTCGGCCCATACAGAGTGGCACTATTAGGAGATGTGGCGTTGTTGGAGGAAGTGTGGCCCTGTTGGGACAGGCTTTGAGGTCTTCTAAACTCAGGCTCCACCCAGTGTAAAAATCCAGTCCTCTGCTGGGCATGGTGGTGCACGCCTTTAATCCCAGCACTCGGGAGCAGAGGCAGTCAGATCGCTGCAAGTTTGAGGCCAGCCTGCTCTACAGAGCGAGTCCAGGGCAGCCAGGGTACACAGAGAGACCCTATTTAGAAGAAGAAGAAGAAGAAGAAGAAGAAGAAGAAGAAGAAGAAGAAGAAGAAGAAGAAGAAGAAGAAGAAGAAGAAGAAGAAAAGCCAGTCTGCTCCTGGCTGCCCTGGGATCCAGATGTAGAGCTCTCGGCTCCTCCAGCACCATGTTTGCCTGCATGCTGCCATGCTTCCCACCGTGATGCTAATGCACTGAACTTCTCAAACTATAAGCCAGCCCCAACTAAATGTTTTCGTTACTATCATGGAGGGACGCATAGCAGCATGCAGGCAGACATGGTGCTAGAGAGGCAGCCACGTGATAGTTACAAACCCGTGGTCACCCAGATGGCCCTGTTAAACTCAGATTACAAAGCAAAACGAAAAGGTATGAAGAGGATCTGTAGAGAAGAGTGCCAGTGAGGGAGATGGGAGAGGGTGGAAATAATCAGTGCAGTGTGTGCGCGTGTGTATGTGTGTGTCTGTGTGTGTGCACGTGTGTGTATGTGCATATATGTGTGTCTGTGTGTGTATCTGTGTGTATCTGTGTGTCTGTATGTGTGTGTATGTGTGTCTGTGTGTGTGTCTGTTTGTCTGTGTGTGTATGTGTGTGTGTGTACATGTGTATGAAAGTGTCAAAGAACACTGATTGCATTCATTTTAAAAATCAATTCCAGTTGGGTGGTGGTAGCGCATGTTTTTAATCCTAGCACTCAGGAAGCACAGGCAGGCAGATCTCTGAGTTCAAGGCCAGGCAGGTCTACCGAGTGAGTTCCAGGACAGCCAAGGTTACACAGAGAAACCTTGTCTCAAACCTTGTCTCAAAAACTAAATCACCTCCAGTCTTACAAACATGTTCACCACCATAGCTGGGGCTCGCTGTTTCCAATACAACAGACACAAAGGTGGCATGGCTAGGTAAGTCTTACCTCCTTTAAGGCAAGAGTCTCCTTATGTTCAAAAGGAAATCATGTCATATAGCCTATGCAACGTTACTCTTTAATGCACTGTGACTCTGTAATACAGTTTCCAGCCATAAAAGAATTTTCATTGCTACTTCATAACTGCAATTTTGCTACTGTTGTGAATTGTAATGTAAATATCTTTGTTTTCCAATGGGTCTAGGTGACCCACTTCCCCCCCCACACCCCGTGAAAGGGTTGAGAAACATTGTTCTAGCATTTTCCAGGAGTACAAGCCTGCCTGTACTGTCATTAAGGACACACTCCCCTTGCTGCCAATAAACTGTCCTCAAGTTCCCTTCTGCAACTGTGTCTAAATTCCTTTATCTATGTACAGAGAAGACTCTGCCCCATGCCCTGCACCACTTCCCACAATTTCTGGAGGACATCTGCCCCCATCACAGCCTTGAGACACCATCAGACAGTGTCTCTATTGTCCTCAGCCCTGTCCAAGACTGTGAGACACACAGCTTGGAGGGCAGGCAAGGCCAGCAAGGGAACAACACCCCCACCCAGGAAATGGCTTCCGCCCTGAACATGTGATCCCTTTAGCTAGCCTCTCCCTGCTCCTTACCAGCCTGGTGCTTTAAGCCCCCGGGTTCCAAGTCCTGTGTACTCTCCTGTGGTTTACCTGTTTGCCTTCTGTCCACTTTTACTTAAAAATTTTGTCATTACGTCTTAATAAACATTTGGAAGCAGCATTGGAGGAAAGATGATGCTGTTTGAATATTTATTATAATCACTTTCAGTGGCTATTTATAATCTATATCTCAAAAAAACAAAACAAAACAAAAACAAAAACAAAACAAAACAAAACAAAAACAAAAACAAACCTCCACAGGGTCCAGGAAGAGTCTGTTAGATTCTAATGGGATCTATATCCAAGTTTATGGACTCCAAACAACTCTCCAGGCACAGCCCAGCCAAGGAGGATGTGGGGTAGGGACAGACAACAGCACAGGGCTGCAGTCAGGGTGGGGGGCGCCTTGTCTCCTGGTTTCTTTGCTACCACTGGGCTAATCATTGTGTCTGCTCTGATTGTCTGTAGCTGCCTCCCGGTGGGCACACTCCTATTGAAAGCGAAAGTGTGCAGGCAGGGGCATGCTGCTTTTAAGTTGAGGTTAGAGCTTCATTACACAGACTTCTAGGAAAAGTGTGTCCCCAGGTAGTCTTAGCTGGGGCACTCTATTGACTCAGACAGCAGGGGACAGCAGGTGGAAATCTGCTTCTGCCCCTAAACATGCCTGGATATGTGTATATGTTCTAGGGCTCTGAGCTTTCAGGGGCTGCTGCAATGCCAGGCAGTGCGTCTGCTCCCGTGGATGACCTGTGCGCTCTGCCGCTCCACACCCATCCCTCAGCCCAGCGCCTGTGTACACTCTTGCCCTGAGGGTGGCACTTCTGTGTCTCATGCTGCCACTGGGTACACAGGTCATCTAAAAGGGCTGTGGGGCTTCCTTTGAATCCAGACACCTTCAAGATTTGAAGGTGAAATATTTAAATTTATTTGTTTTTATTATGTATACAGTGCTCTGCCTGCATGTACACCTACAGGCCAGAGGAGGGCACCAGATCACATTATAGATGGCTGTGAGCCACCATGTGGTTGCTGGGACTTGAACTCGGGGCCTCTGGAAGAGCAGCCAGTGCTCTTAACCTCTGAGCCATGTCTTCAGGCCTGAAGGTTAAAATTAGTGCCTGAGATGGACATCAGCTGTGAGGCCTCTGTGGAGCTTTTCTCTGTCAATTCACTGTTGAGGGATACTTGGTAAAATCTATAGGTCTCCAAAGTCACTACTCCTGGTACCAAGTGCAAAGTGAGCAGCACTGGTCATCTTATCTGCTGCTGTGGGGACACCTGCACTCTGTGTATTAATGGCTTTCTGCAATTGGTGAGTGTCAGTAAGTGAGTCACTGTGATTGATGAGTGTCAGTAGGTGAGTCACTGTGATTGGTGAGTGTCAGTAGGTAAGTCACTGTGATTGGTGAGTGTCAGTAGGTGAGTCACCATGATTGGTGAGAGCCAGTAGGTGAGTCACTGTGATTAGTGAATGTCCGTAGGTGACTCAATGTGATTGGATAAGGACACTGTAACCAGATATTTGTTGCTTACTTCAGAGTATGGTTCTCAGCTCCTATCCTAGGGCTCTGGTTGCATATAACAGCCCTGTGTACTATGTGGCAGTAACAGCACCCTCTGCTAGCACAAGGCTTCGGAATGCCCCTGCATTGTCTAGAGAGACATGTAGACTCTATTTTCCATGAACAATAGCTTAGCAGAGCAAAGATAACAAATTGTTCATTACTTCAAGTACCTATTTGGAGCTCGGTATGGAGGCTCGCGCCTTCAATCTCATCACTTGGGATACAGAGGCAAGTGCATCTTGTGAGTTCAAGGACAGTCAGGACAGTCAGGTTCACTTAAAGAGAACTTGTCTCAAAAAACAACTGTTAGATGATGATGATGATGATGATTATTGATTTATAATTTTAGTACAATCAGTGGTTACTCCTTAGCCAGATATATACCCAAATACCCACACAGAGAGACTAGGATACCCGTAATTGGCCTAGAGCCCAGTGCTGCACAATAATTACTTCATCCTAAACCTCCAAGCTAGTATAGCTTCCTCCCATTCAGGTTTCCCACATTATACTTGCTTTTTACTAATCTCCTGGGTCGAGTTCATTCCTTCTGGTGTTTCCTGGTCCTCTCCATCTGCAACCCTTCCTTCCTGCTCTTTCTCCTCCCCCTCACCACACCAAGAATAAACATCACAATGCAATGTCCAGATCGAATCCAGATAGTGGGGTAGAGAAATCAGCATTTGAATGAACAAGGGTAAACTGTACACAGCCCACAAGAACATTACATCAACAGCAAACAAACAATCCAGTGCTTGTTTAGGGTGCTGTAGTACCCACTTGGAGTACAGGTGGACAGAGATTGCCAAAGCGAAGATTGGCCTGCATCTCTTCTGATGTGAGAGATGGGAAGAGTTCCTCAGCACTGAGGCCCTCGGAAGTGCTCTCTCTCTCTCTCTCTCTGCCTTGACAGATCTCATTTTCTGTGTCTGCTCCAGAGCATCACTGAGGAGTCCTCCCGCATCGTCCCCCTCCCTCCTTCCCTTCCTCTCCCTCCCTCCTCTCCCCTCTTCTTCCCTCTTCCTCCTTTCTTCTCCTCTTCCCCTCCTCCTCCCTCATCATCCCCCTCCTCCCTCTTCCTCCCCCTTCTCCTCCCTCCTCCTCCCCCTTCCTCCTCCCCCTCCTCTTCCCTCCTCTTCCCTCTTCCTCCTTTCTTCTCCTCCTCTTTCCTCCCTCTCCTCTTCTCTCCTCCTCTCCTCCTTCCTCCCTCCTCTCTCCTCCTCACCCCTCCTTCCTCTCTCCCTCTTCCTCCTCCTCCTTCCCCCTCCTCCTTCATCATTCCCCCTCCTCCTCCATCCTCCTTTCCCCTCCTCCTCTCTCCCCTCCTCCTCCCCCCTTGATTTATTTATTTTTATCGCACACATGCAAGTGTTCTGCCTACATGCATGCAGTGCCTGTGGAGGCCAGAAGAGGACATCAGATCCTCTCGGACTAAAGCTATAGGTGGCCGTGGGCCACATGTGGATGATGGAAACTCAGATCCTTTGCCAGAGCTGCAAGATTTCTTAGCTGCTGTAACATCTTTCCAGGCGATCCACTGCTTTTTAACTTTAAGGATAAGTCTTTTATCCCACTGTACAGAAGGCTAAGGCCAGGGGATCAAGAGTTCCAGGTTGGCCTGGAGTACATAGCAAGACACTAATATTAAAAACTATATGTGGGGAGGGGAATAAGGGGAAAATGGGAGGGAGGGAAGAATGGGAGGATACAAGGGATGGGATAACCACTGAGATGTAACAAGAATAAATTAATAAAAAATTAAAAATAAATAAAAAATAAAAATTATATGTATTTTAAAATGAAGTATTGAATCAGCCAAAAACATCAAGTGCATTCAACTCCTTCCCAAACTTAGAAGGCATAAGAAGCACTGTTGGAAACATGGGATTTGAAGATGTTCTGATCTCTGTCATAGCCTTTGTAACCGTCAGACACCTGCTCAAGGGTCACCCCAGGATCACCTCGCCTGACCCCACCTTCAGCTGCTCCCCACCCCGGTCCCATCACTTCCACCTGAGCTTCAGGCCACAGCTGACCTCCTGTCTCAGCCCATGTCACTCCGTCCTCCTCTGGGGAGCCTGTGGTGCTCCTCCTGCCATGGCACACACTCCTCTGAAACCACAGTGCTCCGGGTAGAGCTCTTTCCTGCCGAGGGACTCTGCTCCGGGTAGAGCTCTTTCCTGCCGAGGGACTCTGCAGACTAAGTACATGTTAAACGCAGAGCGATGGTGGACAAAGCCCTCAGGGTGCAGCTGGCACACAGCCAGGCAGACTCTGCAGTGGGAGGGGCCGGACGAGAGGGAGTTGTGGGGGAGGGAGGGCCCCGTTGGACAGAAGAGGCTGAATCAGGCCCTGGGAGGTCAGAAAGTGTCTTCACCGCAGGGTCCCGTCCTGTGCTGCCACTTCAAATCAAGCCGCCACAGAAGCTGGTCTGTGTTGGTCTGTACTGCACTCACAGCCTAACCCTGCTGGGAAGACTTAATTGTGAGATTGTTAAATCTGGAGAGGCTTTTAAGGACTTTGAAGCTGTAGGAAGAGGCGTGGGGACTTTCATTTCACTTTCAAACTTAGAAACCGCATGTGGTAGATTATGTGATATGTAATTGCTTCGTATATTTAATAGGATCTTAAGCCATGACTTGTGATAGTGTGCCAAGATGGCACTGCCCATAGCCGCTGGGATATTCTGGTACGCTCTCTGGCACATCCTTTTTAAAACGGCATTGGCTTTTGGGCACTCTTCCTGAGCACTGCTGCTTCTGCTTGCGCAGGGGACAAAAATCTCATGCAGATGAAAGTAGCCTGGCTTGCCAGTGTGTGGTAGAAAGCTTGGAAGATCCTATAAGAGGGAAGTTTCTAAATTTTTGGTGAATTTCAAACTCAACATACACCCATCATCACAGAAAGTCAAAACATTAAAAGCAAGAAATTTAAAAATTAGCCAGAGAGACGGTAGATTGCCCACAAACTAGTATGAACCATATCGACAATTTATTTAGCAGCTTTGATGAAAGCCAAAGAGTATTATTATTGAATAGGCGCATTGCTCCACAAATACATACAATTAAATAGCACACGCATACGTGTGCACGCACACGCACACACACACACACACACACACACACACACACACCTGCGTAAGAGAGGACTAGAGAGATGGCTCAGTGGTGTACACCGCTCTTCCAGGGGATCTGAGTTCAATTCCCAGCAATCCCCAGCACCCATGTGAAGCAGTTAACAATCGTCTATAATTCCAGCTCCAGGAGAACCAAAGCCTCCTTCTGGCCCCTCAGACACCTCCATACAAACGGCAGGCAGGCAGGCATACAGGCATACCTACATACACAAAAATATAACATTCAAATAACTATGTCCTAAGTAATAGGGCCTGGAGAAACGGCTCAGCAGTTAAGAGAGCTCGCTGCTCTTCCAGAGGACCCAGATTTGGTCTCCGGCACCCATGGTATCGCACAACTGCTTGTGACGTCAGCTGCCCTCTGGGGGCATGAAACACACATAACATACACTTACACGGTCAAATACACACGATGTGTAGAATTAAAGCAAGGGACACAGTAGTGGCTGGCACAACGACTTCAGAATACTTTAAAAACGTAACTGTGGAGTTAGGGTTGCAGCTGGGCTTTTGGCTACTGTGTGGGCTCCTTTCTCCTCCACATTCTTCATCCTCCCACTCCTTCCTCTCAACCCCCGGACACTGTGTAGGTGAGAGAAAAAGGACAGATGGGGGAAAGAAGGGGCCGATATTGATAGACTGCTCCCTGCAATTCACAGGGCAAGTTTGATCCTCGCCATCAGGATATCTAATTTGTTCTTCCTGTCTCTGTGCACATCACCATGTGACAAATCACAACCAACAACAGCATCCAACCACTGAGCAGCCGCCCGCCTATCGTTGGGGGCCCTAGCAATTATATAGGTCTTAAACCCCCCCCCCAGAATTCCAAATGTAGCACACTTGCAGAAACTATTTGCAACTGGCAAAACCACACCACTGGGGCTGGAGAGATGGCTCAGTGGTTAAGAGCACTGACTGCTCTTCCAGAGGTCCTGAGTTCAATTCCTAGCATCCACATGGTGGCTCACAACCATCTATAATGTGATCTGGTGCCCTCTTCTGGCCTGCAAGTGTACATGTAGATAGAGCACTGATACACATAAAGTAAATAAAATCTTTTTAAAAAGGAAAAAACTACACTACTGCTAGAGCACGAGGGAAATCAGAGTCACCTGCTGTGAAGCAGACTCCCATCCCCACACCTGGGATTGAAACAAAAACACAGTCCCATAATATTTCTGTGTTTTTTAAAGAAACCAAAATTCTCATTATATAGAATTATGTGTTTCAGGGGCGGTAAGTGCAGTTCAATAGTATAGTACTTATCTAGCCTGTGTGATACCCCAGGTACCAGCCACAACACTTCCAAATAATTTTTTAAAGTTTTCATTAGCATATATTAATTGTACATAATAATGTATCTTGTGGTGGTTTGAGTAGGAATGGCCCCGTAGACTCGTGTGTTTGAATGTTTGGTCACAGGGAGTGGCATCTTAGGAGTCTGGCTTTGTTGGAGGAACTGTGTCACTGAGGGGGCAGGCTTGGAGTCTCAGAAGCTTAAGCTATGCCCAGTAGGGGACACAGCCTCTGCCCGCTGCCTGCAGATGGAGAGGTGATGGAACTCTCAGCTGCCTCTCCCGCACCACGTCTATCTGCGTGCCACCGTGCCTCCCACCATGATGACAGTGAACTAAGCCTCTGAACTGTACGCCAGCCCCAGTTAAACGCTTTCCTTCATAAGAGTTGCCTTGGTCATGGTGTCTCTTCACAGCAATAAAACCCTAATTTATTAGGCATTTCATACAAGTACATATTTTGATCATGCTGGCACCCTCCCCGTCACCCACTTTTATCCTCTCCCACCACTGACAATCCCTTCTCACTTAGTTCCCTTCTACTTTCATGGCGACTGTTTTGGTTTATTTTGGTTTTGGTGACTCAGTGACTTTCACTGGGGTTGCTCAGCAGGGAGACAAGTAAGGAGTCATTTACGGGGACATGGGCAACTAAGGAGTGGCCACACCATTGAGGACAGTCTCCTCCCACCTCCAGCAACGTTAACTACCTTGCAAGATCCTCCCCACTCCATGACAGACAGTGGGTGGGCCCAGTCTTGTGTAGGTCTTGCACAGGTGATCACAGCTGCTAAGGATCCAGCATGGAGACGGCCATGCCATGCCCAGAAGACAGCACTTCATAGCAGTGCACCTCCTCTCTGGCTCTTACATCCTTCCCGCCCCCTGTTCTGCAGAATTCCGAAGATCTCCAGAGTTTGGATGAGACAGTGCAGATGCCTGACCCAGGGCTGAGCGCCCAGCAGACACCTTTTCTCCTCACACTGGCCAGTTGGGACCCTTTTCAGGCACCTCTGCCATCTCAGAGAGAAGCTGCCCTGGCCGAACAGGCTTGTCTTAGTTGTCAACTTGTTTGGCACTGGAAACAGCTAAGAGAATGTTGACTCTGTGGTGGTGGTGGTTCCTGGGAGAGTGAATGGAGGGGGAAGACCTTTCCTGGGATGCACAGCACCTTCTAGCTCCAGCCCTCATACAAAGAGGTCTGAGAGGAAGTCAGGGCTGCTTTTGCCTGCCTGCCTACACTCCTTGCTGTTGAGTGCATCTATCATGTTTCTGCAGCTGCCACCCATGCCAACTTTTGGTGACACTGGAACCCAGCTTCTTCAGCCTTCTGGTATGGACTGGAACCCTACTGAAACACATTGGGTCATCAAAACCAAAATAAAACAAAATAACCAAAAAGTCACCATGAGTAGAAGGAAACTAACTGAGAAGGGATTGTCAGTGGTGGGAGAGGATAAAAGAGGATGATGGAGAAGTGGGGACCAAATGGCCAAAATATGGGCATGTGTGAAATGCCATAATGAGAACACTAATGTCTCCAGAAATCTCCCAGGCCTACAGCAGATTGGAACCGCCGAGACATCAGTCTCATTGTCTACAAAGCTACTGGGTTCTTATTAGCCATTGGTGGGACACCAGAGAGCCACTGTTACAGGCTTACCCAACCCATGTCATGAAGGCAATCTAATAAACCCCTCTCGTAATATGTATTCACACTATGAGGTCTGGTCCTCTGCAGAGCCCTGACTGCTTCATTGGCGGCGCCCACAGCAGCACCAACCTACAGACCTAAACATAGATGCTGAGAAGACAACTGGAAGAACACACTGCATCCATTCAGCAAAACACCAGCAGCAGCTTCTTCCTGGCCATACACATTTGGCCAGGTTTACAGTACCAGTGTGAGTTTCCTTCTGTACAGACCTCAAATATCCCCCATGACTGATTCTCATATGCAAAACCTATCATACAGTGTTTACATATATTTGCATAAGTGAGTGAGCATAGATACACACTATGGGACCAGAAAGGAGGCCATGCGACAGTAAAGGGGCCTGGGGGCGGGAGGTGAGAGGGCACAGGAGGAGCAAGGGGAGGGATACAAGGGAAGAAGACGACTAACAAAAAGTGATTTTGCTTGAAAATGCCACAATGAATCCCAGAGTTCTGCATGTTAATTAAGTTTTTTTACATTTATTTTATTTTTATATTATGTGTATGAGTGTTTTGCCTGAATGGAGGTGCAACAAGGAGATGAGGAGGAGGGCACTGCATCCCTTGGAATTACAGTTACAGACCGGTGCGAGCCAGCGTGTGGGTCCCGTGAACCAAAGCCAAGTCCTCCAAAAGAGCAGCAAGTGCTCTTAACAGCTGAGCCATCTCTCCAGCACTGGATTCAATTATTTCTAAATAATAAGCAAACATGCACACAAAGAAATATAACTCATCACGTGAGTGGATGCAAGCAGGAACCACATGACCATTTTAAAGACTTAGAGAAAGCTTTTGACAACACACAACATCTCTTCTTGATTTAAAAAGAATCCTGAAGACAATGGGAATGGAAAGAGTACACCCCAACAAACGAAGGCAAAATACAACAAACTTACGGACAACATTATACTAAGTGGAGAAATAATCAAAGTATTCCCACCAAAATCAAGAACAAGACAAGGCATCCTCTTTCTCCAATCTCTCAAATAGTTCTAGAAGCCTACTGTGGTGGATATAAACATGTTTTTGGTTTGGTCCCAAGTGTGGGATGGGAAACAGATTTGTAAGAGAACAGGTGATGTTCGTCCACTAGAAGAGGAGCCACCTCTCGAGGGGGCATGGTCTTTGCAGGATGCAAAATCAACATACCCGCATCAGCAGCCTGCCCATACACCAGTAGAACACCTCACACTTGGCGAGGGGGAAACTAAATAACACGCACACTCACACACAGTCACGCACACTCACGCACACATGCTAAACCTTACCAAACACCTAACTGCTAAGTCAAAGATCTCTAAAGGAGGAAGTGAAGAAGGCACTGGAAAATAGAAATATTTCCCATGCTTACGGGTCAGGAGAATCAACATTGTAAAAAGAAGCTACAGACTGACTTAATCACCATTGAATTCCCAGTGCCATTCCTCACAGATAGAAAAACTCTTACCTAGTTTTGTTTCTTTGTTTGGTTTTGTTTTGTTTCTGAGGCAGGCTTTATGTAGCCCTGGTTGGCCTGGAATTTGCTATGTATACCAGGCTGACCACTGGTACTGGGCTTAATACTTAATACTGGGATCATGGTGTGCCACCACACTTGGTGAAATACAAGGTAAGGTATCTTTTGGGGACGTTGAAACATGATTTGTCTGTGTAGCCCTAGATAGCCTGGAACTCGCTCTCTAGACCAGGCTGGCCTCGAACTCACAGAGATCCACCTGCCGCTGCTTCCCAAGTGCTGGGCTTACAGGCGTGTGTCAATACTGCAAGATAAGAGATCTTAAAATAGCCAATAATGAGGGGGAAACTAAGGCTGGAGGTAGCACCACACTGATTTCCGGTTACACTACAGACGTGCAGTAACAAAACCTCATGGCCGTGACACAAACTCACACGCTGATCAGTGAAACTGAAGAGAATATCCAAACACAAACCCATGCAGCTTCAGCCGCCTGAGTTTTGAAGAAGGAAAAAAACAAACAAACAAACAAACAACTCCAAATGTAGATGTAGAGAAGCGAGAGACTCTGTTTGACGTTTCTTGATTTTTAAAAACATTGATTGACATGTTGGAGAATGAATCTAGATTCTCTCTTGCCCCTAGTAAAAATAAAAATAACTCCACATGGATCAAGGACCTTGACACTGAGAGTCTGAAAGTGCTAAAAGGGAGAGCAGGAAAACGCATTGTGATTCAGCCACAGGCAAGGGCTCACTAAACAGGACACCAGTTTCTCCAGAAATACGGCCAGTGGTGAACAGATGGGGCCTCGTGAAGCTGAAAAGGAACAACAAAGGGACAGTACTGCACAGGGACAGCCTCCAGAGAGAGGGGTTCGCGTCCGAGAGGACCGACATTCATATACAACACAAGGGGAAGAGTGGCTTCAGGGGAGCACATGCTACACAAGCACAAAGTCCTGGGCTCAAATCCCCTCTACCCAGTAGTAAATAGAATCTGCCTAGACGTCAATCAGCTTATGGGTGGTTATGTATGCCTCTTGGCTGCTGTTTCACCTAAACCTCCCGTCAGTGCCCTGTAGCTAGCTCCATTCCCAGTGTGGCTACAGGGACAAAATCCCCTTTCTCTGCTTTCACTATTGCTCTTTGCTGAGGACAAGTGGCTGAGCCAAGCTTGTTAGAGCTGCCAGGACCTGGCCTCTGACAGTAACAACTCAAAACAAATACTCTTTATTTTCTTGCCTTTTCCTTTCCCATCTTCCTACACCTCCCAGTGAAACTTCTAAGAAACCCTTCCTTTAGGGCTGGAGAGATGGCTCAGAGGTTAAGAGAGCACTGCTTGCTCTTCCAAAGATCCTGAGTTCAATTCCCAGCAACCACATGGTGGCTCACAACCATCTGTAATGAGATCTGGTGCCCATACATACAATAAAAGTACTATGTACATATCAATCAATCAATCTTTAAAAAAAGAAATCGAAGCCCTTCTTTTGTGCTCACCCACAAGCCATGGCCTGGCTCTGACACAAGCACTGCAACTCCCAAAACCTGTACTACCACCTGGGGGCAGCTTTGCAAGCTGCCCAGCCAAGCCAGCCCTGTTTCTGCCCGGTTTGTTTGCCACCTCCCCACAGCCTACATACTGTCTCCCTCCCAAGATCAGAAGGCACTGTCCCTGTTCTACCAGGAGCCACAAAAGCTCACGCAGGAGGGTTCCTTCCATTTGTTTCCTTTCTGCTGGTGTCGCTTCTGAGTCTGTGACACTCCTATCCCATACAGTGGCTCCTGTCTCCTTCAACACTTCCATTCAAGAAACATTTGGAGAGGCGGGCAGATCTCTGGGACTTCAAAGCCAGCCTGTCTACATAGTGAGTTCCAACCATCCAGGGCTACACAGGGAAATCCTGGTCCAAGAATGACTTGGTGTCCAACTGTTTGGCACTGAATTGAAATGGTCAGGTGACATTAGGTAGAACAGGTAACCAACCAAGTATGTCCTCTCCTAGGAGAGGGCCAGTGGCTGCAAAGTAGGGCAAGCCATATTACAAACCCGGGGTCCTGTGGAACAAGTGGGGAATGAGACTAGACACATGAGTGTGCAGCGATGACAGTGAGCCAGCTGCGTGGAGCCAGCTGCCAGACCTGGTGCGGGCAGTCCTCACTGCAGGGACCATATAAACTTCATCATGGGCCTGGAGTGTTGTTAGTCAAAGGGGGTGCAGGCAGCCAAATGCTTGTGCTTCTCCTAGTGTGAAACCTTGACCAAAATAAGAAGATTGTCCCAGGGACCTCATGCAGAGAGAAGTCAGAGAGAGCCTGAGGCAAGGCTACACTTGACCCAAGTCTTCAGTTAGGCTACCACAACCACTGCTGTGACTATTGCTAGGTCCCTGACTTACTCTGTTTCCTGGACATCTCTTGTGTCACTAGTTGGTTTCGGCACCAGCTCTCTGTGGCTGGAATAAACATCCTGCCTACTGGATGGGGCAGGAGGGGGGGGCAGGCGTGGGTGGGAGGCAGACACTGACCTTAGGGACTTGGGCCCTTCATTGGGACCAACTTTCTTCTGCAGTGGTGACAGGGAGGGAAGAGGGTTCCAGCAGACGAGCCACCTGCTGTGCCCCAGATGGGGGCCAAGGGACACAGGCCACACTGACAAGCACAGCTCCTAGGGTGTGGCCGAGGAGAGCGGCGAGGGGCAGCCCACCGCAGGATGCATCCTGGTGGAAGAGCTGACCTGGTTGGCTGACTCTCTTGGTGTGAGAGGGAAGCCAGCATGAGCTCCTTGGTGTGATGAAACAGCAGGTGTGGGGAGACAGCCTCAGGGAAGCAGGGCTCCGGGTACACAAGTGTGCTCTCTCCCAGATACCACATAGCTCTACACAGAAGGAAGGGGGATTCAGGCTTCTGCCGGATGGATGCAGGGCAGCATGTGCTGCCAGACCAGTGCTCACAGTCACTGCTCAAGGAGGGAGTGGGCTCCTCACTGCCCAGGGAGCAGGGGAAATTAGAATTGGAAAATGGCTAGAGAAGGTTGTAGTGTCCTGGATACTGTATCATTATCAGGAAGTGACCTATCTGATTGGAGTGAGCACATGGACATGTCCCGGAAAGAGAGGTGGAGCAGTGGCAGCCTCTAGGTAACATGAGGCTAGAGCAAATAACAATCGCTGTATTGTGTTTGTTTCTTGGCAAAGAACGGCATATTTTCTTAAGCCCACAGGACTGGTGTGTTGATGTGGGCTTGCAGGGGGCCCGGTATGGAGCAAGACCAGGTATTAGTGATCCAGTGAGGGGGATGGCCACAGTCCCAGCACAGGTGGGCCTCGTCTGAGGGGTTTCCCTACCTTGGGAAATTGCAAGCTATGTGCTCCCCATGTGGAGTTAGAGATTTGAGAAAAAAAGACAGGAAGGAGACACCAGGAAGGTTTGTGCTTGGATCCCAGCAGCAGTCTGACGAGGCCATCCCTGTCTGTCTCCAGTCCTCAGGGTAGGTCAGGCACAGAAGTGGCTGTGCACAGAACTGAGAATACCCAAAAGGGTCAAGAGCCAGACAGGATGAGCAGAGCTGCTTGGAATCAGCACAGGCAGTTAGTGGGGTGGGGTGGGGGACTAGAGGCCAAACAGAGCTGGAGCAGGGGTGCTTGGGATGGGAAACTGTGCAGGGGGCAAGTACTGGTGGAGTGGGTGCCTGAGACAGGCATTCCTGTGTGGCAGCATTTGGGCATGGTGACAAATGGCTTCCATGGTAAGAAATGCAAAGTTCTGAACACAGGAGTCCACAGACCTCATCTGGGAAAGAGGAAGATATATCTGCATGTGGCAGCAGGAGCAAGGGCTCTTGGGAGAAGTCTGACACCAGCTTCACGTCCCAGCCTGGGGGCAACAAGGAGCCTATCTTCCTGGGGCCCAACCAGTGTGGCACAGGCACAGGAGGTGACAGCCAGGGTCACATGGGAGCAACTCAGGCAGAGACTCCCTGGAGAGGAGTGGGCGTCACAGGAATTGGAAGGCTCACCTTGCCTTCCAAGTGAGTGCTAAGGAAGGTGCTTACCTCCTGAGCGCACAAGAAAACGCACTACCTAGTCACCCAAAGAGTCAAGAGAAAGTGCCCCATGTCAGAACACCCCACCAGAGCTCCCAGTTGGCTGCAGGCAGGTGGCCACTGTCAGGAGGGACATATGAGGTCAGCACATTGCCATGTAGTTGTATTTCTGACTTTGTCATCCTGGCCTCCTCTGTAGTCCACACTGGTGTCAATGGCACCTAACTGGGCACAGTGTGCCCATCCTTTGTCCAGGCAAGAATCGACAGTGCAGAAGCCTCATATTGAGCAAGCGCAGGCCCTGATGGCTGTGGTGTCAGACTAGTCAGCTCTCGGAGCCCAGGCTCCACAGCATTGTGTGGTTGTGAACTTCCTAAAATCAAGTGGCTGTGTTAGTGGAGTAATTAGTAGAAATTGGCATTATTGGTCTTTTATGGCAAGTCAGTGAGGCAGGTTGTGATACAGATCTCTGATGATGTCAAAGTCATCTGTGAGTGGACAAAACTTTATCCATAAAGACAAGTACAGATCAGCTCTCGTGCTTGGATGCATTGCCAAGACTGCTTTGAGAAGATTTGAATCAGCCGCCATATACCCCACCCCTCACTAAGTGGTTCACACACTGTAGCTCTACCCCACTGCTCAAAACAAACAGGCTGTAAGGGTGGCAAGTGTGACGGCTGTGTTGTTGGCTAGGGATGGCATTCGGTTGGTACAATGCTCGCCTCATAGGCATGAAGTCCTGGGTTTGGTACTGGGCATGGCGCACTTTTAGAACACAGGGTAAGAACTGAGAGAGATATGCCGCGCCCATTACATTTATTCCGATTGAAAGGCTCTTGTGCCAGACCTGAGGACACAGGCCTGTAATCCTAGCTACTCTACATTTATTTATTTATTATTATGTATACAGTGCTCTGGCTGCACATACACCTGCAGGCCAGAAGAGGGCATCAGATCACATTATAGATGGTTGTGGGCCACCATGTGGTTGCTGGGAATTGAACTCAGGACCTCTGGAGGAGCAGTCAGTGCCCCTAACCTCTGGGCCATTTCTCCAGCCCCATCCTAGCTACTCTAGGAAGCATAAAAAATTTAAGACCAGGGCTAGGCATGGTGGTGCACACCTTTAATCCTAGCACTCCGGAGGCAGAGGAAGGCTGATCGCTATGAGTTCAAGGTCAGCCCAGTATACAAATGGAATCTAGGACAGCCAAGGTGACACAGAGAAACCCTGTCTTGAAAAAGAAAGAAAGAAAGAAAGAAAGAAAGAAAGAAAGAAAGAAAGAAAGAAAGAAAGAAAGAAAGAAAGAAA
>OU015745.1:72816054-72837692 GCA_907169655.1 Acomys percivali | reverse complement strand
AAAGAAAGAAAGAAAGAAAGAAAGAAAGAAAGAAAGAAAGAAAGAAAATTCAAGACCAGCTTCAACATATAGTAAGTTCAACACCAGCCTGAACAATTTTATGAAACCTGGTCTAAATGTTTAAAAAGTATGAGCCAGTTGGTGGTGAACACCTACAATCCCAGCACTTGGGAGGAGGAGTATAAACTTTGAGGATAGATTGAGCTATGTAGCTAAAAAAAAAAAAAAAAGTATACCCAGGAGGCAGAGGCAGGAGGATCTCTGTGAGTCTGAGGTCAGCCTGGTCTACATAGAGAGCCCAGGACAGCCAAGGTTATACAAAGGAAATCCTGTCTCAAAATAAATTAAAAAACATTTTTAATGTAAAAAATTTTTCAAAGAAAAGGCTGTGGATGCAGCTCACTGGTAGGGCCCTTACTTACCATGTGGAGACCTTAGGTTCAGTGCTCAGTAGAACAGAAGAAAGGAAGAGAGGGAGTAAAGAATAGAGCAAAAGGCAGATTCTAAAAAAAAAAAAAAAAGTTTTATTTGTAAGTATGAGTGTTTTGTTACATGTATATCTTGTGCCACATACACAAGTCAGAAAAGGGAGTTGGACTCCCTGGAACTAGGAATTGAACCCAGGTCCTCTGAAAGAACAAAGCCATGTCTCCAGCCACTGAAAAAGGCAGATTCTTTCCCTTAAGACTTAGTTTATTTTATGTGCATGAGTGTTTTTCAGCATGTCTGTACACCATGTGCATGCAGTGCCCATAGAGACATGAAGAGGGTGTCAGAGTTACAGATGGTTGAGCACCGTATGGATGCTGGGAACCCAACCTGGGTCCTCAGCAAGAGCAGCCAGTGCTCTTAACCACTGAGCAGCCTTTCCATCACCCGAAGGCAGATTTTTAAGGCATCTTCTCCAGAGTGTGGGTGTCTGTAACTCAATCTAACCAGTGTGACACAGCTCACTTCCTGTCACCTACTTCACTTCCGGTTGAGAGAAATGTAAAAACCTAAGCCAATATCTTGCTTAAAACATGTTTCTGGGGCTGGAGAGATGGCTCAGAGGGTAAGGGCACTGACTGCTTCTCCAGAGGTCCTGAGTTCAATTCCCAGCAACCACATGGTGGCTTATAACCATCTGTAATGTGATCTGCTGTCCTCTTCTGGCCTGCAGGAGTATGTGCAGCCAGAGCACTGTACACATAATAATAAATAAATAAATCTTTAAAAAAAAAAAACATGTTTCTGCCAAAGAGAGGTGACACAGACCTGAATCCAAGAATCTGTTAGTTGGGTTGGGCAGCCTGGAGGGACTGCCAAGATGCTGAAGGCACTGCCAGCTCTGTCCAGCCTGAGCCTGTCCCTAGTGGGGCAAAGTCAAGTTGCACAAGCCAGCTATCATGGTGGTATCACGCCTGCTTACTCTCAAGAGCTCCATGTGCCAAAACATTAGGAGTTCTGAGAACTCCTAGTGACTGAGAAGGTATGTCTTTAACAACTCCCTGGGCACGTGGACAGTGGTTGGCATGCACGGAGCATGCGCCTCACTCGAAGAGCACTTGGGCTGTAGCTTAGACTCTAGAATACCCATGATTCTCAAGGTCAGGATCATATTACACCTCAAACCAAGCTGTCTTGAGGAGTTCCATGATCTCTGGCCCTGAGGGATTGTGCACACATCCTTCCTGAGGGCTAACACTGGAAGGTGGCTCAGTGCTGTCTGCCCGGAGGCTGAGGAGAAGAGCGGGGTGTGGGGGAGTGGGGGGTGGGCTGGGGGAGGCGGGAATGGAGATGCTCAGATATACCGTAGCCAGCAGGTCATTGTCACTTAATCTTACCCTGTGATGCCTGCCACCTAAGCAGTGATGAGTGAGCTGTGGCAGAAACGTTGGTGGGGACCTGCCTCCTCCAACCAGAGGCAAGACAGAGCCACCAGTAGAAAGTGGCATGTTTCACATAGAAGAGTATTTTGGGCCCTTCTGTTGCAACTTGGGTTAAGTTGCTGTGTGTAGAAGCTAGAGACCAGGAGTGAGGTGCAGGAGGCCCCCTTCCTCAAGGCTCAGCATACGTGCTGTAGGAGCCTCCCCTAGAGTTCTGGAAGACGGCGGTCATGACGCAGTGCCCAATCAGTGAAGCAAAGTGTTTCCAGGTGGCACGAGGGGGATAAAAATCATTGACAGTGGCAGCCTGGAGGCCTGGAGGGCAGTCAGCTTAGCCACTGTGAGGCTTATAGAAGATTGTCTAAACAAGAGAGGCTGGTAACAGACTGGGGAGAGGGGCGCCACACCCACCAGTTAAGAACTGCAGTCACAGCCACAAGTTAGGATCATCATCAGCCCCAGGGGCCACTGAAGGCCAACAGTATTGAACTGCCTTGAGAGGACCCAGTGCAGGGTGGTGATCAGAACGGGAGAGTGTAGGAATCTCCGACAGAGCAGCTCCAGGCAGCCGGAGGAAGTGCTCACCAAGACCGTTGTTGGGGTCCTTGCATTCCGTGTCCTCTAAGGAGCCACCTTGGGTGGCTACACTTGGTCTGGAGCCTTAGAGACCTGGAAAATGTTCAGGGCCCTTTGTTCCACAGCAATGGCCCTCAATGTGCGTGTCGCAAGCCCTTTGGGGAGTGAAACGACCCTTTCACAGTGGTCGCCTAACACCATCGGGAAACTTACCTTAGGATTCAGAACAGTAGCAAAATTACAGTTACGCAGTAGCAAGGAGAGTAATGTCATGGTTGGGGGTCACCCACAACATGAGGAACTGTATTGAGGGGTCACACACAGCATTAGGAAGAGGGTCCACTGGGCTGTGGCTCCACCCAGGAGATGCCCATGAAGAGCGAAGGACAGAAGAGACACATTAGACTCAATAGCTGAAGGTGGCCCAGTCAGGTCATCAGGGAAATTGAAACTGTGAGCCTTTGGCATCAGAGGTCCTCAGAGCTCCGTGTGAGCACGACTCTGAGGCAGGCACAAGCAGCGGGGGGGGGGGGGGGGAAGGGGGGGGGGGGGGGGGGGAATCCATTCACAGCGAGTCTCAAGACACCCTGCACATCAGATGCCTATATTGCAGTTTGGAACAGTTGCGCACTTACAGTTACAAAGTAGCAATGAAATAATTTTATGGTTGTGGGGAGGGGGGGTCACAACAATATGAGGAACTGTTTTAAAGGGTCATATGTAGCATTAGGAAGATTGAAAACCACTGGTGTAGGAGGAAGGCAGTAGATGCTGCCTTCAGCTGCTCATGAGCAAGCCAGTAGCTGCCGGAGGAAACCCTTGAGGTCTATGCTACAGCGCAGAGTGGGCCGGTGCTCCAGGATCCAATGGTGGCCAGTGAGATTAGACTTCCCCAAGCTTACAAGTTACTCCTAGATAGCCCAGGTCACAGTGGTGGGGAAACAGACTGGGTTGTGTGCCCAGGATCAAAGTTACCTCTCAAAAGACGGTACTTAATACCTGTCCCAAAGGCGGGAAACCCGCACAGTGCCTTGATGCAGCAGCTACAGGAACATGCTTTTCTCCTGGCGGGGGTTTTGTAAACGAGATTGTTAAGGTTGTAAGCATGGTAGTGGAGTTAGCGGTAGAGTGCTAACATGCACAAGGCTCTGGATGCATTGCCTAAGTGCACACGTGTCTGCACACACACATGCACGCACACACACTCACACACACATGCACATGCATGCATGCACACACACATGCATGCCCTCACATGCGCACTCACCCACACACATGCACACACTCACCCACATGCATGCACACGCACAAACACACACATACTTGTACACACTCATGCACACATATGCACGCACATGAACACATGCATACATGCACACACATTTGTACACGCACATGTGCACACACATACACACACAGTTGTAAGTATGGAAATGGAACCTAGGGCTCTTTCCCAGTGTCTTTCTTATGAGCCTGCTGTACCAACATGCCTGGCTCTCAGCTGGAAGGTTTTGAGAGAAGTGGAGAAAACACGGATCCCTGCTTCCTGAGCACAGCCACACTGATGGCCGCTCCATGCTGGGTTAAGACTTGGGGCCCTGGGCCATTATTTTTTTTCCAGGATGCCCACAGCAACCTTGCATCTTCCTTGTGCATCTAGGTATCTGTCCTTAGGTTGGGGCCACTGTCTTCTGAGTGCCTGCCTACATGTGCCACCTTTGGGCAATACCGCAGGGTCATAGACCACACTTGATGCCTTGCAGAGCCCCTGGAGGTGGCATCTCCTTTGTAGAGGCAGTTTGGCCATGTGTCCGCACTTGGTCTGCAGTAAGGGGAGGTCTGAGTGGAGCTGGTGCTGCTCTGCTGCAGAACAGGCTGCGGCCTCCAAGCTGTGTTTCTTGTGTTGCGGGACACCAGCCAGCCAGCAGAGCGCTCAAACGGGCCAGGACTTGCTGCCATGGCTCCTGAAGGGATGTGAGCAGAGTGTCCCGGGACTTTTATGCACTCTGCTCTGTTTGCCTGGTGCACAAGCTGGTCTGGAGGCAACTTTGCAGACTTAGGTGTGCCCTCCTCATCTCGGTGATGAGACAATGCCTGAGCAAAGGACGCTCTAGCTATGATGGCTCCTGTGGCCTCAGTTGGCACAGCATAGCACTGACGGTGACTGTAACCTGGGCCAGGTCCTGGTGAGTGGGCCACTTTAAGACCAAGCCTGATTGCCTACCAGCCCTGGCTTTCCTTCATGAGCGCCTCTTCCCTTCAGGCTCAAGAGGCTTTCTGCCCAGCACTGCCCTGCTCTCTATCACTGTGAAGCCGGGGTAGGCCTGGACACACACCACTAGTGGCAGTTCTGCTCAGACCCCTGGGGAACTGCATTGGCATGTACCACCAGTGTGTGAGACAAGCGGGCTGGGCGTTGTCAATGGCAGCGGGGTGCAGCTGGCATACAGCCATCCAGTGAAACCTTCAGCACAGCCCATTGGGCTCTGCGGCCAGGCTGTACTCCCACAAAACATCCAGTGGAGCCTGGGGTGCATGGGTTAGTGACCCCACTGGAGTGATGACCTTCTGCCAAACACTTGGCAGGAATGTTGCCACACAATGAATGAATGACTGCTTTCAACAGTTTGAGGGGGTGCATGACTTTACTTAACTCACTGGGGTGACAAGATGACAATGCACGGTTTTAAAATCCTCCTGGGTATCAGAGTCCTGCTCCAGGGACTCAGCTTGTTACTTCTAATGCTATGGAAAATCCATCTCTCAGGAGCATGTTCTAACCCAGTACTGAATACCAAGACTGCTTCAAGCCATGTGGGTCCCAAGGCCCCCTGAGGTTTTGTACTGTGATTCCAAGGCAGGGAAGCTATCCAGGTTGGTGTGGACGAGAAAATAAACAGGCCTGTGGGACTATTGCTGCCAGCCCTGGAATACCTTTGCAGGCTGAGGAGCCTGGCAGCTGCCTACAGTACCTTCAGAAGCTGCCTGCCCTTAGCAAGGGGCCCCAAAGAGGCCAATGAAGGGCCATCACCCTGTTACCGCATACCTAGGCCACAGGGCATGAGCTGCCAGAGATACAGACTGGTTAGGTTTATAAGGGTCCTTAACTACCCATGCTCCCTTTAGGAGCAGCCCTCTGTAGGAGATCTGTTTCTCTCCTCCCTACAGTGTGTGAGCCCATGGGTATCCATACAGAGGCCAATATAATGATGGACAAGCGTGGCCTGGATTTCCCGCATCAGTAAAAACCATGGATGGGTAAAGCATTCAAGAACTCAGGGCCCACCCAGACTTCAGAGATGTCAGGATGCATGTCCTGGGCTTTAATTCCCCTGGAGGCTCCTGTCTTCAAGATCCTTCCTCCGTGGCTACCTAGAGCTCCAGAACATGTGTTCTGCCCTCGTTCCTGTTCCTGCTAGGTGAGATAGGATTTTTCTGTGTAGCTCTGGCTGTCCAGGACTCTTTGTAGACCAGGCTGGCCTCAAACTCACAGAGATCTACTTGCCACCGCCTCCCAAGTGCTGGAATTACAGGCGTGCACCACCATGCCCGGCTGTGTTCTCATCTCTTACAGACAGACATACTGCAAGGCCTGCAAGAGACTGAGCAAGCGAGAACAGCACATGGAGAACGCCATGAGGGCTACTGTGCATACTAGGGTTTGGCAGGTGGCACCTTGCAGTACAGAGTGGGACAAAAGTAATTCATGCTGCTCTGCCCTGGTGAGGCTCCAGATGGGTGGGTGGAGGTGAGAAGGACCCCAGTGGTGACCAGGTATGGCAGTCAGTGTGTCCCGGAACACTGTCACAGCCAGCCTTCTTCCTTACCTCTGTGGCCAGCTGTGGACTGCTGCTGTGACCCACCAGGCTCTGAGGGAGAAGCTTTCTCATGTGGGCTAGGAAGAACTTTGCATCAGGAGCCCACCTGGGACCGCACAGAACAGACCCACAGCAGAGGCTGTGGGATCCTGAGTATCCTGGTGCTAACACAGGTAGGGGAGGCCAGTATGTCAGCTGGCCTCCATCAGCTTTTGTTACCTGAGCTAAGTGTCCAGTTTAGGGTCCAGCTTAACCTCTAGCTTGGCCAGCCTCCTGCTGTCCCCCTTACCCCAAAAGCTACCCCATATACTCCTTGTGTCCAGGCATATGCAGGCCCTGTGCCTTAGACTCTGGTGAGTGGACCCGATCCTGGTCCTTCAGCCCCTTGACCACTCAGGGGCAACCTGGACAAGACTCCATCCCCAAAAGTAGACAGGAGGATCTGTGCTGGCTATGAGCTCTCCTTTTAGAGGCCAGAAGCCAGGCTGGCTGTGGGCTCTGCTGTGCTGCCTGCCACCAGCCTCACTGGCTGCCTCTGTTAATACACTACTGCTCCTCCTGCCTGTGAGGAGCCTCCTCTCAGTGGCTGTCCTGTGTACTGGGTACTGTATCCACACCTCACCCTTGACCCAGTTATTAGCCTTTTCGGGAAAGATGGCAGTCTAGAATCACAAAGGACTCCAACTGAGAGGTCCAATATCTGGGCATTGTTTTTTCCTGAAGCCCATTGGTTGCTTCTGTGACAATCCAGAACCCCAGGACTCCCCTTCCATCAAACAGCAAGGGAGGTGGACCTCCAGGCCTTGGTCTGCAAAGGTTCCTGGGAGCTTCTCCCCAAGCTGCCTAGGGCTGCCCCCTCCAGGCGGCTTTGAGGATATGTACGGCAACAAAGACCTCCCAAGACTTTGAGCCTCCTGTCGATCATGAATATTAAAACATGTTTATCAGAGCAAAGCAGCTCTGCCTGGTGATTGTGTGGGTAGGAGGGACAAAGGCCAACTTAATAGGCCCTACAGCCATTAAAGGTTTGCTAGAAACTGAGATGAAGGAAAACCCGCATTTGTCCGGGGAACCTGCCTAGGAGAATTCTGTTTCCAGACGGATCCGGGAGGGGCGGAGTGATCACCGCACTGCCCGGTAGGGTACATGGAGGCCAAGCTCTGTGAATACAATGTGTCCAGAAGGCAGGGGAGACAATGTCTCTGCTGCCGCCGGGATCTTGGGGAATCCTGTCACTTAGGGCCCACTTTAACCCCAGGGAGCACTCCAGGCGCACGTGTCTCCACTCCAGGAGTTACAGATATTGCACCTTGACCCACTGCTACCCGCCTTGGCACAGCACTGGAGACCACGCCCCCGGCCCCGGGGTTCTCCTTTTTCCCGCGACCCAGCGTCAGCCATTGGCTGCTCTTCGCTCTCCACCCCGACGCGTGCCTCGGTGTACCCCGCCCCAGCCTCAGTTTCCCGGCTGGCACGGGGCGGGACGTGGGTGGGGCTCAGCTCAGGCCACACGGGGCGGAGCCCGGGAGCTGACGCGACCGCCCCGCCTCCAGGACCAGAACCGGTCGCCTTCTTAGTAGCCTCCGGCCCCGCCGCGTCCTGAGTGCCCCGCGCCGGAGGCTCGGACCCGAGGTCGACGCCGGGCGCCCCTCCTCCTGCTCGCCATGGCTGCGCCTCGCGCGCCCCGCGCTCTGACGGCCGCCGCCCCCGGGTCCGGAAAGGCCAAACTGACGCACCCCGGGAAGGCGATCTTAGCAGGTGGGCCACTCCGAACCCCAACTCAGAACCGCCTGTCTGGGCACGCTTCCGGGTGGGCCGGGGACGGCCAGGCCCCGCCCAACTTCCGGAGGGGCGGAGGTGTCGGGGGTGCGACCCGGGCCCCTAGCCCACGCGCCAGCTTTCCTCGGGTGTCTCTCGGGCACTCCAGGTGAAGACCGCCGGGTGGGGGCGTGGGCACGGTCCGGACGCGAGTGGCGAGGCGGGCAAAGTCCGGGCGGGGGAGGGGCCGCGCGGCAGCGGCTGCTGGGCGCACAGGGCTAGGGTGTCCCGAGCCCCCCGGCGTTCGGTCCCCGCAGGCGGCCTGGCTGGAGGCATCGAGATCTGCATCACCTTCCCGACCGAGTACGTGAAGACGCAGCTTCAGCTAGATGAACGCGCGAACCCACCGCGTTACCGGGGCATCGGTAAGGAGGGGCGGCCGTAGGGCGTGGGGGGCACTGCGGGGCGGAGGAGCTAGGGTCCTGACCGCGCCTCCCGTAGGGGACTGCGTGCGGCAAACTGTCCGCAGCCATGGCGTCCTGGGCCTGTACCGCGGCCTCAGCTCCCTGCTCTACGGCTCCATCCCCAAGGCGGCTGTCAGGTGAGACTCGGCTCTGCCTGAGCGACCCCGGAGGGAGTGGCCGCAGCGGCCCTCTCACATACCTTCTTCTTTAGGTTTGGGATGTTCGAGTTCCTCAGCAACCACATGCGGGATGCCCAGGGTCGGCTCGACAGCAAGAGAGGGCTATTGTGCGGTCTGGGCGCCGGCGTGGCAGAAGCTGTGATGGTTGTGTGCCCCATGGAGACCATCAAGGTGAGGAATTGAGGCTTACAGGGGTTCCCCAGGCTTTAAGGGCCATGTACCCCCCTTCTCTATCAAGGTGAGAAGGGTCCCCATACATACATACATACCAGGTTCATGGTGAGGAAGCTCTTACAAGGAGGGGTGGCAGAAAGGGTCTCATGTGGAGGTTGCCCATCCATAACAAAAACATGAACCACGTCTTTAAAGCTACTTTTATTGACAGAAAACCTAGCAACTTACTATTCAGAGTGCAGAAAATAGCAAACACGATGCTGGAGGCTCTTCAATGTTCTGAAGAGGTCTTGAGGCCTGTGTGTAGTGGGACTCCAAAAGCAGCCTAGGGGAGCATTTTCTGCAGAGGAGCTGGGAACTCCCAGCCTTGGCCTGACTTTGCTGAGCCCTGGGTCGGCTAGCTGAAGCTCAGCTGTGGCCAAGGGTCAGCGCCTTTGCTTCCTTACTTTTAGGTGAAGTTCATCCACGACCAGACTTCTCCCAATCCCAAGTACCGAGGATTTTTCCACGGGATTAGAGAGATTGTTCGGGAACAAGGTAAGCCCTGGAGAATCAAGACCTCAGCCAAGTGGACGACCCCTCTACCTGTGTGGTTCCCCCTCGCCCACAGGTGGGGCCTTCCAGGCCCTAGCTTGACCTATGTCTGCCTGCCCCCAGGGCTAAAGGGCACCTACCAAGGCCTCACAGCTACTGTACTGAAGCAAGGCTCGAACCAAGCCATCCGTTTCTTTGTTATGACCTCCCTACGCAACTGGTACCAAGGTACATGTGTCGCCCAGAGACCCATTCCAAGCCCTGAAGGCTAGCTTGGTCTTTTGTACTGGGGAGGGGAGGGGGGAGTGTGCTTTTACAGGCCCCAGGGTCTTCCTTACCTTCAAACTCCTCTGACATGACCCTCCCAGTATTCTGACTGCAGCTGTACTCACGTCCAGGAGACAACCCCAACAAGCCTATGAACCCAGTGATCACCGGGGTCTTTGGAGCCATTGCAGGTGCAGCCAGTGTCTTTGGAAACACACCTCTGGATGTGATCAAGACCAGGATGCAGGTAGGGATGGGTGGCCTGAGAGCGGGCAGGACAAGAGCCCCAGGCAGGGGCTAGTGGCTAAGCGCTGTGGCACGCTGCTGTCCTGCAGGGCCTGGAGGCACACAAATACCGGAACACAATGGACTGTGGCTTACAGATCCTGAAGAATGAGGGGCCCAAGGCGTGAGTAGGACAGACAGCTGCCGTCCCCCGTTCCCCGCAGGCTGTCTCCTTCTTCCCTCCCTTGCTCACCTCAGACCCTCTGCTCTACCCAGATTCTACAAGGGCACTGTTCCCCGGCTGGGCCGAGTCTGCCTGGACGTGGCCATCGTGTTCATCATCTACGACGAGGTTGTGAAGCTGCTCAATAAAGTCTGGAAGACAGATTAGGCCTGAAGGGTGCCGCGGGGTGTCCCAGCCCCTCCAGGCCAGCCCCCCGCCACCCACTCTGATGATTCCAGTGCAGTAGTGCCAAAAGGCCCCTCCCCTGGCCCCTCGAGCTGTGTGGCCTGATCTGTTCGTGATGACGATCATGTGCTCCGTAGTTCTGTATCTCCCATGTGGTCTCTATGTGCTCCTTCTATTGTGTCTGTGTCCAGCCTGGCCATGGCTGGGTGTCTCTGGCCTGTGAATATGTGCTCACTTATCCATGTGCTTGCTTGTGAGCCATGTGCCTGTTTCATGTTCTATGTCATGTGACCCTGTGCCCCACTTCCTGGGGTGCCTGTGTGCCCTAGTCCATGGCCTTGGAGCCATGGTCAGGTCACAGTCCGGTGCCTTCCACCCCCTATGGCAGGGGCGCCCCGCCCTGGCCTACCACAGCTGCCTCCGGGCTTCAGCCTGGCTTCACCGCATTCCAGGGGCTATATGCCCCCTGCTTCTCCCGCCATTGGCCTTAAATGGCCCTCGGGCCCTCCCTCTGCCCGGGACAGGGTGGCACCTGCCACTCTCAGGACCACCCTGCCAAGGAGAATAAACCGGATCCTGTCGCACTCTCCTGTCCATCCCTTTGTAGTTGGGGGACATTGTTGACGGCCTCCCCCGGGGGCCAGCCCACCCTATGCCTGAAGACACTGCAGTAGGCAGGACAATAGGGAAGCCTAGCAGCTCCCAGTGACAGCTCCTTTAAGAGGCGCAGCTCAGAACCAAAAGGGTTGTGCTACTTCCTGGCCTCTTACAGGGCAAGTGAGGTCCCACTGAAAGGATGTGTCCACAAGGCCCTTGGGACTGGCAGGCAGACGTGGGCAGGGAGAAGACTAGCATGGGATAATGTTCCCAGGGTGCCTCTGTCCAGGAGGGTGAGTTACAGGATGTCCTGGCTGGTGTCTCTTAAATCTGAAATCTTAACAGGGATAGGACACTAGGAAGTGCTTGGGACTGCGGCATGGAGACACCAACCCTGTGCTCCCTTAAGGTTGTAAGCAGCAGGGGTGACACGGAGGGCTTCTCCCAGGGTAGGAGGTAGCTGTTGAGCAGGAATGGATGGCTGTGGCCAAGGAACACCTTGGTGCCTCAACATCTGCCCCTGAACATTAATTAGCAGGTATTCCTTAGCTGGAGGCCCCCTACCACACAGATGCAATTCAAGGCTGGAGGCTATAAGTGAGCCTAAGCTCATTGTGGCCCCGACTCCTGCCATAACCATGGGCAGAGGGTAGGAATGGACAGGGCCAACAGGTCCTCCCAGCTATGCTAGGACAGGAAGCTAGGGGAGGGAGGTGGGGGTTGCAAGCTTTTGTGCAGCCCTGGAAAAAAAAACTTGCAGGCCTTTGGGGAAGCCTGGCAGATTCTGTGGAAGCGGCCATGACCCCTAGGTGGAGTGTATGGCAGGGGATGTCAGTGCAGAGCAGATGAGGGCCATGTGTAGGTGGGTATGGTATGGAAGCCTCCAGGAATACTTGTCAGACTGTGATCTCAGTGGCCCCAGACATCCCAGTCCTCTTCAACAAAGGTGCCCTGCCCATCCCCCACCCCAGCGACAAAACCAACGCCTTTTTGCCACCAGGGGCTGCCCCTGCTTCCTGGGACTCCACTTGAAGAGGTTCCTGTCTCTGAGACCCCAGCCACTCACTTTAGAACCCCAACTTGGATGTGGCAGAAGTGGCACTGGCTTCCTTGGGGTCCAGATGAAGGAGAGTCATGTTCTGCTCCTCCTTCCCCACATTCCACATAACCATGGGCAAGCTACATACCCTCAACCCCCTCATCTAAGATGGGTTACATGCTACACTGTGGGCTGCATGTCTGAAGTCCATCTGCAGGGAGGGAGCTCCACAAGGGTTGCTCTTCCCAGTGAGCGGCTTGCAGTCTCCCCTTGATGCTCCTGAGACAGGCAAAGCCTAGCAGCTGCCCAAGAGGAGTGCCTATGTCCACCTGATGTCACTGTGATGTCATCACTCACTGTACTTACACAGAGGCTCATGGCTTCCAGCAGGACACAGTGGCCCTTGGCTCACCCCGATCCCCTTGGTCTGTGCCTCAAGTGGCCCAGTCAAAACCAGTGACCAGACTGGATCTAATTTTCTCCAAGGATAGAGTGCAGCTGCCCTGGTGGACCCACACCAAAGGTTCCATCCTCTGGGCAGCCTTATTATGTTTTGAGTCTGGAAAGGAAAGTAGTGAATGTAGGAACCCACTAGAGACCTCTGAGATGTTGGGAAGTTAACAATTTGGGAGAGGAAGGCGGGAGTCTGCAGAAACCAAGTGCACTGGACCAGAAAAGCTGCAGAGACCAATAGCAGACCAACACAGATCAGGCCTCTAGGCTGGGACCACTGCCTATCTGTATAGCAGCGGAGGCTAGGGATACCAAGATGCTATGCAGAACAAACCTAACTTCCAGAAGAGACTTTACCCCTTCTTAACACCCTGGAGCAAGAGCTGTATGTTGGGAAGAATCCCAGGAGGTGACCAAGTTTGCACGTCAAGAGGTACACAACCCTAATAGACCTGTCAGGAGGGACTACAACCTCAGAGTGAGGGCAAGGCTTAGCCAACCCCACAGAGGGACAGAGCAGGGGCCGGAGCAAACGTCTTCTGCCCCATTCTGAATTCTGAGGTGCTCCTCCTACGTCAGTATAGGTAGCCCCTGGGGTTTGAATAGTAATCAGTTTAGTATGCAAAACCCAGAGGCCCAAAGAAGCGAAGCTTGCATACAGTGTGCCTGAGCCATGCCCCCAGCCCAGGGACTGTCTTGTTTTTAGCAAATAAGATAATTCCTGCTTTCATGTTGTATCCTTCCCAGCACTCAGAAAGCAATCTCAGTTTAAGATTTTTTTATTTTTTCTTGCTGGCTTTTAATTTCCCGTTTCACAGATCCCTGAACTTAATAATTCATAGCAGAAGGCACAGAGTTAGAGTCTGAGATACTCCTAGCCTCAACAAGATCTGGAAGCTGCAGGTCCTGCACAAGGAATAAAGAGATGCCGACACAGAGGAGTTAACCGAGGACGATAATGGAGAATGCATTCGAGAGCTTGGCTCTCAAACTTCCGGCCTCCCACTTTCCAAGTAAATACCCGGAGCATTCGCCCTTCTGATCTGATTGTGGAAAGCCCTGAGTCCTCAACGTGGCCTTTAACATACCGCTGTCACATTTGTCTTCAGTCACACCTTATCCACCATGGCGACGCTTAACCGGGAGCTCCTAAATACCCTATGCTCCAAAGCCATTGTCTGAAGTGACCCCGGGAGAAAAACCACCTCACCCCTTTGGTCCCCAGTTCTGCTGAACTGCCTGCCTCATGAGCCTCTCTACCAGAGCAGTGAGGCCTCCCGGGGGCGGTTTTCAAGCACTGACTAGTAAGGGTTAATCCAGGCTCCGTGGCCGGCCTACGCAAAGGCCCACACAGACCTACACAAGCTGGCCGCGCGCCAGGACCTCTCCCCCACGGCAACACCTCATGCCATCAGCTCCTCGGTTATCTGGGAGATTCCTCCCGGGGCTATAATAGGAAAACGATAAAACGCCTGCGACCGTGATCCGGACGGATGTAGCGGAACACAAGAGAAGCGCTGTGCCAGCCTCGACATGTGGCCATTGAGGGCACAGGCAGGCTTGTGCGCGACCGAGGCCTCCCGGAGTTCGCTTCTGGAAGACGAGCTAGCTCTCCAAGGCCTCAGGACCAAGGAAGAAAGGGAGGACTGGTCTCAGAGACAGACAGCCTTTATCCAGAGCCAGAACAAGCCAGCTCATACACCGCGCGGCGCTGGCTAATGACGTCACGCGCCGAGCCAGGGACCGCGCATGCGTTCTGCCGGCGGCCGCGGGCGCATAAATTGCACTGGTAGCTCAGACTCCCGTATCCTGCGGCTTCCGTCTCTCCTGCCTAATTTGCAGGTCCCTTGCAGCCGTTCCTGGTCCTTAGATTTTTTTTTTTTCCCCCGCGCTCGCTTGCAAGCCGCACTACACTTGGCCAGCTCAGCCCCCACAGTCCAATCTCTGGAGTGTGGTGGTGCCGCGTGGCAACTCCTAAGCCCTCAGGTTGAGGGGACCCTCCCCTGCAAGTCCCAGAGTTCTGCGCCCCCCCCCTCGGTGATTCCTTCCTTCTGGATTCCTTCCTGGCTCCCCGACTTTGCCCTGTGATTCTAACTACCCTTGAAGTCCTGTGCAACCCCTGCGCCTATCAGGAGTCTAATCGTCTTTCCAGAGCTACCTTTTTACCTGGGCGCTCATATCTAAACTCACAGATGACAGCCTGATTTTTTCCCTACTATAGAGACGAGGCTGGGAAATCACTGGCCACTACTAAATGAAGGAAGAAAAGACTCCATATCGTTGCCTTCCCCCTGGATCTTAGTGGTCCAGTGCCGGTTGAGGCACAGGTTGGGGACCACGGAAGCTCCGCAAATGTCTTGTGCTGTCCTCCACAACCTCCCTACCTGGTAGATCCAGTGCAGCCTCCTGTTGCAGTTGTAGGTTTATCGAAAGCACTGGGTTTGTATTTCCATGGGGAAGGAGACCAGGTACAGGCACTCTGAGCCCTGTCAGTAGCTGCAGGAGGAAGTTGTTTTTCTATGGAAGGCAGCAACACGCGCAGTCTGCACTGCTGGGCCTGCTGCGTGCTTATCCTGGCTTGGCCCTGTCTCCTATGGGCCAGCCCCGTTGATCAGAAAGAACACCCAGGTGGAGACAAAGGACCTGAGATCAGAAATCCATAATCAGCACAGGCTCACCCTGCTTTATCTAGAGAGAAGGTACTAAAGATAACGGGGTGAGGTAGAGGTGATGTCACATCAGCTTGTCAGAAAGTCAGTCAACAAACGTGTCTCATGGTTTTCCTTGGAAAGTGATCACAAGGGGGTGGGGATTGGCGACAGGAGGGGGCTGCAAGCGATGGTTTCTTCCTTGTCTCGGCATCTTTTCAGCGTGCAGCCTGCTTTCCTGGCCCTGAACAATGGAAGGAAGCCCAATTAGGAAAGCTGGAGTTTCACTATGGTGTGGGTCCATAAAGGGGCAAGGAGTGTTCTTCCTTTTGCCTGGGACAGAAAGGACAGAAGCTGTATGCTCTGTCCCTTGATGGTCCTCAGAGGGAGATAACGGTAAACCAAAGACCAATCAGGCTTCACACTCAGCAGCTGCCCGGATTCACTCATCTGGCACTTCGGGACTTTGCAAGGGCCTCTCTCTCTCTCATCTAGTCTACCTCTGCCTCTGAACACGCGACAACTGGGGAAACTGAGATCTGCCAGCTGGCCCCAGGTCTCTCCAACCCCCGGAATGTTCCCTGCTTGTGACAATTGAATGGCCAAAGCAGATTAACCTGGGTGTTAATCCCCTCTAATGGTTTCAGAATCCTCGGTGCGAGGCGCTAAGCCGGCCTTTCTCAGCGGCCTGCTGAAGCCCTTCCCGAAGCTTCGCCTGCAACCGCGCCGCCGATGCTATCTCGGCCCCGCCTGGCAGCGAACCCGCGCTAATCCCCGGTGCTCGCTTTCTTTCCCCTGCCTGCCTGAGATGGGGCCGATTGGCGTTTGATTACCGCGCTATCGAGGACCCTTTGTGCAATCGGCCCCAAATCCCCTAATTCCGTGATAAAGAAGGCATTAGCAGGCGTTTGCTGTAGAAAAGGCACTGGCATGAAAGAATGCAATCAGGGGGATCCTGATGGCCTGGCCCAAGCCTGCTAGCGAGTGAGGACAGCGAGGAGAGGGAGACGTTTCCATCCTATAGAACAGGGGAGGGGCAGCGAGGCCCAGCAGAGGGCATCGTGGGTCCTGGCTTCTTCTGACATCTCCAATCCATCTTCCCTGGCTCTGAACACTTGGGCTGCAGCAAGGTCCACCCCACCTCCAGCCTCACAATCGTATTTTCAAGACCTTGGCTTTGGCTCTAGCTGCCCTCCCTGCCTGATCAACCTCTGACTGTTGAGAACCAGAGTCTGTCAGTGCTTGGATCCTCTCTGCTGCCTTTCTCTTTGGGCCAAGATACTGCTGGAAACAGGATGCTGTCTTCAGACAGGCACTGTCAGAATCGTGCATACACTAGGGGAGTACTGAGGAAAGAGAGTGGCAGTCTGATAGAGATCAGCATGCTGGGGGAGCTGCTCCTGGTTGGGCAGTTGAGGGGAGAGGTGCAGTTTGTTGGACTGTTGGTATTAGGGATTCAAGGGAAAGCATCCTCGGGATGTGACTTGTGTGGGTAGAATCGGGTTAGGAGAGGAAGGTGGCTGGAAGTGATTTAGGAAGCTATTCCTGGGGTGGCATATTGGCTCATGCCAAGGAGAATCCAGAAAGTCATCAGCTACATAGTGAGTTCTTTTTTTTTTTCTCTCTGTGTATCCCTGGCTGTCCTGGACTCACTTTGTAAATCAGGCTGCCTCGAACTCACAGCGATCCATCTGCCTCTGCCTACGGAGCATAGTGAGTTCAAGATGCTGTCTCAAAAACAGAATAAAGCTAAACGAACCCTTCATCAAAGAAAAGGGCAAATGGCTGAGACTCCTCAAGTAGCACTGACAGGTCAGCGCCAAGGAGGACTGTGCAGGGTGGGGGGAGGGAAGGGTGGAACGCTGAGCATGGTCCAGGGTTGAGGCTTCCATACCTCCTGGGAAAGGTGAGATTTTTCCAAAACGTATAGGTGGGTTCTCCTGGGTGAACAGCTGTGAGCAGGAGTTGACATGTTAATAATGTACTGAAGTGTGTAAAAGAGAAAGCAGGCCATACCAAGGACAAGTGGCTAGGTGTGCACCATGGCTCCATCCTGCGCTGCCTTCTCAGTCCTCCAGCTGCGGAGGGCTGCTGACCGTGGGTCATTACCTGGCTAACAAAGCTGCTCAATCCCTGAGCAGAAGTTGCTATGACCCCAAAGGCTGGCCTTGACTTCAAGGTGGGTCACAGATGAAGTCCCAGGACTTCTACCTGGAAACTAGTCCTGAGGCTGCCTTCTGCCTGGTCACCTCCCTCCTGTCCTACCAGCTAGCCCTGCCCTGCCTCCATGGTGACCCACTGACCCAGTCAGTGTTCTTAGATCAAAGAGACATCCTGAGAGAACAGGACGTTGAACACTACGAGTGCAGGATCCCGGGGAAGATTCATTAGGATGGGGTCTTAGTGGACATGCTAAGTGCTCTACCTCTGACCTACACCCCACTGCTGCCCTTCTGCCATTCTTTTCCTCCTTGTCTATCTCTCTGTCTCTGTCTGTCTGTCTGTCTGACTCTCTCTCTCTCTCTCTCTCTCTCTGTGTGTGTGTGTGTGTGTGTGTGTGTGTTTCTCTCTCTGTCTCTCTCTCTGTGTCTCTCTGTCTCTCTCTGTGTGTGTCTCTGTCTCTGTCTCTGTCTCTGTCTCTCTCTCTCTCTGCCCCCTACCCTTTGCTTTACTCTGTTTGCTTCTTTGAAACAGAGCTACCTGTGGTAATCCAGGCTGGCCTCAAGCTCCCAGTAAATATCCTGCCTCAGTCTCCTAAATGCTGGGATTACACATTTGAGTCACCACACCAAGCATCTAGCTTTCTTAGGCAGACTATGTGTCTATTCATTCTTTTCCTTTTTAGTTCATCAGTGTCTTTATGTTAAAAGTAAATCTCTCGTACTTAGGTCTTACTTCTTTTTTTAACAGACTTAATTCACTTTATTTTTCTTGTATAAAAACCGCTATGTGGAGCTGGGTGTGGTGGTGCACGCCTTTAGTCCCAGGACTCAGGAGGCAGAGGCAGGTGATCTCTGTGAGTTCAAGGCCAGCCTGGTCTACAAAGCAAGTCCAGGACAGCCAAGGGCTACACATAGAAACCCTGTCTCGAAAAAGCCAAAACCAAAAACCAAAACAAAAGAAAACCTATGTGGTAGCCACACTTTGAGCCTGGGTCCTCTGAACAGAGACTCTGGTATGGGTTTTCACAAAATGATAAGTGAATTTCTTTTTTGTTTTATTTTATTTTATTTGCATACCTCCTTGGAGCACTTAACATCAAGACCAGTGTGACCATTGTAGTCCCCAATATCGACAAAAGCCTTGAACCCGGTCCACTGGCCAGCCCGTGTCTGCTTCTGCACTGGCATGATCTTGAGAACCTCATCCTTTAGGGATGCTCCCAGGAAAAAGTCAATAGTCTTGGATTCCTTAATGGGCAGGGAGAACAGGTAGTCAGTCCTCCAAGGACTTGATCCTGGACCACGGCCCCTAAGACCACTGTTGAATCTTCCAAAGACACCTCCTAATCCTGGGCCCCTGGGTCCTCTGGGTCCTCCGTCTGCATGGGCATCATCTGCCATTTGATGTATTCCCAAGGAAGAAGAAGCTAGATCTTACATTAAAAAAAAAAAGATTTGTTTATTAAGTATACAATGTTCTGCTTTCTTCTGATGTACATGCAGGCATAACACTGTATAAATAATTAATAAATAAATCATTTTTAAAAAGACACAACTAGTGCTGCGTGGCAGTGTGGGAGGGTACTGGAACTGAGCCTCAGTCCCAGGGCTTACACTTTACCATTGGGCTATATCTCATCCCCACTTTTTTTTATTGTATTTGAGACAGGGTCTCACTATGCAGCCCTGGCTGGCCTGGAACTCACTATGTAGACCAGGCTTCCCTCAAACTTGAAAAAATCTGCCAGCCTCTGCCTCTGAGTACTGTGATTAGAGATGTGCACCACCACACCTGGCTCCCCCCAGGGATTTCTGATTTTTTGTTGTTTGTTTGTTTGTGGGACAGAGTCTCATGTATTCCAGGCTGACCTCAAACTGGCTATGTAACTAAGAGTGACCTTGAAGCCGTGATCCTCCAGCCTCTATTTCTCATGTTCTGAGATTCCAGGTGTTTGCCACCGTGTCTAGCTTTAAATACACAACTGATGGATGTGTATGTGTGTAGTTTACTCTTCCCTTTTTTTGAGGCCTGTCCTGTCTGTGCCTCCCAAGCAGTGGGACGGCAGGCCCGCACTGCAACGCCCAGCTTGCCCAGCTTGCCTGACGTCTTTTATGCCAGGGCGACCATGAGATAAACGGTTACAACTCTTCCTTCACATTACAGTTTCCCAGCTGCTTAGCATGTTCTTGCCCCGGAAAGAACTGAATTCCATCAATGTCATCTATTTTCCTCCCAAAGAGTTTCTTTTGGTATTTCTTGATGTTCAGGGCTGAAGATAGTAGGTCATGTTTGTTTTGCTTATCTAAGAGTGCCTATTCCACCTTCAATCCAGAGGCGTCTCCTTTGCTGTTAATGGACTCCTGGGTATGTGGGGTTTCCCCACACTGAGCACATTAAAGATGTTGTTCCACTGCGGATGGCCTCCACCATTCCTGTGTTTGCTTGTTTGTTTTGAGACAAGGTCTCATGCATCTCAAGCTGACCTCAAAGAGATTATGTAAAGGATGATCTTGAAGCCCTTGCTGGTCATCCGAACATCCCCATGAGCTGGGTCACAGGCTGGACCATCATGCTCAGCTCCTGTCTTCCCCACATCCCCATGACCTGGGTCACAGGCTGGACCATCATGCTCAGCTCCTGTCTTCCCCACATCCCCATGACCTGGGTCACAGGCTGGACCATCATGGCCCTGTCTCCCCCACATCCTCATGAGCTGGGTCACAGGCTGGACCATCATGCCCCTGTCTTTCCCACATCCCCGATGACCTGGGTCACAGGCTGGACCATCATGCTCAACTCCTGTCCCTAATCATTTTGATGAGAAGTTAGCTAACATTTGTATTTTTTCTTTTTTCAGCATTCAGCAATCCATTTTCCATTGACAGTTTTAAGTATTTATTCCTTTTACTTTCTGGGGTACTTTTTAATCTTGTTTTTACTTTGATTGAAGTGTAGTGATATTGGCAAGTCTGTAAATCTCTTGGAGACAAAGCAAATGTGAAAGATAAGACCATTATTTTTCAAAATATTATTTCTACCATGTAGTGGGCAAAATAATATCCCCTCAACAATGTCTCTATCCAAATGGCCAGAACCTGTGAAGATGTTGCCTCGCTCAGCAAATAGGATTAAGCTGAGGACTCGGATGTTCCTCAAGTATTCCTCTGGGTCCACCACAGTCACAATAAGTAACAAAAAGAGGGTGAAAGGTCAGAATGAGGCACCCGTGAGAAAGACGTGTCCCAATATTGTGGGATGTGCTGGTGAAAGGAGAAGGACACAAACCACAGGCTGTGCATCATTTCTAGAAGCTAAGAATGACAGCGTACATTGGCAACCCCAGTTTATACCGAGGCAGGAGAACTCTTTTAAGTTTGAGGCCAACTGAGGGCTGCATAGCAAGGGTCCATACCAAGAAAATAAAAGAGCAAAGGACCATGTTGCTTATAGAACCCTCAGAACAGAATGCAGCTAGTTCACACCTTGAGCCCAATCAAAAAGGCCTGCAAAATGAAGCTGCATGATTATGCTGATTGGATACAACAGCCACTGAAACTAACACGTGTCCCTATCTTCCCTCTCAGTTTCTTTGGGACTCTAGTGATTTAAAAAAAGAAAAAGAAAAGAAAAGAAGTTAAGCCAGGCATGGTGTCACATGCCTTTAATCCCTGCACTTGGGAGGGAGAGGCAGGTGGATCACTGTGAGTTCAAGACCAGCCTGGTCTACAAAGTGAGTCCAGAACAGCCAAGGCTACACAGAGAAACTCTGTCTCGAAAAACCAAAATAAATAAATAAATAAATAAATCACTTTCCCTTCCTTTAATCCTTCCCATCCACCTCCTTGCCCTCACTCAAATTCATGAGTTCTACTGATGTTACACATAAACACTTATCCATCTATGTATATGTACACACACACACACACACACACACACACACACACACACACACATTCCTAAATACATAAGTACAACCATATAAGTCATATAACATTACTTGTATATGGATGATTTCAGGGCTACAACTTGGTAACCAGTTTGGGGACTTTTGCTTCGGCAAGATTATTTTTCCCATTCTCAGCATTCCTTTGTTACCTGTAGCTTTTGGTTTGTTTGTTGGTTTGTTTGTTTTAAACCTAGGCTTCAGTTCCCATGAAATTTCTCCCTTCCATATAAGCATGTCTTTTCTTGTTTGGTTGGTTGTGTTGATTGGTTGGTTGGTTGGTTTGGTTTGGTTTTCAAGACAGGGTTTCTCCATGTAGCTCTGGCTGTACTTTGTAGACCAGGCTGGCCTCAAACTCACAGCAGTCAGCCTGCCTCTGCCTCCCAGAGTGTCCCCTCACCCTGCTCCCTATTAGCATATCTATCTATTGGTATCTGTTCAGGTCTTGTTTAGGGAGCCATGATGATGTGTATAGCCTCCATGTTGATGGGTATAGCTCCATGTTGATGGGTATAGCTCCATG
>OU015745.1:72753966-72804521 GCA_907169655.1 Acomys percivali | reverse complement strand
TTAGGTATACAGTGTTTTTGCCTACATTGCATGTACACTTGCATGCCAGAAGAGGGCACCAGATATCTTTATAGATGGTTGTGAGCTACCATGTGGTTGCTGGGAATTGAACTCAGGGCCTTTGGAAGAGCAGCCAGTGCTCTTAACCTCTTGAGCCACCTCTCCAGCCCTCATCTATCTTATTTTATGTGTCTGCACCACCTGTGTGTGGCCGTGTGTGTTGGGAGTGGAGCCCAAATTTCCTGTAAGAGCTGTCAGTGGCTCTGAAGCACTGTCTTTGCTTTTCAGTCCCATCCTGTTATGTCCATCTGTGGTCTATCACTCCTGTCCCCTTCCCATCCTCCCTCTCCCCTCATGGGCTCTTTTCTTGTACTCTCCCTATGCAGCCCTGGTAGTCAGAGATCTGCCTGTCTCTGTCTCAGCAGTACTAGGGATCTTTTCCTATTTCTGCAGCTTACGACCTTAACTTTCCTTTTTTTCATTCATTGAATTAATCACCTCTTTCAGAAGAGCTCAACATCGTCAGTGGAGCATCCCTGGCTCTATCCCAGCTATCCCCAGAGCTCTCTGGTCAACACATCTGGAAGCCTTCCAGTGTGGGGCAGCCAGACTTGGACCAACTCGGCTTGCAACGACCAGACCTGGACCAACCCAACTTGGAGCAATCAGGCCTGGACCACTCAGACCTGGTATACTCAAGCCTGGGACGGCCCAACTTGGACCACTCCGTTCCATAGCTTTGGGGAGGACTCCCTGCAGCCTTGCATGCAGTCACAGCAGCAAAACTTCTTTGCCAGTGATTTGGAGGCTAATTTGGAAGCCCCTAGGGAAAGCCACGCATGTTTTAGCAACCCACAAGCCATGGAGTTATTCCTGAACTGTTCTGTGAATTCACCGGGTGAAGTGTAAGGTGTGCACAGTTCAGCTTAAAGTCAGGGCAGTGGCTGGATTCCTTCCTTTTTCCAAAAGTTTTCATTTTTTCTTACCATTGCTTTTTGTTTTTTCTTTTTGTTTTGTTGTTTGTTTATTTGTTTGCTTGCTTTTGAGACAGGGTTTCTCTGTAGCCCTGGACTCCTTTGTAGACCAGGCTGGCCTCGAATGCACAGTGATCCGCCTGCCTCTGCCTCCCGAGTGCTGGGATTAAAGGCTTGCACCATCACAGCCTGGCTTATTGTTTTTATTTTTATTCTTTTGGTGCCAAAAGAGCAAACCTAGGACTTTGAACATACTGGGCACCGACTCAGCCACTGAGCTCTACTTGCAGCCCTGTATTGGTGCATGTGTCTTAGCTGTGTAACTGTCTTTTTCTTTGGTGCTGTGCTGTAGATGTGATTTAACCAAGGGCTTTAGAGACAAGGCACACAATACCCTCTCCTCCCCCACATACTGACATCCTTACCCACCCCAGCTTCAGCTTGTCTTTTTCTTAGAAGCTTGGGTTTTGGTGTACATGGTGTACATGTGATTTGAGTAGTGGGGTTTGGCTAGAATCTAATTAAGGAGGTTTGAATAACTTGTCCTGCTACAGAAATAGACATGGTAGCGTAGCTATAGATCCAGTGTTTTTTGTTATCTTTTATCTTTGGGAAACAGAATCTAAAACTGTAAAACTTATAAAGACTCACTAGGTTTGGTGGCACATACCTGCAGTCCCAGCACTCGGGAGGCAGAGACAGGTGGATGGATCACTGTGAGTTTGAGGCCAGCCTGGTCTACAAAGGGAGTCCAGGACAGCCAACACAGAGAGACCAAAAACAAGGGGCCTGGAGAGATGGCTCAGAGTGCTGTCTGTTCTTCCAAAGGTCCTGAGTTCAATTCCCAGCAACCACATGGTGGCTCACAACCATCTATAGTGAGATCTGGTTCCCTCTTCTGGAGTGCAGGCAAAATGCTATATTAAAAAGAAAGAAAGAAAAAAAGAATAACTCTTGAGGGGCTGCAGAGATGCCTCAGCAGTTAAGAGCACCAGCTGCTCTTCCAAAGGAGCTGGGTTCAATTCCCAACACCCACATGGCAGCTCACAGCTGTCTGTAACTCCAGTCCCAGGGGACCAGACTCCTCACACAGCCACACGTGTAGGACAAACATCAATTCACATTAAATAAAAAATTTTTTAAAAAGAATAACTTTTGGTAGGTGATCAGTATTATGATATTGGACAAGCCAAGTGAAGGAGCCTTTGGAATGTCACAGAGCCATAAAGAGCCTAGCAAAAGTGAGGCAGTCTGTTCTGTCCTGTGAGACACACAAAATATTTCCAGAGACTAAAAGCAAAGTGTCTTAAGCAAAGTGCAAGAAGTCCAAAGCTTCGCAATTGAGAATGACGTAAAAGTTGGGCCAGGTACTGGTCACTGCTGGGAACAGTGGGCAGTTAGATCCTAGGCAGAACAGAAGTGGCCTGGGCGAAGGCGAGGCATGTGAAAGAGCTCTCAGAGAGTGTGGTGTGAAGGGGTGTTGATGTGTGCGGGCGGGGGGGGGGGGCTTGACAAGGATTTGAGGGGTTTCTAAGACAGGAGGCAACAAGAGGCCTGGCCTTAGACAGGGTTAGGAAAACCTTCGGGGCCCTAGAAAGAACAAACAGAATTGGTGGCTCTCGCCTTTGAGCCCAGCATTCGGGAAACAGGAAGCAGATGAATCTCTACCAGTTGCAGGTCAGCCTCAATTTTCCATTCTAGAGATGGTATTTACTACAGACCCGGGCTTTAAAGTGAGCAAGAACTGTTAAGTAGCATCACCCTACTGCTAAGGGTGCTGAGCTTATTCCAAGTAGGGAGGCAAGAAATAAGATTCAGGAATCTCTATTTTAATGGGCAGCGACAGGACAGAACGAGGGAAGTCAGAGCCAGAGAGATGACTTGGGACCACGTGCGTTCAGAGGTGTCTAGGATCCTAGCATCCCTCCCAGCAGGCGACTGTGCCATAGGGAAGAGAGAAGACGCGCTCCTGACTTTCTTTTCCTCCAGCTCTAGGCGTGGCAGAGCTCAGGGCTCCCCCCTGGCAACATGCCCCCCCGCCCCGTGCACCCAGACGGAGGGGCTGACCCTCCTAGGTGGCTGGGGATTAGCTCTCTGATGACTAGCGACGGGATTAGCGCGCGCGGGAACGCGGCCGCCCGGTCCGGGGATTACTGCACCTCCCACCCTCGACGTATATATTCTGCCGCTCCTGCCGCCCGCCCGCTGGCATGGCGACCGCAAGCAGCACGGCGAGCCGCAGGGACACTGGACGACCCTGCCCTTTCTCCATCGAGCACATCCTCTCCAGCCTGCCTGAGCGCAGGCCCTCGGTGCGGCTACCGCAGCCTGTCGGTGGCCGGAACCCGGCGGACCTCGACGAGCCCGAGGCGCCCGCCGCCGCTGCGCCGTGCTCCTGCTGTTGCTGCTGCGGTCCTCGCCCCGCGCCCCGCGGAGCCCCGGAGGCGGCGTCGGGGCCCGGTGAGTGCGCGCTGGGGGTGAGGCGGGGGCCCCAGGTTGTCTCGGGGCGGCCGACAGGGAGAGCCCGCCTCTCTCCCTAAACCCTAACCCTACTCCTGACCGCACCTCACCCCGCCCCGCAGGCGTGCGGCTAGCGTGGCCGCTGAGGCTGGCGCCCGCGTCGCCCTCCCCTTTGACAGCGCCGAGCGCAGGCTCCCAGGCGCTGACCAGCACGGGCGGCCCCGGCCCGCAGCGGCGCACGCGGCGCCACCGCACCATCTTCAGCGAGGAGCAGCTGCAGGCGCTCGAGGCGCTTTTCGTACAGAACCAGTATCCCGACGTGGGCACGCGCGAACGCTTGGCGGTCCGCATCCGCCTGCGGGAGGAGCGCGTGGAGGTGGGTGTGCACCCCACAGCCCGGAGGCCACTCTTCTTTCAAAGACCGACCTTCCAGACGGCGCCTCATCTCACAGCCTTCCACACTGGAGGGAGACACCCATAAGCACGCGATGGGGGTGCAGGTCCAGTACTTCCAGCACATTCTTTGGGTGTCGCCGGAAATGGAAGGGTTACGAGTCTTTTTTTTCTGACTTTGTTAGTCTTCCCGCTTCCCCTAATGATGAAATATGCCTTCGTTCCTGCCCCAGATGGGGGAAAGTTCAGAGATGTGCAAAACTAGCGAGGCATGGTGGAGGCAGGAGGATAATGAGTTAGTTCATCGAAGCCATTCTCTGCACATAGAGTGAGAAGCCAGCCTAGATGTGGGGGTGGGGTGGGGCACAGACAGACAGACACACACACACAGAGAGAGAGACAGACAGACAGACAGACAGAGACACAGACAGAGAGACACAGAGACAGAGAGACAGAGACCGAGAGAGAGACACAGAGACAGAGAGAGACAGAGAGATAGATCGTGGTTTCTAATGGATGAGGGAAGGTGATGCAGATCCGTTCACCTACACCTCTATGGTGAAGCCTATCACCCCGACCGTCAGCTCCTCCTGAGTTCTTTGGATGTGGGTCCTGGGGAGGGGGGGCCTGAGCTGACCTGGTCCCCCTCCTCCTCAGGTCTGGTTCAAGAATCGTCGCGCCAAGTGGCGACACCAAAAGCGTGCTTCCTCCTCGAGGCTCCTGCCTGGGGCCAAGAAACCTCCCAAGGAGAGCTGTTGATGGTGTCTGGAGTTTCTCCTGGCTTTGGCGATGATGGGGAGCACAGCAGCGTAGGAGCGGGACAGACCAACTAGAGCACGAACTAGGAGAAGCCGGCAGCCTCTTCATCACTTGTTGGAGGTTGGTCTGATGTATTCTGATGCTAATTACTGCTTGCTATCTCTGCCCTACCTGTGCTTTGCTTAAAAGCCTAACCTGTTCGACCAATAAAAGGCTGTCACACCCGGGCAGGGCAAATGAGATAGGCCTGGGTTCCAGCGCTGGGGCGAGGGAGGGGGTATGGGGGTGAGGAGTGAGGGGCGAGGAGCGGGGAGGGAGGACGATTTTGGGAGGAAGAAAGACTGGAGGAGAGAAGAAGGCTGCACCATGGACGGCGTGAATGGAAACTTGGCCCAGATGATGATAATTAGCAAGTATTTGGGATTATGGATGGGAGGTAGCTTGATAGAAATTATTAGAAGCAGATGGCATGGGTTTAGGGCAGGTATCCCAGACCTGTTCCTCTATGGGAAGCAGTTTAGGGGATTAATATCTGCCCTGCCCAGGTTAACTAAAACTATTTTATTTTATTTTATTTTATTTTATTTTATATTGGTTTTTTCGAGAACAAGTTTCTCTGTGTAGCCTTGACTGTCCTAGACTCTCTCTGGACCAGGCTGGCCTTGAACTCACAGCAACCCTCCTGCCTCTGCCTCTCAAGTGCTAGGATTAAAGGCGTGCACCACCACCGCCCAGCAACTAAGGCTATTTTAAAATATAACAAGTGTCTGTGTCTTAACCTCTGAGTCGTCTCTCCAGCCCTTAACTGTCTGTGTCTTGACTGATTGCTAGCGAGTTAGAAAATGCTGCCATAATAATAATTATAGGCCTAATAATAAACATTAATAGGCCATACTGGTAAAAACAACTGCAGCAATCCCACTCCTGCAGTGTCCAGCTGCCCAATGCCTGGAGAGAGGAGAGCCGAAGCCTCCTCAGGCGTGAAGCGAGGGCATGTGTGGTGGGAGCCAGAGGTCTCCTGCAGGTAAAGTGCAGACGTAGAGTAAGGCAACTTCTTCAGCCACCATTGTCACCAGCGAAGGCTCAGGACCCCAGAGCCTCTGAGTAGAGCCTCCCCCCCCCCCACCTCACGCGTCCTCTCCAGGACTCGCCTTTTGTCTCTTCTTCCACCTTCTGAACCACTGAGCCATCTCTCCAGTCTTGTTCGCCCTCCTTCTAGGCATCTGTACAGTCCTGGCTCGCTTACTTCATCCTCAGTGGCCCTGCCCTGGACCTTCTGTCAGGACCAGCAGAACAAGAAGGCTGCGGTTGGTAACTCCCAGATCCCTGCCCCGCCTCCTTCATCTCACCCTTGTGCTGATGCCAAGAAATAAGCAAGACCTACACATACCGCAAAACGGTCCAGAATCCCAAATCGCACAGCTCAGGCTTCGCTTCCCCGCCTACTGAGGAGCTGGCCCCTCCCCCCCCCTTTCCAGGGACCTGGGCGATCAGCACATCTTGGAGGGACAGCTCAGTAAGTCCTCCTGTCCCAAGTTTCCCCATTAGAACTAAAGCCAGTGGACGATAGCAAGGCCTCCTAGGGATTTGCCAAGGCCTCTAGGCACTACCAACCTGCTTTACAGACGGGAGCACTTTGGCTTCCTTCTTGTCTCTGGTGGACTCCATATGGTGGCATCTGCCCATAGGGTGGGCAAGAGGCAATTAAATTCAGGGAACATCCCATCCCCGCTGCCTCGGGGAATGTTGATCTTCCCTTTCATAATCCTGGACACACAGAAGTGTGCAAGTGAGGGGAAGGGCAGTCATAGTTTCCATTCGTTGATGACCTGTGCAGTGGGCTGGGGGGGGGGCGGTGTTAGAAGACAGCTAACAACCCCTTCTTCTGGCCCAATCTCCTCACTCTGTCTCCTCACAGGTCCTGAAGGGTGTGGTGGTGTCTGCAAGAGACGTGGTCCATCCCAAAAAAAAAAAAAAAAAAAAAAAAAAAAACCAGGCCAAAAACCTGATGGCGGGAGTCCTGGCACTGTGTAAAGATGGCTGGTTCTGAGAACACCAAGCAGGCACGTATCCCCATCCAGAGCTCTCCTGATACTGCTGGAGACCTCCAGGGCAGGGACTCTCATCCCCAGTCCCTTGGCTGCACACTGAAGGCTGCCACCAGACTCCTCTTCCTGAATTTTGGCCTCGAATCAGAAGACTGCACTGGCTAGCTTCAGACACAGCAGCTGTCCCAGAGTCAGCTAGCTCATCTGCAGGCTCAGGCATTCACACCTGCAGGCTCGGGCATTCACACCTGCAGGCTTGGGCATTCACACCTGCAAGCTTGGGCATTCACACCTGCAGGCTTCGGTGGCATTCACATTGTGAATGTACCCCACGCCCACCCACCCTCCTTGGTGCTCCAGAATCTGAGCTTGTCTGAGTTTCTGCCCTCCTCTAATTCTGCTCCTTGGACCCCACCACCTGACACCTGCCATTAACAAAAGTGTCCAGAGGCTCCATCTCAAGGTCTCTCTCTTCTCCATTCTCTTCTTCTTAAAAAAAAAAGTGTGTGTGTGTGTGTGTGTGTGTGTGTGTGTGTGTGTGTGTGCATTGCCTGTCTGCATGCATGTGCACCCCATGTTTTCCTAGTGCCCATGGAGATGAGAGTGCACATTGGAACCCCTGGAACCGGAGTTATGGATAGTTGTGTGCCACTGTATGGGTGCTGGAACCTGAGCCCGGATCCTCCGGAAGAGCACAGGCGCTTTTAATGGAGGAGCCATCTCTCCAGCCCCCTCCAGCCCCTTCTTGGTGTGTCTTTTCCATCCTTGGGCTTCAGTTCCCAACTCCCTGTCATGCCTGTCTCCACCTCCAGGCCAGGCCTCTCCCCTGAGCTGGGTATTTGTCTGTCTGTCCCCCCAACAACACTCGAAGCCCACCGGCTCCTCTCGGTCACCGGGTATGCAGTGATCCATTCCCCTGTTCAGTGGCCTGCTTGGAGCATGTGAATCACGGAGCTCTGGGTCACCGAGGGCTCTCTGTCCCTCGCCTAGTTATACCCAGACCACCTTGAAATATATCAATAAACCCCAGAAACTAGCTTCTCTGCAGTGTCGGCTGCACAACCTGATGGAAATTGCCGTCCCCTTGCACCGTGACCACGGCAGCTTTCTCTAGTTTTCACCCGAACCCACACTGGCCTTCCTGTAATTCAAAAGCAAAATAATAGATCTTGCCAGGACGACAAAGATTCAGTGCCACCTGGATCTGCCCCTCTAGTCCACATCCTTCTCCACTGTGTAACCCAAGGTTGGCTTGGGGGTGTGCCTTGCTCCACCTCACTGCTGGGCCTTCGCATATGCCTTCCCAGTTCCACATGGCTGATGCCTAGCCAGTCATCCCTTGGATCTAAGAGCACGGTCTGCCTGGGGGAAATGCCACCTGACATGCCACTTGAGATCAAGATTCCGTACCTGCATGCAGTACAGGCTTCTTGCAAGTCACAGATGTAATTTTTACACATTTGTGGGATGATTTAACCCATGTGTTTTCTCTAGTGTATGATCAACTCTGTAGAGGCAGGGACATGGTCATAAAGTCCCCAGTGACTCACACTGAAGGAAGAGATCATTGGAAAAGCAAAATTGTACCAAATCATTCTGGGCTAGAATTTGTTTGTTTGGCATAATTCATGAAATCCCTTAGGAAGAAAGTCCCACGAATGCTCACTCTGGCAGGCAGGGAACTAATAAATCCAACCAGAAATTTAAGCATCCTCTTGTTTTTTCTTTCATTTACCTTTTGTTAATTAGCTATCTGGGAAGAATTGGGTTAGTGTTCTTTTTCTGAGTTTGGAAAGTTATATATAACTTTTGTTTTTGTTTTTGTGTTTAAAGACAGAGTTTCTCTATGTAGCCTTGGCTGTCCTGGACTCACTTTGTGGACCAGGCTGGCCTTGAACTCACACAGAGATCTGCACTCGGCTACATTTTTTTAAAGTATTTAAAAACGACTTTGAAACATATGCAGTGATTTTTTTTTTTCTTTTTTCTTTTTTCCTTTCTTCCCTGCCCTCGGCCCCTTAAGAATTGGAACTTCTAACAGAGAGAATGTTGCTTCAAAAGCCACCCCACAGCGCCCCCTAGTGACCATAAATCTAGACAGGCATGAACTACGCGGATGGGGATCAAAGACTACAACTCCCTTAAGATCCGGCGCTCCCCGTGACGTCATGCGAGCGCCGGCTTTGTTACAAAAACACTGCTTCTCCATTGGCTGGCTGTTGGAGCGGTGCCTACGCCAGCCGGGCGGTTCTGGGATAGCGATGGGGACGCCCGGGGCCTCGGCGGGCGCTCTGTTTCTTCCCTCGGCGTCCGCGCCCCCGAGGAAGCGCGCGGCCGGCGAGGCCGGAGTTGGGAGAAGCAAGCAGCGGGTCCTGGATGAAGAAGAGTATATCGAGGTACCGGCTTTGGGAGAGCGCTGGGGACTTGGGGGCCCCTCCCCCGGTTCGTGTTCCTCTTCACTCCTTTGAATTGTTTCTGGTCCGGGCACTTCTCAGCCGCCGGTGGAAACGGAACAAGTGCCTTTGGGTTTGGAAAGTCTTGAGAGCCAAGCACAGTGCGGAAGCGGTTGTCTAGTTTTAAGCGAAAAGAAGGAGCGTTTAGTGTCTGTTGAGGGTCAAGGAAATAAAGTTTCCTATTAAAGTATGGGTAGAATTTTGACACTTTTTAGGGTGATGGCGAAGAGAACTTTCTGGAAGACAGTTATATTAAGTGTAAAGGCTGGGGGTTCTGGAAACAGAAGCGGAACCGGCCGCGTCATTGAGTGAGTGGGTCTCTTGCTCCTCGAGTTAGGGGGTCCCACTGCCAACGCGCTGGAGGACAAGCTGACAAAGGGCTGGTTTTAGACTGGTTAAATTTAGGACGCTTCTGGGATAGGCTGGCATGTATCATCGCCACGGAGATGAGGCATACAGATTTTCAGCTCCACAGCAAGGTTTGGCTAGAGGTGAAATCCTGCGGATTTCATCCGGTGGTGGTAGTGGTGGTGACTAGCATTCAAGAGAAAGGTTCGGAGTGAAATAAAAAGTCACGGGTGGAATGAGACCGGCAACATCCATGTTAGTCTGGCTGGTGGTGTAGATAGAGCCAATAAAGGGAAATGAGTCAGATCAGTGAGTGAGGGATTTCATAGGCATCAGGAGATTGTTGGGGGCTGGAGAGATGGCTCAGCAGTTAAGGGCACTGACTGCGCTTCCAGAGGTCAAGAGTTCAATTTCCAGCAACCACATGGTGGCTCACAACCATCTATCTATAATGTGGTCTGATGCATACTGTTTACATAATAAATAAATCTTTTTTTAAAAAAAAGATTGTTGGGTAATGTTAGATAATACATCAGCACTATGTCGGGTAAACAGCCTTACTAGAAAATGCTTCTAGGCTATCTTGCAAACCGTGGTCATTCAGGTGGGCAGAAGTGAAAGGAAGTAGGGCTGTACCATGGATAGCGGTGGACTGAGGTGAGTCAGGGCCCCCAGATGCCAGCTCTGGTCTTTGTCCTTTTTGCTTCTGACAGGGACTCCAGACAGTCATCCAGAGAGACTTCTTCCCTGATGTGGAGAAGCTGCAGGCACAGAAGGAGTACCTGGAGGCTGAGGAAAATGGAGATTTGGAACGTATGCGCCAGATCGCCATCAAGTTTGGCTCTGCCCTGGGCAAAATATCTCGGGAACCTCCACCACCGTGTAAGAGGATGCTGCCATAGAGGGCACAGGGGAAAGTATTTTGTCACTTTCGGCTCCCTCTAATTCCTCACTTGCTTCTCTCAGATGTTACTCCAGCCACTTTTGAAACTCCTGAGGTGCACACGGGCTCTGGTGCGGTGGGCAGCAAGTCCCGGCCCCAGAGCCGAGACCTGGAGGGTGGTAAGTGAACTTTCGCTCTCATAGTCCAGACTGCTTGGGGTTCATATTCTTGTGAGCTTTCTCGGGGTCACATTTCATCCTTGAGTGAGGGGGGGTGTCTCCTAACCTAAGTAGCAACTTTTGGGGTCAAAGGCAGTAGTCTGGGAAGCAGCCCCCCTCCCAGGTGTGGAGGAGCACCGGTCTGTTCTGTGCCTGTCTCTGGGATGACAGCCCATTGCCGTCACCAGCTCTGTTCACAGCGTGCCAGGCTTTGTCTGGTAGGTGGGGGAAGGGGGGTGGAGGCTGGGGGGGAGGGGGGCTTGGAAGGTTTTTTCATTGCTGTCTCCTGAGGATGCCTCGGGCCCCTTCGACTTCTGTTCTTCCAAGTCAGGTGCTTGTTGGTCCCTCCCTTCAGGATGGTATTCTGGTGTTACCTGTTAGGGCTAAGAGGCAGATACTAGCATGGATGCTGAAGTTCCTGACTGTGCCTTGGGGCCCTGTTCCTCAAAGACTGCCTTTGTCTTTCTGATTTGCTTGTTTGTTTGTTTGTTTATTGTTGTTTTTTTGTTTTTTGAGAGCAGAGTCTCACTGTGTTTCCCTCCCTGTGGGGTGTAACATTTGGAAAACATTTGTTTCTTGCCTCTCACCCTAATTACTAATTCACAAGCCCTCCCAGAGAGCAAGGTCTTGGGGTCTTGCTTTCATCTGTGTGCCCCTCACTTGGAATAGTGTATGGTGTGGTATGCTTTATGATCAACAGACACAAGTAGAAAAGGCTGGGTGTGGTGGTGCACGCCTTTAATCCCAGCAGTCGGGAGGCAGAGGCAGGCGGATCCTGCGAGTTCGGAGACCAGCTTGGTCTACAAAGTGAATCCAGGACAGCCAAGGCTGAGAAACCCTGTCTTGGGGGGAAAAAACCATGTAGAGTAGAACAGGTGAATGTGTTGTCTTCGATGTGTTTCTGTCCCATACACACATGGGATGTATCTTAAGGTTAGGAGGCACACTTTATATATCTGTTGAGTATGGGACTTGTCTGGGTCAGTTGGCTATATCACTAGAGCTGGGCAAGATGTCTCTGCACCGGGCTCTGGTCTGCAGCATACTGCACTAGGGTGAGTGTGCACCCTGCTCACACAAACATGTCTTCCCAGCAACCCAGCCTTTTCTGCCATGAGCATGGTGGTAGTTGTTCTTGGTGCTTGACTCTTGGTTGAAGTACAACAGAGTCACAGCACAATTTGAAGATATTCATCTTTTTATACACATAGTTTATATGTAAACATGGGTGTCTTTGTAGTTACAAATGAGGAAACAGGCTTCGAAAGGCTGTAACTTCTGTAGGTGTCAGGAATAACAGTCGAATGGAACCAAAGTCTGCCCCTTCCTTCCTTCCTTTCTTTCAATTTTTTTGAGATAAGGTTTCTCTTTGTAGCTTCAGGTGGCTTAGAACTCTGCTCTGTAGACCGGGCTGGCCTTGAACTCACAGAGATTCATCTGACTCTGACTCCTGAGTGCTGGTTTAAAGGTGTGTGCCAGCACCACCTGCCCAAGTTTGGCCTTTTTTAGCTTCAGGCCTTGAACTTGTAGCCACTGTGCTTGGCATTGGCTGGCACACAGCTAGTGGTCAGGACTGTCGGTAGAATGGATGAGAAGCCTCAGCTTTACATACCTATGTCTCCTACCCCTGCCCCGGAATGTGCAGTGTACCCACAGAAGAGCATCACATTCCTTGGTGGCAGGGATCAAGGCTGTATGGTTGACTTTTTGGCTTAAAGTCTGTGTGACCTGCTGCGGAGCACTGGGCTGTATGGGCTTACCGGAACTGGCATACCCTGATGCATGAGTGGCCACCACTCACCAGTCAGGAAGGGAAAGGCTGTTAGGGTAAGGCCATCCCAGGAAGGAAAGCACTCTTCGAGCTTTGGAGATAAATCCTCTAGGGTTAGTACAGTTTGGGCAGAGGGAGAGCCTGCTAAACTGTCCTCACGAGCTCTAGCTTCAGTGTTTGTCCCTGCCCCTTCACCAACTAACCATATCGCAGACTTTTCTTGGCATCCAGCAGATGGGTGGAGCTGGGCAGTCAGCTCCGGATGCCACCTGGGTCTGCCCGAACAGCTGGAGTCTGTTGTGTCCCCTTAGCAGGAGCCAGGGTTCCAGCTCTTTCAGAGTGGTGGTACTCCCAAGACCAGCTGTCCTGGCTGCTCTTCCCCAGCCTGGCAGTGGCAGTCATGCATGTGGGCGGTTGTGTTTCCCACCTGTGACCCTTAACAGGAGAGGTCGGAGACGAGGAGGAGAAGGAGCCTCTGCCTAGCCTGGACGTCTTCCTGAGCCGCTATACAAGCGAGGACAACGCCTCCTTCCAGGAGATCATGGAGGTGGCCAAGGAAAAAAGCCATGCCCGTCACGCGTGGCTCTACCAAGCTGAGGAGGAATTTGAGAAGGTATTTGGAAACATAGGCACCTTCTTTGGGGATGGAGTTGTCCCAGGGCCACAGGTACAGGGTGCCTTCCTGACCCCACTTTCCCCCCATGTCACTATAGCGACAGAAAGATAATCTTGAGCTCCCATCAGCAGAGCACCAAGCCATTGAGAGCAGCCAGGCGGGAGTGGAGACCTGGAAATACAAGGCCAAGAATTCTCTAATGTACTATCCTGAGGGTGAGTGACTAGGGCCGGGTGACAGACAGAAGACAGGGGCTACAGTGCTCTGTCTTGTTACTTGTGAGCCAAGTTACAAAGCCTGTATGTGAATGTTCACTTGCAACATGGACCCCAGAGAAGGCCTGGTCCGTCTTGAGGTTGGGGAATGTGTGACATTTGGGGGGCATGGAGGTCTCCCCCGCTGCTTTGTTCTGGCTCTGTAGGTGTAGTGTATGAGCTAAGGTGGCCATGGTTCTGTGTGGCTGCAAGTAGCTTTAGCTGAGGTGTGCCTTCAGCCTTTGGGCTGTGTGATGTGCCAGGCTGAGGTGGGGCATGGGCCCCCTTGCTCTTCCTTTGATAGGCGTCCCAGATGAAGAACAGTTGTTCAAGAAGCCTCGGCAAGTGGTCCATAAAAACACACGTTTCCTCCGAGACCCCTTCAGCCAGGCCCTGAGCAGGTCCCAGCTTCAGCAGGCAGCCGCCCTGAACGCCCAGGTGAGTCAGCAGATAGGTGTGGCCTCTCCCACCTTGGTTGTCCCCTTTAAGTTACGATTTTCCCAAGGCTAGACAGAGCTTAATTGGCAAAACTAGCTCGGCCCCTGTGTGGCAGGACCAATGTGTCTGTTTGGCCCCTTCCACTGGAGCCACATATGACCTATGGGGTCTAGCCCTGTACCGGCTCCTGTGACGTTGGCCTAAGAGGAGAGAATCTCCTGGAAGCCAACCCAGACTCGTACCTATATACCGGGCAGGGAGGTGAGTAAAGCAGTGTGCACTGGGAATTGCCAGGAGGAGCCTGGCCGCAGAGAGCTGAGATGAGAGGAGGGGTCTCTGCTCATCATGGGGTTGGGGAAAGGCAGGAGATGGGAGACTCAGATGCTCCAAGAGAGAGTCAGCACCGGCCCTTTGCAGCACTACAATCCAAGAGGTGCCTCCTTGGGTGGAGGAAAGGGGTACCCTTTGTTTGATGGTCACTTCTTCAGTCCCTTGAGTCCTTGGGGAGAGGTCAGAATGGAGGTCTTCCCTCTCTTTCCAAAAGGAACCCTCCTGCCAGTGCTGGAGCCCAGCTCTTGCTCAGGGAGGAGAAGCGTTTCCGGTATGAACCTCAGCAGCTCCCGTAGTCAGCTGTGGAGAACCCTGACTCTGGTCTCTCTGCTTCTTCCAGCACAAACAGGGCAAGGTTGGCCCTGATGGCAAGGAGCTTATTCCCCAGGAGTCCCCCAGAGTGGGCGGCTTCGGATTTGTTGCTACCCCTTCTCCTGCTCCTGGTAAGAAACAGGCTATAAGCCCAGGCTAGACTGCGCTGTAATACAGGCTAGACTCCTTGAGATGTGTAACCTGAGATGCCCCAGGGTCTTCCCTGTGGCACTGCTCTTACAGATCTAAATTTGGAGAGCTCTGTGTGGGGAGGGTCTGGACACCAGGCCTACCGCCTCTGCAAGGGACACACTGGCCTCCACCCTCACTGCTGGTCGCTGTAGTCTGACAAGGGCTGTGAAGGCAACATAGATTTGCACTGGGATTTAGGAAACTTGGCAAAGCCGGAGTGTTTTCTTCTGTTGGCACCCCGCCCTATGCTAGGTGGGGTCCAACAGACCCCCCTCCCCCAACCTAGATACAGCTATCTTGCCTTGGGGCTCTGGTGTCTTTGAAATTTCCCTTCATGCAGCTGGACGTGGTGGCACACGCCCTTAATCCCATCACTCTGGGAGGCAGAGGCAGGTGGATTTCTGTGAGTTCAAGGCCAGCCTGGTCCACAAAGAGTGTCCAGGACAGCCAGGGCTATAAGAGAAACTCTGCTTGTGGGGGAAAAAATCTCTTCAGATGGTGGGATCCTAGGGCTCTGGAGTTTCAGGGGAGAGGAGGTTGTTGTGTTGGCCTTAATGTTAGCTGGGATACATGTATTAGAAGGACAACAGCCCTACCGGGTCCTCTGGCTCTCCATCTGCAGGTGTGAATGAGTCACCACTGATGACGTGGGGAGAAGTTGAGAACACGCCCCTGAGAGTCGAAGGGTCAGAGAGCCCCTATGTGGACAGGACACCGGGACCGACGTTCAAGGTGGGTCGTGATGAGGGACTGAGGCTGACACGCAGTTCAGAGCCCTTAGTGCCTGCTGCTCAGGAGCACACAGGGACCCTGACTTCTGCAGAAGAGGCCGTTATGGTATATCAGGCATGGATTGGGAAGAGTGGAGGCTAGACTGTCACAGTCGGACCAGAAACCCCAGCTGCCTGTAGGCCTGAAGACTCTGGGACATAGTGTTTGTCCCCAGAGGATGTGTGCCAGTCTCTGGTTACATAGTATATGTGGAATATTCAGGATAGTGCAGCACTGTAGGAGTGGGTGGAGTCAGATAAGGCCTGGCAAACATCCCATGGCCTCTCTCAGCTGGAGCAGGAAGCCAGAGGTGAATGGACACCATATACAGTCAGGTGGCCCCTGATGGCATGGGTGAGCAGCTATGCCCCTGAGAGCTATGGAGAAAGTACAGTGTCCAGGGCTTCGGGAAGTGTGTGATAAAACAGTGTGTCCAGGGTAGTTTAGAAAGTGAAAGGTACACATACTCACTATGAGGGTGCTGAGCCCCGCTGACTCGGGCCAGGAATGTAAATTGTCTTTGGAAACCCAGCAAAAACAGATCGAGTGTTGAAAAACTACATAGGTATGCTTTGGTGGCTGGGTCACAGGTCATCCTACGCCAGTCCCTCCAGATGCTGCCTGTGATCAGTTTGAAGTGTATTAGAAAGAGATCATGGTAGGCAGCAGTAGAATTGGACTCACCAGGAATAAGATGCTTTCAGAAAGCACACATCAGGCTTGTACTGCAGTCCTGACCCTGCTCTCCCGGCCGCAGCCAGGAGGTCCTTCCTGACGTGGCCCTGCGGGTCCTTCCTTAGAGCAATTTGACGACAAACCATGGGTGGAGATTTTGGGAGTCTTGGTTATAGACTGAGTCTTAGCTATGAATAAGATAACCAAGACAAACATGCGAGAAGAACAAACAGTATGCTGTGGAACATGAAAGTGGCCCAAGGCTCTGGCCGCACAGGAAGTGCTGAGCCCTACAGTGGCCTCTACCAAGACAGTGGCTTCTGAAACAGAATAAGCCTGGCAGCCTCTCCAGGGGACAGACAGAGGCAGGGGCAGCTGTGCCCCCTGCTGCCCAAGTGTCAAGCAGGATGGAAGCTGGGGACAGACAATAAAGAATGGAAGGAAGGAAAGAGAGGCTGTTTCAGGTGGTGCAGCATTGCAGGGCCTTTGAATACTCGTAACATCAAAGTAAGTGTTAGAAGGGTGAAAACCTTAAATATAAACAATAATTGTAAAACAACCAGAAAGTAATGTTGTAGCTTAAACCCTTTGGCTTTATTTTTGTTTCTTGTCTTTTGTTTTGTGTGGTGCTGTGGATTTAACCCAGACCCAGTTCCTGTGCACACCTTTGACCTCTTTTACCATCTGAAGTGCTAGGACTGGCGTTTTTGTTTGTTTCCTGGGACAGGGTCTCACTACGTAGCTCAGATGTGCCTGGAACTCACTATGTGGGTCAAGCTGCCCTCAACATCACAGAGCTCTGGACTCAGGTGCTGAGACTGAAGGCATGCACACCACTCTCAGCTCCTGACCCCTTATCTTGTTTTTTGGTTTTTTTTTTTTTACATTATTTATTTGTCTGAGTATGTGTGTAAGTATTTGTGTGCATGACACATACCACAGCACATATATGGAGGTCAGAGGACAACCTGTAAGAATGACTCTCTCTCCGTCCTGTGGGGTCTCAGGAGGGGATTCAAACTAGGTCATCAGGCTTTTAACAAACACCTTTACCACTGGGCCATTTTACTTTTTGCTTCTTTTTTCTTTTTGGTAAGACAGAGTCTCACTGTGTAGCTCAGGGTAGCCTCAAAGTCTGTAGTCTCCTGCCAATTGCTGGGATTGCAGGAATGCATGACTATATCTGGCTGGGGGGTGGGGGCGGATTTTGACAGGCTATTGGGATTATAGCAGCCATGGAGAAGAGGTTGGTACCCACAGCAGCTGCTCTTCTGGATAATGCCTGGCCAGGTAGCGGGTCCAGCACAGGTCACCCATATACCTGTTGTCTTGTAGATCTTGGAACCAGGACGCAGGGAGCGTCTGGGCCTGAAGATGGCCAATGAAGCAGCTGCCAAGAACCGGGCCAAGAAACAGGAAGCATTGCGGAGAGTTACAGAGAACCTGGCCAGGTGAGAGGCAGCTGGGCCCTTGGGTAAGAGTGGGGATAGAGATGGGTTTGTGCTGCCTCATCCCTACTCCCTCAGCCTCCAAGGCCATGTGTGTTCATGGCTTGCAGGACAGAGCCCAGGGTATAGCCACAGGGTTCTAATGTCCGTGCTGCTTCTCTGTTCTAGAGTGTGGCCGTGTGTGGAACAGCCTCTGGGGCCCTCCATCATCTTTCCCCAACAGCCCCCTTGGCTTTTCCCTAAGAGGCGTCTTTTGGCTCCTTGCCTGACTATGAGCTTGTTAGTTCCGTGGGGGTCAATGGCATTCGTGTTAGAGAGAGGTGGAGACCACAGTTCTCAGAAGTCGGGTCCGTCCAGCCCCAAGCCCTCAGGTTTGGCCTGACTGCTGTGTGCCCGGCGTTGTCCTCCTTGGCTCAGAGTGACGGCGTCTCTCCATAGGGCTCCTCCTGAGGGACTGGGGAAGGATTTGGCCTTAAGCAGCCCTTGGCCCTAAAATGGTTGCTTTTTTCTGTTCCTTTTCCATAGTCTTACTCCCAGAGGCCTGAGCCCAGCCATGTCCCCAGCCCTACAACGCCTCGTAAGCAGGACAGCCAGCAAGTATACAGATCGTGCTCTGCGAGCCAGCTATACACCATCCCCAGCGCGCTCTACCCACCTCAAGACCCCAGCTGGTGGGCCGCAGACCCCCACAAGCACACCAGCCCCTGGGTCTGCCACACGCACACCCATCACACAGGACCCAGCCTCCATCACAGACAACCTGCTGCAGCTCCCTGCCCGGCGCAAAGCTTCAGACTTCTTTTAGAGCCAGGCCTGGCTGGACCTATGGATGTTGTGTGAGACACTTTGTGGACTGTGTAGGGCAGCTGTTTACTCAGAGGACTCCAGGCCTTGGAGAACCAGACCACAGGCAATTGATTATCCCAGGAACCCCAGATAAAAGAGTGCTGTGCCATGGCCAGGTTGGCACAATTCTCTGACCACTCTCTTGGGAGTATAGCATTGGTGCTATCCTCCAGGGTCCTGCAGGAACTGCCTTCTAGTTAACCCCGACTGAACCCTCATTAAAGAACACCTGGCACTGTCTGGGGGATGCTGACCCATGTCCTGGGGCCCCCATGGACCTCAGGGTTAGAAGTATGGGGCTCTAGGGGAGGAAACTGTGGCTGCCAGCTGCCTTCCATGCTAAGATCACACCTGAGCCTTCCATCAGGAAGGGGAGCACACACCCCAGAAGATGTGCCATTGACTCCTGGGGCTCTGGTCAGGCTCCACAGCCTCAAAGCCAGGGCTGACCATTAGGTTTGTTGGTTATAGGCTCAGGTAGGTCCTGCGCATCAGGCTCCGCAGGTATGTCTCTTTGTGTGACTTCCAGTCAGGTGGCTAGGCTGCCTCCCTGTCCTACTCTGTGCTCAGCCCGGTGTTCTTGGCACTGCCTACTGGGTTCTGCTGAGACACCAGCCTTACCTCAGCCTGGGCTATACTATGAAGAGGAGGAGCATGGCTCCCTGCAACCCTGCAAATGCCACGTGTACCAGCAGCCAGCCATCTGCCTGTGGACTAGCCCTCAGGTGACTAGAGGCCAACTGGGCCTTGTGAGCCTATGCCTATAGAGCTGAAGGGTCCCTCCTCTCTAGCCCTAACAGTCCAAAACAATCTAGTTCCCCAGCCAACGGTCTTCCGGCCTGCCCTCTGAGCTAGTCAGGCCACCTAAAGCGCACCTGACTCTGATTCCATGAAAGCCACCTTTTCCAGCCTGCTGGCATTGGTCCCCTCAGGCCTGTGCCCTCCTGTGCTCTGGAGACAACCTGCATTGGGCACCTCATGCCTAGGGCCTGGTATGACTTAGTTTTTGTTAATTTGACACAAGCTGGAATCACCTGAGAAGAAGGAGCCTCAATAGAAGAATTCCCTCCCGTCAGACTGGCTGAGGGCGTGCCTGTGTGCATTTTCTTGACTGGGAATTGCTGTAGGAGGACGGCCCAGCAGTGGCGCCCTTGGGCAGGTGGTCCTGGGTTGTGCAGACAGCCTGGGAGTAAGCAAGCTAGAGAGGAGGCCAGGAAGCAGCGCTCCCCCGTGTTCTCGCTTCAGCTCCCACCCAGTCCTGCTCTGGCTTCACTCAAAGATGTACTGTGAGCTGAAAGTGTGGGCTGAAATAAACATTCCCCCTAAGCTATTTCTGGGTAGAGTGTTTTATCAAGGCAACAGAAGCCGGCGAGGTCAGGCCTGTACTAACAGACGTTCCCAACAGTGAAGTGGCTGCCCTGGGAGCCTCAGGGCCCAAACCGGGATCCTGGGCTAGGCCTTGTTCTCTGTGTACTGTTGTCTCAGAGAAGGTTAAGGGCTTTTTTGTTTTTGGTTTTTTGGCTTTTCAAGACAGTGTTCTCCATGTAGTTGTGACTGTCCTGGACTCGCTTTGTAGACCAGGCTGGCCTCAAACGCACAGTGATCCACCTGCCTCTGCCTCCCAAGTGCTGGGATTAAAGGCGTGCGACACCACCGCCTGGCTGGAAGGTTGAGCTTTAATCTAATGTATTCTCCCAGAAAGTGGGAAGCCAGGATGAGGTGGGTATTGTCTAGATACTGACACCTCAAGCAATGGTGGAGGGGATAGGAGGGTGGGGGGTAACCAGGAAATAGCATCTAGGCCCTCTGAGGGCTTCTAGGGGTTGGGCACTGCAGGTCTACAAGTTGGGGAGAATCCCCAGCTGTCAGCCGGGCTGCCCCGTTCCTGGGGGATGGTGAGGGTGAGGCTTGAGCCGCAAGGGTCTCCAATTTTGCTTGGACACAGGATCAGGGTGGCTTGTGTTGCGTAAGCCAGGCATGGAGCTGTCCAGTCCTGGAGACCTTGGGGGATGGGAAATAGTCAGTGGCCGACAAGTGTGAGCCTGGCAAGAGGACCCATCTGCCACTGGCCTCACTGAGTCTGCCTGTTCCTGCACCCCTATGCTGGAGATCCCCGCGCTGGATGAGTCCCAGAGAAAAAGACTCCCCACTGGGCACTCTCAATGCTTGTATACACTTTGTGGTTTATTTGGTGGTCAGTCATTAATGTCTTCGCTACTAAGTGGAAGAAAGCTAATAGAACGTAATCAAAATAGTGGTTTAATTGACGGATTTTACTTGTTCCTTGCACCTGGGCCTTCTTCAGCTCCCTACCTGCCTATTTAGCTTATGTGAGTGCAAACTGCACACCATGACCCCCCAGGGTTCTCTCCACCACACTAGTTACTTGCTTTCCCCACCTCAGCTCCAGAGACGTGGTGGTCTTTAGCTCTGGAAGTCTCAGCCAGCCTCTCCTCCATCCTTTCTTCATTCTCGGGTGCCACCGGCGCCCGGTGCTGGGGTTTGGCCCCAAGCTTGTGGTCAGGCCGGTGTTCAGGTCTTGAGCCCGGTCGAGAATCCAACTTGCACTCAGCTCGATACTTGCCCTCCCCCTCCCTCTTGAAGGAGGCAGAAGACATGGCTTTGGGCTTGGGGAGCTGTAGCCACGAATGGCTGAGGATCTCATCAATGTGCAGCCGCCGGTTGACATCTGGCTGTAGGATGCGGTAGATGAGGTCCTTGCACTCACCAGTCAGGTTCTTGGAGCGTGGGAAGTCCACTCTGTGCTCCTTCTGGATGCGCAGCATCTTTTTGATGTCAGAGTCATCGTAGGGCATGGAGCCACAGACCATGATGTAGAGGATCACGCCCAGGCTCCAGATGTCATACACCTTGGGCTGGTAGGGGATGCCCTGCAGCACCTCGGGGGCCGCATAAGCCGCTGACCCACAGAAGGTTTTGCTGAGGACGATGCGCCCGGTCCCGTCCCGCAGGCAGCGCTTGGAGAAGCCGAAGTCAGACAGCTTGATGTTGAAGTCCTTGTCGAGCAGAAGGTTCTCGCACTTGAGGTCTCGGTGGACGACATCCAGATCGTGGCAGTACTTGACGGCTGAGGAGAGCTGGCGGAACATCTTGCGTGCCACGTCCTCATGCAGGGCTCCTCGGCACTTGATAAACTCCAGGAGGTCACCCTGGACGCCCAACTCCATAACAATGTAGATGCGTCCATCTGAGGTCTCAAAGATCTCATAGGTCTTAATGATGGAGCGGTGGTTGACAGTCGCCAGGATGTCCATCTCCCTAGGAAGGAATCTCTCCACAAAGTCAGTGGGTGTTTTCTTGCGGTCTATGATCTTCACTGCCACATTGAACTTGAGGCGCTCAGAGTAGGCAGACTTGACTTTGGCATAGGAGCCCTTACCCAGATTGATCCCCACGATGTAACCCTTCTTCCTTAGGACCGCGGCATCGTCCATGGTGCCAGGAGCGGCCGGTGCCGCCGCCCTCTACATCCCCTCCCCACCCGGGCCAGCAGGCATTGTCCTCATTCCCACTGTGGGGAGGCGTCTGGCTGGGCTGGGCTGGGCCTGGACTTGAAGGAGTGGAACGCTCAGCATTGTCACCAAGTGACCAGCGAATGAAGTCATAAAGCCAGGCTGCTGGGAGTGGGGGCCAGGCTGTAGGGAATGGGGCCCCTGCAAGCCAGGAAGGCCCAGAAGGAGCGGCCCCTCCCCACCCACTGGAATGAAGCTGGCATTCAAGCCCGTGGTAACCCTCCCTGGTCCTCTTTCTTGCTGTGGCTTTGTTGTCACCTGCGAGGGCCAAAGGGAGGTGACCCAGGGCCAGCTCCATGCCTGTTTCCCTACCAGGCCATGGGAACTGGTCCTGCATTTGTCCTCATTGCACCAGAGCCAGTTCCCTGCCACTACTTTGAGGTTTGAAGAAAACCTCCAATGAGCTTGTGTCAATCAGTGGAAGCTGCCCAGAGCCAGTCAGTCCAGCCGTGGTCCCAGTCTGCTGGATGAAAGCAGTTCCATGTGTGGGGTCTGCAGTTGGCAAGGGTCTTTGGGCTACAGAGTGGGCAGATGAGCCACAGCCCTGGTGAACAGGTGTGTGTAGGTGTGGGAGGGTAGGCAGGTGCGTGTTTGAGGGGGCGGGGCAGCTGTGGAGGACAGACAGGCTTCGACCAGATAGAAAAGGTGGTGAGGTGCAAGCAGCCAAGTGCTGAGAATGGCTAGAGTGTAAGCCAGGAAAGGGCTTTTTTCTCTAAGCGACAAGCACTCCTTATACAGCCTAACTCCCTTTTAAGACGATTGCTTGTAGAAAGAAGCCAATGGGCTGTGGGATGCTTGTGAAGGTCCAGGGCCTTGGGCCAGAGCAGGCCTCTGAGGGTCAAGGGGGTGAGGTTAGGAAAAGCCAGCCTGGGCCTGGTTAGTGAGGCTGGCTGTGTTGGCCTTGGTGCTGGAGGACCCAGGGATTGATAGCCCTTACCATTGTCAGTGAAAGAGCAAGCTTCAGACTGGAGATGGGGCCTCTCATGCTCTCACCCTGGGGCTCTGGGAGCAGGGATTGCATGACGTGTCACGGCGTTGTTGCTCACCATCTGCATGTTGGACTGTGCTGTATTTTGTGCATGAATGTTTTGCAAACTGGCATCCTGTATGTGTCTCCTTGGCTGCTTTAGAAGTCCTGTGTTCATTTTCACATGTCACATGAGTCCCATGCATTCAGTGAACTGCCAGGATATGCTCCGAGGGTGCTGGGTTCAGAGAGAAAGCAAGAAACCCTGTTTCTAGCTGGGGAAGTGGGACAGAAGGCTTCAAGGAGGAAGTGACATCACCCAGGCACAGAGGAGTCATCAGGTGGACAAGTGGGAAAAGACAGTTTGGGGAGCAAGAATACACCATAAAGGACAACTTGAGGTCCTGGCCCTAAGGCCCCTGAGTGCCACGACAGGCGGCTGAGGCAGATTCTGCAGCCCACGTGAATGTTTCAGCAGCAGAAGGCCATCCGTGGAGCACTGGGCCCTGTCACTTGGGCGTACCCTCTGGGTGCTGTGCTGTCTGAGCTGTCTCTACACCTGTAACACACGGCAGGAGCTCTTGTGTCTCTTCCCTACCCCAGTTGTCTCCTAGTTGAGTTCCAAGCAGCCTCTGGCCACCTTGGTGTCTTGTGTCCCCAAGCCATGCTAAGACCACAGAGATGAGAGGGTAGGAGCCTACACACGTCTCAGCACACTCCCACCGCCAGCCAGCCCCACGTGGCCTGGAGCCCCCTGCTCCATCCGTTTCCTCACGGGGCTTCCCCAATCTCTCACTCCAGCGTGGCTCAGGGGCTGTACTATGCCTGAACCCTGGTTACTTGGTCCTCACAGGCAAAATTCACAGAAGCAGGCTACAGAGAGCTGCTCGGTCCCAGAAGGCTTTGAGGAGGACAAAGCCCCTTGGCTGAGCCAGGGGAGATGGGCACAGTCTTCAGAGGCAAACTGGCAAGTATGCTTATGGGACATGTGTTGGGGTACAGGGATGAGGTGGTCTTGAAATCCTTTCTATGGGTGGTAGCCTGGGTGTAGCAGTGAACACTGGGAGATGAGGGGTGGGTCAGCAGGCAGTAGGGGTGAGGGTGGGCTAGGTGTGGAGGGGTGGGGTGGCAAGAAGAATGCATTCAGGGATTCATTCCCCAGGGTACGTGGCACTGGTGTCTTCTTCCCAAAGTAGAGACATAGGTGGGGACAGAGTTGAGATGAGTCTAAATGTTTTTGTTTGTGTGTATTAAACCCTTAGACATCCATGAGGTTGCCCAGAGTGAGGTGAAGAGAAAGGCGCCACACAGCAAGGTGAGGACGGCCTGGGACATGGTAGAAGCAAGACAGGCAGCACATGGCAGCCAGCAGTGCCACATGTAGGCCCGACCATGTGGAATACCAGTAGCTGCCTTCTTTGCCCACAGGGTTCAAACATGTTGCCAATTTTGCTTTGCTGAGGTCAGCTTCTATCTCTGCTGGGGTGATCTCCTCTGGAACCAGTGGGGATTGGAGGGGAATGGGACGCAGTTAAAAGCTATACAGGGAGCCAGGCGGTGGAGGCACATGCCTTTAATCCCAACACTTGGGAGGCACAGGCGGGCAGATCACTGTGAGTTCGAGGCCAGCCTGGTCTACAAAGCAAGTCTAGGACAGCCAAGGCTACACAGAGAAACCTTGTCTTGAAAACAACAACAACAACAACAAAAGCTATACAGGGCTGTGGGACATGCTTGGGTTAACTAGTGGCACCCCCTCCTTCCGGGCTGGAGCAATTTAGGGCACAGTTGAGAACTGGGTGCCAACTAGACCCAGAGGAACATGCCCCATGATGGGCAGAGCTGAAAAATCCAGCTGTCAAGCAAGTTGGGGAGTCCAAAAAGTAATATGGGCCTGGCCAATGTCCCTTCTGTAGTCTCCTCAGCTCCTCAGCTCCTCACAGGTAGGTTTGTCCAGCCTGAAGCCCTGGGGTAATAAAGGGAAACACCTGCCTAGACCCTGAGGCCCTGGTGCAAACAGCCAGCTCTCCCAGTAGGAGACAGGGCTGTAGCTTCTAGCTCTTCCTCGGCAGGCAGCCATGTTCATCCTGTTGGACTGTCCTCTCGTTGCTTTCTCTCTACCCTTCCCGCACCTCTCATCCTCCTCTAGAAGCGGTATCTTCTTCACTTAGCTATCTTACCTCCAAATCTCCCCAACCAGCCTTTCACTGGTCCAGCTGAGGATACAGCTAGGACTGAAGATTTGCAATCTAATAGGAAGACAAGGGGAGCCCAGGACTACAGTGGCCTGGGCAAAGACATTCACTTTAGGGTCTGCACCAATATAGTTATTTATTGCTTCTTTAGCATGTTAGTTACCAAGTTCAAAGGGGAGGAGAAGAAAGTGACGAAAATAGCAGCTCATCCAGGACTGTCTTCCTTCTCTCTCTCATCCCTTGACTTCTGGGCTCAGGTTTCAAGCCATGAGCTCTGCCTCATTCCCTGCTGGCCCCCTGGGCTGCGAGAGGCTCGCTAAGTATGTGTCTCCTGAGGCTGTTGGGGGTGCCCTTCCTCTGTATCCCTGTTCATTTCGCTGCTGAGGCCCAGGGTCTCTGAGTGCCTGGACACTTGCACATTGTCTTCCTGAGGTTTTGTCTCAGGTTGGTCTTCGGGTTGTGCCTCCTCCTTAGGCTCCAACTTGGTGGCAGACTTTTTATCAGGACCAGGTTCAGGGGTATATGGGGGCTCAGTGGCCCGGGAGCTCTCCCCCTCCTTGTTGATGGCTCCAGAGGACAGACCTCGTGCCTTGGGCTGCACCCAGCAGTGGTTGAGGATCTCATCGATGTGCAGTCGTCGGTTGACATCTGGCTGTAGCATCCGGTAAATGAGGTCCTTGCACTCACCGGTCAGGTGTTTGGAGCGTGGGAAGTTGACACGGTGCTCCTTCTGGATGCGCAGCATCTTTTTGATATTGGAGTCATCGTAGGGCATGGAGCCACAGACCATGATGTAGAGGATCACGCCCAGGCTCCAGATGTCATACACCTTGGGCTGGTAGGGGATGCCCTGCAGCACCTCGGGGGCCGCATAAGCCGCTGACCCACAGAAGGTCTTGCTTAATATCAGCCGACCACTATCGTCCCGCAGGCAGCGCTTGGAGAAGCCGAAGTCAGACAGCTTGATGTTGAAGTCCTTGTCGAGCAGAAGGTTCTCGCACTTGAGGTCTCGGTGGACAACATCCAGATCGTGGCAGTACTTGATGGCCGAGGAGAGCTGGTGGAACTTCTTTCTAGCGTCATCCTCTTGCAGGGCTCCTCTGGTTTTGATGAATTCAAGGAGGTCGCCCTGGACCCCAAGTTCCATGACAATGTAGACCTTACCATCCGATGTCTCAAAGATCTCATAGGTCTTGACGATAGAGCGGTGGTTTAGCATGGCCAGAATCTCAATCTCCCGGGGAAGAAACTTCTCCAGGAAGTCCGCGGGGGCTTTCTTGCGGTCGATGATCTTGACCGCCACGTTGAACTTCAGGCGCTCAGAGTAAGCCGATTTGACTTTGGCGTAAGAGCCCTCTCCCAAGTTTATCCCTATGATGTAGCCTCGTCGCTTGAGGACGGCAGAGTCATCCATGGTGCCGGGAGTGCCCGGTGCCTCTGAGGCTGCCCTCTACATCCCTGCCAGACATGGGCCAGCAGTGTCCTCATTTACACTGTGGACAGAGTGTCCTCTGAGCTGACCAGGCCTGCTGTCCCTGCCTCCTGAGAGGCCCAAGACTCTAGCATGGAACATCCAGCACTGTCGCCCGGTGACTTCAGTGGGTGAAGTCACAATGGAGTAGTGCCCTGGGGGAAATGAGGCTATAGCCTGAGCTGCTTGGACTTAGAATCTGGAAGGTCTGCCAGGGTACTGGAGCAGACTAAAAACGAACAAAATGGCTTCAAGCTTGTCTTCAACCTGAGGTACGAGAGGCTTATGAGACACATGTTTCTAAACCTAAAAACTTCTGCATAATAGCACGGCTCATTATTGCAAACCAGGGCAGCCCAGGGGATCCAGGGTGGGTGGTCCTTCCATCAGTCAAGGGTCCCAGCAGGAAACAAGATTCCCCCAGTTAAGAGAAATCAGAGGAAGTCTTCATAAAGGGGTGCTTCACAAAGATCACAGCAAACTGTAAGGAACCCTGTAGATAATGCGGACTCCTGACCCACGTGGTAGGGGGAGGGAAGGGAGAGGGCCGGCCAGTAACCTTTATTAGAGGAAAAGAGCCAGGCTGCAGGGACTCTACAGGCCAGTGGTAAGGAAGCCATCCGTGACCCTCAACTCCCCGGCTCTGGATGCTGTCTGCACAGGCAGCCCTCGAAAGCACAGGGCGGGGCTGCAAAGGGCTCATCTCCTAAAATAACACTTTTGGATGTATACTGGACACTGGGACAGACCTGAGCCTACAGGTCTGAAGATCCTTCAGTCCTTTACCACCTCTGGCCCGTAGTGGTTACTGTTCAGGGAGTTAACACACTATGGTTCCGTGGGACCCCTCCTGGTCTCTTTAACAGTGGCTCTGCAGGTGGACAGTTGGCAGGAATTCTGCCCTTGGCTGAATTCCCACCTAAGGACTTACTCAACTCACAGCTCTGGCTGAGCTCCTGGGGCAGGTTTGCAGAAGGAGTTGGGGCCGGGGGAGGGGGGGAAGGGGGTGAGGCAGAAGGCTAGGTCTGGATCCGGGATTTTACAGAGAGCTGGAATGTGCCACAAGAACTGTCCAAGTGTCGAGGGAGCTCTGGATAAGGTACTTTTGCTTCTGCCAGCAAGGGGCTCCCCCTCTGATGTGACAAGACCTGTGTCCAACATCTTGGGCCAAGACCTGGGAAAGTTGGACTATCTGATGGTTTGACCATGGCTTCATCCACCTATGAGGACTTGCATCCCTCACTCGCATGGCTCTAGGCATCATAGGTTGGAATCCTGGGACTTGGTGGAGGGGCAGGTACTAAGGAGTGAGTTGGGTGTGCTGGGGGTGACTGGCCCTCCCCTAAGCGGATCATCCACCAGACCCATCCTTCCCCTGAACAGATGCCTCTTCGACGCTGTCTCTCCTTCCACATTCATGCTGTTCATGAGGGCAGGTGTGAATTCAGCTCGTGGAGCCTTGTTCCCAGACGTCAGCCTCATCTCTCTCTGGGCTTTTTCTCCTTCATTGTACAGGCAGGTCCTTCCCGAGATGTGCTCCAGGGAATCTGGACTTTTCTGTTATTCTCTCAGACATCCCTTTGGCCATTTCCTTCTGTTTTTTGTCATGTCCCCATCCACAGAGCCTGGTGGTCCTCTAGTTTCACTAGAGACCTTCGCTTTCTTCACAGTGGTTTGGCCCTTAGAAGACCACTTTAGGGTGTATGTAGGACACTGGGACAGACCTGGGCCTCCGGGAGTAAAGACCATTCAGGTCCTGCGCCACCTTCTCAATTCTCTAATCCCGGGTTCCTACTCCAGACCCAGGCGCGTTCATTGTCAGTCCTTAATCCCTGACGTCCTACCATCACTAGGGACCCCTTTTTGGCTACCTCGCCGTCAAGGCTACGTCTCCGAGTCCCACCTCCGGCCTCAGCCAATGGCACGCCTCATTTCCTATAGGCCCGCCCTCAGACTCCGCCCACTGCCGCTTAGTTCCCTAGGTCAGGCTTCTTTCCGGCCCCGCCCCACCCCGCCCCGCGTCTGGAGCGCGCCTGTCCTGCCTCCTCCGCCCTCCCGCCCCCGCCGCCCCGCGCTCCCCCAACAACCCCCGCCGGCTCGGCGCTCATTGGTTAGGGCGGGCTGGAGGCGGGGTGGCGCGGGCCCGAACAGGACGGTCGCCATCTTGCGCGAGCCGGAATCCCGTCCCGCTCCTGCGGCCTAGAGTGCGCGCCAGTCGGCGGCGTTTCCTTGCCGCGGGCCCGGCTGGATCCCTTGCCTGCCTGGGCAGCCACTCTGTCCCAGGCCGGAGTCCGGCCCTCACGTCCTCATCTCGGCCAGGTCCGGCCTCCCCGCGGGGTCACCCGGCTGCCCCGGGGACGATGAACGGAGGATAAATGGTGCCCAAGGCAGACAGCGGTGCCTTCCTGCTGCTCTTCCTGCTGGTTCTCACTGTCACCGAGCCGCTGCGGCCAGGTGCGCGGCGCTGGGGGTGGGGGCGCGGTCGGGGGGTGGGGCTGGGGACGTCCTTCCACCGGTGGCAGCTGGGCGGCCACTGCGCCTTGGCCAGGGCACAGGCGAAGCCCGGCTGCGGGCCTCTGGGCGCCCCCTGCGCGGGCACAAGTTGGAGTGTACCTGGGTTCGGAGCCTCGGGGATCCACGTCTACCGAGAGCGCCGCGTGCTCTCTCGGAGCCCGCTGGCCGGGAGCTGCGTCTCGGGCTCACCCTTGTGCCAGGGCAGAGTGGAAGTCCAGAGGCCGAAGGCGGCTTGTGGAGGCACCTGGTGTCCCAAGAGTCCGCCCAACGGTGGCCTAGTGCCAGTGTTTCAGCCCTGGACAGCGATGGCTGGTGGCTTTTTGCCACTTAGTGAAACGCTGCACCACACAAGTCTAGCCCGGCCCAAAAGAGGAGTAAACCCAGCACCGTGTGCAGGGGACAGAGTCCTCTTAGCGGCGCCCTGCGCTTGGTGTTTTGTTTGTGTGGTGCGGCTAATTACTTTTGGTGCTTCCTTGGAGTTTCGTGTATGGTGGGGAACCTCAGGTCCCTTTTCTACATATTTCAGATACTTTGAACTGTGCCAAAAAAACTCTGACTGCTCCCACTCCCCAAACAAAGCAGGGCTGATTTATGCGTTAGGCACAGGAGTTCCAGTACAGCCTTACTGTCCCTTTAGGGATCTGCCAAAAAGTTTTATGAACAGCAGGTGTGTCTGTGAGCTTAAGGTGAAAGGAGATCTGTTAATATACGTATTCTGTGTTAGTACGCTCACCTCTGAACTAGGGCAATGACAGGTAGAGCTTTAATGCTTTTATCAGACAAAGGTTCCTATGAGGGAAGGCTGAAGGCAAGCCTCCTATGGCTAATAACATGGCTCACTATCAGAACTGGTGGGTACACCCGCAGCGATGTCCTAGCCTGGCTCCCATCCCACAACATATTGTAACGCTTTACTTTGTCCCTTTGTCACTCGTGGAAATATCTGCCTGAGCACCAGTGACCAACACAACAGAGTACTCCCCTGTTGCTCTTCCCCACATGAGAGGACCAGCCAGCTGCTCTGCATAGTAAGCTGACTGGTTGTAAAATAGCCTGCTAGGAAACCTAGTGGGCATGGTTCTCTTTCCCGACTAATGGGTCTGTGAGTGCTTGGGGTTTACGTCTTGGTAGACATGTATACGTCTGTGTAGAGTCACCAGCCATCCCATTATGTCTCTAGGGTCCCAGTTTTGCAGTTGTGGTCTCTAGGCCCTGGAAATGGAGCCACACATCCCTGCCTCTCTTTTGCCTCTTGTTCTAGGGCCAACATCTTCTGCCTAGGTCGCATAAGCACTTGATGTCCCTAACCGATTTCCCCTTGCTAGTCTGGTTATGTATCCTGCCAGCTGGCTGAGAGCTGGCAGAGAGATGTGTGTTCTTGCTGCCGGCCCATCTCTAGAGATATTCAAATGCAGAGAACACAGCTCTCTCTTTAGAAGTGCTAGTCTTTGAAGAAGAGAGCAAGTCTAAATTCCTGAGTATATTCCTGTGTTCAGTTGCAGGGCCATCCACTTGTACATGAGCGGCAAGGGAAGGTCTCATGGCGGGGGCTCACATAGTCTGAATGAGACATAGGGTGGAAGAGGCTCCAATGGAGGGAATAATGTGATTTTTGAATCCATGGCTTTCTAGGCTGGAACTTGACAGCAGCCCCTAATGCTGTCTTGTTGTCCTGCAAACCCCTAAGCACTTTAATGTCACCCCTGATGTGGGCAGCAAAGATAGGGATTGCTAGGTCATATTTTTTTTTCTTGTGTGCTTTTGTCTCTTTACACGTCCGTGGTGTCTATCCTGGGCACGCTGCGCTGTCTTCCTAGCTGATCGCTGCAAGAGGAGGGTTCTTCTGTAGCCAGGCTGCTTGCTTCCTGTCAAGGTCCTAGGTCTGAACCATGCGTGAGTGTGAAGAGGATACTAGTTAGAAGCCACCTCCAGGCAGATGGCTGTCCTCTTGCTCCTGCCCAGTGCTGTGAAGAAGAGCCAGGGCCTTGAGTGTTTCTTTGATGCAAGCTAAACCTTTCAGAGATGGGGGTAGTGGGGGAAGGGTAGGGGGCAGCAGCATGTGGAGCAGGGCTTAACCTGTCTAAACTTCTTTTTCTATTCTTTTGTTTGTGTAGTTTGTGCCAGATGATCAAACCCAGAGCCTTATGCGTGCTGGGCGAGCACCGTGCCACAAACCCAGAGCCTTGTGCATGCTGGGCGAGCACCATGCCACTGAGCTACACCTCCGGCCTCCAAGGTTCCTTTAAAATGAAACTTTGACCTTGGTTGTGTGAGGATGTTACATGTCAGATACTGTTCTAAGCGCTAATGCATGTGTTAATTTTCAAGTGGTCCCTGGAAGACTGTCATTAGCCTGATTTCACAGTTAGAAAAAGAGAACTCTTATAAAGCTAAGTGACCTAGGTGGGACTTTAATTCTGGGAGCCTGGCTACTTTGATCGTTCTGCCCCTTTGGCTTCTTGTCCACCTGGCTGTTTATGGCCAGTTTGTGCTTTATGTTATGCTGTTAATGGGTTGATTGGCTTTTAGTTTTTTGTTTTTGTTTTTGTTTTTTGTTTTTTGTTTTCTTGAGACGTAGTTTCTTTGTGTAGCCTTGGCTGTCCTAGAACTCACTCCGTTCTGTAGATCAGTCTGGCTTCGAACTCACAGAGATCTGCCTGCCTCTGCCTCCTAAGCACTGCGACTAAAGGTGTGCGCCACCACGCCCAGGTTATAAATTGCTTTTCAACTCCAGATATGAAACTCCTGGCTGCTCCTGTCCTCTGAGGGGTCCCTGAGTCCTTTAGGTGATAGTGTAAAATGTCTTGCCATCCTAGTACCCTGCCCTGGTCATTCCCTCTTCTAGTCATTGGCCAGTGCATTAAGACCCCTTGGTTTGGGGAGAGAAGAGCTCTGGACCTTTGCAGTAGCCATGACAAGAAGATGGGGTAGTGAGAGGGTAAGAGGGCTATGAGAGCCGCTGTGGGCCTCTCCCACCTCTGTGGGGAGTGCAGCTTTGCCCCGCATACCAGCACTGTTGAAGCTCTCATTGGGAAACAAAATTTTGCCATAGTTTCAGCAATAGCTTCCTTCAGAGTGATTCTGGCATTCTGAGTTAAGAAATCTTGCCTTCTCGGCAGGGCCATAGTCCAGGAGTCCTGGTCCCTTTCCTGCCCATTGCTGGCCCCATAAGAGGCTTAGGACACCTTGGGAGGTGGTGGGATTGGCAGCTGTCTTCATGCATTCCAGGTATGCTGCTCCCAGTGGGAGTGACCTGAAATAAGTCACTTGTCTCTCCCTGGCCTAGTTCATAGACACTTCTCTTAGCAGCAGTGTCTGTTCCAGGTAGTGTTCTAGCCGTGGTGGCAGGTGCTCTGCCTGCATGTAGCCATAGCAGGTGATGGAGCTGTACACTTTGGCTGCTTGGCAGTGATGGCAGTTCCTCCTAGGCATGACAGTGATCCAGCAGTTGATTTTCGCCTCCTTTCCTCCTCTGCTCCTTTGGTAGGTTTTTGATTCTGAAATGTCAGTGATAATATTTTGGACCCAGTAAAGAGCCCGTGACTTTGTACACAGTTCCATCATTTGTGCTGAGGACATTATGACCTTTGGTTTCCTTGTCAGTTTGGGGTCCCAGACAGTTGAGCAGAATGATGCCTGAATTTAAAGTGTGGTTATTCTGTGGCAGCTTTGGTTTTGTCTCTGGCTTGATTTACCGAGTGTCTTGGAAAGCTTAGTGGAAGCTGGTCAGATGTGTTTTGTCATGGCCGGCCTTGGTAGACCAGGCCCAGGCTGGAGGTAAGCAGCTGGGGCCTGTGGCACTGGTGCAGCGGCCTTGGAGATAGATGTCTTTGTGCTCAGGAGGCACAAGGGTGAGGTGTGATGGTCTTGTCTGAAGGTATTACAGTTTGCTTTCTGTTGCTGTGATAAATACCACAGTCACAACTACATGGGGAAGAACGGGTCTGTTTCACCTTACAGAGTACAGTCCGCCATGAAGGGCAGCCAGGGCAAGAACCTGGAGGCAGGAACTGATTTGCTTCCCCCAGCCTTCTTACCCAGCCTACACCCATGTGCCTGGGCATGGCACTGCCCACAGTGCGATGGTCTCTCCCGCATCAATTAGCAGTCAAGAAAATGCTCTACAGACATGCCCACAGGTCAGTTTGATAGAGGAAATTGCCTGGTGTGTCAGGTTGACAAAACTCTTGAAAAGTCAACGGCAGATGGTTGTGGTGGATTCCCAGCATTTACCTTCCCCGAAGGTCAGGGTTCTCCATAGTGTTTTCTGGTCCTCTCCCTCCCATCTTCTCTCTCTTCTCTTCCTTCTCCTCTCCTCCTCTCTCCTGCGCCTCTCATCTACTCCTCTCCCTCTCGTCCTTCTTTCCTTCTTCCTCTCTAGGTTACTTTCGTGCCTCAGCTTCCTCGCTTTGATATAAACATAATATGGCTTCATGGAGATGTAAGAATTGAAATGAGTAAGGAAATATTCCAGAAAGGTCTGATATAAAGCAAATGCTTTATACAGATCATCTGTTGGTATTATTCACAGGTAGATTTGCAGGAGTCTGGGGAACCCTTAAGTCTGTGAGCCAGATGGTATGTGCATGCAGGTCAGCAGGCTCCACTCTAGGAGGCACCAGAGCTGGTGCTGTGGTTTTAAATCTTGCCACACACATAGCAGCGACTGCAGGATTTTCTTTGCTGTCACTACGCTTTTTTTTTCAAATTGTATTTTTTTTATGTTTTTACGTTTATTTTAGTTATTTTTGAGAATTTCATGTGTGAATACTATATATTATTTTTGTCCAACTCCTGTGTCTCTGCTTCAAATACACAACCTTTTTTCTTTATTATTATTACAGATATTACATATATAATGTATGTGTGTGTGTGTGTGTGTGTGTGTGTGTATATATATATATATATATATATATATATATATATATGCATAACCTGCTGAGTCATTTAGTGTTGTCTCCTACATATGTGTATGTGCTGACAGTTTGGGATTGAATTGCCTGTCAGGGGCTCATCCCTTGGAAAAGAAGAATGGTTTTTCTTCTCTTAGCAACCATTGTCTTGTGAGATGTCCCTCACCCACATTGCATGTCATTTGGTACTGCCTTTATATAGATCTTGTATAAGCAAACAGTGTTGAGGGTTCATGGGGGTACAGCTCCCCCTCATAGAAGATATCTTGCAGTGAACATCCTGGTCCTCTGCCTCTGACAATTTTTCTGCCCCCACCCCCTTTTAGGATCCATGACTTCTTTTCATTTTGTTTTGTTTTTTTGAGACAGGGTCTCTCTGTGTAGCCCTGGCTGTCCTGGACTCATTTTAATAGACCAGACTGGCCTCGAACTCATAGAGATCCTCCTGCCTCTGCCTCCTGAGTGCTGGGATGGATCCATGATGGAGCCTTAACTGTAGGAGCTGTGTGTCAGTTGGGGATGGACACCCCTTGATCAGTTGTGCTCTGCATTCTGACCAGTTGTGATAGTCTGTGATTGTGTACTACAACAAGAAGCTTCTTCGATGAGGGCTGAGACCTTCTCTGTAGATATGAGGATAGGTATTTAGAATGCAGTTGGGAATTATATGAGCCTAGGAAAGTGGCAGGAGATGGATGGATCTTCCTTAGCAGTGGTTCTCAGCCTATGGGTCACAACCCCCACAGGAGTCGAGTAGCAGATACCCTGCATATCAGGTATTTACATTGCAAGTAACAGCGAAAGTATAGTTATGAAGTAGCAATGAAATAAGTTCATGATTGTGGGTCACCCCAACACGAAGAGCTGTACTGAAGGGTTGCCGCGTTAGGGAGGCTGAAGACCACTATTCTTTGGGGTCCGTGAACTTCCGGCTCTTGGGTAGTTGGCTAAGGTTATAGAACCAGGCATGAATTCCTTCAGTCCACTTAAACTGCTGTAGGTTACTTCTAAGATACAAGTGCCACTACTACACCCTTGGGCTGCCATGCCGTACTGTCACTACTGTGTTGTTGTACAGGCCTCACAGCTGGGTAAGACTGTTGATTGCCTTTCTCCCTTGGCAGCTTGCTTAACACCTTTGGATATTAAAGAGCTAGTCCTCAAGGAGGAGTCAAGGCCACTTCCTGCTCAGTTTTTCTACCTCATGTGTCCAATATGTACGGTGTTTTCAGCAATAGGCTCTTACCTTCAAGTTCTGGGAGACAATCAAGAGCAACAGCAATCGCCTGCATTGCTCTGGGAGTCTCTTAGACTCCCCTGCCCAACAGTTCGAAGGGAGGTTTCCCATGCCGGGTTCTGTAGGTTTTTAGTCTGGCTTTTAGGGGGAGCATTATCACTCCAAGTAGCATAAACTCATTTGACTTATATAATATATGTGCACATACTATTTTTAAGTAAACACAAAACTTTTTTTTTTTTTTTTGTTAGACCGGGTGTCTATACAGCCCTGACTATCCTGGAACTCAGTAGGTAGACCAGGCTGACCTCAAAGTCGCAGAGATCCACCACCTACCTTTGCCTCCCAGTGCTGGGATTAAAGGAATTTGCCACTGTATCCAGCTCCTCCGTGGTGTTCTTCTTCATTCCCTTCTCCCTCTGTATTGCCCCCCCAACCCTTCCCCAGATCAAGCCCTCCCCCAGATCAAGCCCTCCCCTCATTCCCCCCCAACCCCCAACCCGTTCTCCTTTCATGGTACCTGGGTCTTATTAACCCCCTCCCTAGAGCCAGCTCCGCCTTCCATCCCATCTTACTTTCTGTAGTTACTCCAGGTTATACACCCACATCTAAAGATGTGGAGCTAGGATCCATAAATAAAAGAATACGCAGCCAGTATACATTGCACAGTGCTAGGACTGTGTCCCCTGTGCCTGGACAGGCACAGAGTGGGTGCTTAGAAATCAGCTTCTGAGGGGCTGGAGAGATGGCCCAGTGGTTAAGAGCACTGGCTGCTTTTCCATGGAAGCCGGGTTCAATTCCCAGCACCACATGTCACACCTGTCACACTCCGGTTCCAGGGCTTCTGACAGCTTCACACAGGCACCCATGCAGGCAAAACACCAATGAAAATGATAGGGAAAAAAAAAAAAATATATATATATATATATATATATATATGCGCATGTGGGGGGGGTTCGAGACAGGGTTTCTCTGTGTAATCTCAGCCTTCCTGAGTGCTGAGATTGCAGGTGTGTGCCACCATGTCTAATAAGTATGTATGTATTTTTTAAAGCTCATTGTTTAAAAAAATACATTATTGAACAAATGCTCAAATGGCTATGTATATTTTTAACATAAAGGACAATAGTTTTTTTAGACAGTTTGTCTTGCAGCTGCCCTAATGGGAGTGGCAGGGAGTTCCGTAGCAAGGTGAACTGGGTGAGGGAGGGGACACAGCCAGCTGGTGGGCCTCATGTTTGGTATAACTTGCTCCTCGAGTATTAGCTATGTTGAGAGGGAAAGAGTGAGGGCTTCCTGCCAACGTGGATCCTTCCTAAAGCTTCCCAATCACCCAGCCTGGGACAGAGGCAGGGATCCCGGAGGCAGGGGCTTGGGCTTGGCATCTGGACTTGGGCACAGTGTTGAGTCTGCAGTGAGCTGGGCAGCTCATGGTGCAGGCAGCGGCTGGGGGCTGTCTAGGCAGGAAGGCTGCACTTTCGCCCTTCATTTCTCTCCCTTGTCTGCCTAGCAGAGCTGCTGCTCAGGCACCCTCAGCTGGGCTTCCACACGGCTGCCCTCGCTCCCTGCTGCCTGCCTTCTGCACAGGCAGACGGACTTCTGGTTGTCAGCGTTCAGCCATCACCTCACTCAGCTTGCTGTCTGTGTCCTTCAGCCATCGGCTGCTTCCCATTGGGCGGGACAAGGCTGAGTCGCTGAGAGAGCAGGCAGGTCCTGCTTGCTCCTGCTCCCTGGAGGACCTGCCTTAGGAGCTCATAACTATACTGGTGGGTGAACAGGTGGGTGTGGTGGCCAGGGATCAACCTCAGCTGTCATTCCTCAGGCACCACCATCTGATAGTGCATATGTGTGCCTGTGTGAAGACTAGAGGTTAACATTGAGTATCCATTAGTTCACTGTCCATCTTGGTTTTTGAAGCAAAATCTGACTGTATTTGGAGCATATGGATTTGGTTAGATGCCCCACAGACTTTCCTGTCTTCACCTTCCCAGTGCTAGGATTAGGCACGTGCTACCACACCAGAGCTACGTTCTGGGAACAAATTAGGTCTTCCAGTGTGCACCAGAAGTTGTTTGACTGAGCCTTTTCCCCAGCCCCAAACTGGTCTTTTGAGTTTGTCCCTGGCCTGGTATTCTTATGCCAGCCAGGATCACTAGGTACCCGTGTCCACCTGCTTCTCCTGCACTGGGCTTACCAGCCCACACTGCCACAACTAGGCTTGCTTTTGTTGTTTGGGGGATTTTTGTTGTTTATTTGAGACAGGGTTTCTCTGTGTAGCCCTGACTGTCCTGGAACTCATAGAGGTCTGCCTGCCTCTGCCTCCTGAGTGCTGGATTAAAGTGCCACCACACTGGGGCTGGAGAGACGGCTCAGCAGTTAAGAGCATTGGCTGCTCTTCCAAAGGACCCAGGTTCAATTCCCAGCACCTACATGGCAGCTCACACCTGTCTGTACCTCCAGTTCCAGAAGATCTGACAACTGCACACACACAATCAGACATATAGACAATACACCAATGTACGTAAAAATTAATAAAAAAAAAAAGTGCCACCACACCCAGTTTACCACAATTGATTTTCAAAAGTGGTTTCTGGGGATTGAGCTCAAGTCTTTGCATAGTAAGCGCAGATTTTTTGTTTTGTTTGAGACAGGGTCTTACTTTGCAGCCAAGGATGTCCTAGAATTTACTGCACAGGATAGGCAAGCCTGTAGTGATTCTCTTGCTTAGCCTCCCAAGTGCTGAGATTAGTAGCACCCAGCCCACACCTCCTCTCTCTCTCTCTCTCTTTCTTTCTTTCTTCTTATATTGTATGTTGTTTGTTTTTAAGATTTATTTTTGTTCATGTGTGTCTGTACACGGGTGTCTGTGGAGACTAGAAGAGCGTGTCACTTAGTTTTTAATCAGAAGCAAACAGGATGCTTGGGACCAATGTATTGGTGCTATGCCTTGCCCCCTGCATCACCACTCCAAAGCCAGGTAACAATGCCCTGTGTAGTTGAGTGCAGAGTTCTTCTGCCTAAAGATAGGTCACTGGGTTGAGACCCTTCATTGTCCATAGTTTCCGAAGGGTAGGCACTGATACCAGGTTTACAGTTTTTTAGGCCTGGGTGGCCAGCTCAGGGCAGGCAGGCAGTGGCTTCTGCCTGTGATCTCACAAAAGAACACATGCATTGCCAGACGCTTGAGAGGCTTACTCATCATTTTAACCTTGCTTCCACCTTTTATGTGGACTCCATAGGGTTTTTGTTTGGTTGGTTGCTTTTTCTTTTTTTCTTTTTTCTTTTTCTTTTTTTTGGTTTTTCGAGACAGGGTTTCTCTGTGTAGCCTTGACTGTCCTGGACTCACTTTGTAGACCAGGCTGGCCTCGAACTCACAGCGATCCTCCTGCCTCTGCCTCCCGAGTGCTGGGATTAAAGGCGTGCGCCACCACACCCGGCTTGGTTGGTTTTTCAAGACAGAGTTTCTCTGTATAACTACCCTGGCTGCCCTGGAACTCTCTTTGTAGACCAGACTGGCCTCTGCCTCCTGAGTGCTGGGATTAAAGGTTGCGCCACCACGCCAGGCAACTCTGTGGATTTTGAACCCTGTGGTTATATTACCTCTTAAGAGTTTTCATGGATGTAAAGGGTCAGACAAAGGTGGTATTCTCAACACTCAGAAGAGCCCGGCAGGCTCATGAGTTCCAGACCAGCCTAGGAAGTAGTGAGAGAGATTGTCCCTGAAAACAAGGCCTGCGAAGATTGCCCGGCTGATAAAATGCTTGCTAACAGGGCTGGGGACCTGAGTTTGATCCCTGCAGCCATAGTCAGGAGCGATGGCGCGAGTCTGTACCCTCAGTGGACTGAGAAAAGTGCAAGTAGGTTCCCGGGAGCTCACTTGCCAGCTCCTCTTGCTAAATTGGCTCAGTCAAGTCTAAGAGCAAATGTGCAAAACACTCAACATTAATTGTTGATCTTTGCACAAGTACAGATGCATACACACACACACACACACACACAGTGTTGGGGAGCATTTTAAAAAACAAACAAAACTGTGTTTATGGAGATCAGCTCTTAGGGATCAGTTCTCTTCTACCTTTTTCCCCTTTTTGAGACAGGGTCTTCTGTGTAGCCTGGGAGGCCAGGTGGCCGTGGGCCGCATGTACCTCCTCTTCTGCCTGGGTTTTGAGGTAGAGTCTTACCTTGTTTCTTCCAGAGTTTCTTATGTAATCCAGTTTTTGTGTCTCCCATCTCACCCTGAGAATGCTAGGACCACAGATGCAAGCCACTCTCTGAAGCTCTTTTCACATGTATTCTAGGAACCAAGCTTAGGTTATCAGGCTTGGGTTATCAGCAAGGGTTTTGTTGTTTTATTTTTATTTTTTATTTGCGGGAAGCAGGGCATAGTGGTGCACACCTTTAATCCCAGTACTTGGAGGCAGAGGCAGGTGGGTCTCTGGGAGTTCACGGCCAGCCTGGTCTACAAAGCAAATCCAGGCTAGCCAAGGCTATACAGAGAAGCCCTGTGTGTGGCAGGGGAGTCCCCCAAAAATAAATAAAAAGGGAAATAGGTCCTTGTAAGTAAAGGTAAAACATGATTAATAACAAAAAACACAAAGTAAGTATAAAGATGATTAGAAACCCCCCCCCAAAAAATAACATAAAATTGTAGCTAACTGCTCTTACACATTTCTACTAAACAGTACATTGTGAGGCAGGATTACTGTATTTTTCAGACCATAAGACACACTTCCCTCCCAAAAAGTTGGGGAGGAAATTAGGGTGCGCCTTATGGTCTGATTGCTGTTTTTCCTGTTTTTCTTGTTTTACTGCTCTAAAAACTGGGCGCGTCTTATGGTCAGGTATGTCTTATAGTCTGAAACATATGGTAGCCATGATTCACAGACCTGCAGAGAGTAGGGGAGTAAATAACTTGCCTGAAGTTACATAGCTCCAGAGTTTCAGTTTGTGAGGTGGCGCTAGTGTCTGGAGTCTGGGCAACCTGATGGTAGCACACTGATCTGTGCAGCCTCAGTGGGAGCCTTTCCCTCTGTCTTCTGACTTTTCACCTTGAGTCTCAGCTGCCTGCTTACCTGTCCCCTCCCCGCCATCACCGCCATCCTAGCTTTCTGTCCTTATAGCTCCCTTTTGCCACTGGGCCCAGCACCACCCTTGAGAAGTTCCCACGCTCAGCATGTCAGGGACTGTCCTGCAGTCTGTCTTGGGCCTAGCTGCCGCCGTCTTTGTCCCTGTGCCTGCACGTCATGTCTGAGCATCCCACATTCTGTGAAGTGCTTGGCGCACACAGCCTTAAGAGCCGTAAATGAGGCATTCCTTTTCACATGGAGTTTCTGGTGTGTTGGTCTTGTGCTTGGTCTAAGAGTCCCACGGAGGGGGCTGGGAAGATGGCTCAGAGGTTTAAGAGCACTGGCTGCTCATCCACAGGTCCTGGGTTCAATTCTCAGCAACCACATGGTGGCTTATAACCATCTACAATGGGATCTGGTGCCCTCTTCTGGCAGGCAGGCACACATGCAGGCCTTGCATTGTATATATAATAAGTTGATAAGTAAAAGATTCCCAAGGAGTATATGAGATGACGCTTTTTGCCTGCATAACCAGAGCTCTGTGATGATTCTAGTGCATGGTAGCATTCAAATCTAGCGGGGTGTGTGTGTGTGTGTGTGTGTGTGTGTGTGTGTTACAGCTGCCCATTGCTGCTTGACTTTAGATCCTCTTTTTGTATGCCTCAGAGCTCTGATCCAGCGTTGCTTCAGGAGTTGCCTTGTTTAGTTTAGTGTTGCCCTAGCTGGGGCTGGGGTGTAGCTCAGTGGGAGAGTGTTTGTCTAACTAACACAAACGTAAGGCCCTGGCTTCCACCCTGTTGGAGGTTAGCCAGGATACAAAGCCATGGCCTCTACCTTAGCAGCATAAACATACCATGTGCTTTTGAGGGTCAGGTAACTTCTCTGCCATTCCACTGAAAAACTGGTCCTTGGGGATGTGGGGACCAAGATGGTCTCTGAGTTTATTCAGCTTCAGGTTAAGTTAGGTGCTGGCAGCCCTAACCAGGCCTTTCCTGGAGAGACACAGCAGTGAGCCATATTCTGTAAAGCCCTGGGCTCCAGCTCTTCTTTGCTTCTGGGACCTTCTCAGAGTGTTGGTCAGGGTCATTGCCAGCAACAGAGTGCCCGAGACCTCAGTAACGAGCACTGCTTGAGTGGGTTCTGCCAGGAACGCCAGGAGTGGTCACTTCCATGTGTCTCAGAGCAAAGGATGGAGCCTAACAGGGTATGGCCATTCAAGGCTTGTCTTGTGATGAGTTTTTGGTGCCTCTTTCTGTACTAATCTCCTCATACCAGAAAGCTTTAAGGGCCAGGTAATAGTTACACACAGCAGTGGCCAGAAAGGAGCTATGAGCTAACGGGCAAGAGTTACAGGGACTGCCAAACTCAAGACGATGGTAGGGTTCCTGGGACAAGTCTGTACGTGTCCCTGGGCCTTCATGAAAGCACAAATGATACTGTTGAAGGTGAGGGGAAGTTCTGTCCCCATCACTAAAGATCATGGTTGTCCTCACGTCCCAGCTCTGTCTTCCCTGGCTGTTGCATGTGTTGGGCAAGCGCTCTGATACATTTTCCCGTTGTTGGCAGCTGCAGTCCTTGAAGCCAGACAGTATTTCATGAAAGCACCTGGCCTCATTCCTCTGTGCTACACATGGATGGTGCTCCTTTTCAGTGTGCCTTTTACTACTGATTGGTCCAGGTTGCACTACTGACTGTAGGACTGCCCCACGCAGTGTCTGGTGGCTCAGGTACTGGCCCTGCCCGAGGCCTTGTCTCAGCCCTTCATCACTCTTACCTTAGGATGAGATCTAACTCACGTGTTGGCTATCTGTGTTGTTAACTGTGGTTTGTGTCTCTTTTGATAGTGTCCCAGGAAAAACTGCTGGCCTGGCCTGCACAGTGCTGGGTGCAATCCCATGCTACAGGAGCCCATCTCCTAGACTAGTGTGGCTAAATGGACAAGAAGCCCAGCCAGCCAGCCTTTCATATCCTTCTGCTCTTCGTCTGGTTTGGGGTGTGGTCGTGGGAGGAAAAATCTCTTTTCTAGAAGGTTCTGGTCCAAGTTGAGAGCCTGTGGAAAGCCTGCCAGGACATGGCTGCTAGCTCTGTCTAAAGCAGGGTAAGGGGTAAGTGACAGACCTGCACAGAGCACCTACTTCCTGTCCTGAGGAGCAAGGTGGCCTGTTGTCTGAGACCACTCAGGTAGACAGTGAGAGGAGGTGATTGCCTTTGTAACGTGAGTGTGACATGCACTTCTGCTAGCCTTTTGCACTTTGTGGGCAAATGTTGAGGAGAAATTAATTCCAAACAATTTAGAAAGCATACTAAATTTCCTACAGTCATCTGAGACAGCTCAATTTATATAATTTAAAACAAAGCCAAGTCTTGCTGACAGAGAAGTTAATTTTAGAGAAAGAATCTCACTGCTAAGACTTTGACATTCCTTTTTTTTTAAAAAGATTTATTTATTTATTATGTATATACAATGCTTTGCCTACAGTAGGCCTGCAGGCCAGAAGAGGGCACCAGATCTCATTATAGATGGTTATGAGCCACCATGTGGTTGCTGGGAATTGAACTCAGAACCTCTGGAAGAGCAGACAGTGCTCTTAACCACTGAGACATCTCTCCAGCCCGACTTTGACATTCCTAATTCCCAATTCCCACCCACAGCACAGTGAATTAGCAGTACCTCTCCAAACCCATGGCCACTGTGGCATCGATAGCCCTGTCAGGACCCATAAGGAAAGCCACTCATCGTACCACATGGAGACATCAGTGTTTGCAGAGCCTTCGTGATATGATGTCGTTACTCTTGAAGTTGATGAGTGCTGGCGATCTCTCTTCTCAGTGACTTGTACAATGTGGTAAAGCATACATCACATACAATTTACTGTAGTAATCACTTTCACTTTCGGCGTGCTGAGGATTAAACTCAGGGGCCTTGCGTATTCTGGGAAATACTCTTCTCTGAGCTATCTTCCCAGTCCTTAACTGGTTTTTGTTCTGTTTTACATGTGTATGTATGTGGCTGTGTGTGCCGTTTTGTGAGGATGTGTCCTAGCCTTCCACTTTTTGAACACAGAGTCTGTGGTACTTGCCCACATGAGGTCATATAACATCCAGGGAGTCGCGTGTCTCTGCCTGCTTCCTATTTCACTGGGTTGACAGAAGCACAACACTGCATGCAGCTTTTATGTGGGTTCCGGGGACTCGAACTCAGGGACTCGAACTCAGGTCCTTTGTGCAAGTGCTTTATGCACTGAGCCGTCTCCCCCGCCCCTTCTCTGTTTTAAGCATGTGATTCAGTGGCATAAAGTACATTCAGGTTATTGTGTAGCCAGCACCACGACACATTCCTAGAGCTTTTTCATTATACCAGCCAGAAACTTACCCGTTAAATAATAACTTCTCCTCCCTTAGTCTCTGGCATCTACTAATCAACTCTCTGTCTCCATGGATTTGTATATTGCAGACATTTTATGTAAGTGGAGTCATGCTGCACAGTTTCTGTGGTTTCTTTGACTTAGCCTATTTTCAGGTTCGACTACACTATAGCACATGTAAGTTATTGTTACCAGGTAACATCGTGCTGCATGAGAACAGCCCGTGTTACCCACCCTCAGCTGACCAAGGACTCCATCTTCAGGTGTTAGAAGCAAGTGCTGATTTAGCCACTGGTACACAGCCCCTGCCAGGGTCTCTGCCTTTAGTTCTCTTGAGTACACGTCTGGGAGGGAAATTGCTAGTTGATACTCTAATTCTACGTTTCCACAGATGCTGCATCATCTCACACTGCTGCAGTAGCGCTGTTAGGCTCCATCCTCTACAGCCTTGTCGGGACATTTTCACCTTGAGAAACAGCTGTTCCAAGCCGGGCGTGGTGGCCCACGCCTGTAATCCCAGTACTCGGGAGTCAGATGCAGGCAGATCACTGTGAGTTCAAGTCTAGCCTGGTCTGCAGAGTGAGTCTAGGAGAAGAGAGGAGAAGAAGGTCGTACCATCATGGGTTAGGTGGAGGAGACGCACGTGGCCGGCGTGGATGGAGAGTTGGCCCAGATGAAGAACATTAGCAAGTATATGGGATTATGGATGGCATGAAACTGGGGCAGGATACCTGCCTCCCTATGAGAAGTAATTTAGAGGATTAATATCTGCTTTGCCCCAGGTTAACTAATGCTGTTTTAAAATATAACAGGTGTCTGTGTCTTGATTGATTGCTAGTGGGTAATACTGATGTAGTAATAATTATAGCCCTAATAATAAACATTATTAGGACCATACTGGTAAATTAAGAACAACACTCACTATCTTTGCTCAAGAGCTTTTTGACAACACCATGCTCTTTACAGAGATGGGAAGGCCTTCTGATGCTGCTGGGTCTTGGGTCTCAGTTGCTGGGGAACAATAGTGTGGCTTCCAGAAATCAGTCTCTCTCCCTCTGTCCCTCCGTGCCCCCCCCCCCCATAACTAAGTTGAGAGCACTCAGATTGGCATCCACACTGCATCTGTGAACAGATGTTCTCCTTGGTCTAAAACAAGAATGAGCATTACTCTGCAGCAGGCGCTGTCTGCTGTGGCCAGGACGCCTTGCTCCGTGGGAAAACCTTGTTCTTCCCGTGACAGACTGGGACCACGTGACCCTTCCACCTTTGACCAGGGCTGCAGCAGCTGCTGCTGTGGCCACAGACTTCTCACAGGAAGTACGAAGCTTAAGTTCATTGTTTCCCAACCGGTGGCTGGGAAGAAGATGCTTGGTTTCATGTTGGCCCAGCCTACTGCCTAGGAGGCACCATAAAAAAGAGCAAGGACCTTTGATGTGTGCGGCGAGTCCTCCGTGTCCATATTTGTGTGTGCGTGTGGAGGGAGGCCAGAGCTGACGTAGGAATGTCTTCCTGAGTCACTTCTCCACCTGGCTTTTCAGACAGGATGTCTTGCTGAGCCTGGCTAGAGCTTGCCATTAATACTAGACTGCCTGACCAGTGAGCCCCTCTGACCTGCCTCTTCCACCATCCAGGATAACAAGCACACTCTCATCATCACGCGTGTTCTCCTGGGCCCACGTAACGTCCCGGCATCCTCTTATGTCAGGACTGCTTTCTGTTGTTACGTTGAGTGTGCGTGTTATTATTATTTTTTAAGTAACAGATTTAAATTGCATTTATTTTTTTGAGTGTGTATTTTTAAGTAATTAGAAACTTTTGAGTACGTGCTAGCTGCTTTCACTTGGCATAATTGAGGTTCATCTGGCCTTTAAAAGATTGTTGTTGTTGTTGTTTTTGTTGTGTCTGTGTGAACCATTGCCACATGAGTGGGCCCTGGAGACCAGAAGAAGACATTGGGCTCCTGGAGTTAAAGTTACAAGCAGAAAAAAAAAAATAAATAAATAAAGTTACAAGCAGTTGTGAACCTCCTGCTGTGGGTATTGGAAACCAAATTCAGGTCTTCTGGAAGAGCAGCAAGCTCTCTTAGTCACAGATCTGCCTTCCTAGCACCCATGTAAGCCCAGCCTTCTCATTCTCTTAATAAAGGGTTCTGCCGGGCATGGTAGCAGTTTTCTTTTCTTTTTTCTTTCTTTCTTTTTTTTTTTTTTTTTTTTTTTAAATAAAAATGTGAATGGGTGTTTTGCATGTATACCTAGTGCCTGTGGAGGCCAAAAGAAGGTGTTCAAGTTCACCCTGGGACTGGAGTTAGACAGTTGTGAGCCACCATATGGGTGCTAGGTAGTCTGCCAGAACAGCCAGTGCTCTTTTTTTTTTTTTTTTTTTAATTTTTATTTATTTATTTTTTAAAGATTCATTTATTTATTTATTGTGCGGTATTCTGCCTGCATGTACACCTGCAGGCCAGAAGAAGGCAGCAGATCTCATTATAGATGACTGTGAGCCACCATGTGGTTGCTGGGAATTGAACTCAGAACCTCTGGAAGAGCAGACAGTGCTCTTAATCTCTGAGCCATCTCTCCAGCACCTAAAACTTTTTTTTGTGTGTGTGTGGGTGTGTTGCTGTGGCTGTGTGTGTAACTGATATATCTGTGGTTGTGTGTGTAAAGGAGGTAACTGGTGTGTGGGTATGGATGTATAAATGAGGTAGCTGTGGCTGTGTAGGTGTATGTGTAACTGGTGTGGCTGTGTGGGTGTGCCAGTGGAGGCCGGAAAGCTCATGAGATCCTTGGAGTTGGAGTTACTTGTATCTTTGAGCTCCCTGATGTGAGTGCTGGGAGCTGACTCTGGCCCTCTGATAGAGTAGGAAGCGCTCTCAACTGCTAAGCCACATCATCAGCTCCTGGCATGTACTTTTAATTCCAGCACTCAAGAGACAGACAGCTCTCTATGAGTTCAAGGCCAGCCGGGTCTGCATTACAAGTTTCAGGCCAGCCAGGGTTACTGTTATATCGAGATCACCCAGATCGCGAGACCTCCAAAAAACCACCAGGACCGATGCAACATACACAGGATCTGAGCCTCAGATCACAATCCTACCTGATGCAGCAGGATAGGAGAGTGACCCCGAGCATCAAGGGCAAAGGGTTTATAAAGGGAAGTGGGGGTGGGAGGCCACAGGAATGTCGACCCTTAGATAGGTTGGGTGGAGGCTGGATCTTCAGGCAAGCTGTGGGTCATAGCAATCAACCTTCAGGCAGGTTCAGGAGTGCAGAGGCTGGATGTTCAGGGAAGCCGTGGGTCACAGGAATGTCGACCCTTAGGTGGGTTGGTTGGAGACTGAGTCTGGAGGGGAAGTTTTTTGTTTTTTATCTCAGAGGAACATTGGGAGTTAATTGTATCTAATCGCTCCGGTGGAGTTTCTGGAGACTGCGGGCAGGTCTAGTTTATGGCAGTGCGTGGTCATTCCCAGAATGCAGGAAGAAGTGAAGTCACCTGGAGGACAAGTTCTCATAGACCATGGCATTAATTGTAGAATATACATTACATATAGTATATGGCATTAATTTTGCCCTTACAGTACAAAGAGAGACCCTGTTTCAAAAGAAAAAGTTATAAAATTGAAAAAGTCATCTAATGAAATCTAGTTTACCAGTTTTTTATTTTGTGACTGTTACATATACATCTTAGCAATCTTTACCTGAACTAAAGTTTAAATTTTTTTGTGGTTTCTGCTCAGTTTTGATAGTTTGGAGCTTTACATTTACCTCTGGACCTTTGATGTATTTTGAGGCACTTTTTATTTCTGGTACAGAGAACAGTACTTTCTTATTTGATAGCTAGTCATCCCATGTCCATTTATTGAAATAGCCTTGAACTCACAGACATCCACCTGCCTCTCTCTCCTAAGAGATGGGATTAAAGGCTTCTCCACCACATCTGCTCAGCGATGTCCTTTATTGTTTGCTGTTCTTTTTCTTTTTTAATTATTCTATTTTTGTACATATACTTGTATATTATTACATATATATTTGTTCGCTGTTCTTTTCTTCTAGGTCCTGGAATGTTTTCAATGCTCTAAGTTTTTTGCATTTCCAAAAATCTTAAAAGTCCAGTTGTTGTTAGTTTCTGTGATCAAGCCTTGCCATTCAGGCTCCGCTTCCTCCTCCATTACAGTGACTAGGGATCAAAGAGACCTCAGATGGTTGTGAGTGTTTCGAGAACGTCTTGGGAGACAACTTCAGTGAGACAGCTTGTTTAAATAGGGAGAACTAAGGCAACTCAAACCTTTGGGGAATGGATAGGGGCGTTTGGGGTGAGTATACATGTTTGGCTGGGACCAGGATGCTGGGGATACCTTATTTGCAGGAGGAGGAATTTCAGGTGCTGCTGGAATGACCTTATAAGGGAAGAGGAAGATTAACCTGGCTACCAGGCTATGTAACCTCCTGGGGGTTCAGGAGTTGGGGGCACAGGGCTAGGCGCACTGGGACGTGCAAGCCTGGGGTTGGGAGAATGTTCCTACCCCTGCCTATCTCAATATGAAATTTCCAGAGTTTCAACACTCTCCAATCCCACAGCTCCCCGGCCCCACAAAGCTCTATGCAATATTGTTGGTAGCATTGACTTTGGCTAAACTGAGATCTTAACCATTTGAATCTTCTGATCCATAAGGGCCAATAGGTTTGGGTCTTTTAATATATCTTTCAGCCACATTTTTTTATTTTCGGCATATAGGATTTAAACTTCTTTTTGTTAGATATATCGTTGTTTTTTTTTTTTTTTCTCCTTTTGGTCTTCTCTTCACTTTATTTATTCAAACAGTCTTACCGTGCAGCTAAGGCTGGCTCTGAATTCAGCCCCTTGTCAGCATCCAAAGTTAGAATTACAGACGTGCGCCACCATGTCTAGGTTACATTTATTTTTTGGTTTGTTGTTGTTTTTGTTTTTCGAGACAGGGTTTCTCTGTGTAGCCTCGGCTGTCCTGGACTCACTTTGTAGACCAGGCTGGCCTTGAACTCACAGCGATCCACCTGCCTCTGCCTCCCGAGTGTTGGGATTAAAGGTGTGCGCCACCACTGCCTGGCGCTTACATTTATTTCTTAATATTGTTGCTTTTGGTAACTATCTGAACTCTGAATTTTTTGAAGAGTTGACCTTTTTTTTTTTTTTTTTAAATAAGTTATTTTATTTTATTTTATTTTAGTGTGAGGGTGTTGCCATTGGAATTGGTATTACAGACAGTTGTGCGCTGCCATGTGGTGGCTGGGGATTGAACCCGGGACCTTTGGAAGAGTAGACAGTGCTCTTAACCACTGAGCCATCTCTCCAGTCCCCGAGTTGATCTTTTTTTAAGATTTAATTTAATGTTTACCTAGATGTATATCTATACCACTTCTGTGTGAGTGCCCCTGGGAAACTGGACCAGGGCACCTGGATTCCTGGGAGCTGGTGTGAGATGTGAGCCACCTCACATGGATACTGTGAACCAAATGTTAGCCCTCTGCAAGAGCAAAACACACTTTAACAAGCGATCTGGTTCTCCAGCTCTGATATTAGTAGTCTAAATATTTTGTGGAGTTTTCTATGTGAAGCCATTTGAGCCTGGAGTTTACTTTGTGTAAAATAGAAGTACCCAACATTTTGACATTGCAACTTGACATTGTGGTCTGCAAATGTGTTGACCTATGTTTACTGTTGCCCTGGGGTGCATTTGGTCAGTTGGACACACCTGGTAAAGTTGTTTTGTTTGTTTGGTTTTTGAGGTGTTCAAAAAAACCCAAAACCCCATGAACTCTAGGGAAATACTACGACACTAAACCCATAGAGCTGCACCCAGCACGTGCGCATAGAGCCACACCCCAGCCCGTGCCCATGGAGCCGCACCCCAGCCCGTGCGCATAGAGCTGCACCCCAGCCCGTGTACATAGAGCTGCACCCCAGCCTGTGCCCATAGAGCTGCACCCCAGCCCGTGTGCATATAGGCTTTTCTCAGTGCTGCGTTTTCTTTTCAGCTGTAGGCTGTTTGTTTCCTGGCCTCCCCATTCCTTGTGTGTTCTTTACCAAGGGGCTTTTGTTGAGTTGAGGTGCAGCAGAAAGGTGCTCACTAGGTGCAAAACCCTGGGCATCCCAGTCTCCAGAACTGTGGCTAATTACACTATTGGTTTTAATATGAAAAGATACTTTTATTATTTCTTACACATCGGGTTGCATTTTCTAAGTTGATGAATGAAACACAGGGCACCATTTCCTTGATGCTCTGGAGACTCCCACATGGGTGATGCTGCCCATGAGGGCACCAGCATGTTCAATAGTGAAGAACACTTGCTGAGTTGGTCTGTCATGGCTCCATGCTCAAGTGTTCACTTTTTTCTTCAAATGTGGTTTTCACATGTGTTCTTAAGTTTTTTCATTAGTATGCAAAGGATCTGCCTGGTTGAGGGATAGGTTTTGTGTGTGGATGGAATGTCACAGAGGGTGGCACACTGTTTTCTGCTGTCAGAAGTCAAAGCACGCTCTGCAGCTGTAGTCGTCTGGGAGAGAAGACTATGGAGACTTAGGGTAAAGCCAGGCAAAGCCACACTCTGGATCGGAAACTGATGCTTCCAGATAGTTCTGTTGTTATCACCATTTTACTGCTGCTACCATGGTGGATCAAAGGTCCTTATCAAGTGATACAAAGAAAAAGTGCTGTGAAGATAATAAGAAAAGGTACTGTGAAGATAGTATGTCTTTAAAGAAAACACATGGATTTTCATTCCTCTAGCCCACCATCTTACCTCAGTCCCCAAACTGTTGTTTCTAATTTACCTACTCTGTGGTACATTCTGTGATAGGAGCGGAAAGTGGACATAGAAAGCATGGTATATCCAGCCACTCTTACACACGCACGCACGCACGCACGCACGCACGCACGCACATGGCAACATAGACACTCGTTGACTTGAGAGGTGGCTTAGAAATGCAGACTTGGTATAAAGTACATTTAACACATCTCACCTGCCCAGCACCGTGGTCAGCAGCGCAGCGTGCTAGAATGCCTGGCCTCTGTTGTTCTCCCACGGCTGACTGGAAGCTGTGTACACTGCTGTTGCTCGGTTTTGTGACC
>OU015745.1:72729487-72748249 GCA_907169655.1 Acomys percivali | reverse complement strand
GGAGCAGGTTAATGCTTTGTTTATTTGTAATAATTTATATACATATATAATTTTTTAAAATAATGGATACTTTGTCTGCATGTGCACCTGCAGGCCAGAAGAGGGTACCAGATCTCATTATAGATGGTTGTGAGCCATCATGTGGTTTCTGGGACTTGAACTCAGGATCCCTGGAAGAGTAGCCAGTGCTCTTAACTGCTGAGCCATCTCTCCAGCCCCACAAACTGATTTTGTTTTTCAAACTTTTTATTGATTCTTTGTGAGTTTCACATCATGCATCCCAATTCCCCCTCCCCATTTACCCACACTCCCCCCTTGCAAACTGCCTCTCCCCCTGAAACAGAGAAAAAAAATCTCATGGAAACTGTAGTGTATCCCACACTTCTTTGATTGCAAATATTCATTGCAATGACTTGTTGGTCTAGTATGAGGCCTGTGGCTTCTGCTACTCTCTTAGTACTGGAACCTCACGGGCACTCCTCTCAGATGTCCTGGTGTTGCCCTGTGTCATGGAGATCCTGTAGTTTTGGATCTGTAGGACTGGCCTCTTCATGCACTCCAGCAGTCTAATGATGGGGTAGATGCTGGCATGGGCCGACTCAAAGCCTTGGATCTGGGCCTGAGAGCTATCTGAGCAGTCACCCACCAGCTCATGCCCTCAGCGTCGGCTCATCAGCAAACCCCCTCCCCCAGCCTCACACCCACTACCAGGTCCAGCTCTACCCTGCTGTCCAGGCAAGGTGCAGGGCCTGCTCTCCTGAGTGTTGCAGCCAGTGAGGGACATGACCAGTTTCCCCACCTTTATGGCCTCAGAACCAGGTCTCCTGCCTGCTCCAGGTGGTAAGGGGTGAGGGGAGACCAGGGGGTGAGAGGTGAGGGGAAAGGAGGGTATTTCTCCCTGGTTCACACCACCGCCCAGCAGACAAGAGGCAGGGCTGGCGAATCTGTAACCTCCACATCCAGAGAGAACTTACTGTGCTGCCCAGATAGACAACTCATCCGCTCTGATGACCTCAGGGCCAGCTTTCCTGGCTGCTGTTGGTGGCAAGGGGTGAGGGGGCATCTCTCCCTTGCCCAAGTCACTGCACAGCAGACAAGTTGTGGGACCAGTTCTCCCATGCCCACACCTGGGGGCCAGCTCACCTGTGCCCCTGACATCAAGGTCAGCTCTACTGTGCTGTCCAGGTGAGGTGACTGGCCTGCTTCCCGAGCACTGCAGCAGGCAAGAAGCAGGGCCAGGTCTCCCGCCTGCTGCAGGTGGTGTGGGGGGGGCTCTCTCACCCTCATCCATGCTATCGCATGGGAGACAAGTGGTAGGGCCAGGGCTCTCACGACTCTGTTCTCTGGACTAGCTCACCCACAACTCCTGCAACGGGTGGAAGTAGGGGGGGGTGAGGCTAGGGACAGGGCCAGCTCTCCCATGATGACCGGGTGAGGGGTGGGGCCAGTTCTGCACAGCCCTCAGACATCCACATAATCTTGGCCTTTTATGGTACAGACCCTTGCTACTTCAGGCCACAGACCCCAGTGTGAACCCCGGTAGCAGCACAGGCCGGACCCCACTATGTTCTAGAATGGCATCACATCAGGCTGTTCTGCGCTACTCTCAAGTCTCCAGTTCTGCCCCTCTTCATGGTGCCCAATCCTTTCATTTCTCCAACACTTGCTTGCTCCTCTTGGTGGCCCCATGGTCTCTGGGTGCCTGGGGTCATCCCAGCAGTGGTCTCAGGGGTGCTATGTCCTGCTCGTGCATTGTGGAGCTTGGACAAGGGTCACCTCAGGCATGGGCTGCCCCACAAGACTTGCTTGGCACCTGACTGGTGGTCATCTCAGGCTAGCTCCCTGTCCAGGCCCCATGGTGCAGGTCTGGTGATTGTCTCAGACTTGTTCCTTACCTAGCACACCCAACTAGTCCCATGTGAGGGTCGTCTGTTTTGGACTCACTCCTGCTGGGACCCTTAATCCCAGGCAGGGTTCTTCTAGTCTATGGCTAGGCTAGGCTACCGCAGTCCGGGGGCCTGGGGCCTGGCCATTAAGGGCCTGTGCTGCGCTAGACAGGCTAGCTCCCTGTCTGAGCCCCCTGGCACTGGACTGGTGGATGTCTCAAATTCTCTTTCTTTTCTTTCTTTCTTTTATTTTCTTTTTTTTTTTTTAAAGGCTTTTTGAGATGGGGCTTCTCTGTGTAGTCTTGGCTGTTCTGGACTTGCTTTGTAGCCCAGGCTGGCTCAAACTCACAGAGATCTGCCTGCCTCTGCCTCCCAAGTGCTGAGATTACAGGTGTGTGCCACCATGCCTGGCTTTTAGACTCTCTTTAGGGAATGTTAGGCTACTAATCATTCAGATGTTCGCAAGTCAGAACACTGAGCATAGACCGTAGCCTCTGTCCTCTCTGTCACCTGCTGATGCACATGTGACACAGCAGCCACACCCGCAGTGCCTCTAGGGGCAGGGCAGATTCTAATTTCTAAAAAACTTGAGTTATAAAAACACAAAGGAATAATATGATAACCATAATCTTACTTCCTTAGTTGCTGCTAAACTTCTGTTACCCTTTTTCTAGTTTTTAATTTTTGCTTATTTGTTTGTTTGTTTTTAACTTTAAAAATAGCTGGCCATGGTGGCTCATGCCTGTAAGCCCAGCACTCGGGAGGCTGAGACAGCGAGATTCCCCCCAAGGCCAACCCGGGCTACATGGAAGCTGAGAGTTCCTTTCACAGGAGGGAGCAAAGAGTGACCATTTGTGTTTTAAAAGCTATGGTCTTCCTACAGAATGTGAAAATGACCCAGTGGGAATGCCCAGCCATTCTCAGGGAAGCCACTTTTGTGGGTGGGCATGAGGTGGCCACACTAGATTATTTTGTTGCCCCTACCCTCCTTTGAGACATTCTCACATGTGGCCCAGGCTGGCCTACACCTCAACACTCAAGTCTAGTCCGTGCTGCTTCTCAAGTGCTGACCTTTCAGAGGGACAGCCACAGCCTCAGCAGGCTGGAAAGTGGAGATGGGCGGCATGCCTGGTGCAGTGCATGTCCTCTGTGGCCTCTTGTGGTGGTTCAGAAGCTGCAAGGCTGGAGTCATAGCTCGCAGGGCCCCTGCCAGCAGCCTGCAGTGTACCCTTTGGCTCTAGGAGGTGCTCACAGGCGAAGGAAGATAAAAAGATGCTGTCTCCTTATCCTCATAGGAGAACAGCTTTGATGGAGACACATTGTTTGCTATGGCCACCAGCTGTCTGAAGGGCCACAGAGCCACCCAGTGTCATGAACTTGAGGCTCCTCAGACAGGATTCAGGGTTAGCTGTGGAGGTGAGACAGAAGGTAGAGGTCGCCTCTCTCTGGGCTTTGCTTCCAACTCTGGGGGTTTCTGATTCTCTGTCCTAAGCAATGCTGTGTTGGTCTAGAAGGTTTTGTGGGAATGTGACATCAGTCTAAGAGGTGAGGAGGAGCCAGTCTTCTCATCATTCTGAAGGAGGAAAGAGCAGTGCCTACAAGAAGTAAAATTTTCTTCAGAGTTGGTTTAGGGAGATAGCCAATGTTCTCCCAGATACAGGCAGAACTGAGATGTGATGCACGGCAGAGACAGAGCTCTATAACATGGGCTGTGACAGTTGGAATAAAATGATTTTTGGATCCCTATCTCATAACACAGAAAAATAATGGTTTAGGGTAAAGGAAAAAAATGTAAAGACAGTCTTTTTTTTTTTTTTTTTTTTTTTTGGTTTTTCGAGAAAGGGTCTCTCTGTGTAGCCTTGGCCGTCCTGGACTCACTTTGTAGACCAGGCTGGCCTCGAACTTACAGCTATCCGCCTGCCTCTGCCTCCCGAGTGCTGCGATTAAAGGCGTGCGCCACCACGCCCGGCTGTAAAGACAGTCTTAAGTGAATAGCAACTTTGATAAGGAGGTTAAAATCTCTTTAAAACAACTGGTTTTGCTAGATTAAAGATAAGATCTTCCCTTTATTAAAAGACATTAGACGGGAGCACTGACTGCTTTTCCAGAGGCCCTGAGTTCAATTCCCAGCAACCACATGGTGGCTCATCTATAAAGGGATCTGATGTCCTCTTCTGCCATGTAGGTGTATATGCAGACAACACTCCTACAGATGGGTGGGTGGATGGATGGATGGATAGATAGATAGGTATTAGTAAAAGCCTGATGGTGGTAACACACACCTCTAATCCTAGCACTTAGGAGGTAGAGGCAGGGCATCTCTGTGAGTTCGAGGCCAGCCTGGTTTACAGAGCTAGTTCTAGGACAGCCAAGGCTACAGGGAAGCCCTGTCTCAGAAAAAAAAGAAAAGACAAGGATGAGCTGTAGCATGGAGAGGAGGCGGCCATCGGCTGACTCAGTGGCTAAAGGGCTCGCTGTACAGCTGGATCCCAGCACCCTCATCAGGAGCTGGCTGCTGTGGGCTGCGGTTGTAGTCCCAGCACTGGTGAGCCTTACTGGCCAGCTGAGCCGTATCAGCAATCCTCTGGTCGCACTGAGAGACTGCCAAAAAAGACAACAGTAGATGCTTCCTAAACCACAGGTATTTCTTAGAATAGTTAACTAGTAACAATTAACATAGAGTTATGCAAGTTTGTTAGTTGGGCAGAAACTAAATTGCCTGCCAAACTAAGTGTTGGGGATGTGCTGGCTTGGGACTCACTGTGGCTTGTGTGAGGTGGGTAAATTGGCCCACCTACTTTAGGAAATAGGCATTGCTTTGCACATCAGACCATTCTCACAATCCAGGATTTCTATTTGGGAGAACTTAGGTGGAATTCTTTCTCATTTTTTACTACATCTTGTAAATCAATGGATATATGTGATCACGTGATAGAATACTTTGTGCCAATGACAGACAATGGCTGTTGGTATTAGTGGCAACATTTATGTTCATAGACAAAGCAAGTTGGAAGAAAACTACAAACAGCAAAATGTGGCTATGGGCCATTCTGTGATTGACTATATGAGGGAAGCTGACTAAAGCACAGCAACAGTACACAAAGTCATGATCCAGTGGCAGACTGCTTCTTCAGGACTGCAGCTCTTGCTTCCTGCCTGGTGGAAAAGCAAGGCCAGCCGCTCAGAGGATCCAACAGTGTGAGCTCATCCCTGCAAGGTCAAGTTGGTCAGTACACAAACGCTGATGTAGTTTGTTGTTGTTTGAAGAGACAAAGCCTTGTTATGTTGCCCAGGCTGGTTTCAAACTTTTAGGCTTACAAGATCCTCCTGCTTTGGTTCCAAGTGCAGGAACTGCAGGCGGGGGCCTCCACACCCAGTTTATTAAAGAAGAGCAACAGGAGGAGAGTGAAGCCTGGCTTAGCCTAACAATCAGCTGTAGCGTGGGCCTCCTCAAAAAGAGTGCTGTGCCTTGCGGGAGCCCTGAGACTTAAAGTAGCAGGCTTTGGCACGGGAAAGAAGGAACAGGGGAGAGTCTCAGCACCGCACATGCCCTCCTCCACTCTGCACAGTTGACCTCCCGCTGTGTTAGCCAGCAGCAGCAGCAGCAGCAGCAGCAGCAGCAGCAGCAGCAGCAGCAGCGAGGCCCTGTGGCTGTCAGGCACCTGAGAGGACTTGGGAATGAAGGTTTGCTGGAGGAACAGCCACAGTGCACACCAAGAAGGGGAAGCACTGCAGCTGCTCCTGTAAGTGGCTGCAAGCTGAGATTCATCTGGTCCTTTCTACTTGTTGAGGAGCAGTTTGCATTATCTTTCTGTTAGCATTTGGAGCCCCGGGCACACATAGGGAAGAATTGAGAAGGATTGTCTCAGGTAGCAGGTAAAGCCTCTCTTTTGATGTCTGGATGTAGCCCAAGAGAGTCTTTTCTGGAGATAAACAGGTATGTCACAGGAGTAAGAGAGGAATAGCCAAAGCTGTGCCTCCCACCACGGAACTCATTCAAGGGCTCACAGTCTGGGTTACATAGACCGTTTTCCTCTGAACCATAAAAACAGCTGGTACTTCTGGGCTCTGTGGATGCTCACAGACTCGACACAGCGCTCTAAGCCAGGAGAGTCAGAGCATGATTGCCTGAGTTAATTCTGTAGTGTGAAATAGTAGTTAAACTCAGGAACTGAATTCAGGCAGCACCCCGTCTACACTGCTCACCAGCTGTGGTCCCTGAACAGGCTGATCTGTAAATGGGGACTATACTTGCTACTGTGATTGCTGGGAAGGTTGCGTAACAGGAGACACGGAGCCTTTGGGTGCTTAGAAAGCAGCATAGCACGCAGCATAGCACGCAGCATAGCACACAGCGGTCCCACATGGAGAGACCAGTTACTCTTATCTTATTAATTCAAGGAGTGAAAGAAAACTTTAAAAATATATTCTGAGGCCAAGCATGGTGGCGCACACTTGTAATCCCAGCACTCAGGAGGCAGAGGCAGCTGCAACGCTGTGAGTTCGAGAACAGCCAAGGCTACACAGAGAAACCATGTCTTGAAAAACCCAAAAAAGAAAAAAGAAAAAAAATTTTTTTTATATTCTGACCAGGCAGTGGTGCTGCATGCCTTTAGTACTGACACTCAGGAGACAGATCTCTTGAGTTTGAAGCTGGGACAGCCAGGGCTTCTCAGAGAAATTCATATATATATTCTGACTTAACAAAATGGCAGTTTAGGAAATTCCAAGGCCTCACTCTAACACAGAGGAGACTGAGGACAGAGGAGATTCCATCCACCAAGCACACATTATAAAGAAAAGACACATTCAGCTGCTGTGGTAGTGCCTGCCCAGCCTTAGTGCTTGAGAAGCTGAAGCAGGGTTGCCCGTTCAAAGCTCTTCCGACCACATGGTAAGGCCTTGTCTCAAAGCTAAACAAGGCATAAAGGACTGTTGTATAGCTGAGCTAGTAGAGACTTTGTTTGGTCTGAGCATCGTATGAAGTAGGTGCAATTATGCATGCCTGAAGTCCCAACATTGGGAAGACACAGGCAAGAGGATCAAAGTTCAAGGCTAGTCTTGGCTATACAGCTCAGACTAATCTAACCTGACTCTTAAAAAAAGGTGTGTGTGTGTGTGTGTGTGTGTGTGTGTGTGTGTGTGTGTGTGAGTGAGAGAGAGAGAGAGAGAGAGAGAGAGAGAGAGAGAGAGAGAGAGAGAGAGAGAGAGAGAGAGAGAGAGATCTGAGACATGGTCTCTATGTAGTGGGGGAATGGGCAATGTCAGTGTAGCCCAGGCTGGCTCTGAACCCACAGAGATCCACCTGCCTTTGTCTCCTGAGTGCTGGGGCTACCTCGCCTAGCTCAACATTATTTTTATTTGTGTTTATCCCACTTCGTTCCCAGTGCCCACTTCCAGACTTATGTCAAGTGTCTGTAGCTGGATGTGGCTCCCTGAAAAACTGATGTCTGCTTCTCCTGATGAAGAGTTCTGACGATGTAAAATGGCAGATGGAAAGATGTTATGGAGAGTAGAGTACAGTGACTTTGAAAGCTGAAGGGACTTCACACCTGCAGGTCTCTGGGGCGAGAAACTGGGCAAGAGATGCAGTATCCTAGCTGGGCAGTGTGGCGCACGCCTTCAGTCTCAGCATTTGGGAGGCAGGGGCAGGCAGATCTCCGTGAGTTCGAGCCCACTCTGGTCTACAGAGCTAGTTCAGGACAGTGAAGGCTACACAGAGAACTCTGTCTTGAAACCACCACCTCCAAAAAAGAGAAAGAGAGGCACTGTCCTGTGGCCCACTGTTCTGCCCCCCTTTCTCTTCCATCTCCACCACTTACTTGCTCATCTGAGTGGTGCCCAGGCCCTCCGGGTGTCTTCCTCATGGTGCCGGGTGAGGGTTGCTAATGAGTGCATTTGTTTTCCAGTTTATACCTACACGTATAACAGAAAGCCCAATAGAAAATGATTGCACTGATACATCCTGCAAGGCTCCTTATTGCTCCCAGCTGGGTTCATGACTTAAAACCTCTTAATAGAGGGACGTCTACCGAGAATGCTATTGGTCAGTGGCAGGCGCTGAAGCCCCGAGTCCTGTGGCACAGTCAGACTTTCATCTGGGACTCCACTGCCAGCAAAGCCACGACAGTGATCCCCGTCTTCTCTCGTTTCTCTTCTCTCGCTCCCCTTCTATTATGGTTTAAATGAGCTGTCACCTGTGAGTCCCCAGGTAGTAGGACTATTTGGGAAGAATTAGGAGGTGCGGCCTTGTTAGAGGAAGTGTGTTGCTGGGGGACTGCTTTGAGGCTTGGAAAGCCTACCCCACTCCCAGGTAGCTGTTCCCTCTTTGTTTCTGGTTTGCATATCATTATTGCTCCAGCGCCATGCCTGTCAGCTAGCTGCCATGCTCTCCATCTGAAACTGTAAGCTCCAGATTAAATGCTTTCTCCTACAAGTTTATCACAGCAATAGAAAAGTAACCAGGCACACTGACCCCCTTCCCCTCCTCTTTTTGGTCTATGTAAAGATGGAGCTCAGGGTCCCATCATACTGGGTATACTACCACTGACCTGAGCCCAGTATTTTTTAAGGATTTGCATAGGAAAAACAGGAGACTTAAGAGAAACTTAAGGTAGTGATGGTTGATATATTTTAACTTTTAAACTTAAACACTTTAAACATTTTACATTAAATATTGTTTCGTAATGAGAAAGAGAATCCTATAAAGTAAAAATACGCTTAGAACCGAGGATATTGGAGTCACGTGTATAGAGAAACTTCAGTCAGGTGGATTGTCAGTAAGTCAAGGGAGGAGTTTGTAGGCCATTGCTTACCACATCTTCAGTCTCAGGCTTGAGGGAAGCCATTATAGCCAGAGTCTAGTCTGATCTTCCTGTCTGAGGGCAGCCATGCATACCCAGAATCCTACTGTTTGCCTTACCCAAGGTATGTTGGCTCTGGCATCTCCTGCTCAGTGGCTGCCTTGGGTCAGGTGACTCACTGTTAGTCCACTCTTCTTTGTGAAGTGGAAGGAATGGCCTGCAAATTCTGTGTAAAACTAGACGTTCCTCCTCTCTTCAGCCTCCTGTTCGCACTGTCAACCATGCATGGAGACCTGTTGCATACCAGGTGCTTTGTGTCCAGGGGCACTGGCCTGGAAGCTTAACAGCCTCAGGGGACCTGCAGACAAGTGGGCAGACAGGTAGCACAGGCCAGTGACAGTGTGGTAGAAGGCTCTGTGTGGTGGGTTCCCCTGTACACTAACAGAAGGTTCCCAGGCCTGTGCGGCAGGTAAGGCAGCCTGGGCCTCAGGAAGAACTCTCCCCAGGCATCCCTGTAGAACTGGCATTGCTGACCAGTCTAAAGCCGGAGTGGCCGACTCGTGGCTGTGCTAGGAGTGCTTGCAAAAGGACAAGATCCTAATTCCTATAAAATAAGAAGAATACTTCAGCAGGCACAGGCTTATCCTATTTGATGGGAAAGTCGGAATGTGGCTTCTGATGCCACACCGCACTAGGCATTCCCAGCACTGAGCTGCCTTTGGACTTGGTGCTGGCAAACCACAGGTTGTGTCCTGGCTGCTGCTAATGAGCTCATGGCATACTTCTTTTGCTTTCAGAAGTGACTGGAGAGGCCCGTCCTTATGGGAAGGAAACTGTGGACCTGTGGCAGGGGCGGACCAAAGGAGGTGACCCCACACACTTCCATACAGTGAACGTGGCTCAGCCTGTCCGCTTCAGCAGTAAGTTGCAGACCTGCTCTAAGGCGATGCCCGTACCACGTTTGTTACCCAACTGTGTTTGCAGCCTCCCTCAACCCTGACTCTCTTTCAGGCCACTGCTGAGGGGAGGGGGTTACTAAGCAGTCCTGGACGATGCTGGGAAGGCATGCATGAGGCTGCACGTTGGCCTGCCAAGGGCATCCGACTCCCAAGTGGTAAAGGAGACTCAGTAGCCAAGAAGGCTCTAACGCCAGGCTGCCTTCAGGGATAGTAACACTGACTGGCCCTGAGGAAATTTCAGAGCTGTCTGTGTGGAGAACTAGGCTCTGAGTGATTCCATGGTTGCCATGTGAAAACCACCTCCTTTGTTAGCGATTAGTAAATGAATAACCCGTGACATTAAACTTCTGAAGGAGTGAAACAAAGCTGATGAAAAGCCCCCCACCCTGAGGGAGCTAACACCCTCTGAGGTGATGACACCCTCTTATGTACAAGAACAGCCAGATCTTTGGCAGAAAATCTGGTGTTTCATGTGCCTGCCGAGGGGCATAGGAGTCTGTTTTCTGTGTTAACTCTTAGCCCACAGCCTCAACATGAGAGATGACTCAGACACTTTGGAGCCTGGGCTACAATGACTGCTTGAGCCTAACAGTCCATGCAGTGAGGAAGGCCAGCCACCTGCAGGCTCCCAGCACACCTCACAGCTCTTGCCCTTGCATGGAGCCATAGTTCTTGGTCTGAGTTGGACTGAGTGAATGTGGGAAATGTGTGACCAGGTATTTGAGCATGTGTAAGAGACTCAAAATAAACCCTGCTTATCCTTCCCCAAGAAAGCGTGTCCTGTGTGAACTGAGCCACACTTTGGCAGGAAGCTCTACATCCCTGTGCACTCAACTGCTTACTTTAGCATGAACAGTGAGCAGATCATGCTATCCAGCTCGCCATCCTTGTACACAGTGTTGTCTGAGGGCCTCGGATGTGGTCCACCTTGCCATTTCCTTCCTGTGACGCCTGTGTCTTTGTTACTAAGTCACACATACTTTAAACCTAACCCTGAGGATTGGGCTGGTGACATGGCTATTTAGGGGCCTGAGTTTGATTACTAGTACCCAGATTGGCAGCTCACAATCATCTGTAACTTCTAACACCAGTCCCAGAGGCTCTAATGCCCTCGTCTGGCCCCTGCAGGCACTGCATGCACATGGTATACACACACATGTAGGTAAGACACCCACTCTCATAAGATGAAAATAAACACATGAGCATAAATCCCTAATAAGTTTTATCAGTTTCATGGTTTGCAGGTACACTTTTAAATAACATCTTTTCACAGCTGGCTTTCATAAAAGTATGAGAGGTACTCTAGCCATGTGTTCCTGGAAATTAGAGACAGGCAGAGCTCTGTGAGTTCAAGACCAGCCAGAGCTACATAGTGAGATCCTGACTCAAAGAGCAGGGGTGGGGTGGGTACTTGTAATAAGTAGTAAGGGTTCTCTAGAGGAACAGAACTTGATAGAATGAATCTATAGAGAGAAGAGATTTACTAGGATGGCTTACAGACTGTGGTCCAGCTAGTCTGGTAATGACGGTCTGTCAACAAAAGGTCTAAGAATCCAGTTGCTGTTCAGTCCACAAGGCTGGATGTCTCTGCTGATCCTCAGTGTACATCAGAACCCTAAAGATGTCAGCTCTGGGCTGGCCAGCAAGCACAGCAGGTGGGGAGTGAAAGCTTCCTTCTTCCCTGTGCTTTATACAGGCTGCCACCAGAAGGTGTGGCCCAGATTAAAGGTGGATCTTCCCATCTCAAGTGATTTAATTAAGGAAAATCCCTTACAGGTGTACCAGCCACTTGAGTTTTAGTTAATTCCATATGCAGTCAAGCTGACAAACAAGAGTAGCCATCACAGCACAGCGTGGATTCTGTGATACACACGACTGATACTACCTTCACTAAGGTGCCAGCACTGCCAATGCCTGAAGCACATGAGCCACCCACAGAATGGAAGATGCTGGAATGTCCTGGAGTTGGGGCTCTGCCCACCTCTCAGTTTACTAGCTGTGGCATGCTCTGCCTCCTTTTTCGCATCCGTGAGAGGCAGGTTTGGGCCTCTGATGTTAGGTTCCCGGAGCTATTCTGGGTGTGTGCTGGTTGGTACTGTGTGAACAGAGATGAAGTCCTGGTAATTTGCTTCCTGCCGGGGCCTCAGTGAGACTTTGTGATCATTCCGCTTTGTTAACCAGATGCAGGCAGAGATGAACTGTTAGAGAACTACCTCAGCAACCGTTGACTACTAAGGAAGTTGGAGAACCATGTAAAATCGAGGGGACCCTGAGCACATGTGCACCTGGGTTGAACTGCTTTTTACAAGAACTTGAGCATTTGTAGTCAGTGTGATCTCGGGGCTGGCAGTTAAATGACCAACCTAGACCCCTCTCTAGGTAGAAACATTTGGTGGTGGTCAAACTGCCAACGCACATATTCTCTCCATCCACCCACCCACCCACCCACCCATCCATCCCTATATCTGTGGAGCCAGAGAGAAGAAGAAAACTGAAAGGGAAGCAAACATTTTATGACTTGTCAGCAGGACGGGATCTTTGGGCTGATGCAGGCTGTGTGGATTTAACTTGTGTCCTTGCCTGAGGTAGTTGACCTCGGGGGGAGAATCAAAGGTAGACAGAGACCTGCCTCTAGATTTCTGTTTACTTAGCTAAAATCTTTCTGTTTAGGGCATTGTCCCCAGCACTGCAGTTTTTGGGAGGCACTGCTTTCGACCTAGTTCTCCAAGGTGATTCTGCAGTGTGACTGTTGTTGATATGGCACATGTAATTTCACTTTTGAAATCACGATCCTAATTTGGGGGACAATTCCCCTTCCGTTCTTCATGCTTCCTAGGGAAATGCCCGACAGGTTGGCATCACTATGAAGGCACAGCCAGCTGCTACCGGGTCTACCTCAGTGGCGAGAACTACTGGGACGCCGCGCAGACCTGCCAGCGTGTGAATGGCTCACTCGCTACCTTCTCCACAGACCAGGAGTTGCGCTTCGTCCTGGCCCAGGAATGGGACCAGCCAGAGCGGAGCTTCGGCTGGAAAGACCAGCGCAAGTGAGTCCTGGGTGCAGAGTGTGTCCACTGCTAAGGACTTGCTGGCAAGCCCCCACTCGGGGAGGGCAGATCCACCGGGAGAAGCAGGGGGACAGCCAAGAGGTAAAGATGGGGCCTTGTGCAGGAAGGGGGACAGGACCCTGCGGCTGCTCTGTGGGCCCATGGACCAGCCCCTTTCACAGCTACAATTGGTGGTTGTGGCCAGAGTGCTGGCCTGAATCCCAAGAGGCTGTTCACTGTGGGGCTGTAGACGCGCTAAGAAGGGTACACAGGTGGGTGGGAGTGCCTTCTCAGAAAATGAGGCTTGTCAGCTCTGCTGGGTGCTTCCTGTGGCCTGCTTAGGCTTTCCTCTCAGAACCCTTAGTGTTCCAAGTGCATGCCCATGTGATCATGGACAGGCACAGCTCGGGCAGTGTGCCCAGAGCCTGCCACCTGAGCTCCAGGCCCTGCTCATCTAAAGGAAGCAGAAAAGTGGCAGCCAGCCTAACGGCTCGTGTGGGCTTTGCTTAGGGAGCAGGAATGTAGTAAGGGTCTCATCTTCTGCCTTTAGAAGGCGCCATGTGCCGTATCCATGCTGTGGTGGTGGATGTTGGAGATGGCAGCCAGTAGTCTCTCCTTCTCTAGAAAGAAGCACAGCTCTTTGGGTCCAAAAGGTGGCCAGTATTCACTGCCACCACCTGCTGCCTTCCAACAATGGCACAACTGCCATTCTGCCAGGACAGAATAGTGGTCTAAGAGGCAAGTGCCAGAGGGCCATTTCAAGATAAGCTGCAGTTATGTCCTGTATGGCCAGCCAGCTACTTAGGAGGCTGAGCCAGTAGTCACAAGCTCAGTTCTAGTCTATCCCAAAATGAAGGTGTAGTTACGCTACAGTAGACTGCTTGCCTTGCAAACTCCAGCCCTCAGGACAAAAACAGATACATGTCCTCAGTGCTACTAACTGCATACATATGTCTATAAGTAGTCATCAGTGGCTGTTTGGCCTGGATCCAGAGCTGTCTCTCTCTGCCCTCTGCAGGCTCTGGGTTGGTTATCAGTATGTCGTCACTGGTCGGAATCATTCCGTAGAAGGTCGCTGGGAAGTAGCGTTCAAAGGTAAGGATTCAGACTCAGAACCCTGACTCAGAAGAAACTCCTAGAGTCTCCCTTGCTGCCGCCTTCCACCCAGTGGTTACTTGATTTATAGGGACACCTGGGACACGGCACATGGAATGGGAATGGTTACAAAGAAGGCACCTGGCCAGCATGCTGCCTGCTGGGCACCCTGTGTCTCTGGGGCCTTCCCTAGAGCTGCAGCAGCCTCTAGCTCTTGGCAGTTCCCCAGCCCTGTGGCTGGGGACCCTCTGAGGACTGTGTATGGTAGCCTGTAAGGGTCTGACGTGTTGATACTCACCTTTAGTCTCCCCGCAGGCTCCCCGGAAGTGTTCCTGCCTCCAGATCCCATCTTCGCATCCGCCATGTCTGAGACTGATGATGTGTTCTGCGCCCAGCTCCAGTGCTTCCACTTTCCTACCCTGAGGCACCATGACCTCCACAGCTGGCACGCCGAGAGCTGCGCTGAGAAGTCTTCATTTCTGTGTAAAAGAAGTAAGTCCCCAGGTCAGCCTCCAGTGGGCCCTCACCCTGAGTGCTGTGAAGTAGATCCACCCACCTGGCCTCTAGCCAGAGGAGTTCTTGACCCCTTGTTCCCCGGCCTGTGAGGCGACAGTTCCTATTCATGGCTTCAGTGTTAAGAGATTTGGGTGAGGACTTGGGAAGCCTGCAGCACCTCTGTGGTGTCCAGGGCCTTAGCAACTTTGGAGCAGGGCATCTTCTTGCCTGTCCGCTCTGTGTGAATTCTCTTCCCTGGAGTGTGGGATCAGGAGTCTGCCCAGCCCTTTGCCAACACGTCCATCCAAATCTTACCTCGAAGACAGTACTTGTACTGTAGACACAGGAGCAAATGTAGGACTGTCCCTTGCAGCTAGTCCTCTGCGAAGGGCTGAGGAGCAAGGCTGGCCTTGATAGCTCCTGACAGCTGTCGGTGCATGCTTCAAGCCCTGACCTTCTGAACTAGCCCTCTCTCCCATGCTGATGAATCGATCCCCTCCTCGCCTGCTGTGCCACAGGCCAAGCTTCCACGGCTCTTCCACCGTGCTTGCTGTCAGCTTGTGTCAGCACGTGAGGAAATGACAGCTTAGGCCAGACCTCCATGGTGCCATGCGTTCCCACTCTCTGGCTCTTGCTCTTCTGGGCCATTTTCTCTTTATACCAACTTCAGGGTTTTTTATTATTATCCCGAGTTTATTTAGTGTGGGATTCTCTTAGATAGCTGTACAATTTGTGACTTTGGAATCTTACACTCGAGTGCCCTCCCTCTTCTTGCTGAGGTCTACAGTACAGTGTAGATTGGGAGGACTGGGCATGCTCCTGCTGGGCCAGCATCAAGCTTCAAGTTTTTTGGAGTAACTAGGTTTCTGTAATCTTACCACTTTCCTCACTTTTGGTTAGACTTTGTTTTGCTCTAGGTTTTCACTGTGCTGGCCCATGCTGATCTTGAACACCTGGCCTCCAGTAGCTGGGACGCCAGCACACTGACAACGCCTGTGTGTCCTGTTTGTTTTTACTATTTCACATCAACCATCTGGACATAACAGCTCATTAGAAGGACTGTCTCTCATCTGTTTCCCTAATCTTAATAAATAAAGTCGGTGTATGGCATGACTCCAGACACTAGGTTGTGACAACATGCTAGGTCTGGGTTTACTGTAACCCAGTTCATAGTTGGTAGAACCCAAGTGTGGTTCCTCTAAAGGAGTAAATCCTCTAAAGCAGGTGTGTGTGACTCGGGCTCCAGGCTGTTGCTGCTGCAATCCATGCAGACAATGCCAAAGTCCCTGAATACGGTTCAGGACAGTATTCCCACAGAGAGGACATATGATACCAGTGGGGCAGTCCTGAATTATCTCCTCTATGACTTCCAAGATATGTTGTGTCAAAGCAAACTCAAGATGAGAAAGATTTCACAAGACTGGAGACATGACTTGGTGGCTAAGACCATGTACAATTCACGGTGGTCATGTTGGGCAATTCATGGCCAGTTGTAACTCCAGGCCAGGCATTCTAATGCCCTTTTCTGACCTCCATGGGCACACACACATACACACATAGTTCAATTTAAGTTTCAGACCCTTAGAATCTCTTTCAATAAACATCAACAGAAAGATTCTTTTTATTATTTTTTTAAACATCTGTGTCAGTGTATACCTGCAAACACACACGTGGACATAAAGGACAGGCCTCAGAAGTGAATTGGTTTTCTTTTTCCACCGTGTGTTTTCTGGAGATTGAACTCAGTCATCAGGCTTGGAAGACAAATGTCTTTCCCCCAAAAAAAATTTTTTTTCCCTAAATCAGGTTGATTCCAGTGCTGTTTAATCCAGTGGGAACTGTCTGTGCCGTGCTAGTTAAATCCTTGACCAGGTCTGGGCAGGTGCAGCTGTCACCCCCTGGCGGCCTAGCGCTGGGCCTGAGTTTCCACAGGCCCTACCTCTCATCTCAGCAGCTGTTGGATAAAATATGTAACCCTGTCCTGTGGTTAGAATGTGCTTAACACAGCTGCCAGTCACACTCCCTCCCGCCCCCTGCACAGCACCCACCAAAGCCCATTCTCCTCCTTGCTTCAGGGTTAGAATGTAGCTAAAATAGAACAGCCTGTGTAAGCTTGGAGCATAAAAAGACTCAGCTATTAGTTCAGCCGTCTAATCCTCTACTTGATGTAGTCAGATGAGTTTTGTTTTTGTTTTCTTTTTTCTTTTTCTTCTTTTGGTTTTTTGAGGCAGGGTTTTTCTTGGCTGTCCTGGAATTGCTTTGTAGACCAGACAGGCCTCGAACTCACAGAGATCTGCCTGCCTCTGCCTCCTGAGTGCTAGGATTACAGGTGTGCGCCACCACGCACAGCTCAGATGAGATTTAACAAAGACAAAGCAATTGTCTTCAGGTTCTGCCCTTAAAGATCACATAACCCTTTCCATTGGAGCGAAATCTCTGTCTGTAACATGACAGCATGACCACTTGATTGCGTATGTAGGTTTAAATGACTCCATCACCCTCCCTTGAGTTTCGACCCCTGCTGTCTTGACTGTTTAGCAGCACAGAAGAGACCGAACCATGTTCCCAGCATACGCTAGTGTTGGTGTGTCCTGTGCCTGCTGCCGCCATCTGCTGTGCGGGCTGAAGCCAAGGCTTGACAGCAGGAGGTGAGAACTCTCTGACCATCCACAGCCAGGCCCGCCTCTGGGGGAGGGGAGCTGGGAAACTGAGGCACAGCAAGAGAACAGCAGAGGACCACTTCACTACCTAGGCTGTAGTTTGTGTCAGTGTTGATAGTCATTTTATTGCATATATTGGGAAGCAGCCCATGCCGTTCTCTAAGTCCATACATGCTGAAGATAAGCTGTGTCTTTGTGTGTGATGGACAACACTGTAGGGCGATCTGCACTGGGTGGGAAGGCAGGGGAACCTTACGTAACTTATTAGATATAAATTCAGACTTAGGGGTTGGTCCGAGAGTAGTGGTGTTTACAACTAATTGATCACAACCAGTTACAGACTTCTTTGTTCCTTCTCCACTCCCACTGCTTCACTTGACCAGCCTTTAAAAAAATAAATAAATAAATAAATTCAGACTTAGGAACGTTCTGAGGATAGTGCAATGTTCTTCCTCATGCCCTTTAGAGCCATACCTGTGTTTGTCTTACTAATTCAACATCTGTGCAAAATTAGACATACTGTGGACTTGTAGCAGTGCAGTGAACTACTAAGAGCAAAGGCACTCTTACATAAGCGTGGTATGGTTTTCAACTTCAGGACATTTCATTTGCCTGGAATACCGTACCATCACTGACAATCTGTTGTTCCAGTCTTGTCGGTGGTTCTAACAATGTCCTTATATAGCTAAGTTTTTCCAGTCTGGAATCCAGTCCAGAATCACACTTTGCACCTGCCTGCCATGTTTTCTTGGTGTCTTTTCTGCCCTTTCAGTTCTTGCCATTGTTATATCAGGCATACTTAAGAACCCGGTAGAGGGCTGTTTGCTTTACTCTTGTCTGTATGTTCCACCTCTAGGATTCTTGCTTAGTCTTTCCGTGTCTTGACTAAATTTCCTATCTGTGGTGGTTTGGATGAGAATGCTTAGTTACCAAGAAAGGATTGGAAGAACTGGAGGTGTGGCCTTGTTGGAGAAAGTGTGTCTCTAGGGGTGGGCTTTGAAGTTTCAAAAGCCAAAACCAGACCCTTTGCCTGCCTGTCTGCCTGCCTGCCTGCCCACCCGGCTGTCTGTCTGTCTGCCTGTCTGCTCACCTGTCTGTCTGTCTGCCTGCCTGCCTGATGCCTGCCTGCCTGATGCCTGCCTACTTGATGCCTGCTGCCTACCTTCTGCCGACCTGCCTGCCTGCCCATCTGCCCACCTGCCCATCTGCATGCCTGCCCACTTGCCCGTCTGCCCACCCGCTCGCCCGCTTGCCTGCCTGCCTGCCTATGAATGAGGATGCAGCTCTTAGCTACTGCTCTCTTGAGTGTGTGTGCTGCCATGCTCCCTGGTTGGTGATAACAGATTAACCTCTGAAACTATAAGCAAGCCCCCAATTAAATGCTTTCTTTGGGGGCTGGAGAGATGGCTCAGAGATTAAGAGCACTGGCTGCTCTTCCAAAGGTCCTAAGTTCAATTCCTGGCAACCACATGATGGCTCATAACCATCCATAATGAGATCTGGTGCCCTCTCCTGGCCTGTAGGAATTACGTGCAGGTAGAACACAGTATACATAATGAGTCTTTTTTAAAAAATGCTTAGAGTTGCATTGGTCATAGGCTCTCTCACAGCAATAGAACAGCAGCTAAGATACATACCATCTGGTCTTGCATGTTGCCTGCATTTGCCATTAGAATCCTTACTGTATAGCCGGGCGGTGGTGGCGCACGCCTTTAATCCCAGCACTCGGGAGGCAGAGGCAGGCGGATCGCTGTGAGTTCGAGGCCAGCCTGGTCTACAAAGCGAGTCCAGGACAGCTAAGGCTACACAGAGAAACC